>OX461809.1:86750578-87950578 GCA_949802685.1 Dicyrtomina minuta
ATATATTCATGTCCATATAATGTAGGTAAGTATGTACCAATGTAGGAGGAAGGTATATGACCCCTTATGACCCTCCAAAATATTTTCTGCTATCTTTATTTACACACTTCCTTGGATTGCACGCGGTCCAGCATATACAATTCATTAATTTTTTATTGTGAGTGAGAAATAGTTAATTGTATATGCGCTAGAGTATAGGACTAGGATTCAACGGCTTCTTAAAAGTGAACGTGCACTGTCAGGTGCTAATTTTGAAATCTACCTACCTCTTTTGATTGGTGTCAACCGGTACCAGTGTCAGTATCAAAATGAGAGAAAATATCCGGATATATAATGAGACAGTAATGAGACAGCCATCGTAGATTTTGATTCTCTGTCTGTCACCGACAAAATTATTCAAATTTTATCAATTTCCTCAATGTATTTAATTTTTGGTTTTTGTTAAAATATACATAGCATAGAAGAGGAAGGTATAATTATAATTAGTATAATTATACATCTTTTACCTAAATTCTATTATCCGCATTCTATATAATTTGAACAGGATATTGTGCAATAATGGTGATCTCATATTATTGTGAATATTGAAGATCGACCATTCCATTGCAGTAATTATTACATTGGAAATTTAATATGTTGCATTCTACAGAGAGAAGTATGTAGAGACTTCCTCTCTAGTTTATTTATTAATTGGTTATAATAAGGAATAATGTACACGATGCATTCCACTGCAATGTCATCGTTCATTCCGGTTGCATAGTGAGGATCTTCAATCCTACTATTGCATTAGATGTTTTTGCCACTCAGCTCATTATGAAGTGAGTAGGCCACCACATCCTTCTGTTTCACAGGATGCAGTCATTGCTACTATGCAATGATGCACATTGCTTTATAATTAGAATTATTTGTAATTCGGAAATTATCGTGTATTAGCATACAGCTCAGCATGAGCTCATAATTATTTGGAATATATTATTGGATTAATATTCTTTTACAGAAGGAAACTACAATTTCACACATACTCAAGGATGTTGAAATTGACATCATTCGATCAACAATTATATTATTTATATTGTACAAATTACGTTGTTAAAGTTGAAGTCAAAGAACCAGTATTAAATAAATTAACAGTTGTCTTAGAAAACTCATCCGAGTAGCAGTTGAATCTTATCTCCTCTCTAGTCTTTCGACTATAGGGCACTTTATTATTCATCCTTTCTATGGCACTGCCACCATACATAAATAGATATTTTAGACATCTCTAGATATCATATTTTAATACGTTATCAGCACGGCTGAGACAAGCGGTCACAATTGACCCCGTAGGTCAAGCCAGTTATTAGCACGGCACGAAGTAGCAATACCAGCTCTTCGTGACTATTGAATTTAAAACTTTTACACTGTAGTTAATCAGGTAGAAGTAATATAATTGTGGTTCCCGGCCGGGCCCCAATTATCAGTTTTACAGTGCTAGGAAGATTGTCAGAGTTGTTAAAGTTCAGTCTGAAATCTTTAGAAATCTCATACTTACCTATTTAATCCTCTGGACAAGGTACTAAAAGTATTGAGTAAATTCCCAAGCTAAACAAATCAAACATTTCATTACTAACCATAGTGTTACTGTTTGCATTTACCTGTCGAATTAATAAAACCGGTAACCAGCCCTAACAAGGTTGACTTATTGGTAACGAAAATTTGACGAAGCAGAACAGTCCGTTCTCTCCCAAGGAATTAAGGCACCTAGACGTATAAGAGTAGGGCCGTAAGGTAGGATTGAAAGTTTACAAATCCGTAACCGAAGAGAAGAGGCAATTCAGCCGAACCTCATCTAAACCGTAGTCAACGAGAAGAGACAATACCGTCGTACCTCCAGCTACGTACCCGAAGCGAAGAGGCTACCGAGCCGAACCGCCCCGAATTACTGCACCCGTGAAGAGGCAATACCGCCGAATTTCCCGCAGTAATATTTACCCGAAAAAGAAGAGGCACTATCGCCGAACTTCTTACTAATTGAAGATATCAGGCAGACAAAGGCCAAACATATCAATAGAAGAGGCAATACCGCCGAACTTCTCATTTACTGAAGATATCAGGCAAACAAGGCCGAAAATATCGAAAGAAGAGGCACTACCGCCGAACTTCTTATCAATTCAAGATAATAGGCAAACAAAGGCCGAAATTATCAAGTGAAGAGGCAATACTGCCGAACCACACACATACGAAGAGAACAGGCACTCCTGCCGAAATTCTCAAGAGAACAGGCACGCTTGCCGAATTCTCAGCGAAGAGGCAATATCGCCGAACTTCCTATTTTTCGTACTCAACGTGAAGAGGCAATACCGCCGCACCACCAAGTACTTACAGAATCGAAGAGGCACCACTGCCGAACTTCCGATTACTCAACTTCATTGAAGAGGCAATATCGCCGAACTTCCCAATTTCATACTCGAAGTGAAGAGGCAATACCGCCGTACCACAGAGTACTCAACAGAGTCGAAGAGGCAACACAGCCGTACTTCCTATTTCGTACCCGAAGAGACGAGGCAATACCGCCGCACCTCAGCGTACTCACCAAATTGAAGAGGCAATATCGCCGAACTTCACCAGAATTAATAGACAAGACGAGGCCACATTGCCGTACCTCCTATTAAAAGAAATTCTAAACTCAGAGAAGACGCAATACTGCCGAACTTCCTACATCAAGCTCATAGAAGTTGATGTCAGACGATCAGAAACTAAATCTCGCTGAATTATTTGACAGTTTCGAAATCGTAGAAGGTTGTGAAGATCAAATCGCTCATCACGAGCAAGTACTCACTCTCAGAGCAACCGAAGAACTTCCCCGATATAACGGCGAAGAAATTACCCAGAGAGTTGTCAATACTCATACTGGTGAAAATAAACTCAAGTTTAGAAGAGGTGTCAAAATCACTGATATTTTTGACAGAGCCTACTTATTTTACGAAGTACAATTTACTACACAAATTCGGAAATTTCAAGAAAGAATCCTAGACGCCTACGGGATACTGAATTTTTCCCAGGACATAAAGCCCATGTCCGGTAACAACGGCGTAGTACCGCCCGAAAATAATACTATAGGACCAGGTCCGAATAATATTTTAAGCCCCGACGCACTGAATCCGGGAGAAAACGATCAACAACAGGATCGACAAGAAGACGAACAAGTCGTCATGGTACGCGCAACGTCCACCGTGTCTCCGGTTCATTACCAGACACCGAAAATTACTTTGGAGAAGCTCACACCATACAATGTGTATGCGATGTGGAAATCAAAACTCCAAATGACCCTAGAACAATTAGGAATTTGGGGAATAGCAACGGGAGATCAGAAGAACATTGACATTGGAAGCGACGATGCTACATTCAACACGAATACACAGATCTCCAACAATTGGAAAGCCGGGGATGCCTGCTGTCAAGCAACGATAACCGCAGCAGTGGACAAAATTATTGTACCCCGCATTACAAGTTTCAAGACTTCCCTTGAAATGTTAGGGCAACTTGATACCCTATACGGAACTGCCAAGACAGATCTCCGAGCGGATTTGATGGTGAAGCTATTCGCACTGAAAGTCACCACAACAGGGACAGATTATGTCACCGAAGTATTGAATCTCAACGTGAAGATTACAGAGACTGGAGACGAAGTACCCGAAGAAATGTTGGTCAGTTTAACTGTCCATCATCTGAAAGAGACGAACCGATACGTACACTTTCTAGACACTTGGTATATGAACAAGGATGCTGACAAGGTAAAAATGAAAGTGATTCAGAAAAGTTTGAAGCATCATGACGATAATGCAACGAAGAGTCCCCGAGTCGGAGCAAGTCAAACTGGAAATGCATTCCAAGCTCAGCGACAAGGGCCTCCAAAGAGATCAGTCCGAGAACAAATCCTGACCCGAAGAAACGCACACAAGAGTGCCAAGCATTCACAAGCCGGGAATGAATTACATCCCGCCGCTCCAGGTGGAAACCGAAGGAGACAACCTGGAAAATATGAATTCCAGGGAAGATGCAACTGGTGTCGATACAGATTTCACAAAGAAATAAATTGTCAAAAGAAAGCTCGTGGCGATCCTAAGGCCACGGAAGATCCACCAGAAAAGGCCTTCTACCACCCTTCCCCGATGCGTGGAAGAGGACGAGGTAGAATGGCTGGAAGAGGGAGAACAGCTCCCGCATATCAAGCAGCTAACACAGCTCAACATACCCCAGGCGCACAGTCGGCCGCCGCGAACGGGAACGGAGGACAGAATTCGACACAGAATAATTCTCCTCCACATAACTCGCCTTTACAGCAAGGAGGGAGTCCGAATATTACAACTGGAGGAAACAGAGCAAGAATTGGTATTCCTTACTCAGATTTGATGTTGGACTACAGATATTCACAGTCACATCCAAAACTCTATCGCGATGCCGTGTTTACCCCGACACAGGCAATCAGAATTCAAGCTGGAGGACATGCACATATGATCCGACCATGCACAGCTCTCGAAATGAGACAGAAAAAAGGAATTGAAGAAAATTCCGGGGAGGTCGCAATACCAGCTACTCCAACTGAAAAGCTTTACAATGCAGTAACATTTTTCCCCATTACGGACTGCTACATGGTTTCTGAAGCTCCATGTACACTTGAGAAAATTCTGGAGCTATTACCAGTCAATTTTACTCATCATGACTGCGCATCAACGCCGCAATGCTATCCAGCAGAAACAAATTTGAGAAAAGAATTTCTGAAACAGAAAAAGGATACAGATCCGAAAGTCAGGCAAGCCAAGACTACCTGTACTGAAAAAGTCCTCAACATAGGCAACAAGACCGAAATAGACAGGTCAGAACTGGATACAATTATCAAGTACAATCCTACCACGGATTGCTATCTCATCAATGAACTTCCCTACGCACGGGAAACTATCAAGTGGATTGAAGGAGGCAAATCAAGCTTCCTCATTCCAGTGCATATCAGTCACACTCAAGCCTTGGACGCCCCAAGCACTGAAATTGAATTGGAAGTTGAAAGCCCAGCAACTGGGAACAACAATGAAGAGGCATCACTCAGTGAAGATAAGCCCTCAGAACTTATAAGCCCTATCAAAGGCACTATACAGGAGGCAACAACACATAAGCCCTCAGAATCTATAAGCCCTATCACAGGCACAATCCAGGAGGCAACAACAGATAAGCCCTCAGAAACAATAAGCCCATTCATTGGCACAGATCAAGAGGCAGAAACTCAACTTGAAGTTATTAAGCCCTCGAAGGTTGAAGCTCTCAACCTACCCCATGCATTCATGGTCAGAACTCAGGCGGACTCAGAAAATTATAAGATTGACAGCCTGAAGAGACATTTCCTCAGAAATGAATGGAAACATGTACAGACTTTACTTGTACCGAATATGGAGACAGGATGTCTCATGCTAGGTCACAGTCACCTACCCTTACAGCCGACAAGTGGACCACTTACCTACAGAACCACTTGGCACGATTGCAAGACAAATCCTTTTTGCATTCGATATGACGATACCCTTCAACTTATGCAAGTGAAGGAGGGGAACATTTTTCGCTCAACAAGAGATTCATCAGAAAGCAGTACTGATTCGGAATGGGATTTGATAGATCCGAGAACTTGAGAATCAGTCGACATGGACAACGAATGGTTCATCAGTAGAGCCCACGGTCCAAGAAAGCAAGGACGAAGAGCTCGTCGCGCATTGGAATTATTCTCACTCAGCGCTACAAGACAGAGTATGGAAGACTGGAATTGTCAATTACTCGATCCAAGAAAAATGTACCCGGGCATTACAGAAGACATTGAATTTGCCCCACAAGAAACAAAAGAAGAGTACGATAGACATCTACTCAATTTCCTACGACAGGAATGGAAGCCGACATCAGGCAAATATTATCTAGACAAGATAAAGAATACGCCTCAAGCAACATTGAGCAAAGTCACTATTGACAGGTCAATACAGACGACCGGAAAGCACACTCCTCATACCAAAGTCACCCTTCAAGGGGTGGGAGGGGCAGCTGCGCAAGCCTACACAACTGTAGCACACAGACATCAAGACCCACCGATGACACAGTCAGGAGGGCAGAGCGTCACTCAGAATTCTCATTCGCAGAGGACGGCTCCACAGTCGCAGGCACGGTGGAAGCAATCGGCTTATAAACCGAATCCGTTCACTCGTGATCGACGGTCAACACAGAAACCGAAACTCGAAGAATGTTTCTACAGTCCACCAACTAAAAAGGAAAGAAGAAAGGGAGCAGTTGGATATTGCCCCACCAAGCATAACATATGCACTACTAAATGTGGACACGATTACTACATCAAGAGATGTGAAGATTGCACTCGAAATTATCAAGAATGTATGGATCGAAATTGTCATCCATTCCCGAGGGAAGACATGGACAGAAAAGACATAGATCCGAGAAACATGGATCGAAGAAGGGACCTCCCCTCCAGCCTAAGCATATCAAAGCAACCTGGAGGCTCTCAGAGTGTTCATGACTTACGATCATGTCAACGGGAGGACACACGTCCGAAACCCAAGAAGAACGCGAATCAGCCTGGATCGTCAAGCCAGACTCCAGCCCGCGTACACCAAAGAATTGAAATACAACAGCCTACCCCAGGGGGTAGCCACATCAGAAACAGAGCTTTCTTAGCTAATTACAAGTACATTCGAGCAGCAACAAACAATTCGGAAACAGAATATGACGATTATACCCCAGTCAAGGAGCACTTCGTTTGGCCCTGTGATACTGGAGCTTCCATGCATTTATGCGGAAGGAAAGAATGGTTTACATCATATGAACCATTTCCCGATGGACCAAAAGGGATTCGACTCGCAGATAACTCAAGCGTAGAATCGCCAGGATCCGGGACAGTGGTAGTCTCAGCCTTTAATGGTCACAGCTGGGAACCACAAGAACTGAATGACGTTTGGTACTTACCAAGGTCAGCAAATCTATTTTCAGTCTCCTCAGCATGCAAGGATAGGAATTTAGAATTCATGGGTGGAAATGAGGACATCAATTTCTATCAAAATTACAATGAGAATGGAGAGCCTCTCAAGAAAAAGAGACTGATATTCCGAGGAATCATGGTTCGACAAGAGAATGAAAATTCTGGACAACTCACCATGATGTTCAAGCCTGTTAACAAATTACCCCAAGCTATGTTAGCCAGAGGGATGGTGCTAGGCGCAGTTCAACGCTGGCACGAGAAAATGGGACACATTAGTCATCCATACATTGCGAAGACAGTCAACACTGAAGCGGCTTCACTAGGAAAAAGAGGAAAACTTGAACCTCCACACGATTGCGTTGTATGCAATAAAGCAAAGGCAACACGTCAGCCTTTCCCAGATCAAGACGATCAAGACACATTCGAAAACGGAGAATGTATTCATGCAGATCTAGTTCATGCCCGAGTTTACTCAAATCAAGGAAACAGATATTTCCTACTCATGAAAGACGATCACTTCGACTACAGGAGAATTACATTTCACTCAAACAAGAATGGAGTTGAAATAGTACAGAAAATTATTGATTTCGCCACATGGCTCGAAACACAGACTGGAAATAAAGTCAAATTTATCAAGACGGATTCTGGAACAGAATTCGACAATCATTGGATGCATGACTATGTCAGAGAAAAAGGAATTACGTATGTTCCGACCCCTGTGGAATGCCCACAGTCAAATGGGAAATTAGAAAGAGAAGTCCGCACTATCAAAGAAACCGCAACAGCAATGCTCATTGAAGCAGATTTACAAAATAAATTTTGGGAAGATGCAGTGGATACAGCAGCATATCTACACAATCGCATCCTACACAAAGGGAAGACACAGACACCCTTTACTATGATCCATAAGAAACCTACAAATTTGGGACACATCCATATTTTCGGATGCAACGCAGGCGTTAAAATAATGAAAGGTCAAATTTGGGAGGGGAAGACATGGATCGGGATATTCGTCGGATATGTGGAACACAACCGAGAATACAAGTTTTATGATGTCGAAACCAAGAGATACTTTTATGGTAGACATGCTGATTTCTTCGACGCCCGTTTTCCGGATCAACCACCCCCGTCACACTTAAACCGGGATGATGAGTGGTATGTAGGACACAAATACAAGAATAACAAAAATAAGACAAAGGGCGCTCACATTGGAGAATTCAGAAGGACCCTCGTCCACAAGAGAGATATCAATGGAGATATAATAAAAGACAAAAATCAATCGGTTCACTCGGAACGAGTACCAAACTATACGAGCTATGATACGGACGAAGACGACAATGAAGTCACTACCGTCATACAGCCAAGCCTCAGACAGACACAGCCTGGAGAAAATAATCCAGACCTATCAGACTCCGATGGGCAAGACACAGAAGCCTCATTCATTGACGAAGGACCTGAAGGTACGCTTGAAGATTATTTACCCCCAGAGATTATAGAAACTGACAGCCAAAGCGAGCCAGTACCTATACCTGAGCAATCTCAAACTGAATCAAGAGATAACAAGAATGTACCGCACAGAGAGCAACTCGATACGACATTCTTAGAGCAAAACGCTATTAATTGGAGATTACCAAAGGATGGCCCGGCAGCACCCACAGACGTTATGGAGTGCATCGTAGGAGACAAGCCGCCAATTCCTATAATAAAGAAGAAAGGCAGACCCGCTGGAATTACAGGGAAGCGGAAGGCCACTCCACAGCCTACTGATCGAACATTGCGGTTAGATACCAAGAAATCGAAAATTGAAACTCCAGACGTTATAGACCTGGACTCTAAAGCCTCGGAACAGACCATGTTCGCAGCGAGCAAATTACCTGGATCAATCCAAAAGACACGCTTACCAGAAGCATCAGAAAAGGTACCTATACCTCACAGAAGGCCAGTATTCATACCTGCCAATTGCGAGCAAGCATTAGCCTCAGTGGACAGAAATTACTGGATAGAAGCTATGAATGAAGAATTCAATGCACTCATCAGCACTGGAACTTGGAAGCTAGTAGAGAGACCCAAGACAAGATACATAATCCCCTGCATGTGGATTTATGGTTATAAGCCTGATGGAGACCGATACAAAGCCCGACTTGTAGTACTCGGCAACAAACAAATCAAAGGAATTGATTATACTGATACGTTCGCCCCGACCGCAAGATATAAGCTCTTTAGACTCATGCTCAGCGACGCCGGAATGAATAAGAAGTTCATCACACAGCTAGATGTGAAGACTGCTTTTCTACACGCCGAACTGGAAGAAGAAGTCTATATGCACCAGCCTCAAGGTTTCAAGGAAGGCAACAATAAGGTGTGCAGACTCATCAAGTCACTATATGGACTATGTCAAAGTCCAAGAAACTTTTACAAGAAAGTACGGAAATTCATGCTATCCATTGGATACAGACAGAGTGACTATGATAAATGCCTCTACATCCTCAGATACAAGGATACGAATGGAGAAGAACACACTACATACATTTGTTGGTATGTAGATGACAGTCTAGCCACATCCACTCACAGATACGACATGGATGAACTAATACGGCTACTGAAAACTGGATTCAACATCACTGAATCAAGCGACGTTTCCAAATTCTTGGGAATGGACATTCGCATCACGGACAAGTACGTCCAAATCAATCAAGTGACCAAGATCACAGAATTGAAATTGAAATTCCAACAGAAAGGGAATTACAGCAAGGTTACCACACCTATGAGAAAAGATTACAACCCACAGAAGAATATTGTGGAGGAATTACATGAAGATCTACCATTTCAGTCATTGGTAGGATCACTCTTATTTATCAGTCGCCTTAGCCGACCCGACATCTCATTCGCCGTACAGAAACTTACGCAGAGATTCGCTAACTATGATCAGAAGGACCATGAAGCAGCCCTGCATGTCCTTCATTATCTCATCAATACGATCTATCAATCGATCAGATATCTATACTCAGAAGACGGAGTACTTGAATTTGAAGTACAGTCAGACGCAAGTTTTGCGGACGCACCAGGAGCAAAATCAATTATGGGAGGATGCATATTACTGAACGGAGTAGTATGGCTTTGGACCTCAAAACAAGAAAACCTGGTAGCACACTCAACATGCATAGCAGAAGTCTATGGCATCAACAGCATGGCAAGATCAGCCATCTGGGCACACTATCTATTGTGTGACATGGGATTAAGAGAATGGAATGAGCCAATCCACCAGTTCACAGATTCAGAAGCTGGATGGAAATTGATTGCGAATATGGAAGGCAATCACGAAAGGACCAAGCACGTACGCATACGAATATTTTGGGTCCGGGAGCTAATTGAAACCGATCAATTAATACTAGCTCATAAGCGCTCAGAAGAATTACAAGCTGATATGCTTACGAAATCCCTACCGCAACCGAGACATGGAGACCTCATGAAGGCCATGGGTATGGTTGACATCAGCAAGCCGACTCGAATTGAAGCAGTCGCAGGCTACATACGGCCCGAATCGAAATTTGAAAGATTCACGAGAAAGAAAACCACTGGATTTTCTACACTATGGACTACTATGAAAATGGCATTATTACTCATCGCCGTGCTCCTGTCAGGAGCGCTGAGTTCGAAAATTGACGATGGACCACCGATTATTTGGAGAAGGTCAGATCATCCAGCCATTAGCGGATACAACACTGTAAAGCTAAAGATACAGTTATTATCCCCCTGCCGATTAATGATACCGGACAGACTAGTAGCCACTGAAAGCTCATTACTATCGCTCAGGAAAAGATGCGATCTAGAATACCGAAGGACGTTCCAGACGGAACTCAAACATATTTGCCCACCGAAGGAGGTGTCCACGGCACCGCACCGGGAAAAGAGATTTGTATTCACAGCTCTGGCAATTACAGCTATGTTCGTGATGACCAGCGCAGGACTAGGTATGTCCATGCACGCCGCACATCAAGCCCAAATAAATCAGAAGCACACATACGATTTGGCTCATCATTTTAACTCACTTGAAGCGAAAGTTCGAGTTCTCACAAACAATCAAGAATTATTGAAAGAACATATGGCGATACTGGCATCAGAAATGAACAACATAGTAGCTGAGGTGAACGGACTACCGAACGTTCTCACCGATATGGAATTTGATATAGCATTCCTGGCAAGCAGACTCTCCTCCAGCGTAAGCATATTAAAGCAGACTGGAAAGTTGTGGAGAAATTTCAAGATGGACAAACACTTTTTCGAGTACCTTAATTTCACCCTACCTTGTGGAGACCATTGCCCCATGATTATGGCAGACTTCAGATCATGCCGTACGGATTTTGATTTAGAAAACATTTACATGGAATTCATCATTCCCCTCATCAATCCGAATCTGACAGTAGTAGAAGCTGACCCATTCACTCTACTTACGAAGCAGAAGAATCAGACTTGCAATCTCGAATATATTGGACCGAGAAATGCACTGATATCGACAGTTGAAGACTGTATATGATACAGGTTTAGAATTCAAATATAAAAACCGAGTATCTGCCACGACAAGGCAAACCTGCAGACCACGCAGTAGTTTCAAAGGCGGAAAAGATTTTTACGCACTTACGAATTGTCACCCGTCTACCCTTCATGATGAAGAGGATGCCGTACAAGTAAAGGCATATGATGGCAAGTACTATATTTACTGCCCAGGACTGGAACTCACGGTCAATGATAGACGGAAAATAAAATGTCCAAACAATGTCATTACGCTACCGATTAGCACGACCTTCCGAATTCTGAATAATACTTACCAGGGAAGCGTCATGAACCTCATCTTTATTGATAGAGAGGATCCGACATTTGTTGAACAAATAAGCTGGCATTTAACGCCACAACTAGACATGAATCAGCTGAATGTAACATTTCCTATACGGAACAGCGACATAGACCAGATACACTGGGATGACCCAATTGACACGGGAGGAAATTTATCAGCCTGGACTGGAATCGCCGTTGCAGCGATCATCTGCTCAGCTCTCATTACCCTCTACTGGAAGTTTGGAGGAGGAGCCAACATGCTCAGAAAGAAGCATTGTAGCCGCAGTCGTAAGCCGGACACCAAGCAGACCGAGCCAGCATTCGAGGAAGAAATGAATACCCTCACTTTGAAACGAGAATCCAAACTCATGGATCCTGAAGACATGTACATTACTCTCCCACCGATTCCACTCGCCCGAGTGATGCCCGGCCAACTAGACCCGGAGGATTACCGAAACTCAAGACTCAATCTGGACCAGCACCGAAGCGCAGCAGATTTACGAGCATGATTATTGATTTGGCATTATATGATTGGTTTTATTAATTGAATGAATATGTATTTGGCTATATGAACTTTGATACCTATCTATGTATCTTCCGTATTGGATCAGTAATTTTTAGATTCCTAATCCAAAGGAGGGTGTTAAAATATGCATAGCATAGAAGAGGAAGGTATAATTATAATTAGTATAATTATACATCTTTTACCTAAATTCTATTATCCGCATTCTATATAATTTGAACAGGATATTGTGCAATAATGGTGATCTCATATTATTGTGAATATTGAAGATCGACCATTCCATTGCAGTAATTATTACATTGGAAATTTAATATGTTGCATTCTACAGAGAGAAGTATGTAGAGACTTCCTCTCTAGTTTATTTATTAATTGGTTATAATAAGGAATAATGTACACGATGCATTCCACTGCAATGTCATCGTTCATTCCGGTTGCATAGTGAGGATCTTCAATCCTACTATTGCATTAGATGTTTTTGCCACTCAGCTCATTATGAAGTGAGTAGGCCACCACATCCTTCTGTTTCACAGGATGCAGTCATTGCTACTATGCAATGATGCACATTGCTTTATAATTAGAATTATTTGTAATTCGGAAATTATCGTGTATTAGCATACAGCTCAGCATGAGCTCATAATTATTTGGAATATATTATTGGATTAATATTCTTTTACAGAAGGAAACTACAATTTCACACATACTCAAGGATGTTGAAATTGACATCATTCGATCAACAATTATATTATTTATATTGTACAAATTACGTTGTTAAAGTTGAAGTCAAAGAACCAGTATTAAATAAATTAACAGTTGTCTTAGAAAACTCATCCGAGTAGCAGTTGAATCTTATCTCCTCTCTAGTCTTTCGACTATAGGGCACTTTATTATTCATCCTTTCTATGGCACTGCCACCATACATAAATAGATATTTTAGACATCTCTAGATATCATATTTTAATAGTTTTTTAAAAGTACATAATATATGAATCTCGCAAGACTTCCTTCAAATTTCCGAATTCTAATCAAGGAAAAGAAAATTTAATGTCTTCTGCCAAAACTGCATTCGAGAACTTCCTTTTAAAATTGCCGATTTGTATTCATAATATAATAATAAAATATTGAAAACATCTTAATTAGACACACGATTTTGATAATATTTGACTTCAAATTATCAAATTAAATGACAAACGGGTATTTTAAATATCTCACATAATATTAAAAGGCGAAAAAATATATGTGTTTCAAAAAAAGACAACACCTGTATTAAACCGAACTATGTATACTAATATTCGAGCATTAACATGGAACTAACATGTATTTTATGCTTTGGCAATACTATTAGATAATTTAAACAATCAGTAGTTCATTTGTCACTATTACCTAATATTAATAGTATTATTTGGAAGGTAGTTGTTTTTAAACGTAGATAGATCAGTTTGCAATCACAATGAAACTATTACTATTTTTGCATTGTATAAGTTTTATTTTTGCAAAAAGAAATCGAACCCAAACCAATACCAATATCAAAAATAGTCTTGATACGTTTAGAGTTTAAAATTCTTGGTTGGATCCTATAATCAGAAATATTAATTTGCTCATTGAATATAATATGATTAGTGCATGTATGCAAAATTCAAATTCAGCTGACGCGTTTAAAACAGAAATGAAGACAAAACAAAGAATTATTTCCTGTTTGTTGTCTTGGTATACTGATAGGGTGAGCGGCGATGTTATTGTTTGAAGGGAAATACAATGTTTGAATTTTACCTTACCTACCTACATAATGTTGAATGTGTGTAATTTGAGAGTAGGTAGGTACCTGTGCCTCCAAAGTTCCAAAGAGTCAATAATTATATTATGAAGTAAAAGTTGTTGAAATTGAATGTTGATAGTTAATAGATGTACTATATAGATATATACCTATCCTATAGCGGTAAGCTATGCGGTATTCTGTGACTGTGTTATTTTCTTTCTCTTCCATTCCTCCTAGCGCCTTTAAGACTCACAGTTGAGGAGGAACTAGGAACTCGTTGCCTTTTTGTGTCTCGCTCAATGTTCTATGCGTGGTGGTCGTGACGGTCCAATCTGAATAAATTTCCCTCCAAGACGATTATTATTTGATTATTGTTTTGACTTTGGCTGAGGCTTACAGAGCAGACACTGCACTGCGAGTGAATGCTGTGAGTGAGGAGCTGAGAGAAAAAGAATTGGAACAGTTGTTGTGGTGAGCTGTGAACATTTTACAGCTCATTAGAAGCAACTTGTCCAAGTTGTAAAAGAACGTTGTAAATGTGTAGAGGTGTTCTTGAGATTTTAAGATATCGTTAATCGACATCAGCATCAACATCAGCATGGTTATCACCGTAAGCCGTAAGCCTGAATTGAATGAAACGTGGGTTCATAATTTGAATGCTTTGTATTAAAAAAAAACATAATGGAAATTATCACCAGCAGAGACTAATAGTAAATGGCAAATAGGTACACGAAAATGAAAATGCATCGTGCTTCGTGTTATCAGAGTTAAATACTACATAATATAAGTAGTAGAGATATATTTACGCAGGTATACTTACGATACGTTTTTGCCTTATCCTTTGATGATTAGTAGACGATGCAAAATAAGCTATCTAAACTCCCACTTCCACCAACAGGTTAAACGTTCTATTTCTAATGTTTTTTTTCGAAATACTATAATATAGCCAATGTTTGTGTTCTTGCTAAAAGAAGGCTGACAAATGTGGCTTTTACATTCATAGATATTGCAAACTTTAAAATACAATTATTGTATCGTAATCGTAGTTCGTTATGTAGTAATGTTGCTCCAAGGGACAGCTAATGTCGCTACTCATACTACTGATAGGTCGTGCTGTGCCTTTAAAAAAATGAGCAATTGTTCTATATAAATATAATGTATATTAGTTCAGTATTCTGTAGTTTTTAAAAATTCACAGTTATATATGTAAAAGCACTGTGAATTTTGCAAATAAAAAGTTTTCCATTTCTCTAAAAACTGTAAACAAAGAACAAAGAAGCGGTTGCCGCTTTTTATATTTAGGAGTAAAAGCAAAAGCGCTTTATTTTAATTGTGAGTTGTGACTTGAAGATTGGAGATCTGATGTGTATTACAATACCTAGGTATGTATTGTATTATTGTAGGAGGTATAGGCTAAATTCCCTTTGATTTAACTTCTAATTAGATAAGCAATAACAATAATCATTCATTATCCGTGTTTTCTTCTTTTCTGTGTAATTAAGTATGTATACGTACTGTGGGTAGCAAGATAATTATTTTTATTACATTGTGTAATGCTATATAATATCAAAAGATAGCTTTCGCTCAGTTCATTTTTATTCGCTGTAGCTACAACGTACAGAGTGACAGTATAATCATATAAATATAATGATGTAGATACCTACCTCGGTACTTTTACTTTCTTGCACTACAGTACAGATATAAGGACACTTATCGTTAGTTAACTCTGCGATACTACAGGACACTATGTACTCTGTAGTATAGGTCATAGGTACATATTTAATTATTGTGGAAAGCATAATCTAATCAACAACAATAATAACAATGCAATGAATTAGTGCTATTAACGGATCCATCATTATTATTTTATTATATTGCTGATTTTGATTTTTGATTGCGTGCTTATACTCAAAGTAAAAGCCTGTATGAATACGCATTTTTTGGATCCCCGTCGGACAGTGACTCCTCTGGTTATTTTCTGTGTGTAATAGTAGACTAGTACTGACATATCACATGAAATTGAATTTAAAAAAGTTTTCTCACTCACGCAGTGCCACAACTCGTCGACGTCGGGGTTTAGTTCGGGCCACAAAAACCTGGTCTATTTACTATAGTTCGACTGATCCGATGAGGAGGCCAGGCCAATTGCCAATTCAGTCAGCAGCTTGAGGTTTTGAATGCTATATCGCTGTCAATAATGTAAGGGTACCCTACTAACACCCAACATTTTTGTTATGATCGCCCCTATTTTGACAAGCGTTCAAAAAGTCAAAGTACATAGTGGCATGATGAGAACGACGTACACACATTTTCTACTATCAACTATACTGCAGTAAATTGAGACCAAATTCAAAAGGAAATAAAGACAACACGTTTTTTTACGAATGGTCGTTATTACAGTTTTGAGAGTTTTGACAGTTATTGAACAAATTATTATGATTAGTGCTGTGTATGTATTATGGTTGATAGGCCTGATATTCTGATATCTTTGATTGATGTCTGTAATATCTGTAGTTGATTTTGGCTTTGGATTTGATTTATCGTGAAAGCTTGGAGCTTGGTACTGCACACAAAAAAACTTGGAATACTCGTCTCGTGACTCACTACTGAGACATAAAAAAGTTTATTTCGTACAAGTCAAAATGAGATATCTACGATCCCTTTAATATAATCGGTATTTCATTGAACAGAATTATTTATATTTGGAATGATTTCCTGTGTATAAATGTCAAAATACACGAGAAAATTGTAAAAACAAATCGAAAAATTGAATACCTACATTAAGAACTGTCATATCCATTTTGTCAGGGGCTGTGGTAATACAATTTTGTCTGATGCTTCAGGCCTTCCAATATTAAGATTATCGTTCAATATATCTAATTTTATTATAAAGTGTAAAATGAAAGACGTAGGCAGGTGACAATAAATTAAAACTTAAATACCCAAAAAGTACTTAGCGTCGTCATCGCTTTTATTCTAATCTATACTTGTGTCTTGACAATATTTTTTCTAAACATTAATATTATTTTTTCTTAAAATTTAAGCTATATTAAAAATTGTATTTAAAAAAAAATAAAAATATCAGAGAATGCAGCTTAAAATTTTTATTTTAATAATAATTTAAAAAACAATATTAAAACAATAATATTAGTGCAGCTACTTTTTCTTTTGAATAAAATTATCTTTATATATAGCGCTCTCGTAAAACTTGGTGATTGCGGGAACAAAAGTGACAAAACAATACAGAACAGTATTGCACACAACCATTTAAATTTGTGCAATTCAATTTTCAAAATTCATAAATTACATTATTATAAATTTTACCTGTATATGAGCCTATCCTATTCAATACACTGCATTTCATAGGCACTTATTATTACATTGTAACAACAATCAAATAATAACTTGGTGTATTGTTGTAATAATTATATTATACTAATGCTATTAAATACACCTCGTATTAAAACACACTTTCGCCCGTCGACTATTTAGCTGGTACCGGTGCAGGCGACCGGTACAACTGAGTCTTATTTAAATCAGTATTTACATGTAGGTGCTTCAAAAAGTGGCAGAGGCAGGTGGCAGGTTATCACAAACCGCGAGTGAGTAATAAATATAATGAAGACGACTACGATTTATTTACTAAATTAGAATTGCTGCTCCCCACTTAATTAATTAGTTCAAGTGATCCGTGATACAAAAATTGGGATTCGAAAACAGGCAATTCACAACATGCAAAAGCACAGAATTTAAATTTTAGCAGAAAAGAAAAGACATGTTTGGCTTTAATTACTAATTAAATTTCAGTGTTCTGCCAGTCACATTAGTATTGGTTCCTCGTATTGTAATTCGTAATCCTTACATTTTCCTCTACCGTGTTGTTCTCATTACATCTCGGTACTCACTCATACTTGTTTATTACAATTAAGTAAATAACTTTGAATCTAAATCTAACCAAAAGGTGTTCACGTAATAAATCAATTGGTTGCTATAATATATCACAATCACATACCTACCTACATTTTATAATTCGTATGTGTAATTTATAAAATTGTGTATATTAATTACCTATCAAAGTTGATGTATATGTCGTAGTCCAGAAGAGGATTAGTCCCTTGGACCAAAGGACTAGGCCACAAGCCGCGATCTTCTGGCCTAGTCCACACGGGTCAGTCCAGAACCGCCGTTTCTCTCTCTCTTTTTCTTCCCCTGGACTAGTCCAGGGGAAGAACCGTAAACAAAATAGTATACTAATTATAGTACAGCTACTCAATAATTAAATGTAAAAATAATAGGAAATGACCAAAACCAACGAATTATTTCAGTGTACTGATTTTATTTAATACTTCAACTTGAATAACTCAGTAAAGATAAGAAACGACTCAACACCAGTAAAAATATTGCGTGACATTTAGATTCTGACTCTGACATCTTAAGAAGCTGAAAATAATTATCAATAGTTATTAAGGTAAATAAAATAAGAAATTTAAATATTTACACATTAATACACATAGAAGAATGGAGGTG
Organism: Dicyrtomina minuta; assembly: GCA_949802685.1. Classification (NCBI taxonomy): domain Eukaryota; kingdom Metazoa; phylum Arthropoda; class Collembola; order Symphypleona; family Dicyrtomidae; genus Dicyrtomina; species Dicyrtomina minuta. The sequence continues at coordinate 86,769,212 of OX461809.1, forward strand.
GCATTTAGTTCCACAGCAGTGATGAGCACTTGATTTTCCTACCTAGTTTTTCCCTATTTCCAACACGTAAAGTTTCTCCTTCCTATATCTTTCCTACAGCCACAGTGCTCCATCCTTCCTATTTCCTACCTATTTTTGATCTTTCCTTTACGAAGAAAAAGAGAGATAAACCTATTTGCATTGACGTTGCAGTATCAAGCTGCATCAGCTGTGTATGAAGTAATATTTTACGGTGCTTGCCCTGGACTAGTCCAGGGGAACAAAAGGAGAGAGAGAGAAACGGCGGTTGTGGACTGACCTTCTGGACTAGGCCAGAAGACCAGAAGCTTGTCGACTAGTCCTTTGGTCCAGGGGACTAATCCTCTTCTGGACTACGACATATATATGTGGGAGTGTTAAATTGTTAAATGCGTAGAGTGTCATTAATTTATATTTCTGTTTTGTTTCCAGGAGAATCACTACCCGCAGGCAGCACTAGCAATACAATGGGATTCGAAATATTCCCAAATCTCGCTGCTGATCAAGACATGGAAAAATAGGAAAAATATGATCAAGTTCATCATCATCACTACACCATACTATACACCAAATGAGTACCAAGACAATAAGAATAAGTCAAAACAATAATGCGGATAAGATAATCGTATCATGATTAGTTATACGCGTCGTTTCAGCAATAGGAATAGGAAAGGAAATAATATATGAAAAATCCAGACCGCCCTACCCTGGCTTTTAAGAAGAAAAGAAGACTAATACAAAGAGTGAAATAGTAGATTATTTTTTTCTATTCATAATTTCTGTGCAGACTTTTCCTTATATCCGCTGAAAAATAATTTTATAAAATTAGAAAATACAAAATATACCATCCACGAACCGATACCGAAGGCGAAGGACCCTCAATCAGTTTTTACGTCAGAAATTATAATTGAGGGGAATTTAAAAAAAACAAAAACAACATACATAGTATATAAAATATAGTTTGAGTGAATAAGAATGCTAGCTGGTGAGAGCCTACTCAGAACGATGACGATGACAACTGTGACGAGTAATGTGACTGAAAATGGGACTGGAGGTCAGGGCCAGGGCGGTGTTGGTGTTGGTGGTGGGAGTCTGAGCAGTGGCTACGGATTCAGTACATGTGGGAGTGCTGGGAAGATTTTGAATAATTATCAGAATGGAAATGGTTGCAAGGACATGGAGCGCTGCTCCTGCTGTCCATATGGCTATCACATTGATCGAGATTTCGTTCCGTTCACCAAGAAAATGTTATCACGGGAAGCGAATGTGGATCGACTCCGCGAACTTCGGTCCAAATTACGATCACAACGAAAATCTATGGATAAACTCCTAGGGGTGGGTCATGGTCGTGGGAGTACTTCCTTGAACAGCTCCAATAGTAATAAAGGAAATGGAAATACGGTGAGTTTGTTTCTGATTAATTATTATTGTTTTAAAATATTCTTCATAGTCTCATAAAACTCCTAAAACTATACATTCTAATTACTCATTACACATTGTTACCCCTAGTAGACCACCTACCTACCTATAAAAACATTACATTTATGATCTACATAAAAAGGTCATCTGTCCCAGTCTCATATATATAATTATTTTTTATTGTCGTCAAAAAAGTCAACATCAATATGGTGGTTGTAGTGTGGTTTATTGTACTTTTGGTATATATTTCCGTGGGAAGTTCAAAATGCACGTATACACTTGTTACTGTCTACCACTGTAACGTTAACGTTTTTTCCTGTGTATGTTTTTTAGTATATTTTTTATTAAAACTTTTAAACTGTGTATATGAAAAGCCTAGTTTTTGTATAAATAATATTTAAAAAGAGCGTGTACAGCCTGACAGCAAGAATTATACGTTTGTTTCTTAACAGTTTTATGCATATGTATGAAGTTTTGCACAATTGTTTTTATAATTTTTCAAGAAATCATAGTGTGAAGACGCATCGTGACGGGTTTCCATTTAAATTCTATTTAATTTTAAAAGGATAGTTGTCACTTTGCTTCACTTGATTGTTCTTTGTCCCTAACCTTACGCCTCACGTTTATGCGCATAGTTTATACAATACAATTTTGCACGCACATTTAAAAACTTCCTACTACACATATCAGTATGTATTGTGGAAGAAAAAAATAGCAACATGCGATTGCGATTCTTTAAAGTTTCCGAGCCTTTTACAGTTTCCTTGAACTGCTTACTACTTACTACTACATACTTATCTGTACTACAGCTACTGGCTGGTGGTGTTTTATGGTTTACTACATATATATATATTGTATATGGCTTATAGCATACGTACCACATTGATGATTAAGTTGTATAGTTTTTATAGTCATCTTTTTTTATATGCTGCCTTACGGCCATTTTACTTGATTTTACCATATCAATATTAGTCATTGTCGTTATTAACATTAACATGATCTTCAACTTCACGTCATTATTCCTAGATTGTCGAGTACTCAAATGTCTGTAACTGTAAACAACGAGAACATTTCGCGAAAAAAACAAATAGTATAAAAAATGCGCTCAATTGAATAGAATACGTTTCATAATAGTTATGCACAGTGATTAATAATTTTGATAACAAGGCAGTTGACATAGTCACAGTCACTATCATCTAATTTCTAATGTAATAAACCTACCTTGGTACGCATATTATATGCATTTATACTATTGTTTGTACTTTATAGGTGCTTCATATGCCCTATGTCATTGCTTTATATTAATATGTATTATTACATATTTCTGTGATGGCGCCTTAATTTGGCCTGGCGCAGCCTTTCTTCCATACCCTGCAACCACCTACACCCAGCTGTATGGGCTGACCCCCCTGGGAAAATTTCCAAGTTTAGGCCTGGCATGGGGTCAAAACTCGGAAATTATCTATTAAATATTATTATTATATATTTAAGCTTATAAAATGAGTTTCAAAACTTTTTTGGGGTCAAAAAATTGTTTTTTAGACCCTGTATTGAGTCTGAGTCTCCGTATGGAGTCAAATTAGCTTGTTTAGACACGTTTCCTGGTCCAGTGGACCAACAATGGGTCAAAAAATTGATTTAAACCCCGTGTCGTGTCTGAGTTTTAGTTTGGAGTCAAATTAGTTCGTTTAGACACCTTGCCTGGTCCATCGGACCAACAAGGGGTCAAAAAAGTTTTTTAGACCCCGAGTATAGGTCCTGGTGTGCTGGCTAATCAACTTGGACTTTACTAGACTACTAGACTCCTTGCTTGTATCGAAGTGGGGTCAAAAAATCGTCTTTAAGACCTAATGTTGTGTCTTAGTCTTGAAATTTAGTGAAATCATTACTGATTTTTCTGTAAATCGGCTCGTGTAGAATCACAAAATTACAAGTTATTGACGACCAAAATGGCTTAAAATTTTTAAAGAGTCAAACAAGAGGAAAGGCAGCCCTAAACGTATGCATCAAAACCTTGATTACATTAAATTTAAAGTAGACAGAGAGGAAAAGACAGACATTTATTGTTTTTAGATGCTGAGCTTTAGCTCATTTTGAAATAATACATAATGACATTCAGACTTGTAAAAAAGGAAAATACGCTGCCCACGAGGCGTCGACGATCGCTGTTTTTGAAAAACAGAGTCAGTCTATACGGCCTCTCGACCACACACCTAATTAAATCCGATCAGGAAAATTAATGAATGAGGAAATAGGTAAACGGACATTTTCCTCCTGGACATTTTCCTTCCTGACATTTGCTTTCCAACTTTATACAGAAATTTTCCTCACAGTATCCGAATCACATCACTTTAATAAAGTAGTGTTCCTTTCTTGTTTCCATAAATTGTTTTGTTCATAAAAATTAGCTTTTAATTTCAAACTCATTCTCAGAAATTTATGTACTTTCAACTACTATTCCTTATATTTGGTTAAAAAATCTTCAACTATTGATGCTGAATTCTTAAAAGATACTGGAATATAATATAGGAATATAAAATATTTAAAATAAATCAACTTTTATTACAATAAACTTATGTCGTACTTCAGTTTTTAGGAAATTTTTGAGAATGTATACGAATGCGTAAATATTCTGCAAAGGAACACCAGTTTATTGTAAAGTAATTTGAGAAAATGTCCTCAGCACGCAATTGAATGAAAAACGTCCGGGAGGAAAAAGTCCGAGAGGAAAATGGAAGTACCGTGGAAATGGCACGGATAATTGAAATCAACGCTCTAATTGTTCCAAACCATTCAAATTACAATTATTAGGCATTTTTCACAAAAGTTAACGTTGTATTATTGATTGAAGTTTAGGATAAGCTTTGCTTATGAAATCGGACAACCTTATTTTGCAGATAACAAAACGTTCATCAATTAGGGTTTGCGACCAGAATGATTTGAATTTTGGAGCTAATAAGTTAACATTTAGTTTTTAATTGTTCAAGCTAGCTTTTCAATCCTTGCCGAATGTCAGTCTTTTGTAGAAATTTTCGAATCACGGAAAAACACGCTGATTTGTTTAATGATCCTCTACATTTTTTTAAACAAGAAATTATTAATTATTACCAATGTTTTAGAGTTTTGAATGTTAACAATATTGAAAAATATCAATGATGAACCATACTTAATAGCTAAAAATTTGACTTTGGAAGAGCTATTTTGCTATAAAAATGTTAGTTGCAAATTAAATTAAATGAATAATAGCGTTAACGCGTGATTTTTGTTCCAAAAACGTTATTTTATTAACGTTTTGCTTAACTCTTAAATTTAAAACATTCTTGTTGCCAAACCTACACGTTTATGCTTTGGTTTTGAACCTAAATTTTGACCCCCTCAAAATTTGATAAAAAAATGATGTTTTGACCCCCCTGAGAAATGTGGAGGTTGCAGGGTATGCTTTCTTCCCTCTTCTTTTTCTTGTCAGCCAAAACTTATTTCCATTGGAGCCTTTCCATGAGCCATATTTAGACTTAAAATATTGTATAATAATTTCTGTAATTTGTCTCTATTCTTGTACCTGACCATTACCGTGATGTTTCACAAAAATATACAAATCACAAAGAGAATGAATCCCTAATGAAGACATTCAAAAATGTCATATAATAATTATAGAGTAATTATAATTATACCTTCATATATAGAAATAGAACAACACCAATAAGGGACAGGATATATTCGTAGAAGTAGAAACAATATAGATGTCAGATGTCCAAAATCTAAACGTACATTATTATGATGGGATGTAAGTCTTTGTTGAAGAAGGTATAGTAGGGTAGGGCCAGGGCATTGTTAGATGCAAAATGTAATCTTGTCGATTTTACTATGATGGCTCTCATATGTTGTCCGTATATGCAGTAAGTATAATTAATCCCATGGATTAATTCTTGATATGTGTATATATACCACCAGAACTTGGTTGGTTTACTGGTTGCAACCACTTCACTGTGATGTAGGGCCCGTACACAATAATTTCTTACTGTTTTTTTTCACATATTATTGTTCTGCTTTGACACGAGACACTTATTATTTTCATCATTTCAACCTCTCATAGTCAACTATGTACGTCTATCTATAGCTACAAGTGGGCACCTTATGGTATTTTGGCACGAAACTAAAGAATGGTTGCCTATGTACTTATATTGCCTCTATAATTATTATTTTTTGTCTTGTTACCCTCCTTACATACTAAATAAGATGGCGAAATTCAAGAATGATTTGGCATTGTACGTTCCGCAGTTTTAATTCGATTGTTTCTCAAGCGTCGGTATTACTTAATAATTTTAAGTTTTACTAAAGGTTTCTTTGAGAAAAAAGCCTTTGTTTTTTTTGCTTAGGTTTTCATTCAAGCTCCAATTTTATATAATAATTATTTCTATTTTAGACCTATTATTTAACAAGTTATCAAACTGTGAATTAACTATTTCTACAAATTCATAATAGTCATAAAATTACGAAAATCCTGAAAACTGAAAAGCATGGTAGGTACATATAATATCTGAGATCATAAATAAATTTAAATACAGTCAAAAGTACTGTGGTGTGGTTATCACTTGTGACTTAAGATAGGGGTAGTATAATTATACATTTTAAATACAATGACAGTCAGTATCATATTCATTTTTCAGTGTTTTTGTTACAGGGACATGTCTTTGTAATTGTGGATCCTGATCTTCTTGTGAAATCCCTATGTAGAATTTGTAGATAGTAAGATGGCTTGTTGCTCCCCTCTTATTTTGTCTTTTCGTCAGCTCGTCAGCCACAGCGATGATGATAATTCATTATTATTAGTATGTGAAGCTCGTATTCGTATTATTATCAGTATTATGATAGTTGCTTGACTCGTCCACCTTCATTAGGTTATCTTATGGTGCGTAGTTTATGTTGATGAACATGAGCAAAAATACTATATAGTATTTTTTCTATTTCATTCCATTGCATTCCGTAGCTATTGTATTGTATTCCATATCCATATTATATCCATGGTTGGACTTATGGTGTGTAATAATAGTGGTATTATGTGAAATGAGCGCAGAGAGAAGAGACACACTTACAGCCAAGGTAATTATGGCATTGTAATCGGAGAGTTGATGACAACGTGATTTAAATTTTCTCAGGTTGGTCTCTCTGTGTCTGTGTCACAGTCGTCGCACACTATATATATGTATATACACCAAAGTGAGAGACAGTGCTGATACTCTGAACCGTCTATCTCTCATTCTCATAAATTCCATCCTGAGTATCTGGTCCTGGTCCCCTTTATAATACTAGCGTTACTTTACTTCCAGCAGCAATGTTGTACATACCGCGCATATATGTAATATGTAAATAACTAGGTAGTATGCATTCATTTTTATACTTGTGTGATATACCGTAACTTTACACACACACACAGTTATGTTATGAGACTTTGGAATGGGAATAAAAGGTAATTTAGAATGTATGACAGCAGGGCATATAGCATAGGAGACATCATATACATATAAGGCTTTTGACTTTTGAGACGTTGTTGGATGTTAGTTGTTTAAGTTTCGAGTTTACTGTATCGTTAAATGCAAGATGCAGCGTATATAATTACAGACTTTGCTGAAATCCTATATACTTTTACTAGGTTACTACTCACTAATTTGAGAAGAGCCAACTAACTAGCTAAATTAACTACCTGCAAACTGCCAGCTCGCCAAGTAAAGTTCGACATCGACCACGACGTGAAGGCTTGAATACTTTTTTTTGTTCCTTATAAGGTTTGAAATATTGGGGATCCTCCAGTCAATTATATAAATATTAATTGTAGTAAGACATTATATAGAGGTGTATATATTTGGAGTAGAAGGCGAAAACGAAGAAGCCCTCCATTTCCTCATCCATCTAGGTACCTACCTACAAAGCACCAACCAACAGCCAACACTGACAGACAGGCAGACGGACGAGAGACAACAGACAGTGTGTAGACTGATATTATTATCTGAAAATCTGAACTATGTGTAAGTATAATACTGTGACTGTAGGACTGTTGTAGGACTCACTGATACTAGAATTTTAGTTTTAGGAGAATATATAAAAAGATGTGTAGTGAGACCAACGAAAGAGTAAAGAGGGGTTAATATAATAATAATATATATAAATAAAAACTAAGCCTCTTCCACGGTGCTGTACTGTGCTGTCTTCTCTCTTCTGTTGTAATAAAATAAAGAGATAATAAAGGACGTCATAAATGTTGGTTGGTTGGTTGGCTTTTGGCTTTGCCTTTTCTGCATTTGATATTTAGTTCTTTAGTTGGCTGGCAAAAAAGTATCTCTCTCTCTCTCTCGCTGAGAACTAAAAGAACTTTGAAAGAAAAGGAAGGAATCCATCCCTGACGAGTGAGTATAATAGTATAATAATAAGACATAATAAACCATAATAAAGCCAAAGCTAAGCGTCGTCCAACGCTGTGGAGCTGTGGAAAAACTGCATAGGTATACATATATATAAGAAAGACGAACGGACAGACAGGAGGATTTTTTTGTAATTTAGCTGCAGTAATTCATTTCATATTGTATACTTAAGTATAAGGTCCTTAGAAGTAGTCTCGGTCTCGTCTCGGTGTTGTTTGTTGGTGGTGGCTTGTGTTCAGATCTTCAGTGTTCTATGCTATGTTGTCAATAGTCAGTCAGTACTTCCCTTGTTTTTTTCAGCATTACGTTTACTAAACATAGGAAAAACATAATAAATATTATTATAGTCTCTGTGTAAAATTGTAGTGTAAAGTGTATTTCTAACTGTAGCCTGTGTAGGTAGCTTCTTTGATGATTTTCTTAAATATCAGGAGTCAATCTTGTGAGTGTCAGTCAGTCTCAGAAAAAGGAAAGGGAAGCAAGGTGAACGGTGAAATGTGAACTTTTCAAAGACCACAACATTCACAACAAAAATTATAAATAAAACACAATAATAAAAAAAAAGCTCAAAGCCCCAGAGTCACGTCACAGTAGTGCATGTATTAGCCTGTAGCTCATCAGGATCAGGCTCCACCACAACTTACTTATATTTACCTGGTGATTTTTTTAATTTAAAGTGCTCCAAATAATATAATATTAATGCCAATATTAATTGTGTTGACAGATTTGTGTACAAACAAGAACCAAACGTAATTAAATTTTGAGCAGGTGTGTTGTTGTTTGTTTAGTTTTTTTAAAGATATTTTTGCCAGAGTACGCTCAATTCTACTGCGGTTTCCGTTTTAAGTTGAATTATTATTATATTGAACTAATAAATTATAATTGTGTAAAACATTGGGGAAAAAATATTTAATTTGCCCCCTTTACAGTGCCAGTGCAGGGCAGTGAAACGGGTTTAAATAAATGTAAGGATTAAAAATCTATTTCAAGTGATTTTTGAAAGAATTCAGTGCTTACAAAGAAACAGCTTTAAAGCATACGATACTAGTATTTTTAGTACAAAAAAATAAGCCAGTTCAGAAAAAGTTTAAACAGTATTATTTATTTTGGGTAAGGTAGCTTATAAAAAATATGCTGTGTATTGTTTCAAGAAACTTACCTATTTATATATATATTTAATGTTTGTATTGAGTATCGAGTTTGAACTTCAGAAGTTATTAACTCACTCTTTATACAATTTTTAATGTGTGATTTGAAGAACCCGCGATACAGTATTATACTGTACCGCATTGGGCTTCGCATCGCTAATATGTTTATTTATATAGATAGTTGCGCACGTACTGCAGACCTGAGTGGACAGATAGATTACCCTGCGTCACCGCATGCCAATTTGTTTTTCCGGCGTAGCCGCGGACCGCTGGAAGGTTACATCGTAATAGCTGAGGGCTGTCAATTCCCTCCTCTAGCACGAATTCAACCAACCAGTTTCCCGGCCTGCCCCTGCACTGATAGAGAGAGTAAACAAGAGAAACGACTTGCAGAGGAACAAGTTAGAAACAGATGGTGAGAGGATAGGTATATACAAAGAGTACGTGGCTTGGCTACAGAGCGTATCCGTATTAAGGCACATATATCTCCGTCTCTTGCACAGGGCAACGGATAAACATACATACCACCAGTCCACTTATACCATCTCCCTACCCCAAACTGAATCCTCCTCGCTGCCTCCAAGCCCTGTCTCAACTTGATTACAATCCAAGTGTGGGGCAGACTCCCCCGACTCCGCAATCCAGTAGTCAGACCACTGGACCGCCAAGTCGGGGTTCTATTTATATATATATAGCGAAGGGCTTGCTTGTTTTTGGTTTGCTGGCAGGTCTTACCTGGGCATTTCGTCCCCCTCCCCCTCCTCCCACAAAAATCATCGGGATATATTATATGCATGCGTACACTAATTTTATTGAAAGTAATAGATATTTTTGAATTACAGGAATGCATTAATTTGTGATGGAATGAATTAGTTAAGCAATGCAGTTTTTAGTTCGAGTGATTGTCATAAAATAAAATGGCATTTTATCAGTGGTACATTTAAGTAAAGTTGACAACATTTCGTAGGGTGTTTAATTGAAAATACGTGTGTTCATTGAAGTTCATTCGTATTTCGTTAGATTAGTTATTATTTGTTGTGAATAGAGTAAAATGTTTAATGAAATATACAGCTTTAGTTGCTCCGTGTCTATGCCCTTTTTAACTGGTTCAAGTGAAATATAAATTGTGGATACTGTACTGTGCTCTCTAAAACATGTGTGTACATAATTTTAATAGTAAAACGACATTTTATTTTATTTTTATTTTTTGCGATTGTTTTTATTTTTCAGTGGGAAGTAGAAACATTATCACGAGCCACAGTAGATGTTTGGAAAAGTGAAGTGAGACGAAGTGGAGATCGAGATAGAGATCATCACCATCATCATCCACAACATCAACATCAGCGTCAAAGTAAAACATTGGGCAGTGATCGAAATTATCAAGGTGGTGATGAGTTTGTGGACTGTTGTGAGGATGAGAATGAAACTGATCAAATTCTTCGACATGATATTGAAGATGCTGTGAGACTTGAGAGTAGTTTACAAGCGGCTGTCAAAGATTTTGAAGATGCACTAAATCGAACAAGACCCCTCCATCGTGTTCTCACCTACGATATTCCGGATAGTCAAAAATTTCATACTTTCCCAAGAATCAAAGCCCCACCCCCCAACAAAGATAAGGACAAAGATCATCATCTCCCTCCCTTCTTTTTGAATGGGGATCTGGCGACCATGAGAGATAAAGAATCCTCTAGACCTTCCATTCGGGATCTTACCAATAAAGTGAGTCAAACAATAATTATTTAATTAAATAACATATTATACCGTTGGTTACTACACGTTTTCGATTTGACAGTGCCTAGTACCTTTTATTGTACAGCTAAAGCAGTTTTTTAGTTGGGTAGAATAGTTGAAGCTGAAAGTATATATTTTTTAAAATCCAGTTAAAATTATTATAAAATCTGAATTTGTAAAACCCCAAGCATATTCCCATAGCTCTTAATCTTAATATAATTCCTACCTACCTATCTACATAATTTACGGGAATTTTGAAACTTTTGCAATACTGGACCAATTTCATCGAGCCATATATCATTCGAAAGGTAATCACCAGTAGAATTCAAATAACGCAATGCGCCTCCGTTATAACAAAAGGTTTTCAAGATAACGGCCTTTTAATTTTAAAATGCCGCCAAAAATGTGTTGTATGGGTCACAATCAAAAAACCAAAAAAATGGTGTCTGCTTATTTTTGAAGAGCTTTTAAATGATATATCACTCGACAAAATCCGTTAAATTTTTTTAATTTTCAATTATTTTTTTTTCAAAACCATTCAAAATTTTACGACACGCGTTCGTCCACTTCAAGTTATTCACATTTGCCAAATTGTTACCGTTCCAAATATATATCACTTTAATGTAATTTCATTGAGTTACCGGTCGAAATCTTCATTTAACACAATATTTAATGTTCTAGCGGGAAATTCAAAAATTGGAATTTTGAATTTTTGGTTGCATTACAGAAATTAATTATGAATAAGATAACCAACAACATATTGTGCGGCCTAATTGCTTCCCTTAATTGAAAACCTGTAAATTGAAACTACAATTTGGTGGCAAATTCAAAATGCCTAATTTTGCTGTTAAGGCTGCCGTAAAACAAGGGCTTTAGCCCTTGTTTTTGACTTCTATAGTTACGTGGTTATTGCCTAATGCATTTTTTAAAATTCGGACAGAGTCCCTTAAAAAAATATGTAGGTACTTTATTATTTTTGTTGAAACATTATTAAAAGCTAAAACGTTTTGTGAGCAGTATTTCACGTACAAGTCGCTGTGAGAGAGAATATATTTGCTTTTTAAAGGGCCGTTTAAATTTTAGGGACTTAACATGTTTTTATAAGTAAATTTTCTTATTTAAGAAAAGTCAGTGTTTTTGATAGTCTATCGTGTAAAGTAGACACTTAGAAAACTTGCATACATTTTTACATTTCGTTAAAGTATTACTATATATTTAAAATTCTTGTTTCTTACAAAAATAAGTGACATTTTTTAATTTTTATAGAAATATAAAACTGCATAATTTCCGTACAAGAGTGACTTCTGTACACATAGTACATTAGTACATACATGACAATGACGGGGAAAACGATTTGGTACCTACCCACCTAAATTATTTGCACAGTGGGTTTCTAGGACAAGTTTTGGTTAACCTTTAAAGGCTACCTTTAAGGGGAAGAAAAGAGCGACAAAATTGCAAATAATGCTATCTATGCGCCTCTTGCTTTGTTTTCGGCGCCTCCATAACGCTGAAGATGTGTTATACCTATTGGTTAATCTTATTAATTCAGTAAATAAAGTTCAGGGCAGACTAGGGCTCAAATATTCGAATTATAAGTTTGGTATAGGCAAGAGGCGGCTTAAGGATATGATATAAGGATACTGTAATTGTGCTTATGCCGTTAAATTAATTATTGAATTATTAAAAATTATAATTAAACATTCTCTAATTCTGACAATTCAACTTGACTCGACTCTGTAGATGGAAGGATCTCTTCTCAGTGACTACGTCCCATCATCCCGTCACCGCCAACCACAGCACCCACCGCAGACACCCCCGTTGAAAAAAAATCTTGAGCACAATAATGATGAGAATGAAAGTTTAGCGGATATTCTTCAATTTAAAAATGAGAGAGTTGAAGTTGTTGCGAGTCGGATGAGAGAATTGGAAGAACAAGTCAAAATGATTCCTGAGCTTCAAGTGAGTATAATTTATTATAACTGAGTGATGAGTCTGTAGTATATAGTTCCCTACTTAATGCTTTTGTAAAAATATGCTTTTTAATTATGCCTCTACTTAATAACTCTACTACTATCGGCTCGGTAGTCTAGACTGTAACTTGTACTTAAAACAGCAATATGACAGGAACGATGCGGATGACGAACACATATAGTGATTATATTTGACATTAGACATTGCATTACCTTCGCCGTCAACCGCTCTCCTAGAATCACAGAAGCACATAAAATAATATTTCCTGCGGAAGCTCCTGTATTACTTAATTAGGTATAAACACATGGATGCTCGTAGATACATACCTAGTTAGTAATAGTGTGCGTGTAGGTACGTATTATCAATTATTACAGGTGCCGTAACTACTTTACTCCAAGCATTCCATATAGTATTCTAAATTCTAATTTCTAATATGTACCTGTACCAGCCAGTATGTTTTAAACTTGAAGGCCTATTACTATTAAAACTTTTGCCCCTATTAATCGCATATATATGCTATACTTTTTATTATTACTCTGTGGCCCAACCCCAATCTATAAATAAATAAGTTCCGTGGATGTAAAATTATTTTGTACTTATGCACGTATACTATGTAGAAAGCAGAACCCAGTTGAACATAAATTTTAGATTTAAATTTATTTTTGTTTGTTTGCTTATTTTGATTTGAATAATTACCTTTCTTTCCATGTTAAAAAATCTCATTTAACTCAATTAGTTTTTAATTAGGGTCGTTAAGGAAGCACTGAAACTGAGTAACATGGTCCCAAGTTCGTTGAAAGTGTTAGCCATTCAAATTAATTATAGCATTTAATTATTACGTTATGTATATTCCTGTTTTATTGCTACCCTCGAGGTACTTTATTACGTGTGCATGTCTTTTAGCTACGTAATATAATAACTGCAACTGCATTACGCGTACTACATATACTTGATGTTAGTATATATCTCATAGTCCTAAAGAAGATGAAATCACTAAGCAAACATACATACATAATATCTGATTTACTTTAAATCACAAAAAGTTCTATATATATAATTTTTGTGTATAGATTCAACATAAAAAAACATGAACACGTTGGGGATCTTGATATAATTATAGGGGTGTAATTATATTTTTATTTACAACGTGGTTTGGCTGGTTATTAGATGTGTATATGTGTATGTGTAGCTACCATATCTTACGCCAAAATTGAAAACGCAGTCGAATGTATAGTGTATCGTTCTGACTCAGGCTTATTTGACCAGAGTTCTGCTGTTTGTGTGTAAATATAAGTGCAAGTGAAGTAAGTATATAATATTGTAATAGTTATAGAATTTGAAACCAGTGTGAAATTTATGCGTGACGGGAACGTGCGAAAGAGACGGCAGAAAGAACTTCACTGGCATGAACAGTGTGTGTGTGACTATGACAGAACATACTATATATAGTAAAACAACAACAAAAACGCCCACCGGATGTCATTCGTCAGTCCTTTAAATTTTCTGAAATTCTAAATATTTTGATTATAGCTACTCCATGAACACAACAACTACTTTATTATGTACTATGTGCATGGTTCCGGTAGCTGTTCTGGTTAAATACATTATTTTTATTTCCCATTGTCAGTGCCGGTCGGAGTGGTGCTTGCTCGCAGTTTGCAGTCAATGGCAATGACAACTGGCTGGCAACTCCAACTTCCAACTTGCCACTGCAACTGCCAGCCATTCCATTCCATTGTATTTTTTATTTTATTAAAGTTGATCACTAGTACTACTATATACAACTTTCCTTTAAACTTGAGATTTTTGAACATACTTATTTATAAGTTTCTACGGTTAATTTTACTTTAAACTATAACACTGCCCATAGATGTATGAAGTACGTTTCTTAATCAAAAAAATGAGTAGTAAGGAACGTGTGTAGTGTGTAAGTAGATGCTTATACTTTTTTATTGTGGATATTTCATACATACGTACTTTTGTGATGCACTGGTGATCATGATATCAGTATAATATAGTTTCTAATATTTAGTATGTATTTGCTATGACTGGTATTTGCAATGTACAGGAATTATGAATGAGTTTAGTGTCATTGAAGGGAGATATTAAATCGAAATACATACTACAACTATATTATCTGGCTTTTAATAGTGTAGATGTAAAGTAATGTAAACATAGAGAGAAAACATTTTAGGCTCTTTGGTATCAACTTGGGAACATTGAATGTTCATTTCAAACGGAAGGAAGGCATTTCAACTCTGTTTTACTGATTTTTAGTGTCTTAAGTCATACAGTCAAATAAAGTATTACAATTTTATATAGATTTATACATCTAGGTTTTCCCAATCTGTCTATAGCCCATAATATTGTTTGTGAATGCTTTCCTTGTACAGATTTTTTTTGGGTTGAAAAAAAGTTAAATTAGTCGGGATATAATAATAAAATATCATGAAGCAATCAATGCGATTAAAACATTATTTATTAAGTAACTACATAATATTATACAAAAGACAAAAAGCTATTGGCTGTATCTCCAGTACGTCGAGCTACGACGGCTCTACCAGTTTAAGTTAATAAAGGGACTTCAGATTAGTCATAATATGCAATACCCCGCTTGATACGATTAATAAGAGAACATGCTCACTTTATTAGTTTATTAAAATTGGTTTATTGCACACACTAAACTGTACTATAAATTTTTATACAATACTACTAAGGATTCCACCACATGGCTGCGCTTCAGTTTTGAACTGGGGAGCTTAAATTTGAATTAGTGCGAAGAATTTAATAGGAACGCAAATAAAGAATTATTCACTGTTAATTATAAATAATGTATATAGATCAGACCGATGCGATACAATGCAAATTAACCGTTGTCCTCACATACAACATACATAATATGCATTATTATATATGTAATCGCAAATCAAATTGAATGCAAAGTCGAAGTCGAACAGCTGGCTGCAGGTGGTTCAGTGTGAATCTAGAGCGAATGCAAAGCATTCTATTTACTCCTTCGTTTTCAGCACTGTCTGCCCCTATATTGTCCACCGTTCCCTAAAGTATAGTTACTATTTTTGCAAATATAGCAGGGATTGTGAACGCTTTCTACTGGAGTTTTTATTTTTTTGGGCCATGCTAACGCGGGAAGTTGCATTGTTGCTTTGCAAAGCTTAATACCTGTACACTTAATTTGGTGTGTAGGTAGTAGATATGTGTATAGATATATTGCATAGTTGTGTAGAGAATTTTTTAATATTACGAGAAACCAAATAAAATGGGTAAAAGACCCAGGAGTAAGTTAATTAAGCCAGTAATCTCATCTGATGACGACGGCGATGTTTTAATTATGTTAGCTCCAACTTCGAATAGTTCATGAGTACATACAGGCTTACAAAATGTTAGACAGCGATGTGTATGTGAAGGGTAATTCTATCATGTAGGTGTAAAAAATAAAATTATCTATCATTGTTTTTTGTTTTAGGGAGAAACAAAATAGGAAAGTAAATTTTATTGTTTATTTTTTAAGCTCATGCCATTGAATTATCTATTTTTATTTATGGCTCAGTAAATATACCTAGGTACAACAGTATTAATCTCAAAATGAATGGATGCATGAAGGACAACTTCAAACCGCGTGGAGTCACTTAGAAATTAAAACAGCAAATAATAAAATTATTATTACGATGCACAAAAATGATGATTTTGAAATATTCCACCCAGTTTTTTTCCCCTTTGGCTTCAAGTTTCAAAAGTTGTACTCACTCTCTGCGTGTATTATTCATGAGTGGGCTTGTGTTATGTTTTATTTTTATGTTGGTTGGATGTTTGGGGCCTGAAGTGAAATAAATGTTGGCATACTAATGTGCTAGTTCACTATATACTTACTTTAAGAAAGTCCCTTGAATGCGCTACGATTTGGGTAAATAGACATTTTTGGATAATTTAACAGTGCAAAGGCACGGAATGGAATCGAAATCGAATGGTTATTCAAGAAAAGCAAATAACTTACCGTAAAACTTCAAATTCAAGCCGGCCTCGTATTGAAGCCCGCCTCTAATAGAAGGCCATAAGACGTAATGCATTTACCGGCTACCATGAGTAAGTTGAGTAAATAGATACCCGGGCTTTTATTGGAAGTTTTACTAAATCAATTTAAGCAGCATGTAGCACCTACTTACTTGCACTCTATAAATAGTACAATTTAAGTTTTTTAACTAGCAATATCGTGACACAACATGTCATCACAAAATACAGTTAAAAGAAGTAATTCGCAATAAATAGAAACATTACAAGAGCATATTATTCCTATATTCGTGAAGATTTTTCTAGATAATAT
Organism: Dicyrtomina minuta; assembly: GCA_949802685.1. Lineage (NCBI taxonomy): Eukaryota > Metazoa > Arthropoda > Collembola > Symphypleona > Dicyrtomidae > Dicyrtomina > Dicyrtomina minuta. The sequence goes on from OX461809.1 coordinate 86,786,260, forward strand.
GCTCTGCCGCTAAAATTTAAGATATGTCATTTCTTCAGTTATATTGCAAAGATACCTTGCCTGTTGGAAGAGGCGAGTGACTGAGCTATATTCTTACGATTAGTTGCGCTAAAAATATGTAGGTAGGTACCTTACAAATAAGAACGGGTATTTCAACACGTACTTCTGTAGAATTTAATATATGTATGTATATATATACTTTATATCTACAGGTAAAAGTAACACTGTTGGCTGAAGAAAAGCGTCAAGTAATGAAACTCTTGGACAATGAAAAGCAGAAGAGAGCCAAATTAGAAGAAATTTATGAATCTCTAAAAAATTCTAAAACGAATGAGCAAATCGGGGATGTGAACCAAAATGTTGTTCCAGTTGAGAAGCAGAAGAAAAAAACTACAAGGGATACTGGTGTTGGGCACGGGCTTATGACGCGGGATGTAGGCAGCTCTCCCGTTAGTCCTACTACCAGGTAACTAATTTGAAAATAGTGAAAATTCTAAATTATTAACGGGTTGAAATCCGTAAAAAAAATTGCTAATAATGTAAAACAAATTGTGGTTTCTATTCAATAAAAGTCTGTTTGAATTCAATTCCAACAGATCGATTGCTGTTGGAGAAAACATTCCGAGTTCCGAAAAATTACAGCCAGTCAGTCGGTCTGACTCAAGCTCTCCAACGGGAAGTCTTGTGGGGACCCTGCGACGACGTGTCCGTACCTTTGAGACCGGAGTCCAGGTCACAGATCTTGATTTAGGGATCAAGAGCTCTGAACCGGTTCTTCAAATCGTGGAAAAAGTTGATTTTGGCATACAAGTCAGTGAGCAGGGAATAAGTAGGAATACTGAAGAAAATCTTTTCACAGCTTCCACATCCACAACTACAGTCGCAACTCCAAAAATGAAAACTGTAGGAACTCATGCCAAGCCACGAACTGCTGAAATCGGAACTGGGTTCAAGGTATGCGAATTGGTAGTATTAGCTATCTATAATGGAATCAGTGAATCCGTCTTCGATTTTCATGAATTTAGGGGGCTTAGGAGAGTATTATATTTATAAAAGTACATCGTATTTCGATATTTCTTCTAATAGCTCCCCCCGGGAGATTCTTCAAACTTACTAGTTAGCCACACACCCCGTTAAGCAAAAAAGCATAATAAAACCATTGAGATCCCGGGCATTCCCGGGAGTTACTAGAGACCCTGGAGTTGCGTGAAACTTAGCCACAGCCCCAGGAGTTATTAGTGACCTGGAGGTGTTAGAAGAAATGCAGTACTAATATTTTTCTGGTACTTCTTTGCCATCATGTTAATAATTGGGTTTTTGAAGTAACTTACCTCGTCGTAACTACACGGTTTCAAACAGGCCCAAGGCGCTGTACGCAATATTTTAAAATTAGAAAAAGTTCTAAAAGCCCTTTAAATTAGCTGCTGTTAAATTTTCGAATATTTAGTAATTAATAAATTTGAACATGTATGATATGATAAACTGACTCTTTTTCCTTATTTCGTGTTTGTAAAGCCAAAATCCCGCGAGACCGGAATAAACACTACCGAATTAAAAGTTGAGAAACCAAAAGTCAAGCATGTCGGAGTGTCAACTTGCTCCACTGTTCGGGACAGCTCAACGTTAACAATGGATACTGAAAACGTAGTCACCACCACCAGCAGAGATGAGAAAGAAATTCCACAGGTATCATCCCCATCAACCGCTTCTGTGGGAAGTAATACAGTGCTGACGCTCAAACCTCACCAGAGTGACAATGTCATCGTGCGAAACGAATCCCATTTAAAAAGTCAAAGTTTATTCGTGTCGGAAGAAAGTCAAACCATGCCAACCGCCACGCCCCGATCACAATCTAGTTCACCAACTGCCTCCATTCCCATTTGCATTGGGTCCACATCCTTCACGATCCTTCCAAATCAGGAAAAGAAATGTATGGCGAGGTCTCCACCTGACACTTCATACAATCAAACTAGTGGCGGAAGTGGAAGGTCAACGTCAGCCAGTGCTGCTAGTAGCGCTGATATACTCTCCTCTTCACCGCCAGAACAAAAACCTCCCTCCAGAATACCTAGACTTGCTACACCGTCCACATCCCCAATTTTACCCACGAAGCCTCACATTAAATCAGCTGAGCCCCTCCCTGATAGTTTAAATTATTCCTCTCGACTAGTGAGTCAGAAAAGTATAGCTCCCAAGTCACCCGTCAAACCCCATCCACTCCAGAGGCAGGCCACCTACACCAAAGAATTTCACGGGGATAAAAAAAATGGCTCAGATAGTCTATCGCAAGTCTCCGACTCGTCGGAGGAAGATGACCTTCATGAGCAACAGGAACGAGAGCGACGGACTCAAAGTCCGGAACAGAATCCAAATCATCCCAGTAGTGAAATGACAAAACCGAGGACATCAGCTGGAGTTCCATATGAGTTTTCCACAATCGATGAAGTACGGGAAAGGGAAAAGATAAATCCAAGTAAAGAAATGTTGGGGGCTCTGAAAGTACTGAACGATGCCCTTCTTCGTGGCAGAACTACTCAGCAAGTAACCACTGCAATTAGCATTATTCTTCATGAATGGTTTCGTGTGGCGGGTACGAAATCAGCTGACCCTGGTGACGTTGAAGATTACTTGGATTGTTTTGAAAACTTTTCCCCACAGCTTCTGCGTTACATTGTCAATATGCCAGATGGAAATGTAAGCTCACGCAACCTTTCTGGAATGGTTTGCTGCTTATTTTATTTTCAGTTACTCTGAAACCGTTTGAAATTTAATGTAATCCTAATCTGAGAAAAATGCTGGAAAACAAATCGATAAAATTCGCCTTCTCTTTTGTTTCTTTTAGGGTAATACGTCCATGCACTATGCAGTGTCTCACGGTAATTTTGACGTGGTTTCAATTTTACTCGATTCAAAAGTATGTGACCCAAATAAAGCAAATAAAGCTGGCTATACGAGTGTCATGCTTGTGTCCCTCGCCAAAGTTTTATCCGATACTCATCGACAAGTTGTTCGGAGACTGTTTAGCATGGGAGATGTAAATATCAAAGCTGCGCAGGTAAATGGATGTTATTATTACTTAAAATTTAAAACAACGCCTCCAGCGGCTCTATCATAAATCTGAGGTCTGTTATGATTTTTGAGACTCACTAGAATTTCTTGTAATTATTATACAATGTTAAATAGCATGGTCAGACTGCTCTGATGTTGGCCGCGTCGCATGGTCGTCTGGACACTGTGAGACTTTTACTAGAAGCTGGTGCGGATATTAATATTCAAGACGAGGATGGCAGTACAGCTCTAATGTGTGCTTCTGAACACGGACACGGAGAAATTGTCAAATATTTGCTGACTCAACCTGACTGTGATCCCCATCTAACAGACAATGTTAGTTTAATAAAGTCGTTATACAATTTAAGATGTTATTTTAGCGTCCTTTTATATAGGTATTTATGTGTGTTATACTATTAAGGATTCTTAATGTATTTGGCTGTTTTTGTCGTGGATGATTTGTAGGACGGAAGTACTGCCTTAAGTGTATGTATGGAAGCTGGCCACAAGGACATTGGTGTTATGTTGTACGCTCACATGCATTTTGTTGTACCGAATCCACATGGATCCTCCACATCTCCGAATTCTATGAGAGCAAAAAAGTCGAGGAGTGAAACACCCCGAAGTAGTCCAAGTCATTCATCACCTACATTCTCCAGTCAAACTTCACCAGTGATTGCCAAGAAACAATATTCCACTCACTAACTAGCTTAAAATTATTTTTATTCTGATAAACTAGCCTATTAATTATTCATGTATTATGTCGTCAGTCACTGTTCCATTACCAATGGCAATTCCGTCACCAGTAACCATTGCAAAAAGAAATAACACAATTTTCAGGTGTTCCTTGGAATTCTCTGTTTTTCATTTTTCGTTCCCTTTCATTTAATCCCTTTTTATTAACTTGTTTCGATTTTAGCAAATCAACGATGAAATGAAAAGAAAAGTATATAACGGCATCAAATATAATGCTGTCAGCTCGTACTAATTTCGTTGTGTTATTCCACACCGCAGTCGGCAGGATGTAATTTTTAATTTCAATACTTATGTATAAGTTTTGAAATAGTTTCAAAATTCCCATTGGGACTAGCATATAACTAGCCAGCCATAAGTCTGCCCTAGGCATACAAAATAAAGCCAGATTCCAAACACATAGAAAAAATGCAGTTTAGTAGTTTTTATTAGAGGTAGTTTATAATATAGGTAGCTATATACAGAAAAACTAATATATGTTAATAATTTTAAAGATAATGATTTAATCGAACAGAAGCAAGTAAATAATCTAAATTGTTACTACGGTTGATTACTTATCCTACGTATTTTCATGTGTTCCAATAGGAATCCTTTAGGTGCTATAATTTATAAAAAAGTACCTTGTACATTTTCGTTATGTAAGTTAAAGTAGTATCATTTTATTGTACTGTCAACAATGCTACTATATTGCAGCGTCAATGAAATAATGTTGCCCAATATTTACACACACGATGTTCAATTATGTATTTAAGACATTTACTAAATAACATTACTAGAAATAGAGACAAAAGCAGCTTAAATATGATATTTTTTAATTAATACAATCCTAATTTATGCATGCACATATTCGTATAGTAATGTATACACATGGTTGTGAACTATAAACCTGACCTAAAACTATCCAAATTGTAATCTTATTGTTCATTTTTTGTATTGTTTCACGCCGTAGACCTCAGTATAAGCACTTGGTCAGTTTCCGCCTGTACTACCAAAGTAGTTAGTACACAAACTCATATCAAGTGATGTAGAGTTGGTAGGTATGGTTTGTGTTGGTCTGAAAACTAATTTGGAGAAGTAATTTATACCATGTTGCAGGAGTAACGATTGTCACAACCGACAGCAGTTACCACAGCAACGGTTTACACTCCTTCCTGAATTTTAAAGCCATCAACAAGCGATGAGGGTTTTCACAATCTGACAGTTCAGTCAAAAGCTTTATTGTTTTTAATAGAGCAAAGAAATAAAAGCTTGCCCAGTGACACACATTTTTCCTGTCGGAAAAAGAAATGTTTGTGCATTTTTTGTAGATACCCCCAATCCCAATTTAACAAATTTAATGTTTTGAGCTCCTCTGTTTCTTTAAAATACTTACCTACTCTCCCCTTTGTTAGACAGACTGATGATTGTTTTTCAAAATATGTTATTGTAACTATAAGCGTTTAACTGTTGATCAACATTTCCAATTATTTTACGTTCCAATTATTGACATCAGGCTGATTTTTATATAAAATTGATCACGAACTTTACTCTAGCTACATCAACAACGACTGGAAAATTAGGTTAGATATCCTAAACTCCTAGTAGTCCGTATTTACTCCTCGTCTTTACTTATATATAAGTAACTATAGTATATATTATGAATTTGGTTTTTGGTAAATTAATTTTTATACTGTAAAAATGCTAATTTTACATAAATAATTGCATCGGTTACAGAAGGTTGTTAATTCACTAGTACATATTATGTACTTAAGTTTATTAAGTTTTAACTAAAAACTACTATTCTAATACAAATTAATGAGAATTACCTTTACCTTATATGTTTCTAGTACACTAGTAAGAATTCACTTTGGATTTCCAGTTCACTTTCAATTTGGGTGCGATTTTGCACTTATACTTAAGATTTCAACCACAAATTCGAATTCAATTTCACGAAATCCCAAATCGTAAGATTTCGTGAAATCACTCTGACAGTTATACTTAAGAATAAAATTTGAGAATTCGATTCGGAATTGGGAATTCTTAAATTAAGATTTCACTTTGGATTTCCCTTTCGATTTTGATTTGGGGGAGTTGAGAAAAGCTCAACTTTGAATCCTTAACATTTCGTTAAATCATAATTAGATACGGAATTTATTTACTGACTAAAAATCACGCAGAAAAAGAATAAATTTTCAAAATTTTAAATCACGTTCGTTGTCGTTATTCACAGTAAAATTTTATGAGACGGATGAAATATTTTATGTGTCACAAACAAAGCGCAAGAAATACTTTTGCATTTGTAAAAGCGCACGTACAAGTTTTTACTTTGTGTGAATTAATTGTATTAATTTATACTCATTAGTCTGTACTCTAGAGTGATTAGTAACTTTAGTAGATCAGTCTCTGAATGGTCTTTACATTGAGAAAACAATAAATTTTGCATCAGGGCTGTATACTGTATAGTAGTATAGTTGCAACTTTTTGCAACATTTGCTTATGGCAGTATAATTTCCGTTCTTAACTATACAAAATTGGCTTTGCTCAAAATTTGAATTCCAAATCGTAATAGTAAAAATGTTACCCAAATCGCAAATGAAATCGGAATTGAATTCTTAAGTACATAGGGTCATGTTTACACTTACTTTTTTAGAAATTCTAAATATTACGAATACTTATACCTTAAGAATTCCAACAATTAAAAGTGAAATCCCAAAGTGAATTCCGAATTGAATTCTTTCTAGTCTACGAGCTGCATTGCTAAACCAAGCAACAATTGTTGTTAGCTTATAAAAAATATTTAAAGCTAGCGAAAAAGAGCAGATGTATCGGTTCATTTGGTTTAAAAATATTGTTAAGTACCAAGTAGAAATTCTAAAAAAAAATGTATTTTACGTAGGGCTATATTAAAGTTAGAGAAATTTTAGTAATTAAAACATTATATATAATCATATAAATATGCATTAAATAAATATAATATGCAATTATTTATTTTAAAAATGAACAATTTACTACTTGTATGGCAGCTAAGCAATAGATTAGGAAATCGTTAATATCATTCAATCATTGTAGACTTCAGCTATTTAGTATTATACTAATACTTTTGTTATTTAATTACAATGGCGGTTTGCACGATTGTAGTAGCAAACAGCAAGCAAGGTGAGCTTTATATTTTTTAAGTTCATTAGATAAGTGTATACATAATAAAAATTAATTATTAATTAATATTATCAAGTTTAATATTTCGTTAACAACGAATGAATTCACCTTAACATTATCAGCAAAGATTTGCTTTTTATATACCTAATAATATTATATGTTAAATATTAAGTACGTGTGATCTAATTTTCATATGTTTGTAATCATTTTTTCGTTTAAGTATAGTTTGCAACTCTTTTTGACATGAATATTTGGTGTGTTTGAGATTTAGCTCTCAGGTAGAGCAGGATCAGTGTTTAGAGTAGACTATTTTTAGAATTAAATTACCACAAAACTAATGTATCTATTCCTGCGTTTCTTACTGCATTGATTAATTTCAATGATATACTACACAAGAAAAGCAACTGTCATTTGTCCTAGTTATGTCTTACGAAAAGTGAGGAAATTCGAATTATGGATTTTCTCAATGTTGATAAAGGAATGTCGTGCCTTATGGCCTTAAACTTAAGACTTTTTACTTTTAACCTTCCATTTTCCGAATATTGTGTAGAAAATGAAATGTAGTGAATTATTAAATGTCCTTCTTGGGGCGCCGTAATCATCGAATTAAATACGTAATGAAATAGTTACGCATAATATACTATGTTATGTTCGAATTAACACTTGTTAATACTGATAATGCTGCCTTACCACTGTACTATTGTAAGAAATGTAAAATTCAAGTACTAATAATAAGTACATAATAAATTTTTTTATCGAACTAACTTCGTCTATTATTCATAACTAGACTTTAGGCCACTTGCCAGCAAGTGAATTTGTGTTGTAAGGGTCATCTCGGTATGTGAAACAGTGTAGAATTTTTTAAAGTTTTGTTTTACAGACCGAGACGGCCCTTATAACACAAATTCACTTGCTGGCAAGTGGCCTAAAGTCTAGTTATTATTATTTTGTCAGTTGTCAGTGCATTGCTTTATTATAGTCGATACTGATAGTGTAAAAACATACTTTTTATTATAACTACTGTCAACCACTCAATCTAAATTTTAACACTCCAGTCTCACACTGCACACTTCTTTCTGACTCTACTTACTGTTACCATAGTTTGACTCTAAGATCGGGAGATTAACTGTTCAAAGTTGTTGATAATAATTCGTAGATTATTATCAGCAACAAAATATTTTTCGTTTGTTACTCACCTTTAATTTTTTATTATTATTTTTTTTTTCTGAATTGAGAAATAATAATAACTAGCAGGTTAGCAACCCGATGGGTTGCGATTAAAAAATGTAACATATATTTTTCACATTTAGTTGTTATAGTAAATAAAGTTGTGGCCAAATCGACTTTGGGGATGCCCAGTGTAAGCGTTAATTACAGGTTCTACAGGGTTAACTTATTACCATTGGGTTAAACTGCTCAAGTGTTGACCATATATACTTGCCCGGGGTAAGCTTTAACTTCAACGTTGACAGGGGTAAGCTTTCACCCTAACTTTGCAAGGGTTAAGTTTTTCCCATAAGCGTGGTAGGAGTAGGTTTTGACCAGAGCCTTGCCTGGGTTGAAGTGTGGAATTAGACTTGTTTGGGGTAAGTACTGATGGTATACGGACATATTCCCCCTGGACATTTCCCCCCCGGACCTTTTCCCCCCTGGACCTTTTCCCCCCAAACAGTAACCCCGGACATTTTCCCCCCACACTCTTAAATAAGATACTGATGTATATTATTACGCGGTCGTGTAAAGGCACGTATTTAATATATAATAATATCCAAACAGAAAGTTTTTTATTTATCGTGCAATTGCAATAGTGATAAGTACCGTTATTTAATGATTTATAGTTGGGTTTTGTAGTATCATGTCATTTTTTTAAATAATAGTGTAATAAGTTTAGGTGCTATGTACCTAAAGGGCTATTTAAAGGGTAAATAGTTTTACTTTCGTTTTCTTATTACCCATCTATTAAGGAAGGATTTTATATAATGCCAACATACATAACTAATCTACATTTTTTTAGTCATATCGGGAAAAAAGTATAGTACATGTTTCTGGAGTAAGTTTTCTACTAACTAATATGCTAAATATTTTATTTATGATTAAAAATAGTTATTTCTTTTGATTTAATTTTCTATGTTAAAATTGATTTTTTTGTATTTCTACGCAAACCACGTTCAGGGTTCAATAAAGTATAATTTCGATTTTTATTATTATTTATTTCTTAAAGACAGACCATGAGATCCAGAGGTATAACAAAGGCAAGAAACTACTAACTATGGAGGAAAAAGTATAGGCTAGATATTAAAGAGTAATATTACGAATTGGATCAGATTACAATTTGGGATTAGAGTCTATAGATGCTAGACGTATTGAAATAGTGTAAAGTATAATTGTAATGACATAGTTAGCTGGACAATTATGGGATCTGGACGTTATCTGGGGCGACTACTATTAAAATGTTCAAAGTTTCAAATGAACTATCCACCTACCCACCTACCCACTTCTGCGCATGCTATTTAGGTTGTTTACATTCTGCGGGATTCTTTTCAAATAATTTCCATCATCAATAATATACATTCCCAAACCCAAATCTCTCACACATTTCTCACACACATATTATTCATTTATCTGATCTTATTTTATTTAATCAGAATTGCCCAAAAGAATAAAGACAAGATCACCGAAACATAATAAATTCAGTGCTCCAAAACGCTAATTTAGACTGTAATATTACTAATGAGTTTTACAGACATAATTAGATTTTCAATATGACAGCATTAAACAATTGAAAGGTTACAGTTGACAGTGAATTAACTGTTCATTAAATACAGTGATGTATTCGCAAACTGATGGTCAACCTGTATTATTTCCTATTTTTCTTAGTGCACAAAGATTTTTTTTGGGCTCTGAAACAGTGAAAAGTGTAAATAAGTATATCAATAACTACAATGTAGTATACAGTACTGAAAGTAGTAGGGACTAATAACATGTCAAAACTTACTCGTTAACGTACGGCTTCTTAATTCGAATAGGCATTTTACAGGACATACCGAACATTCGTGCAAGATACTACCCGAGAAAGCCTTGTCTGATGAGTTTTTCATAATTTGGGACTGAAGTCTGGGAGTCGTAGAATTCGCCGACATATTTCCGGGGTTCGCCTTTTTTGGAGACTCTGAAAACTCGAATCATAGTTGCATGATCTAATCCATTTGTTCGCCCAAAGTGGCCTATAGATTTGAAGTGTAATGGTTTATTTTGCGCGTCGACAGAATCTCGCGACGTTTTTTTGTAAAATGTTGTAAAAATCAGCGCTTCGTCCACGGTGTCTGCATTTACTTTAGCCAAGAGTTCTTCCTCAAATCGCAGGTGTTCCTCTTTACCTGGGTAATGTGTGTTATCACTCATCCTCAAATGGGTTCCACAAACTGCAGTCCATATTAAAATTAAGTCGAGAGGGAAGATGACCGTGGAAGGCTTAGAAGTGACGAAATCCTGCTTCAACAACCAGTTAAGGTACGCTTGACACTGCCACATATAAACGCCGTCATCATCTAAGTCATCTCTAGCCGGGCCGCTGGGATCACGTTGTACGGAATGACTGTGTAATACACAAACGAAAACAGTATAAAATAAGTAACTACTACATATAAAGCTACTACAGAAATTATCATGCAGTGTAAAAGCATACCTCATTTTGAAGGTATGCAGAGGTCAACAGAATACTAGTTTAGAGATGAAGAAGTTCCAGTGTATTGTATTATTAAAAATGTAAATAAAACAAATACAACCATACCTTTGCAACAGACGGTTGCATTTATAACGGTAGTGAAGGTAGACAGTCTCTCGCACTGTTCCTAATACCATTCTACAGAAGTTGCAGCAGTGAATAATACAATTTTCTTTTTGAAGTCGCGCTATATGTTTGTTGTGGTCATAGGGGTCACAGGCCCCTGCGACCCGTTTTCTATTCGCTTCTGCTAAATCGAGAGCGTACTGCCCCTGGAAGGGTTTAGATGTCTTCAAAAGATCTGCTTTCGACATCAAAATGAAATACGGAAACCCATTTATTATTTTGATTCTGTTGGTTTTGATCCCACCTGCGCAAAGTGGAATATGCCAGGGGTTGATCTCCAAGTAATAATCTTTACCCAGGTCATCCTTTGACAACGCCTTGCCTGTTTCAAGGATCCAATCTTTAGTTTCGTTCACATCCCTATAGAATATACAGAATGTTTAATTCACATTAAAAAACACGTGGAGTGGAAAACGTGAATAAATACGACAAAATATATTTCATTTATTTGAAAAATGATGACACTGAATCAACTGCATGACTCCGATATCATATAGATCCTAACAGACAGAAATTGAAACAACAGGGAGTATGATGTAATCTGCGCTGTGCATGGTAAAAAGATTGCGGCTAATTATTTAGTAGTTACAGTAGTGACTACGCGCTAACGTGTTTAACGAGATGTAACAAGTTAAAGTTTTTGGAAAATCTCAATATTATTATGAGTATAGATTCAAAAAACTTGCTATTCAAATGACATTGCCACAGGTCAGGTAGGTTACGTCGGTGATTTTGAAAGTCTGCTAGGATTGTACATGCTGCCTTAATGAGTCAATGATAATTATTTGAGAACAACTCACCGATTGAAAGTCTGAACCGACTGAACATGATTAGCTTGAATTAGCTGTTCTGTCAGTGTACGAATGTTAGCGATTCCCTCATGTTTAAAGGCCATGAGAACAGCGTCGAATGTGTCCTGTTACGTTAAATAAAATAAAAAATAACAATACAAATATAAATAAATACAGCTGTGATTGAGACAGTCAGTCCAAATTATAAAAATGCAACGTAGTACTTACGTAAATAAATAACCTACCACAACAAGAAAATATAAACATTAACAAAATGTGACTACAGTACTAATAATAAGGATAACAAACCTGTTTAGTAAGCAGAGTTCCCACAGTTGATAAATCCCTTCCAAACTCTTCGGATCTAACATGATCAGCAATCCAAGATTCAACCACATCAGCCTTCCACATAAACTGCAAATACGCTGAATTGTCCAATAGACCACTCTTCCTCTTTGCAGCCAACGAAGCCAAGTTGGCAATCTTGGATTGAAGGCATTGACAACGAGATGCAATGGTATCTGAATAATGGTTTTCTTCAGAGATTAACTTTTCCCCAGCACGACAAACATCCGCTCTGTTCTCACGATGTACAGCCAAGTCAGTTTCAAATGCATCGCGCTTCTTTACCAAACCCTACAACAGTTTACACAAAATTATTGTACAATTACGCCATTATTTAGAGGAAGTTGGAACTGAGGATCGCTGGTTAATCCTTTATTTTAATTACCTTGACAAATCACTAATCAATTGCTGTTTTTAAACATAATTATTTACCTCAACAGCAGCCATTGAGTCACCCAAGTCATCCACATCCAACAATTGTTGTTACTCACTAATCCAGGCTTCTTCCTCTTCAACCTTAGCCAAGAACTGTTGGTAGGTCAAACTCTGGGGCCCGTTCCTTCAAACACTTTTCACTTTTTACTTTGCACTTTGCGTTCGAAAACGCAAAATTTCCGTTCCATCAAACTTTTTCGCCCACACTTTTTAAAAAGTAAATCAACAAAACTTTTTGGTTGGGAAAACAAATTTTTTGTTCCTTCAAATAACTTTTCATTTCCACTTTTACTTTCAATAAAAAGTAAAAAGTGCGGGATTTCAAAAACTTTTTGCTTGGGATTTGCTGTTTCTGTTCCACCAACTTTCCAAATACCAAGTAAAAGGCAAAAACTTTTCATTTTTTACTACTTTTTTGCCAAGTGAATGGAGATCTTGGCAGAATTATGAAAAGTTAATGTCAGACTGATTTAATTAACTATTAACTGGACTGAAATGTTTTTAAAACATAAACCACAATAGTAGGTACTGAGTGATTAACCCAAAGCACACTTTTAAAATATCACAGAGCTGATTAAGCCCGAATGCAAATAACTCCCTTCATTACAGTGAAAACATTAGTTTAAAGTTGTGGTTTAGTACTTTTTGTCAAGGTTTCTAGGTACTTTCAAAACGATAGTGTAAAAAAGCGAAAACTGAAAAACTGAACTATTTATTGTATATTATTAACTACCCTTGTTACTTAGAACTTACAATTAGAGATTTACTTATAATGAGTAATGGATAGAACAGTTTCCCCCACACACATATTCTATCAAAAATATTACACCTAAACGTCTTTGTGTGATAATTTATGCATTTACACTCACTAGTTTGTTAGTCAAGTATTAATTGCTTTATTATGAGTCAGAAGTCAGAATCACAACTATGGAATACGACATGGGTAGCACGGTAATTTTTCAGTTTAGGTGATAGTAACAGCAAGTTTATGTACCAAATGAATGAATAGCTATAGTTTCTGGAATTAAAGAAAAACAATAAACTGTAATCGTAATGTACTTATACATTTTAAAAACCTAAATTAGTTACTAGTGGGGTTTGGAAATTAAAAAAATCGAAGAGGATATTTTGCCAAGTGAATGGAGTTTTGGCAGAGTTAAGAAAAGTTACATTCTGGCTGATTTAGTTAACTATGACTTGACTTAAATTTTTTGTAAACATAAACCGCAATAGTTAGGTACAAAATAATTAGTCCAAAATACATTTTTGAAATATCACGAAGCTGGTTAAGCCCGAATTCTAATAGCTCCCTTGATTGCAGTGAAAAGATCAGTATTATGCTGCAGTTTATTACTTTTTGTCAAGGTTCATAGATACTATCAATACCAAAACGATAGGGTAAAAAAAGCCAAAACTGTACTACTGTATAATGTATGGTTATTGTGTTAACTTTTAACTCGTGTAACTTAGGAGCACAATGGATGGAGCAGTTACCCACAAATGTGTATATTCTGTGTATAAACATTATAACACCTATGCATCTTCGTGCTGTAATTTATACAATAACTCACTAGTTGGTCATGCAAATATTAACTGGAATATTATGTATCAGAAGTCAGAATCACAGCACAACTATATAATAACATAAGTAGCACGGTATTTTTTCAGTTTAGGTGATAGTAACAGCAAGTGTATGCACCAAATGTATGAATAATTATAGTTAACAGAATTACGAAACACAATTAACTGTTAACTGTAACCGTAGTACACCTAAATATGTTAAAAACCTAAATTAGTTACTAGTGGGAGTTGGATTTGGAAATCACAACAATCGAAGACGAGATTAAATACTTAAATCAAAGTAAACTAGTTCCCGCTTAGTCAAAAAACGCAAAGTGACGTCAGTACTTTTTGTTTTTGGCCACTTTTTAAAAAGTGATCAAAAATTTTTATGGAACGCTTTGCTTTTTCACTTTTTGAAATTCGGCAAAAGAAAAAGTAAAATCAAAAAGTGACGTCACAAATTTGCTTTTTCACAAAGACTTTCATGGAACGCTTTTGACTTCGAACTTTTTAAAAAGTGACAAATGCAAAGTAAAAAGTTAAAAGTAAAAAGTAATTTTGAAGGAACGGGCCCCTGATCTAATTTTTCTCCTCGACTAGCGCTCAGTTGTTTCAATTCAATCCACGCTTGATTGAGAGCCTTTAATCTTTGATCAATTTCTTGAAATCCAATATTTGCCACGGCCATAAGTTTCTGTCTAGCATCTCGTACAGCTTGAATGGCAGGCTCATGACTAGCCAACTCTGCTTCTAACCTCTTATGCTTCTTCTTGAGATTTTGAACCCCCGTAAAATCTCGTCCATAATCTCCTAAACCCACAATAGGTTTCTTTTCCCTTATCCAACTCTGTTGATCAGCGATATCTGAAAAGAATTGATGAAGTGTAAAGGCTTCATTGAGTCTTGACTGTCGCTGCGCACCCAAATACTTGACTCTTTCAAATCTTGAACTGATGGACTGCATCTTCTCTTGAATAGCAGCCGCGTCAAATTGTTCCGACTCGATGAAACTGTCAGCCTGCAAATTCATATCTCGAATCCTCTCATCATGAGCATTGATATCTGCCTCGACCAACTGTTGTTTCTTCATTAGATTCTGTACACTTGCTAAATCCTTTCCAGCATCTTCACTTGTCACTAAACACTCAACTTCTCCAAGCCAAAAATCTAAATCTTTCACCGCAGCAATGTACGTCCGTGGCTTCTTTGCTTCCTTCAACTTCAAACTCTTTTCACTCGTTTTCATGGTGAGGATCTCCCATTGATGAGCGATAGAATCCAATCTAGCTTCCACAGCTTCTTCACTACCAGCACACTGTCTCTTCTCAATTAAATTATGTCCCATTGCAAGAACAGCATGAATTCTATCAGCAATAGCAGCCAACTCAGCCTCAAATGCTTGATGTTTCTGATGTTTACTGTGAACATGATGAGCAGATCCTAATTTCTCAGCTTTCTCCTGAGTCACCTGCTGCAATGAATTCCATTTAGTGTTCAAATCCTCCAACTGTGTCTTAATTTTTACAGCTGCTTCCGTCTGACCCAAGCTTATTAACTGCATGGCAATCACATTCATCTCAGCCAAGCGTACGAATCCTTGTCTGTCGTTCACATCAGCTTTCCACCAATCCTATGAAAGAAGAAGAAAATATCTTTTATGTATCGAGCTCCCAGTTGATGTATTTATTACACAGATAAACTAAAGCTACTAACTCTAAATTAAATTCAGCATGTTGTTAATTAATGTTGGCCATTAGTAAATATGCAATGGTCATTGAGTTTTAAATTAAATAAATCGTCATCTCAAGGTAAAAAGTACATGTATGTGGGAGAACATAATGTAATAAACTAAAATACCTTTGGAGGAATGTTCGGGGCAATCTTTAGAACATCGGGCATGAAGCCCATGTCCAACATGCGATCTGCTTCATCCAA
Organism: Dicyrtomina minuta; assembly: GCA_949802685.1. Taxonomy (NCBI): domain Eukaryota; kingdom Metazoa; phylum Arthropoda; class Collembola; order Symphypleona; family Dicyrtomidae; genus Dicyrtomina; species Dicyrtomina minuta. Next base: position 86,802,115 of record OX461809.1, read on the forward strand.
CAGGAGGGAGAATTTCAGTGCACTCAAGTCAATTTTTTCCTCATCTAGAAACTGCATCAAACGACCAGTGGTGGATGCTAGAATGTGACATCCTCCCTAAAAACATTTTAAAAAATGATAAGTGATTAATTGTTTTGATAATAGTAATTAATAGTTTTATTCAACGTCTTACATTACATTGATCGAAAACTGCCTAAATCAAAGTTTTTGCTACTTATACAAGTGTATTCACAAGAAGAATTGCGTACAAAGAAAATAACAATTTATAAAATTACCATGACGGAAATAGTATCGTTGGTCTGGAAGTTAGTTCCGATACCAGTGTAGAGGTCATTTTTTTCCTTGATGAGATCATCTCCTTCAAGAAATGCGTCTGGAAAGTAGAGGTTTCTCTTAGGTGGCTCCTCACTCCCTTCACCTTCCTTAGTATCTATATTCGTGCCATTTAGTCCACCTCTTCGACCACGGCTATCATCTGGAATAGATAACATAAAACACAAGAAATAAATATTTAGTGCAATTAAATCAATACGAATGACAACGTGAAATTTACTACTCTGCTCCCTATAATTGTTTACATAGAAATTATTTGACTACTTAGGAAGACTACCAAGTTTTGAAAATATGGTTTACAAAATTATAACAAATAATTTTCTAGTTTTAATTGTTAATACCTCGCTCATCACCATTATCGCCTTCATCATCCGCTTCATTCTCGTCCACTTTCGTCTCCTTTTCGCGTCGATTTCCCTGATAGCCACCAGTATTTTCCGGCTGAAACAAATAAAAAGAACAAGATATAATAATATCGAATTAGATTAATATTCCATATGAGTTACTGAAAAAATGAACGTTGCAAAAGAAAATCTAATTTTTTAACAAATTAATGTCTAATGTATTATAATAAGTTCAAAAACTCATAGCTTTAAAATTTGAAAATAATAATTAATCAAAAAAGAAAAAACTGAAAATTCAATACATTTTGAAATCTAAATAGAAGAGCAAGGAATAAAATACTTGAAATAAAGTAGTACACTGTCACTGGTGAAACTTAATGCTAACTTACAGTGGTCGATGTCACAGGGGTTGCATTCTCATCCCAGCCGTCGTCCGACATTCTTGAGCAGATTCGATTGACGACCCAACATCAAAGTTAAAAAATTCGTCTTCTTGTGTCTGCACGTCAACCTTACCACGATTTACTATATATTTTTATTTTTGGTTTCTTTGTCTCAGTTAAATTTTGACATCACGATTTTAAATAATTTATACGATCTCTAAACACTAAAGAACCTCAATACTTATACTATCGGCATGGGAAGTTTAAGTTGGTCAGTTGGTAAACTACAATAAAAGGCCAGAGTGGTTACTCCCACTATTTGTCACACACATAAGGGGTAACAAAATTAACCGACAAACCCTTAGCAGTCAGGAGTTAAGCTGTATATTAACTGCTCCGAGCAGTTAATCTACATCCTAGCCCTAAGGTGTAAATCTACAGCTCCGAGCAGTTTATTTACGTCTCCGGGGTGTAGATTAACTGCTTTGGCTAATACCAAAGGCGCCGAGCTGTAGATTTACATCCTAATTTGACATGGCGCGCACGACTATGTCATGTGACTGGCGCAGTCACAGACCGACCGCCCTAAAGTGATGATTTTCTGAAAGAGTAGATTCGGTTTTCCAAATTCACACAATAACTAAGGGTTTGAAACTTGAATTCAGGAGTTACAGAGAATTAAAATAAATAAATTTTATACAGTAAGGCTGCCATAATGGTATATGGCTATAACTGTTCTTCAACAAGTGATAGCCAGTGTTAGTTACTGTAGTAAATGATCGCCAACTTGGATTTGGTAAGTTATGGCCAACTCATCTTTAATAGTAAGTGATGGCCAGCCAGAATACTTGAATCCACAGTAGCAATCCCGAAAAATCAACTGTGAACAGGCAAGACACCTGGGTCGTTGAAAAAAATTGCAATTTCTGAACTATTGTTCTGGCGACGAGCGGCGTAAAATCGAATTTTAAGTTTAAGGTTGGGGTGTTCTCCCAAAACTTATACCCAAACATGCTAACTCATACTCAGCTTCAACAGCTCAGACCTCATAAATCAGTTATAATTTATTTTGAAGTTATTATAGTCACTTGTGTTCGTCAGCAGTTATTTTTTGTGAAACAGAAATATAAACTCGAATCAAAGCTGGGTTTTTATCGAGTTAAATTTTTGAAAATAGAATCGAAGCTCGAAGTGTCAAAATCGATTCAAGTTGAAACAATTTAAATTTTCTTACTTTGTTTTTAGTATAATTTGTGCTGTTTACAATTGATAATAATAAATTTAATTCAGTTTTTGAACTCAATATATATGACAAATATAAATATGCTTCCAAGAAATTAAAATTTTTTTAATTGGCATGAGCTTGGTGTATTTTACTGAATGGGCCACGAATTATCGAAAAGAGGCACGGGTTATTGAAGTTAGGCATGAGCTATTGAAGAACCCGAATCAATATATGTATGGAAAGCTTGATGGATATAAAGGTCTTGAGCCGACGCGAGTTAACAAATTCTGGATAACAAATTGTTTTGAGAGTATTTGCTCAAATTGTGTTATTAACATTGACTAAAAATAAATTAAAAATCGCTTTGACTGTACTTCCGCGTTTGGTTGGAAAAACTTAATTTCCAGATAATTGTTTTGGAAAATAATTCTGACTACTCTAGAGTACCTCTAGTGGTTTTAAGTCTATAAATTTTGTCATTAGGAGGGTGGAAGATTTATGGGAATGAAGTTGGCCGACCATGATATCCGACCATGAAATACATTTTTACTATACACGTTACATGCCTAATAATTCTTTGCTTCCGAACCGACAGATAACCTTGGAAATTACCAGACCCGACTAAAGGGGACAAACATATATTACATTAAATATATGGGTTAAATAAAACACGCACAACGTAATATGTGCCTCTACCCACACACGTGGGAAAGGCTCCTTCCCTTGATTTAATCTCGGATGACCGGCGAGGTGGAATGTGGAAGAGCTCATCATTAATAGTAATTTTGATTTAATTATACTGTGTATTATTGCCTTCTTGAGGGAACTATTGTTTTCTGCATTTGATACGGTCTCACCTTTAGTTGCCGATTTAATATTTCCAGCCAGTTGCCAGTGCTAAAGGCTACTCTGCTAGCTGAAAGGTCTCGTCAATCGTAAGTATTCGTTTGCTACTATGATTATTTGCCATTTGATCTTCGTTCCCTTTCATGATATAAGTGTAGAATTTCTAATGGCCAATCTACTTCAAAACTTCATGACCTACAGTCTAGGGCTTTACTTATTAGGCAATACTTTCTCGGTTTTAATAGCAATACCATAATGAATTAGGCCGCACTTGAAAGTGAATACTGCCAGCTGCCATACATCGTAAACTAAATTAGTATTCCATAAGACATGCACTATAATTTATACTAGGGTAGAGTCGTCTAATTGTGATCGCTTTTTGAAAAAATTTTGGTTGTGCTATCCGTAAAACTTGTAGAAACAATTTCGAAAGCAACGAGTATTTCCTCCAGCTGCTGCTTTTTGTTAAGTCCGGTAATTGTGACACGTTCAGTCAGGGAGAGTGCCCTCATATGGGCGCAAAGTACTCCCAACATTTTTTGAACTGAATTGCTCCCAAACGGGAGTAAGTGCGCTCGAATTGTATACTTTTACATGGTATAATGTTGTGTGTCCAATCGTAAAGAACTCTTTGCCTGCATAGGCAGAAATTTTCCATGACGTCAGGTCGTTTGGGTTTGGGTTGCTCTCAAACCCAGAGTACTGAACGACTCTTAAGTTGCTCTCAAACCCCCACTTTTGTATGAGTTTGAGAGCTTCAAGTAGTAGAAGGAGCCGATGCCTCAGCATGCCTCAGCATGCCTCAGCATGCCTCAGCATGCCTCAGCATCAGCTCAAACAAAGGAAAGGGAGCAGTAGCATTCATTCCCTTTCGGCACTGCTCCCAGTCGACCAAAAACCACCAAAGCGAAAAGACCTGTCCGCTCTGAGCTCTGATCAGCCATCTTTTCTTTCCTCAAAATTAGTTCAAGTCAGATATTTCCGACTTCCTTCTTTATTTGGTGTATCAACTCTGAAGTTCCAAATCTATTATTTTAGTGTAATTGTGCGTAATTAACTGTGTTTCACATCTGTTATTTAGTGTAATGTGTGTAATTAAGTGTGTTAAATTAAACGTCAATTGGTAATTATTACCAAGTTCACGCACTTAGGAGATCACACCCATCATTTATTGCACATCCGACCACCGCTACATCTCAAGTGTCTCACATTGCCCGGCTCACCACATAGTCGATAAGTGCATCAAGCTTCAGCTCTTTGTACCATCCACCATATACCACAGTAAAGGCGGCAGTGCTGTTTTCATGCATCGCATGTAGTCATGCACTGCACTCTTGATCATCTCAGTTTCGGTCACAGTTCATCTCAAGACTCGCTCTCCAGGTCACGTTCTCCGGTCTGTACAGTTTGCTAGACCCGCTCATCAGCTCAGAACCATAGCTAGATCAGCATCTGCATATCACAACCGGTCTCCACTCAGTTACACCAGGTTAGGATCCATCTCACATCCGCCTCCTCGGTCAGAGCTGCTCAACATACCTCGGATCAGACTCTCCTGCCAGAACCATATCAGGTCTAGTCTACGGCCGACCGACCGACCAGCGTACCGGCCTACTTCCTCAGCTTTACCTCAGATCCAGGCTCTGGTCCCATTTCAAGATCAAGACCTGGTCTCTGCTCATAGGTACAAGTCTCAACAGGTCTAAGCCTCACCTGGTCCCAGGTCCAAGCCAGCTCTCTGGTCCCATCTCAAGCTCTGGTCCCAGCTCTCTGATCCCATCTCAAGCTCTGGTCCCAGCTCTCTGGTCCCAGCTCAAGCTCAGGTCCCAGCTCTTGGGTCCCATCTCAAGCTCTGGTCCCAGCTCTCTGGTCCCATCTCAAGCTCTGGTCCCAGCTCTCTGGTCCCATCTCAAGCTCTGGTCCCAGCTCTCTGGTCCCATCTCAATCTCTGGTCCCAGCTCTCTGGTCCCATCTCAAGCTCTGGTCCCAGCTCTCTGGTCCCATCTCAAGATCAAGCTCTGGTCCAATCTCAAGATCAAGCTCTGGTTGCATCTCAACATCAACTCACCTGGTCCCAGGCCCATCTCGGCACCTGGTCCCAGACCCAACCCTCACCTGGTCCCAGCCCCAAGTCTGGTCCCAGACATCAACCTCGGGTGTATCCATCATCCAGCCAACTGAAAGTACCCAGGTATCAACTATAACACCACCAAGCAACCTCTCCGACACGTCTTTAGAGCGAATTAGGAACGAACCAGCCCATCCTCTTATTTACACAGAGGACGTCCAGTTTGGGTGGACGTTAAGGTGCACCGGGCCTTACAACCCCAACATAGTGTGCATACCCCTCCTTCATTGTGGGTATACGACTGGCTGGGGCGCTTCATAAATTATGAGACTGAAATCTTAATTAACCGCTATTTATGAATTTACCTAAATCGAAATACAATATAGAAATAAAGTGATAACAATTTCTACCTTCTTCAACCTTGTTGACTAATCCAACTTTAAATCTTACCTCAATATTTATCAATCGCCAGCAATAAAATCATAATGAATCAAAATTAGTCATGGATTAGTCAAATTATTATATAAATTTATTTGGGTTTGTTTAATGAGTAATACGGTAATACCCCTTTCCCCATGCGGTTAGTCATGGCCATGAAAAATTTCGGGAAAGCTGGAAATTCGCCTGTGCCATAATCAGTTAGTGGACAATCATTAGATTTAAATACTTTATGGCATTTCAGCCACGATCGAAAAGTTATATCTACATAAGAGGGATGGCGATTTTGTGACTAGATTTTTATAAAAAGTTAACTTGGCCCATCAGTACCTTCAATTGCCCGCTGCGCTGGTATGAAGAGGTAGAGAATTTTTTTCAAGTACATACTGTATTTAAATGTAAACACTATGGATTTAGAAGTAATTCTTTTGTATTCAAAGTAATAAAATAAGGTTGACGATGCTTAAATCTTAGTTTGTATTTCCTAGTATTTACTCTTGTTGATTGTCCACAGACTGATAATCATAACCTCAAAAAGTGAAGAGTTTGTTGGCAAAACGGGATTAGTCCATTTTTTTCAAAAATGAGATTATTTGTGTTATTTGTTCTATTTAACTAGATACATTACTGTGTTGAATGGTAAAGGTCAAAGTTCAACCAAAGCAATTTTAAAAAATAGCCCAATTTTCGTTTTTTGGCAAAACGGGATAAGTCCATTAAATAATTTTTGGCAAAATGGGATAAGTCCACCTAAAACCTGCATTTCTGATTTAAATATGGTTTCTGAGTGTTTTCGTAGTTTGTAGAAGACAATTGCCGTGCGTTAATGTTTTTATGCGAAGAAAGACAATTTAGGAAAAAGTTTGGTTTCACACAAAACGATTAAAATTTCATGTCACGGACTTTTTACCCAATGTTATCTTATTGGTTTTTTGGCAAAACGGGATAAGTCCACAAATTTAAATTTTTGGAAATGTTCTAAAATATTCAAAAGTCGGCCTAGAATTATGAAACTACGTGTAATTACGCTTCGTTAGACGCAGTACCTGTAGAAAAAAATTGAGTAACAAAAACTTAACCTGTCACCACTTATTCGTTTTTCGTTGTTTCTGTAAAATTTGCTTTGATGGACTTATCCCGTTTTGCCAAAAAACTCTTCAAGTATAGGCAGAAGTGTATAAGTATTCTGAACAGTACCCTTTATAAATTACTGATTGTAATACACTTAATTTTATAAATTTTAACGAGCTTTGAATTTTTACCGAACTGGCTGGGCATTCATGCCTTCGTCATAATTTTTGCGAGTGTGATAAAAGTTATAGTTCAGCCCAGACTCTGAATTTCTTACTATAACTTATCAAACAACAACTAACTTTTCAGCTGTTTAAGCTAATAGAAATCTGAGTTAAAATTAATTTTAATTTAACGGAATCTCGAATTTTTTTACCTTTAATAATTATTGCGTGACGTGATAAGTTAAATGGACGCGCATCTAATTCGCGAGTATAATTATATTTTCCATTCTTTGATGGATTGAACTGATTATATCTTTTTTTTAAAAAACCATACACACAAAACCTATATTTGCCAATGTTGCTTGAGTATCTAATGAAATGGTCATGTCCGTCTGTCCGTCTGTTGGCCGTACACTGAAGGTCACAGAATTAATTCAATTTTCATGAAACAAGATTTAAGCCACGACAAATTCGAGCAGGACGGTCTATATTGTTCTTTAAATTTGCTCGGACTGACCATTTCATCGCATTCAACAGTTCATTGGACCCCTGTCAAAACGTCACAATTAGACGACCTGGGTTGTGCATCTGGTTTAGCATGCTGATCTCAAGTATCTATTCACATGGCCTTGTCCGTCCGACTGTCAGCCTGTCTGTATGTTGCTTATGCTCTACATAAATACAACTCTTGAATGGTCCCATGTAAGCAACGGCTGCATCACTCATAATTAGCCGGCTCACATGTCCCCATGTAAGCGACGGCTGCATCACTCATAATTTGCCGGCTCACATGTCACTGTCACTATGTAAGCAACGGCTGCATCACTCATAATTTGCCGGCTCACATGTCATCATGTAAGCGACGGCTGCATCACTCATAATTTGCCGGTTCACATGTAACCATGTAAGCAACGGCTGCATCACTCATAATTTGCCGGCTCACATGTCATCATGTAAGCGACGGCTGCATCACTCATGATTTGCCGGCTCACATGTCGCCATGTAAGCAACGGCTGCATCACTCATAATTTGCCGGCTCACATGTCATTATGTAAGCAACGGCTGCATCACTCATAATTTGCCGGCTCACATGTCACCATGTAAGCTACGGCTGCATCACTCATAAATTGCCGGCTCACATGTCACCATGTAAGCTACGGCTGCATCACTCATAATTTGCCGGCTCACATGTCACCATGGAAGCAACGGCTGCATCACTCATAATTTGCCGGCTCACATGTCACCATGTAAGCAACGGCTGCATCACTCATAATTTGCCGGCTCACATGTCACCATGTAAGCAACGGCTGCATCACTCATAATTTGCCGGCTCACATGTCACCATGTAAGCAACGGCTGCATCACTCATAATTTAGTCGGCTCACATGTCATCATGTAAGCAACGGCTGCATCACTCATAATTTAGTCGGCTCACATGTCATCATGTAAACAACGGCTGCATCACTCATAATTTAGTCGGCTTACATTTCATCATGTAAGCAACGGCTGCATCACTCATAATTTAGTCGGCTTACATGTCATCATGTAAGCAACGGCTGCATCACTCATAATTTAGTCGGCTCACATGTCATCATGTGAGCAACGGCTGCATCACTCATAATTTAGTCAGCTCACATGTCATCATGTAAGCAACGGCTGCATCACTCATAATTTAGTCAGCTCACATGTCATCATGTAAGCAACGGCTGCATCACTCATTATTTAGTCGGCTCACATGTCATCATGTAAGCAACGGCTGCATCACTCATATATTAGTCGGCTCACATGTCATCATGTAAGCAACGGCTGCATTACTCATAATTGAAAAAGTGGGTCTGAGGAACTTAAACTTTTTTAGCTCAGAGTCCAACTCTAACACTTGACCGAATGTAAGTTTAGTTTGGACTTGCCGATTTCTGAAATGAGCGTCTTTATGAAATGCCCTTAGTTAGTTCTCACAACACAAAATCCTAAATGCCAAAATTTTTCAAAATAGTGGGTCTGAGGAACTTGAACTTTTTTTGGTCAGAGTCCAACTCCAACACTTGACCGAATGTAAGTTTAGTTTGGACTTGCCGATTTCTGAAATGAGCGTCTTTATAGAATGCCCCTAGTTAGTTCTCACAACACAAAATCCTAAATGCTGAAATTTTCCAAAATAGTGGGTCTGAGGAACTTGAACTTTTTTTGGTCAGAGTCCAACTCCAACACTTGACCGAATGTAAGTTTAGTTTGGACTTGCCGATTTCTGAAATGAACGTCTTTATAAAATGCCCCTAGTTAGTTCCCACAACACAAAATCCTAAATGCCAAAATTTTCCAAAATAGTGGGTCTGAGGAACTTGAACTTTTTTTGGTCAGAGTCCAACTCCAACACTTGACCGAATGTAAGTTTGGTTTGGACTTGCCGATTTCTGAAATGAGCGTCTTTATGAAATGCCCCTAGTTAGTTCTCACAACACAAAATCCTAAATGCCGAAATTTTCCAAAATAGTGGGTCTGAGGAACTTGAACTTTTTTTGGTCCGAGTCCAATCCAACACTTGACCGAATGTAAGTTTAGTTTGGACTTGCCGATTTCTGAAATGAACGTCTTTATAAAATGCCCCTAGTTAGTTCTCACAACACAAAATTCTAAATGCCAAAATTTTTTAAAATAGTGGGTCTGAGAACCTTGATATTTTTTTGGTCTGAGTCCAACTCCAACACTTGACCGAATGTAAGTTTGGTTTGGACTTTCCGATTTCTGAAATGAGCGTCTTTATGAAATGCCCCTAGTTAGTTCTCACAACACAAAATCCTAAATGCCGAAATTTTCCAAAATAGTGGGTCTGAGGAACTTGAACTTTTTTTGGTCAGAGTCCAACTCCAACACTTGACCGAATGTAAGTTTAGTTTGGACTTGCCGATTTCTGAAATGAGCGTCTTTATAGAATGCCCCTAGTTAGTTCTCACAACACAAAATCCTAAATGCCAAAATTTTTTAAAATAGTGGGTCTGAGGAACTTGAACTTTTTTTGGTCAGAGTCCAACTCCAACACTTGACCGAATGTAAGTTTAGTTTGGACTTGCCGATTTCTGAAATGAGCGTCTTTATAGAATGCCCCTAGTTAGTTCTCACAACACAAAATCCTAAATGCTGAAATTTTCCAAAATAGTGGGTCTGAGGAACTTGAACTTTTTTTGGTCAGAGTCCAACTCCAACACTTGACCGAATGTAAGTTTAGTTTGGACTTGCCGATTTCTGAAATAAACGTCTTTATAAAATGCCCCTAGTTAGTTCTCACAACACAAAATCCTAAATGCCAAAATTTTCCAAAATAGTGGGTCTGAGGAACTTGAACTTTTTTTGGTCAGAGTCCAACTCCAACACTTGACCGAATGTAAGTTTGGTTTGGACTTGCCGATTTCTGAAATGAGCGTCTTTATAGAATGCCCCTAGTTAGTTCTCACAACACAAAATCCTAAATGCCGAAATTTTCCAAAATAGTGGGTCTGAGGAACTTGAACTTTTTTTGGTCAGAGTCCAACTCCAACACTTGACCGAATGTAAGTTTAGTTTGGACTTGCCGATTTCTGAAATGAACGTCTTTATAAAATGCCCCTAGTTAGTTCTCACAACACAAAATTCTAAATGCCAAAATTTTTTAAAATAGTGGGTCTGAGAACCTTGATATTTTTTTGGTCTGAGTCCAACTCCAACACTTGACCGAATGTAAGTTTGGTTTGGACTTTCCGATTTCTGAAATGAGCGTCTTTATGAAATGCCCCTAGTTAGTTCTCACAACACAAAATCCTAAATGCCGAAATTTTCCAAAATAGTGGGTCTGAGGAACTTGAACTTTTTTTGGTCAGAGTCCAACTCCAACACTTGACCGAATGTAAGTTTAGTTTGGACTTGCCGATTTCTGAAATGAGCGTCTTTATAGAATGCCCTTAGTTAGTTCTCACAACACAAAATCCTAAATGCCAAAATTTTTTAAAATAGTGGGTCTGAGGAACTTGAACTTTTTTTGGTCAGAGTCCAACTCCAACACTTGACCGAATGTAAGTTTGGTTTGGACTTGCCGATTTTTTAAATTAGGGTATTTATCAAATGCTTGTTGTTAGTTCTCACAACACAAAATCCTAAATGCCGGAATTTTTTAAAATAGTGGGTCTGAGGAACTTGAACTTTTTTTGGTCAGAGTCCAACTCGAACACTTGACCGAATGTAAGTTTAGTTTGGACTTGCTGATTTCTGAAATTAGCGTCTTTATAAAATGCATCTAGTTAGTTCTCACAACACAAAATCCTAAATGCCAAAATTTTTTAAAATAGTGGGTCTGAGGAACTTGAACTTTTTTTGGTCAGAGTCCAACTCCAACACTTGACCGAATGTAAGTTTGGTTTGGATTTGCCGATTTCTGAAATGAGCGTCTTTATGAAATGCCCCTAGTTAGTTCTCACAACACAAAATCCTAAATGCCGAAATTTTCCAAAATAGTGGGTCTGAGGAACTTGAACTTTTTTTGGTCAGAGTCCAACTCGAACACTTGACCGAATGTAAGTTTAGTTTGGACTTGCTGATTTCTGAAATGAACGTCTTTATAAAATGCCCCTAGTTAGTTCTCACAACACAAAATTCTAAATGCCAAAATTTTTTAAAATAGTGGGTCTGAGAACCTTGATATTTTTTTGGTCTGAGTCCAACTCCAACACTTGACCGAATGTAAGTTTGGTTTGGACTTTCCGATTTCTGAAATGAGCGTCTTTATGAAATGCCCCTAGTTAGTTCTCACAACACAAAATCCTAAATGCCGAAATTTTCCAAAATAGTGGGTCTGAGGAACTTGAACTTTTTTTGGTCAGAGTCCAACTCCAACACTTGACCGAATGTAAGTTTAGTTTGGACTTGCCGATTTCTGAAATGAGCGTCTATATAGAATGCCCCTAGTTAGTTCTCACAACACAAAATCCTAAATGCCAAAATTTTTTAAAATAGTGGGTCTGAGGAACTTGAACTTTTTTTGGTCAGAGTCCAACTCCAACACTTGACCGAATGTAAGTTTGGTTTGGACTTGCCGATTTTTTAAATTAGGGTATTTATCAAATGCTTGTTGTTAGTTCTCACAACACAAAATCCTAAATGCCGGAATTTTTTAAAATAGTGGGTCTGAGGAACTTGAACTTTTTTTGGTCAGAGTCCAACTCGAACACTTGACCGAATGTAAGTTTAGTTTGGACTTGCTGATTTCTGAAATTAGCGTCTTTATAAAATGCATCTAGTTAGTTCTCACAACACAAAATCCTAAATGCCAAAATTTTTTAAAATAGTGGGTCTGAGGAACTTGAACTTTTTTTGGTCAGAGTCCAACTCCAACACTTGACCGAATGTAAGTTTGGTTTGGATTTGCCGATTTCTGAAATGAGCGTCTTTATGAAATGCCCCTAGTTAGTTCTCACAACACAAAATCCTAAATGCCGGAATTTTTTAAAATAGTGGGTCTGAGGAACTTGAACTTTTTTTGGTCAGAGTCCAACTCGAACACTTGACCGAATGTAAGTTTAGTTTGGACTTGCTGATTTCTGAAATGAACGTCTTTATAAAATGCCCCTAGTTAGTTCTCACAACACAAAATCCTAAATGCCAAAATTTTTTAAAATAGTGGGTCTGAGGAACTTGAACTTTTTTTGGTCAGAGTCCAACTCCAACACTTGACCGAATGTAAGTTTGGTTTGGACTTGCCGATTTTTTAAATTAGGGTATTTATCAAATGCTCGTAGTTAGTTCTCACAACACAAAATCCTAAATGCCGGAATTTTTCAAAATAGTGGGTCTGAGGAACTTGAACTTTTTTTGGTCAGAGTTAACTCCAACACTTGACCGAATGTAAGTTTGGTTTGAACCTGCCGATTTTTAAGATTAGGGTATTTATTACATGCTTTTAGGTTGTTCTTACAACACAAAATCCCTATTGCTAAAAATTTTTTAAAAAGTGGGTCTGATGTACTTTTTTGTAGGGTCAACATTAGTTGCGACAACATAATTTTGGTTAAATGATGTCTTCAATGCATGTCTTTATGTAGTATTTTATAACTCTTTTAAAAAAAAACAAAGATGTACATCAAATTTAATATTAGATGCCGCGAGGAAAATCTGCTATTCCTAAGACGCCAAAGCAGCAGCGTGGGAGGCCTGCTTCGCATCCTTTAGGTCATCATGGCGTGGATTTTTGGGTAGACCATATGGTGCCAATGAGTTCAGATCCACTAGATTGGCTTCATTCATCTTGTACAAGGACAGGGTTGTGGGGCAGGTTGTTACGGAGTGTCAATTTCAAACCAATTTTGCCAAATACAAAGTGGATGGCCTTGATTTTCAACGAGGATCGGCATAGTGTTTAGGTAATATTTAAGGCACACTATGTCTCGCTACGGCGGAGTTTGTTAAAGGTTTCGTTCAGGAGTGTGTAACAAATTATGCCTAGGTGACGATACATTTAACAGATTTTCTTCTGCGTGCAGCAAGTTTTTAGATCTCGTGTTGGTGCTGTCATTGGTAGATTGCCGTCCCCTGTAGCGGCTTCGACGCCAATTGTTCCTGTTGAGAGGTTCTGTATTTGTGACGGGCCAGCAGACGAGACTATGGTTGAATGTACGCATTGCCTGCAGTGGTATCACGCGTACTGCCTTCGTGTGGACGCTGCAAAAGTTGCAAAAGATGATTTGTGGCAATGCTGCAAGTGCCTTAACAACTCCCGCATTAATTTTCCTTCGTATTGGCTTTAGCGCGTACCAGGTGTGTAGGTCAATAAACTTAATTTTTTTGCCTAATTGACTGCTTAAGAACACTAGCTTACTATTTCTGTTTTAATCGTACAGCTGTAGTAGTCAACGAAAGCGACATTAGCAACATCCCTCACGCTCTACATACGGCACCAAAGATTTTTGTTGAATCGCATAGAAGCGAGAAGAATGTAGTAGATGCTGAAGAGGCAAACAGAACAGCAGACCCAGATGCTGATTTCCGTTTTCAAGTCGCACAGGATGTTAGGCTAGATAATTCTGATGAAGCCGGCAAAATTTCTGATGGTAGTTTAAACGACGACGACCTACAATCTCTGCATTTTGACGAAGATGAAGACGCAGATTTTAAGAAATGCTACGGCCATAATCCGTTGAGAGTTTCACAGGATGTTGGTCCTAGTCAATCTGTTAAAGCTTGCGGAGTGCCTGAAGGGAGTGTAAGACACAAAGACTTACGACCTCTGTATTTTTCTGAAGATGAAGACGATGATTTGATGGGAAGAAAGAACCAAAACACATCTGGCAACTTTAGGAACCACGAAATTTGCATCGCCTATTTAAATAACGATGAAAGCAAGGACGAGGTTGGCGGCAACGCTCCTAAAAAGAGTAATGTTGATTCAAACAGTGGTATGGAAGACTGCGAAAGCTCTTTCACGGACGGCGAAAATGAATTCAGTGATGTAGGATCGTTGCAAGATCACAGACCAACTGCAGATGTGATAGACAAAAGTAATGTAAGTATCGATGAGAATCAAGCACTATTTGTCTAGCTATAAAACCATGCAGCAAAAACCTGTTTGTAGTTCAGTTAGGTTGTTGCGCGTTGCAGGCGCTCCCTAATAAACCAAAGGTATTGTAGAACTTTAATTGTGTTTATTTACATGTTGGTGTTTCATCCATTCAGCCCAATCCAAACATTTTGGAGCCACCGGAGCGTAATTTCACTTTTGAAGTCGACTGTACTAAGTGGACAGAATATTTAAAAGTTGTTGACGGGAAGACAACTTTAGTACCTGGGTGGACCGACTGCGTCTTTAAGTTTTTTTCTACCAAGAATAAGTTTTGCGTCCCAACGGTGAGGAAGACTAAGATTTACAGCGATCATAAGACAAAGTACCTATGGTGCGATGCTAAGTGCAAGCATCCTAACTGCTACAACTTTAAAATAGAATGTTTGAAGTTCACTCCAAACCAGCCGCTAAAATTTCATGTCAGGTAAATCGTACAAATTTAACAATACTTGTATAGCACAATAGTAAAAACGTTACAAACATCTTAATCGGCAAGTAATATGGTAGGAGCGAAGGGGAATTTCATCATGATGAGAACCAATTCTATGCTCGGCAATTGAGAGCAGATGTACGTTTGAAGCACCAAGAAATGATGATCCATCGAAGTGCAAGCGCTGTTGCTACCGCTGTTCATGGATTAGCCGACATGGAAGCTATTCGTGGTGGAAATACCACTAGCGCGATAAGTCGAGGCGTTTTGAAGAAGGCTAAAAACGAGGTATAATGTTTTGACGATTGTTCAACTTAAAGAAGCAGTTGTTTTAGATTAGAAAATATTTAACTGAAAAATTATTACAGTACATGAAAAAGCAAGACAACCATAGCGACCCAGTACTGGACTTGATGATGGAATATCAGAGTGAAGAAAGTCTTGGAACTCCGTACATCAGGGAATTAAGTTTAATACCATTACGAGTCGTTTGTTTCTGTGAAGAGCAAGCTAATCTCTTTGCGCTCCTTCACGAACTCGGATACGCTGTTATATTTCACATCGACGCTACAGGAAAAGTGTATAAGGAAATACAGAAGATTTGCCCAACAACCGGGAAACTCAGTAAAACGTTTATGTATGCCATTTGTGTAGCTCATCCATTTCCAGGACATCCCCCAATCGCCTTGTGCGAGTTTCTGACTAATGATCATACCAGCCGCTCTCTTGCTCGATGCCTAGATTCCTACGTCTATTTGTAAGTGTTTAATTGTAGTCAGTGCTTGCTTAAGTAATTAAATTGTTCTTTCATTAATTATTAAACAACGAAGTGATGAATTTGAAATACATTTAGAATGAAGCAGGATCGTAGATTCAAATCTAAGCCATTGTGCTCACGAGTGGAAACTGATTTCAGTTTGGCACTGATTTATGCCTCCTTTAAGGCATTTAGAGTGGATCCTCACATCAAGCCGTACCTGAATCACTGCTTTGAGGAAATAATGGGGAAGCGGAAGCCAGCAGTGGTTAATTTCCACGTCTGTAAGGCCCACGTCATGAAAAATTGTATGCTGCATTTACGAAAGTGCTATGGGACTACGTCTAAAGCAGTAGACGACCTGAAGTACTTGCTACAGCGTTATTTACAGGCCAAAACGCTTGAGGACTGTGCGTTTTACGTCCATAAGATGTTTGTTCTTTGTCTTATTGAATTCATCACTCCGCCTGTAGAGTCTGAAATGGAAACACTTCGTGATTTACCTGAAGAAAACTCACCAATAGGTTAGTTGACCTATTTAAAGATGCGTGTGCGGTACCTGTGTACATTATGTATATACTTCCAGCTTTTATACCTGTGCATGTGTTTATGTTTATGTACAGATACCTTCGAAGTGATGAATGAAGCAGCAAAGGCTAAACCTAGAGCCGCTCTATGGTCGTCTACTTGTTTTGGACTTTTTTTCAACAATATGTATAAAGGAGTTGAGAAAGCCATATCTGACAATGATGATGTTTCAGCCCATGACTCAGATGAGGAAGAATTTGAAGATTCTGAAGAAGCCTACACCCATACTATCTTTGACACTATTGACGAAACACCTACCTCTGTTGCTCCGAGCACAACTCCATCGGGACCTCGAAAGAATGCCTTCTACTCGCCTTCTTTCGCCAATTATCCACGGAAGGACATTCTACCTTTTACTCCATTACTCACACACATAATGTTTGATGTTCGTGGTGACGTACATGATGAAGATCATCAATGGCCTGTGGAATACTGGAATAAAATCGTTAAAGTAGATGAGCACGGGAAGTCTGGGCGTCAGAAAATGGGAAGGTACATTCGTGCTTCAAAGAAAATGATAAAAGGTAAAACCATGTAATGTAAATACTTGCAATGGTCATGTTGTAAACCTATTATTGATGAGAATTAAATTAAGTACAGTAGTTCGACTGTTTTATGCTAGGATGTTGAAGTTTAATTTTAGTAGCTAATCTTAACATGTTTCAATTAACAGGCCGATGTGTTAGCTTTGAGAAAGAACTGCGAGTAGAACATGGTAAACTTCAAGCTAAGCAAGTCCAGAACAAGCCTAGTGGACAGAAGCGTGAAAGACCACCTCAAAGTTCGAAAACTCCAAAACGAATCACGCCAACTAAACCTCCAACAAAAAGAAGTCACGTGCAGTTTATAGATGCTACTCCGTTACAAGCAAAGAAAGCTAAAAGGCAGTTGGATTACGCTGAAGAAGCGGATGATAGTGACACCGACAAAGAAGTAGAAGGCTGGGATAAAGGTGGGCAGCAAGTTGCAAAGCCTCTTGGATTTGGAACTTCGTTGCGGAAAGTACCATTTGTTTTGTGGGGGACGGATGCGGTAGACAATAGCAAGTACGTCTTTACTAACTCTTGCCCTGTCGATAATGTTCTGATGACACTAACCTACGCCCTTCACAACTTTACTGACGTCCACCAATTTTTTCGAAGAAAAGATTGCAAAGACCTGATTATGCAGCAAGAAATTAGGAACATTGTCAATCTTGTCATGAGTCGCCAGTTCAACCAAGCCAAGGCAAAATGGCTGCTTTGTGTTACTAAGAACGAAGATTTTACTGCTGAAGAAAAAAAGAATTTGTATCCAGTCCACTTCGATGTGCGTGGATGTGAAAAAAAAATTGTTGCTGACTCGCTTGCCCCACTCTTTGAATGCTTTTGGGAAGTGACTAATTGCCCACAACACGGTGTTTGTCGCACTGACGCATCTGCGTGTTCTAGATACGCATCTTCTGATCTCTACGATTTGATTAGCAACTTTAATGAGTGGAAATATCCTAAAAAAAATCCGTGTCCATTTGTTAAATGCAGTGCTGTTAATGTTCCTCGCAAGGTCCAGTTCGCGGATCAAAAACCCGTTCCTTTGCTGTACTTCACACCAGAGGACTGTCAGTTTCAGGAGAGTATGCTGAATGTAAAAATATTAAATGTGAGTTACAAATTAATAGCAGTGTCCTTGTGGGTTAACTGTAACCATTTTGTTACTGCCTACCCTCACAACAAACGTTGGTTGGTCTATGACGGAACTGAAAAAAAACGTCGTGTGAGGGTGGTCAAGAACATTCCAAAGCATACTAGCATTTCCATTGCATGGTATACATTTCAGTAGTTACTGTCATTTTAATAAAATCCTTCTTATATAGTTAAAGCATGGGACTATATCATAATATTATATCATATTTAATAGCTATTTCAGGTTAATTATATTCTAATGTTTCAAATTATTGTAAAGAACTTGTATAACTTGTAATTGCTTTAATCTGTTTTAAATTAAAGTGAGCTAGTTTTAGGTCGTTGTATGATTTTCTGTAAACCAGTACTTCTAGAAATTGCTGTGGTAATTAGCTATTTGTAATTACAACTTTTGTGTTTTGTGGTTTTATGTAGTGAGCTTGTTTTGTATTGAATCGTGTTTAGTGATTTGTTAATAATATTATGGGCCATAGTATGTTGCTTTTGTAGAGATAACTAATTGAACTCTTCTGTATTCTAAAGCTTTTGAATATTTTGTATTTGATTTCCTTGTTTCCTTGTATAGCGTAACCACCAAATTTTAACCCTAAATTGAAATGTTTTTTTTAATATGCAGTATTAACATTGTTGGTGTTGGTGCAAGTTGTTTGCTTGTTGTAATTGCTATACATTAGTTTAGTTAGAATTCTTAAATGTTGTTAAGATGTTGTTTCATTAGTAAATTTTAAACTACAATTATTTTATACTCATTCATCACACTTCAAAAAGTAAAATTAACATGAATAAAATGTTGCATTATGTTGCTTGTGCAATTTTTAGTGGGGTATTTATAGTCGTTGTTCTTTGAGCTTATACCTACTATTTAGTTAATCGTAATGAGTGGGTTATTAGTCAAAACCATTTAGAAAATTACTTGACTGTTTTGCTAAAATGATAGTAATGGTTTTGTTTACTATTAATGTACGCGTTTGAATGTATTTGCTAAAGTTTGCATTTTTACCTGTGCTTTGGGAATAATTTAAATGAGAAATGTATCTTACAGTTCATACCTTTAAAATTTGCTTTAATAGTAACCTTTACCCTATAATAATTTTGTTTTACCTTACAAAGGTTCTTTTTCTAATTATTAACTTATTAGGTTTACCGTATTGTTTACTGCAAAACAATCTGAAGCAGTATCAAGTACCAATTGGTAATAACATTTAAATATGCTGTGGTTTGAAACTTACGATAACGTATACGGATTGGGCTCATTTGATTCATTTTTTACATAGTATTTGCAATGGCAAACCATCCAAAATCTCACAGTCAGCACGACTACCGCGGCCGGAGTAGGCAAAAAATTGAACGTCGAGACGACCAATCTTACCGTAAAAGAACTAGACAGGATGTTTTTGTAGAAGTCCGGGATTATGACCACCACCGAGCACGATCACCTACGATTTTGATATCCAGAACAAATCCTGCGCTGGAGCTGCTCCTATCGACGCCGGAAACTAATTTAGTTGCAAAGTTCATGGTTATTGGCATATCACGACTAAGAAAGGGGACGTAGGGGCAAGTCGGTGGTGTTTATGGATAGGTTTTGATGTCAGCTATTTGGACGCTGAAAGAAAGTTAAGCATAAAGAACTGGTTTTGAAATATTAAAATATGATTATTTCATCATATCGAAGTAATGTATAAGTTATTGGCATATAACGACTAAGAAAGAGGACGTGGGGGTAAGTCGGTGGTGTTTATGAATAGGTATTTATGTCAGCTACTTGGACGCTGAAAGAAAGTTAGGCATGAAGAGCTGCTTTTGAGAATTTGGTTGGGGCCTTTGGTTTTTTGTTTCAGGGTTGCAGCTTTTGCCTAGGATCTTTTGTAGCTTACAATCTTAAATTGCATTTTAGCAGTCGCGCATGGCATTTCAACACTTGAATTTTCTAAACATATGGTTATTGCAACAAAATATCCAGCACTGATTGGAATAAAAAAAACTCTGAATACAACGTATGTATAGCTTCAACAGTCAGGAAATACATTTGAAGGTAAGACGTTTTCACTAAATTTTTTAAGTCAATTTATTTGCATTAATCAAGATGCCAGTAGTAGGTGTCTATCATACACGCTTAGAAATATAGGATTGAATTGGCTACTTTACTGTTAAATTGTAACTACTTTCTTGTTGCTCCGACATCCACAGTGAATCCTATTAACCGCGGTCAACAGGATTATAGTTAGTGATTTGCAGTGAAACCTGTTAGACTGAGTGTACTACGACAATGTTGGATCACGCAAAACTAATCCTGTTGAACGATTTCATTAATTACAAAATAAAACCAAAAATACTACCCATAACTGGATTCGAACTCCACCCTTTAGGTTCAAGAACCTGGCTCCCTATATTATATGACAGGGGTTTGGTCCCAAAGGGACCAACGCCGCCGAGGCCTTTATAATTATGGCATATTGCAGAACCTGGCTCCCTAACCACTGGACTGCCACAACACATTAACTATGAATTACTAATTTAGCATACATATACAGTGATATAAATGCTTCATAGATTTAAAAAGTTAGGTGTTGGGTTTTGCAACAAGTCTTGTTTCATGTGGTTACTAGTTTTCCCTACCCTCAAAAATTTCATAATTTACTACTTAACCTGTCAAAGTTAACAATCTAACCTGTTGCCCCGGCCTAACTACATTCGTGTCAAGATCATCTACGAAGCTCAGAATAGTATATATATTATGGTTTACATTATTTACACGATTTCCCATCTATTGAACATTAAGTGTAGTAACATTAACACACAGCCGTGTTTTACGTAGTTAAGTGATAATCGTGTTTTAATTAACACCTAAATCTGTTAGCTCGACCTAACTAAAGGAGATCTAGAAGAAATAAGAGAGATCTTTTCTAATAGCCTTACTGCACAGCAATTTAGTTCGGTAAACTACGGAGGTAGCATAGTTAGGTCAAGCTTTCCGCACAGTCACCTTTTGTAGGTAACCACAACAAAGAGATACCCCGCACAGCCTTACTTAAATTACAAACAACGAACGTGATCGGTTAATCCAACTGGACTGCTGTGCGGTGAGGCGATAATCGTCCGTCCCTTGCGAAATGTGCTTGCAATGCATTTTCTTTGCAATGCAGTGCCTATTATAGGTCTTTTACTTCCTCGAATTCAAAATTGTATGTACGGGACCTTGTTATGCACATCTTTTAATGTGTAACGGGTTTTGTGGTCGGGTAACTTATCAGTCGGGTAACTTATCGGTCGGGTAAAATTATGGTCGGGTAACTTCTTTTTGTACGGTCGGCAATGTAACGGTCGGGTAACTTCACTCCTATAGAAGATTTTGGGGGCGCCGGTACCACATCCCTAGTAAGTCAGGAAAATATACTTTTCCTCCCGTCGTCGGCTTGGAAAAATATTACCTAACTATTCTCACCCAACTTTAGGATTGTAGTTGAATGTTGATTCGATCGAAAATTTAAAATACGATCAAGGATTAGGTTTCTCGGTTAAAACTATATATGTATATCAGTATATTGCACTGTTTTCCAACTTCCCATGAGCATTTCAAACCCATTTTGGGCCATCAGGTACTAAAGATAAGTTAATCATTACTTTTACTAATGCCAAGTTGGTCATCAGTTCCCGATCTGACCATCACTGATCAAAGAAACACAAATATTCAACTTAAGCAGTAAATCTATAGCTCGGAGCGGTAAATAAACTGCTCAGAGCAGTAAATTAACATCCTCCACTAAGAGGTAGATTAACTGCTCCGAGGAGTTAAAGTACAGCTTAACTCCTGACTGCTTAGTCCCCAACCCACAAAGAACAGAGATCTGAATAGAGAATAGTCAACTTGGGGTAAATATTTAGCCGACTGCTTTTGCATTACGCAAATGGGATTTGGGGCATGGGCCTTCTCACTATACTGAATGGTGATTGGGACATCGTCGGTACTCCTCGGTACTTATTGGCTTTTAAAAAATAACACGGGCAGAGGGGCCTTATGCTCAGAAGCCACTGGAAATGGAAGGGAAAAGGGAGTATGGAAAAGTTGAAAAACATGAACGTTGGGGATGGGGAGTCCCCATTGGGGACTACACACTACAATGATGAGCATATAGAAAATACATTCTTATTTTCTATACTCCGCTATACCACCTTTTATTTACAAAATTCCCGCGTATTCACACAATGCAATAATACGATGGTAATTGTACTTACTTACATTGCGAAGGCATTAATAAAAAATAATAATAATAATCTACGTTTATTGTTATTGAAAATTCAATACAGATTTTTTAACGTATTAAATTGTTACCAATATTTACGTGAACCTCTGTTAGTGAAATTAAATAGATTGTCTCTGTTATATTTAACATACGTCACTGTAAATAAGATGCTGATACAAGGATTTTAGTAAAAACCATTTAATCGAGTTCCTTGGACTACCATTTCCAATATTTTATCAATGTACTCCGTTAATTTTTACAAAAACATTGTTACGTTTGTTTTACACAACTTACAGTCATGATCTTTTCTGAGCGTGTAATATTAGTCTAAATTAGCGTTTTGGAGCACTGAATTTATTATGTTTCGGTGATCTTTTGTCTTTATTCTTTTGGGCACTTTTGATTAAATAAAATAAGATCAGATAAATGAACAATATGTGTGTGAGAAATGTGTGAGAGATTTGGGTTTGGGAATGTATATTATTGATGATGGAAATTATTTGAAAAGAATCCCGCAGAATGTAAACAACCTAAATAGCATGCGCAGAAGTGGGTAGGTGGGTAGGTGGATAGTTCATTTGAAACTTTGAACATTTTAATAGTAGTCGCCCCGTTATCTGTTTTATTTACATCCTAAATAGGATTGAGCTAAGATGCTTGAATTATATATTGTGCCGATAATTGGATTATCCGAAGCTGCAGTTCTGTTTAGCAGCGACGATCTGGCTTGATTGCATACTTCATGCAGATTTCTGATACCATTGTCCAGAAACATCGCCGTAGCACTACAGTCTCTACTATACCCGCACACAATCCGAAAAGAGTCATTGTAGGCCACCTTTACACGACTTAAGTTTTTGCCCTTTATATTCCACAGGCTACAGCAGTAGATTGTGGATAGATAGGTGCGGAAAAGATACGTTTTTACTTCCGAGTTGCATCTTTGGAATCTAGACTTAATCATGTTCGCTCTTTTATATAATTCCCTGATGCGTCTAGTAATCTCCTTATCATCAGAATTGATAGTATTGTTATGGTATGATTTGATCTCCATGTCATAGCCCAGGTATTTAACCGTCCGCTCCATTCTAAGACGTATGCCTTTAAAGGTTATAACTTCCTCACGATCCCAGTGATTAAGCCAAGAGGGGAGGTATGCTTGCAGATGAGTCTTAGCCGGGTTGAATGCTAGGTTGTGGGTGTCAGCAAAGTTTTCGCAGATATTAAGTAATCGTTTCATGGCGTGCATTGAAGTGGAGATTAGACAAACGTCATCAGCATAGATCAGTCAGTGGACATTGTCTAGATCTAAATGATCGGCATTTAGATTTAAATGCCTGGAGCCTGGACATATTAAATCTAAATGCTAAGCAATTAAAACTAAATCTCGGGCGTTTAGATATAAATTGTCACCTTTCATATATGAAATTAAATCGAGGATATTTCAAATTTCGGAATTGGATCTTCAAAAATTTTCGAGATTTCAATACCGACTAATACTAGATGGTAACACGCAGTGCAACGCTGCACCAAAATTGTAGAAAAAAAATATAATGTATAGCTTAAACGATAGAGTTTGGACAGAGCTTTCCATCTATCATGATATTATGTAGTCTAGTTGCATAAGAAATGATAAAAAGTGCGTAAAAGTCCGCATGTTTAACACCTAGCCCACTGTGGCAGTTGATTTCTATGGTTCTGCCATGGTTGTTGCCGTTCCGTTGCTTGAGTTTAAACTTTCACATAGGGGAAGTTAAAACTAATGGGGAACGTGGCAACAGCGACAACTTTAATCCTAATTAATAATTAAAATCTAATCGTTTGTAACTTCGTACGCCTTCTCCGCTCTGCGAAATTTCCAAGACGGCAATATAGCTAATTTTTTTCCCTATTTTTTGAGATATAAACGAAAGTAGAGTTGAGAAGGCGTCCGGAGAAAAAAAATAAACAAGCTGTAACACTTAAGCATAGCCAAAAACCCGGGTATTTGTGATTTTTTAGGAGTTAAAATTTCAAAAAAATCAAGTGTGTGCTAAACGGCCATAAAAAAATATGCGATAACAAAAATGTTCATATTTTGACCATGCGTTGTTTTAAAAAATAAAAAAGGTTGGAGGTTTACCCGGGTATTACGGGATACCATATGCATGTATTCCACTAAAACCGAGGATCCTTACTTTAAGAGGTATGGGGCACTAGAAAAAAAATATTTCGTTCATATGTGAAATATCGACCAGGTCTCCTTGCGTGGTTTCATTTAGTGTTTCTCTACCGATCATAACCTATCAGTAGAAACTGAAAGAACAAGGTTTTCTCTTGTAATTTTCGTAAAATACACTCGCGGTCAGTCAGATCTCTGATCGGTCCGCTCATTTGAAGGCGCGCATGCGCAAATACGGATTTCAAAGTAATTAGATCTAAATGCTCGGCATTTAGATCTAATTAGTTTGACGATAAACATTTAGATTTAAATGCCCAGGATTTAGATTTAAATATATTTAGTGCATTTAAATCTAAATGCTGATCATTTAGATCTAGTGAATGTCCACTGACTGTAGATAATGTTGTTGATTTGTACGTCTTCCAGTATGCAGCCAATAGCTTCCGCGTTTAACGAGTCGCTAAGAGTGTCCATATAAATTGCAAAGAAATAAGGTGAGAGGATACCGCCTTGCCTCACCCCTTTTCTCACATTAAAGCACTCACTAGTCACTGTACCCCATCTTATACTAAAACTTTGATGTTTGAACCAGAACTTAAGAAGCAGGATGAAGCAGCTGGGTAGTCCTCTTGTTATTAGCTTGTTGATAAGGATGTCATGGCTAAAATTGTCAAAGGCCTATGAGGCATCGAGATAACATATATAAAGAGGAGTATTCTTGCGTTTGTAGTAATTTATTATCTGTTTCAGAGTAAATATGCAAAGTTCACATCCCAGTTTTTTTAAAAACCGAATTGGTTAGGTTTTGTTTCTAATAGGCAAGCGTACTGATTTAGCATTAGCATCTCCAGTATTTTTGAGCACACGGTAGCCAGGGCGATTGGTCTGTAGTTTTCTTTTTTTGATGGGTCGAGACCTTTTTTTTTGAGGATAGGAACAAGATTTACCATCATAAGTGACTTGGGTATCGTCGAGTGAGAAGCCATGTCATTTAGCAGCCTGGTGAGCAGTGTAATAGTGTCCGGGTGAGCAAATTTAAGGTGCTCAACTTTAATTTTATCGTGCCCTGGGGCTTTTCCGTTTTTAGATGCTGAGCATCTATAGGAATGGCTATGTCCGTCTGTCTGTCTGTCTGTCTGTCGATGTGTCTTTTTTTGTCGTGCTCCACAGGTCACAGTTTTTAATTTAATTTTTTCAAATAAATTTTAAATGATGGTAAATGCGATGGAATAGAACCCTATTGTTTTTGGAATTAAACGGATTTACCAGTTTTTCACAATTAACGATATGATGGACCAACTTTTTAGCATTAAAATGCATGCAGGAAAAACGGGTCTTTGGCAGGACTTTACATGCATTTCAATTTCAATAATTGCCACTGAAGCTAAGTAGGTAGGTACATGCGCCGCACGTCCTATATTCCTGGTATTTAGTATATATTCGTACCATAGAAAACTTTAGATGTAGGTGCATACCATTGAAAAGGGATCGTCCATAAACTACGTCAAACAAGTTTTAACATTTAAGAGACCCCCACTGTCATTAGTTCAGAAAACAGGTTGACATATATCTTTAACATAGGATTTTACTAGTATGCATGCAGAGATCGCTCATAAATTACGTCATACAGATTTCACCATTTTAGAGATCCCCACTGTCATTAGCTCAGAAATAAGGTTAACATGTATTTTTACCATAGGATTTTACTAGTATGCTTGCAGGGATCGTCCCTAAATGACGTCATACAAATTTTACTATTTAAGTGACCCCTACTGCCATTAGTTCAAAAATTACGTTGACATATATCCTCAACATAGGATTTTACTAGTATGCCTGCAGGGATTGTCCATAAATGGCGTCATACAAATTTTACTATTTTCGGGACCCCCACTGTCATTAGTTCAGAAATTAGGTTGACATATATTCTCAACATAGGATTTTACTAGAATGGATGCAGGGATTGTCCATAGATCACGTCATTCAAATTTTACCATTTAAGAAATTTCCATGCCTTTAGTTCTAAAATGAAGTAAACATGTATCCTTAACATTGCTTTTTTTAAGCGTACGTACAGAAATTGTCCAGAAACTGTTTCATGCGAATTTTACTATTTTAGGGACCACCACTGTCATTATTTAAGATATTAGGTTGACATATCCTCAACA
Organism: Dicyrtomina minuta; assembly: GCA_949802685.1. Classification (NCBI taxonomy): domain Eukaryota; kingdom Metazoa; phylum Arthropoda; class Collembola; order Symphypleona; family Dicyrtomidae; genus Dicyrtomina; species Dicyrtomina minuta. Next base: position 86,828,596 of record OX461809.1, read on the forward strand.
TAGAAATTTACTAGTATTCATATGAAGATCGTTCACAAATGAGGTTGTTTAAATATTACTATTTCAAGTATCCCGCCCATGCCTGTTAACGGCTACCGACCTGAACAACAGAAAGTCTTGCGAGAGTCGTTCCGGCAGTAGCCGATTGAAAAACCGTCGGTTTTCCACCGTCAGTTATTTTAGGATATTGTTAATTTTTGAAAATAACAGCAAGCTTTGAGTTCCTTTATTCAAGAGATTGTCCATAATAGGAACGTTACGATCGTCCGTAATTGACGTCACAAAAATATCACTCGTTTATTAGGATGATCCGTAAATGACCACACTAAAATTATGTAGCAGGTTAACGTATATGTTTAAGCCATCAATACCTAACTCAACCTTTTGACTAGACATGACACATTTTTTACAAACCTATCTGTACCACTCGTACTGGGTCTACTGAATGCATCAAATTTCGTTCGTTACCCACTCGTATTGATGCTATTGTTACTAAGCCAAGGCTACTACTACTAGGCGTACCAATCTAACTCAACCCTGCACCAACCTCTGTCGTACTGGTGTAATTCTCAACAAGAACTTTCAAGTCCCTTGTACTCAGCCAAATAGTACCAGCAAAGTTCATATCTAGCACACTCGTACCAAAGTACCAATTCAAACCTGTGCTGTTTTAAAATTTACTTGTACCAGCGCCACTCAAATCGCGTCGATTTTCACTAGCAAAAGTTGTAACTCAGTCCGCTTTTATGGACACTAACTGCAAGGATTTTATGTTAGCCTTAGTAAATAAACAAAGTTTTCCAGTGGTTAAAATGTGCCTGAAAGCTCAGCATCTACTTCGGGCCCACGGTGGACAAATCCGGCGCGAAGCGCCGGATTTTTTAAGCTTCTTATCGTTAGCCGTACCTGCTCAGAGGTGAACTTGGTTTCGATGATATCCTTGCTCGGTCTCGTAGTAAAAAGGGCAGAGGATTCCACATTATTTTGCTCAAAAAGATTTGAAAAATGATGTCTCCACAGATTTGCTATTTCTTCCTCCCCTTCCGCTTCCTCGATTTTGTTAGTAAAGCTAGGCTTGTGATTGAGAGATTGTTTATTAGCCTCCCTCCAGAATTTTATGAAATCTTTTTCCTCATGATGCATTGCAAATATCGAAGCCGTAACCTCATCCTGCCTTTTTTTTCTTTTTTCTTAGCTCCGTCTTAAATAATTTCTTTGCTTGAATCATTTCACAGTATATTTTATCTGATCTCCCATTCGCCAGCCATTCAGAATATAGGTGCTTGTACTTCAGGTATAGTTCTTGCACGCTATCTGCCCAGCCAGCTACGCATTTAGTTGTACGCTTTATTTCACTACCTATGTGCTGATCAATTGCTAGGATACCTGAAATTAATTGCTCATAGGCTGTGTTAATTTGATGGCTGTGGATCGAAAGGTGAGAGCAATATCGAACCCTACAGCTTTCAATTGAGTCAATGCTTGGCCTTATGCAGTTCGCCAATTGTAGTGTGAGTTCAGCATACTTGGTATATGTTTGTGGTGTCGCTTTCCTCCAGTTTATCTGTGGCGGGTGATCGCCCCTGTTATCCCCATGACTTATTCTCCATTTGGGTGGGGTCAGTTGTTCAAAGGTGAGATCAAGAGCAAGAATAAGGCACGAGTGGTCACTTGGGGTAGCATGCATGATATTTATCGAGCTCCTACTTGCAATAATTTCACTGCCAGCCACATGATCAAGCAATACTCCCTTCTTCCTCTTGAATCGTCACTTCAATATTTCAATAATGTATCTGCTTTAATTCGCCGTAATAAAAATCTAAAATTTATAAAAATTGCCTAAAACGTCATTTGCCTGAACCCCATACCCCCTCTGCTGTTTCAACGCGTCATTAGCCTGAACCCCCTCCCCGCCATGAAACCTAAAACGTAATGCATGGATGGCCCCAAAGGCTTAACCGGGGCATGGTTTTGCCACAGGCGCGATCCAGGTATGTTTTGATCAGAAACTTAACCTGATTACGCTACGGTCACCGACATATCTGGGATCAGTTTTAATTTCAGGTTAGCCCAGAATTAAGACTTTAAATTAATTCGGGTTAAATAAATCGTATTAGTCATTTTTACTTTTTTACGCAAGGGGTAAGTAAAACCTGATCGTGCGTCTTTTGTGCGATGTTAAATTCACCCTATTTTGTTCAACATAATCTTTTACTCCCAGCTGCTGCATGTACAATTTTATTGGATCACAGGCTTGGAAGGTAAAAGACTTTACGAAAAACTTGGCTTGCAGACGCGTCAAATGGTACCATGAAAAGTGCAAATAGTTGAAAACTGAAGCGCATACAACGTGAGTAGTTGCTTTTGCTTCCTTTTGAAACATTTGGGTCAAAAAAAGTGCATGCCTGCGCCATCTAGCGGATTTTTTGGAACTTAAGTCTCGGAAAGTTGCCGTCAGATGGCGTGTTAACCTAACCTCCGAAAGTTGCCGTACGGTGGCGCCACCGCCTAACCTAACCCAACCCAAGTGGCGTTGGTGTCTAATCTAACCTAACCCACTAACCTAACCCAAGTGACGTTGGTGTCTAATCTAACCTAACCCGCTAACCTAACCTAGCCCAACTCTTTAACCTAACCCAACTCCTTAACCTAACCTAACCCAACTCCTTAACCTAACCTAACCCAAGTGGCGCTAGTGTCGCATGGTTCTGGTATGACAATGGTCTTGTGGCGCTAGCATCGCATGGTCCTGTGGCGCTACTGTCGCACTTGGCTGGCGTTGGCTCTGGTCCTCTGCCGCTAGTGACGCCTGGTCCTGGACTGGTGTTGGTTCTGGTCCCGTGGCGCTAGTGTCGCGTCGTGTTGGCTGGTGTTGGTCAACGGCTGACGTTGGATGTATGGCGCGAGTGTCGAGTAAGTCAAGCAGTCCAAGGTTGGCGCGAATTTTTAAATTTCAGCCTTGCATCCTATGTTAGCTAATGTTAATGTCCGAAATTTGTCCACCATTATACCCTATGTAGTATGTAGGCCATTGGTCGCCATGATGTTCTGCCACTGCCCTTGGGTCGTCATGATGTCCTGCAACCGTTCCGTCGAAGCTATCATGGTGTCCTTGGTTTAGTACAATGTCCTGGAGCTGGCACAATGTCCGCAATTTTGCCTGCTGCATTCGTCTTTGCCCCCTGAGTCCGCCATTGGCTACTCTATATCCGCCATTGGCCTTTCCGCAATAGGAAGCCCGCCGTCGGCCTAGGGTTGTTCGCGCTTGCCCTGAGCCTGCTGTCATCGCTGTGAGGAAAGACCCTTTAAATGCCCTCTGCAGTCTGTTGTAGCCGTGGGGGTAGCAAAAGACCTTTTAATTGCCCTCTGCAGCCGTGGAGGGTGGGGTGTGCTGTACCCTGGACCCGCTACTGGGTAGGGCTCAACCGCTGTCATGGTGACTGTATACTATGTATGGGATCGTGCACAAGCTATGTCGCATCAAAACGAATTGGCTACGTACCACCTAAAAAGGTCTGTATGAGGATCTATTTGTCTTTTGAATGCGTTTTGTATGATTTTTTTTGTGCATGAAAAGTTCTTAAAATAAACCCAACAACAAACATTTACAAACGCCAATTGGTTTTTTATTACAATTTTTAAAATTTTGTTTACAATTTTTCAAAATTTTTTTTACAAGTTTTTAAATTTATTATTAATTCTTATTTTTTAAAATGTTTACAAATTATTTTTTTTATGTTAACAAGATTTTATGTTTTTATAAACTATTTATTCTTAAATTATTTCTTACTGAAACTTACAAGACTAATTTTTTTAAATTCAGTAATTATCAATTTTTATTTGTAAAACGTTTTACCAAAAATTTGTAAAATTATTCCCAAAAATTTTGTAAAACTATTTTTTTTTACATTTTTTATCTAAATAATTTTTTTAGTTCAATACTATTTATTTGCCTAAATTATTTTTTGCAAACTACTTGTATTTAAATTTATATGTGAATTTTTTTACATGTCTTTTTTTTATAAAATTACATTACATACATTTTGTGCTTGTTCCTTTCTAAACTTTATTTAATACATTACATAGAAGTTTTACCTATATTCTTATTTACACAAAAATAACTTTCCACATACATATTCCTACAGTTTATATTCATCTTGTTAGTATTTGCAAATATATTTTTGTACAATTTCTAAAATTTTATAGGTTTGCCAAAACATACAATGTCCGCACATTTTTATTTTTTGCTCGTACTTGTACATGAAAATTCCTTCACCGTATAGGGTTATTTTCCGAATATAGTCTAAACTTGGGTTTTCAGTCCAGGCTTTGATATTGCTTAGGTTGTTTTCACATACAAAGCATCCGTTGTTTTTCACTTGTCTTGTTACTTTACACCAGTTCTCAATATTTGTAAACTTCTTTAACTGAATACATACATCGTATGGTGGATTTAAGCTGTAAGCAATTCCTAATTCTTTCAGCTTTACTTGTTCTTCACAATCTATACACTACGGTTTGTTGTTATACATTGCGGTATGTAAACTTGTTGGTTTAAAGTTTAACCAGCAAAACCGGCACGACTCACACATCAAACTTTGTAGAGTATTCATTTTGTTTTCCACATAGATACCATCTGTTTTATTGCCATTGACAACTGCAATGCTATATATTCATCTTTTTTGTTTTTGCAAATGTATTTTTGTACAACTTCCATGTCTGCACAACCATGCAGTATTCACACAACTTAATTTTAGGCATGTACTTGTATACGTATACTGTTTCTCCGTGTAGCGAAACGATGCGAATATATTTTGAATTAGGGTCTTTTGTAGTGCCTTTTATACTAGGGTTTTTCTTGCATACAAAACAATAGGTGTTTGGCAAACTTCTTGTTACTTCACACCCATTTCTAATGTTTTGGAACCTACGAAAGTCAATCCATTTATCGTATGGTGTATTTAAATATTTTGCAACTCTTTCGTCTTTCTCTTTTTCGCAAGTTTTACATCTTGCACAGTACTGTTTGTTGTTATACTCGACGGTTTGCAAACTTGTCATACAGTTTCTGCTTTGCAAATGTGACGGCATATAGTTCAACCAGCAGAACTGGCATGTCTCGCACAACAAACTTTGCAGTGTATTCATATTGTTTTTAACATGAATTAAACTTGATCCATAGACAATTGCAATGCTTTATATTCATCTTTTTTGTACTTGTAAATATATTCGTAAGCATTCTTTAAAACTTTTGCAGAGCTTCGGCACAACATACAATAACCGCATACTTTAATTTCTGGCATGTACTTGTATATGAACACAATCTCGCCATACAGAGACACGCCGTGAACAAATTCTGCATCTGGGCCTTCTGTGGATGATGGTTTATCATATGGGTCGTATTTACACACAAAACAATCCGTTTTCTCTAAACGTCTGGTTACTTCACACCAATTGTTAATATTGTCAAACTTATCAAAGTCAATCCATTTGTCATACGGTGTATTTAGACATTCAGCCACTTTTTCATCTTTTTTCTTTTCTTGCACTTTGCATTGCGCACAGTATTGTTTGTTGGTATACTCCATTGTTTGCAAACTTGATGGCATATAGTTTAACCAGCAAAACGGGCACGCCTCACACAACAAACTCTGCCGTGTAATCATATTGTTTTCAACACAAATTACACTTGGTCCATTGCCATTGACAATTGCATTGCTTTATATTCGTCTTTTTTGTAGTTGCGAATATATTCTTGAACATTCTCCAAAACTCTCGAGCTTCGCCAAAACATACAATAGTTACACACTTTAATTTCCGGCATGTACTTGTATATGTATACAGTTTCCCTATACAGAGATACACTATGAATATATTCTACATCAGGTTCTCCTGTGGATGATTCGATATCATAAGGATCGTATTCACACACAAAACAATCTGTTTTGTCCAAACTTCTGGTTACTTCACACCAATTGTCAACGGAATCGAACTTCTCTAAGTCAATTCATTCGTCATACGGTGTATTTAGACATTCAGCCACTTTTTCATCTTTTTTCTTTTCTTGCGCTTCACATCGCGCACAGTATTGTTCGTTTTTATACTCAATTAATTGCAAACTTGACGTCATATAGTTTATGCTTTGCAAATTTGACGGCATATAGTTTAACCAGAAGAACTGGCATGCGTCACACAACAAACTTTTCAGAGTTATTGTATTCATGTTTTTTGCACAACAAACTTTACAATTTGCAATCTTGGGTTAAGAACAACACAAGGTTTTCAATTTCATCGTAGTTCAATTCAATTTGCGGACCCAACCATCCTCTGTATTTTACAGACGTTTGTTCTGAAACCGGGCAGTGCAAAACAAGTTTTGAATACTTTCCGTAGTTGAAGTATGTGAGATTGAGGTTTTCAATTTTATTCTCTGGCGTTTGAATGTAAACGTTGTGATCATGGACACCTCGAATGAACTTCAGTAACAACTTGCCGGTGACAAGTGAGAATTCAACTGTTGTGGATTCAGTTTCGTTTCGCAATCGACCAACGTAAATGTAGTTGCACTGCTTATATTTGTTCCATGTTTTGTGTGCCAAAAGTCGATCACCAATCTAAAATTAAAAACATTATTATAGAATATGGTATAAAATAGTGATTATTAGGGTTGAAAATTGAGCTTGATTTCTTAGCTCAAAACAAAATTTAGGCTCAAAAAAATTGAGTCAAATGTTGAGCTTATTTCAACTCAAAAAAGCAAGCGCTCTTTTTGCGCTTATTTAAACTCAAAAAAAGTGAACGCAATTTTTGCACTTAAAAAAATGAGCGCTATTTTTTCGCTCAATTGAGCAAAAAACTAAAAACTTACAATTTTTGAATTTGGGTTTTTGAAAAAATCCACTTTGTTCGTTTTTTCAATAATTTGTTTATCCCAATTTTTACACAATAAAGGATCGTAAGATTCAAGGTGTTCCATGGTAGATGTTTACTGCCCAACTGTCAAATTGTGACTGAGGACGCACAGAAACGTTACGATGTTATATTAACGAACAGAGTCTGTGATTCCGAGAATTTTAGAAGGGTACTCTGGAAATAAATTGACACAATATGTTCTGTTTTCAGTATGTAATGCTTTTTCAATTTTATTATAAATCCGACAAACTTGTGGGAAACTGAGATCCCATTTTTCCTATTTATTTTCCCATTTCACGCGTGGTTTGACTGTAGGTTGTTCTAAAATGCCGGTCTTTATAACAGCTATCTGTCCGTAAATATAAATAGTAAAATCAACAGTGTACAATCCGTCCGCCATAGCTCAGCCTTGAACAGCAACTGAATGTATAAATACAGGAAACAGTTAGTTTTACTTTCATTTCACTTAAAATGGCTGACCAAAACGTACGTCAATCCTACCTGAATCACAAATTAGCTGGAAGTTTTTCTGGTTTAAGCGGATTTTTGGCAAACAGAAAAAAGTGGGCTGATACAAAACTAGTGAAAAAAGAACTTTCAAAGCTGAATGCTTACTCTTTGCATAAAGATATACGACGCAAATTTCATAGAAGGAAAGTGTTTTTTAATTTTAATAATCAAAACTATGCGTCGGATCTCAAGAACATCAGCAACATTGCAGAATGGAACAATTGCAATTACTTTGTACTCATTGTCATTGATTCGTTCAGCAAAAAAGCATTTGTACGTATGCTGAAAGATAAATCATCAAGTTCAATGATTTGTGCGTTTAAATCAATATTTCAAGAAGCTGGAACTACGCCCATGACGTTGTTAACAGATATGGGGAAAGAATATAGAAATAAAAATTTTAGACAGTTTTTAAAAGAAAATAGAATCGTTAATTACTATATGTACTCGTATATTAAAAGTACTTTCAGCGAAAGGTTTATTTGTACTCTTTTTACGAAAATCGAACGCTACATGACAGAAAGGAATACATTAAAAATTGATGACAAAATTCAAGACTTTGTCAAGGCGTACAACAATAGTTTTCATAGAACTATTCAGACTACACCTAATAAAGTGACAAAAAAGAACGAGTTTGAAATATGGCATAGGATATTTAAAAATTCGCTGCAAAACCAGATTTCAAAACCAGCAAAGTTAGCTATTAGGGATTAAGTTAGAATTTCAAGAGCCAAGATGTTGTTTGAAAAAGGTACATTTTTATATATAGCTTATAAATATGTATTATATTAAAGTATTATTATATTAAACTAGTATAACTTACATTACCTAAAAAACGTCAAAATAACGAATTATTTCTAAGATCTGCGGAAAATTGGAGCAGGGAAATCTTTGTTATAGCAGCTGTACAAAAAACTAATCCTATAGCATACTTGTTAAAAGATCTTAATAATGAAGGTAGGTCTTTGTTCGCTGAAACAACCAGGTCAATAAAAAATGAGCGCTCTTTTTGCGCTCTTTTGAACACGAAAAAAGTGAGCGCTCTTTTTGCGCTCATTTGAACACGAAAAAAGTGAGCGCTCTTTTTGCGCTTAGTTGAACTCAAAAAAGTGAGCGCTCTTCTTGCGCTCATTTGAACTCAAAAAAGTGAGCGCTCTTTTTGCGCTCATTTGAGCGCTCTTTTTGCGCTCATTTGAGCGCTCCTTTTGCGCTCACTTGAGCGCTCTTTTTGCGCTCATTTGAACACGAAAAAAGTGAGCGCTCTTTTTGCGCTCATTTAAACTCAAAAAAAGTGAGCGTTCTTTTTGCGCTCATTTAAACACGAAAAAGTGAGCGCTGTTTTTGCGCTCATTTCAAAAATGATCGTAAATTTTTTTCAAAAATAAGTAAAATTTCATAGCAAAAAAAATGAGCTGAATTTTTAAAGTTGAAAATCAGGGTAAATTATTTCTTGTTTAAATAAAATTTTTGTACATCTTAATTTCAGATATAACAGGAGGGTTTTACGAGCAAGAACTTATTTAGTTTAAAATGTTTTCACGCTCTGTCATTGAAAACGTTGCTCCTCCGAGCATATGCTGTACGCTTTCGAGTTACAGCAACATTTTACCATCAAATACAGCTACTAATTTTATTGCAGAACTGCCCAATGAGTTGAAATTACCTCAAAATTTTATTAAGTAGGTCTATTTAGCTTAAAATACACACCAGCAAAACCAAAACGCATAGCACGCAGCATTAAAACCTCGCCATTGTTTCCAAATTTAAAACCTCCAAAGGTTTTAGCAGGAAAAATCAAGAAATCTATCAACGATCTGTTCACGTTTCTCTCCGATATTTGTCGAGCGTTGAAAGAGCAAGAAATTCCATTCTCGTTTTCAATTTTTCCTGTTACACCGCCAGATACTGTGTTTATTAGTGCAGTAAACGAGGGACCAGCAAAAGGACAATTCGTGATTATACCAAATAAATTGGCTATTGTGTTCAGATTTAATAGAAATCAATTTCCGTATGAAAACGTTCCAGCTTTGAGTATTATTTCCATGGATGCATTTAAAAACGTTCTATTGAATACTGAATTTGATATAAGGAAGGAAACGTTCACAGATTATCAAAATTTGGTAACCATTCGTCAGCCGTTTCAAAGCGTTGTTCCCTCTACACGACAAAATAGCCAAGGGGATAAAGATCCAAAAAAGTTTTTTCAACGATTAAATACAGAAATGAAGAAATATTTTTAAAAGTTTAAAATAACAATAGAACCAGACGGCAAAGCTATTTTTGAATTTGAGGATTTTGCTAATTCAAAAAGCTTCAGTGTGCTGCCTGTAAAAATACTTGAATGCTTAGGATTTTTAGATGAAAAATTTAAAATTGGGCTTTATGTATCAAGTGTAAACTTTGATATGGAGAAATACAATGAAATTAAAGATAAAGAAACGTTAGACTTTTGATTTTCAATTGATCATGTATACTATGCACCAATAAGAAAGCCCACCTCGCTAGCGGTGGATGATGTGTTGGAAGAAATAAACCAAAGTATAGAAACACGCATATTCAATGACATGGAAATCAACTTTTTTATACAAAATGGCGACATTAATGTAGAAAATGTGGATGAAAAAGTATCTGTGCAACTGCCTTCTGCAGTTAATCAACTCTTAAGTATTCCAAAAAACCAAGTGTTTGTTCGCGATACTAGAGTGAAAGTTGGTTTAGATATTCAAGAGGAAGAAATAGAAAAAGAAATTGAAAAAGAAGAAATTGGCGAAGATGATGATAAAATAACTGCAACTGCAAAACGAATTGTAGTTCTGAGTGATATTGTACCGAACCAGTACTAAAATCATCACGTTTTACCAATTTTGCAAGATTCTGATTTGAGTCATGAGGATATAAACGAAACAATTGTCTACTTTAACCCAGTCATATTTTTGCCTTTGAGCCGTGCGGACATACGTCAAATTCATGTGCAACTAGTTGACGAATTCGCAAGACAACTTGATTCTTGAAACAACAGTGATACGAGTTTAAAATTGCACTTTAAACCGTGATATTATTCACGATGAGACAAGTCAATTGTGACGACGAAAAATGCGTTCTGCAAGATCCGTCGTATATTCAAACTGGAAATGGAGGAATCGCTGGTGGTATCTATACTGGCAGCTCTGGTGTTGCACCTGAAGAATCTTCATACTTGGTTCCAATGACGTTTTTTAAAAAGACACATGAAACAACTAGAAAAGTTAAACGAGTTTGGAAAAAGCATATTTAACGAGGAGGTGGAAAAAAGAAGAATAGTGTTAAGAAACCCAAGAGGTTACAAGCAGGAAGAGGACGAAAACCTAAAAAATCGCTGTTTTACACAAGAAAGAACACTGCAAAGAAACAAAAGTGTCATCGTCGAAACAACAAATAGTATAAATAATGCTTTTTTCTATCCTTACTTCTCATTTAGTGACCAACCTTCAAGGTGAACACATCTCTCATCATGGATATCAACAACATTTTTGACGAAAAACCAACCGTTTACGAAACATCTAAAAAGTCACTGAGTTCAGAGTTAAATTTAGTAGAGTTACCGCCTACTAATATCAGCGAACTTACAACTTCAGACTATATCCAATGCTATTCCTTACTGAGTACTAAGGATAGCCACAACCCACTTGAGTTCAGATGGGTATACGATGGGTACGGTTCGCTACAAGACTGTATGCTAGGCTTAGACGTAAGAATCTTCAAGCAGGACGGTAAAGCATGCAAAGCAACTGATGTCGTGGCTCCAACCAACTTGTTTTTCCATGCGCTGTTTTCAAATCTACAATTGTATTTGAACGGACAGCTGGTACTAGATACATCTAATTTTTATCCATAATCAGCCTACTGGCAAAGAGCTTTGGGAACAAGTCAACTTGAAAAAGATGGATACTTGAAAGATGAGATGTGGTATCCAAATACTGCGCCTAATACGTATTCAGTCACTGACGCCGGATTTAATGCAAGATATCAATTGACACAAAACTCGAAACAGTTCTATTTACTTGGATCTCTGCTTGGAAATTTTTTCAACCAGAACAGATATATTCCAAGTGGGACAGAATGTCGAATTATTTAAAAACGAAGCGATCCTAACTTGTATTTGGATTGTGCAAAAAACAATAAAGCTGGATTTTCTGGTTGCCCGTATAAAGCAGAAATTACAGACGCTCTTTTTTATGCTGCAAAGAAGACAGTTTTGCAAGATATTGTGAATTTACATTGACAACAGCTATCAAACAATGAAACATTTAAATATGTAACGAATGAAGTCCAAATAAAAGCCATTTCAGTACCAAAAGGATTGTCATCAGTAACATCTGACCGAATTGTTATTGGAAAAATACCAAAACTAATGGTATTCTGCATGCTGAATTCTGAAGCTTTCAATGAAAATATAATAAAAACAGCTTTTAATTTTGAAAATTTCAATATAAGTGAACTGAACGTCACTTGGAATGGAGAAAATGTGGAAAATCGAGTATTTCCATACAGTTTTAAAGGCGATGACGCGACAGCTGGTGACAACTTTGTAGTTGCTCTAAGAACGTTGCGGAAGACAGTCGCATTTGAAACGTTGGGAAATGGAATCTCGAGAGATAATTATCCCAAAGGTAAAGTATAAAAACACAATATTGACCTAGCATAACTAGCGCACCCGCAGCCTAGCACAGCTAGTATAGCTGTAGCGTATAGCCTAGCATAGCCGTAAACTATATAATTTATGTTTTTGTACTTTACAGGTAATATATTTACTGCTGTTGCACTTTTACCAAACATTGGAAACGCTCTGTCTGTAAACCAAAAAGGCCAAGTAAAAATTGGATTGAAATGCAAAAAACCATTGGATAAAGCTATAACCGTACTTGTCTATTGCTTGTACCAAGGAGTATTTGAACTGGATAGAAACAAACAAATACATTTTGAGCACTGAAAATATGAACACAAGTTCTATTAGAGAAGCACTTCGTAGACTACTATTAGATTTAAATATAGATATATTCATATATATTTTAGCAGCTGATACTTTGTTAGAAGAAGTAAAATTCGATACTTATCCTATATCTATAGTGCAAAATGTAGATAGTATTAATAATAACGGATCCCATTGGGTGGCATGGTTCGTTAAATCTAAACGTGAATGTGAATTCTTTGATAGCTTCGGCAAATTTGTAAATAGTTATAATATAGAAAAACCAAATATTTGTATAACTAATGTAAACTGTAGGCAGCTCCAAAGCGATTATTCGTACGTTTGTGGGCAATATTGTATATATTACTTGTATGCTAGAATTATAGGTATATCTTATAGGAATATTTTAGACTCTTTTACAACTTTTTGTAATGTTAATGATAAGAAAGTTGAACGTTTTGTAAATTTAATTCCAAATTTTAATCCGTATGTTATTTACAACAGACAAGACAAATGTCTTGTTAATTCATGTTATTGTAATTGTTTCAAATAATTCGGGTTAATGACATTGTAAACTTAGGCAAATTGTAATTGATAAATATTAATTCATAAGAAACAAATGTTAATTTAAGTAATCACAAAAAATTTTAATTTAAAAATGTTAATTTAAATAATCAGTCACAAATTTTAAGTAAATTAATTTGTTTTTATAATTTTAATTCAGTTGTTGTTGACACTTTATTCAGCATAGACGTCATAAATTTTGAGTTGCTGCATCCTTTTACAATGTCTGTCATAGGATGCACCGGGTCTGGAAAGACATTCATGGTTAAAAAGTTAATTAGACGCAGACATGAAATCATATCTAAACAATTAGACAAAGTTGTGTACGTGTACTGCAATTTTCAACATATTTTTTACCAGATGCAAGCAGAAAATGATAATATTATATTCACTAATAACATTCAAGATATTGAAGAATTGGCTACAGATTCAACGTTAGTTATAGTTGATGACCAGATGGATTTACTTACGAAAGGCGATAGCTTGGAACTAATAACTAGATTTTTTGTGAAGCATGCGCATCACAAAGGAGTTTCCATTGTACTTATTCTACAAAATGCATTTAAAAAACAGCTTCGTGAAGTCAATATTAATTCCCAGTACTTAATTATATTTAATCAACCACGTGACCGAAGTACAATTAAAAGATTAGCGTCTCAAATATGTCCAAATAATATAACATTTCTACAAGATGCGTATATAAAAGCAGTTAAATTGCGTAAGTTTGGTCATTTGATGATGGACTTGCATCCAAGAAGCACGAACGTAAAATACTGGTGTCGTTTACATGTATTCCCAGACAAAAATTGTGAAGCCTACTCATCAGCATGATAACTAGGCTAGAGACAGAATGCGAGTTTTTATACAAGCTGACTTTATGCAAAAATCCGAAAATTGTTATTAAAAAAGCAAGTGAAAATCAGCTTTTGGCTATAGCAGAGTGTTTAAAAAATTATCCAATTTTCTGTACAACTGAATGTTATAAAATCAATAACATTCTAGACAAATTAAATTCCAAATTCTTAAAAAACGTTTAACTGAGAAATTCTGAGCTTATTAAAAAAATTATGTGCACCATATTTTGTGAAATGATAGCTTGTGAATTATTTTTACAATGGCCAGAGTAATAAAATGTATCGATCCTGATCTTTATAATAAATTAATGCGCATGTATCTAGAATCGTGCGACACTAATAAACCAGAAATTGATAATTTTGTGGAAACAATCGATAATAAAATTCAAAAATCACCTGTGAAAAATTTAGATTTAAATGAATTATCTGATTTAAAAGAAGTTTCCCACCCAGCATCTGCTGAAAAAGAAGTTTCCCACCAACCAACTGATTTAATAGAAGTGTTTGACCCACCATCTGATTTAATAGGCGTGTCCCACCCACCATCTGTTAGAAACAAATTGCCCCATTTACCGACTTCTCAAAAAGAATCGCCTAATTATTGGTTTTGTATTGACAAATTGCCAATAAAGAAAAAACGTTCAAAAAAATAGCCAGTTGCATAAGTGACGTCAAATAGTTAACATGTATTTTAAAACTCTGTGCGTAACCATTATGTGCATGTCATGTGCATATGGCAATAAAATAGGGGAGTTGGACCATGCACAGTTGAGTAAAAAATTAGAGCACATTCGATCGAACTTGATGAAAGAGGGGGAGCAGCTAGATAGTCAACACCTGTCCTATTCACTCGCCGAGTCAGTTCAGTTTCTGCTGTGGACCCTGCTAAAGCAGAGCAAAATTGATCCCGGCGGAAAGCCTGAAATTGCTCAAGATATTGGACTGTTGTATTTATCGATTGGATTGCTGTTGGTTTTGTGCATTTTGAAACTCTATAAATTTTAAAAAAGACTGTACAGCGAGTGGCAAAAACCTATTTTGGAGTAATGGAGGAAACGTTTACATTTCCACGCGCTGTAAAAACCCAGCCACGAGAAATAGATCCTAAGTATGTCGTTAGTTCTTTTCTTTACTAAATAATTTCCTTAAATTATGTTTTTTTTAAAATTCTTAGGACAACTGTCTTACAATTTAATCATTTTTTCTTACAAATGTCCTAGAAACGAGCCAAATTTTTTTAAAAAATGAGCTGAATTGTTTTTAAATGAAACAAAATTTAAAAAAAAGTAAAATTTTGACTTAAATGAGTAGTAAGTCCCTTTAGTAAAAAATGACTTAAAACAAAGCTAAATAAGTAGTAAGTCCTTTTAGTAAAAAATGACTTAAAACAAAGCTAAATTTTATAAAAATGGAGTAAAATTTATAAACAATATGAGCAACATTTTAAAAAAAAAGAGTCAAATTTTAAAAAAATAAGTCCAAATTTTGAAAGTAAGCTAATTGTTTAATAAAAGCTCACATTTTTCAAAAATGAGTCAAAATGTGTAAATCAAAAAATGAGCGCTTTTTTGCACTCATTTGAACTCAAAAAAGTGAGCGCTTGTTTTGCGCTCATTTGAACACCAAAAAGTGAGCGCTCTTTTTGCGCTTATTTGAACATGAAAAAGTGAGCGTTCTTTTTGCGCTCATTTGAACTCAAAAAAAATGATTTAGATTTTTACTGAATATTGATTGTTTTGTTTGCAGCTACTTAATTGTCCTATGGCTGGATGTTCTTACGATACTCGTAAATGGTATCCTTACTACCATCACGTTGAGCGCTTGCATTACTGCGAAGACTGTGAAATGTATACTCCGTGCAAATCTGAGCATGCGTGTACTCGTATTGGGCAGAGAGGTGGACGCCAGACATGAAATTGACTTGTCGTTTTTCGAAGAAACTTCGAGATCAAATCTTGGCGCAGTCAAAGAGTATTTATATGAACCAACAAATGTCATTACCAGCATTGAAGATATTTTTGAATTTGTAAAAAATCCAACTGAAAAACTTTTAAATGAAAACTTGGTTGTGTACAAAGCCATGAGTGTCATTATTGGAATTGATGTGTTAATGGAAAAAGATATTCAAGACACTGATCATAAGTTTACACATGAAGAGACTATATTCTTCGATTCCAGACCTTTTGATCTTCATGATTCAAACGGAATAGATTCTCTTTTGCTTGAAGCTGCTGACGAAATTATTGAAAAAAATAAGAATTTTACTGAACTTGGAAGTGGATAAAGAATTATTAAAATTGTATCATTTCAAATTAAAATGGGTAAGCTGTCACTACTAAAGAACTCAAAAATACGTGGACATCTTAAGATGCCATTCAAGAAACAAGGAATTGTAAATATTACAAACACTGACGGAAAATGCTTTCACTACAGCATTGCGGCAGGGGTGTACATGGAGGATGAAATAAATTTGTGTAATCGTCAGTTTAAAGGAAAGCAGACGGAAACAAAAACTAGCGGAGCAAGAATTATCAAAGTAACTCTACATCGAGTTGAACATTGGAAAAAATATCTGTGCAACTTTGATTTTTCAATGATAAGTGACGCTGGTGTTGATGTACATAAGGACATCCCATTGTTTGAAAAAAAAACGATATCAGTGTAAATGTTTTCACACATAAAGGAAAAAATATAGTTCTCAACTATAAAAGTGTACATAAATCTACAAAAGTTATAAATCTGTTTCTGATTCATGAAAACAATGAACAAGGAAAACGTTGCCATTTTGTTTTGATAAATGACTTGAACCGATTTCTTGGACATATAATAGAACATAAACGTTTGTACTTCTGTCAAGAGTGTTTTCGTTTCAAAATAACTTAAGAACAGTTATTTAAACACAGCTGTACGGAAGTGAAAGAAACAATATATGATTTTCCTGATAAACGGTTCAGGATAAAATTTAAAAATGAACATATGACATTACCAGTGCCGTACATATTATTCTTTGACTGGGAGACGTTTGCTGTGCCTTTGGGAAAAGAGAAAAAAGCAACAACGATAGTGTCCGAATTTAAACCAGCAAGTTATGCAATTGTTATTGTGAAAACAACTGCATCTGATATGAAAATTGTTCATGCAAATTATTACAATAGAGAAAATCCAGTTAAGCATTTTTACAAGTCTGTATTCTATTGGGCTGACAAAATTGTGGGTAAAATTCGAAATACTAATAATTTCAACAAACCGGATGCTGAAACATTGCGAAAACATAAAGCAGCGACACATTGTGAACTATGTCATCGAAAATTGATTGTTGAAAAGAAAAAGAAAAAAAGAAGCTATGCAGAAGCGTTCGATGAAGATTCAATTGACAAATATATTAAAGAACTTGGAGATGAAATTGGAGGATTTGCTGGAGCAGTTGATGAAGTAAACGTCAAAGCAAAGCAGTCTGTAATTGAAACTTTTCATTAAAACCACACAGAAGGTACATACATTGCTGCTCTGTGTCAGTCTTGCAACCTCAAGATAAAATACAAACATGAACTTGTATGTGTTTGTCATAATTCAACCGGATTTGATCTGCATCTGCTTGTAAATGCATTGGAACAAGAAATGTTTGACGCTGAAGACGTTCACGTTATTGCAAAAATGTCAGAGAAATTTGTGCAAATGACAATTGCGCATAAAAAAAAGTTTTACCAGCACTAAATAAAAACATGGGAAATGAAAATACAGAAACAATAGAAGAAATTGATCGAAGAGTAAAAATAAGATTTATTGACAGCTGTCAATTTGTAAAAGACAGTTAAGCCAACTTGGCTGACGTTGTTGCAAAAGAAAAATGTGAAAGTTTGACATTAATTGATCACAGTTTCCCAGAAATGGTTCCAGCTGGAGTTCCCAATACAAAAGAAAACATTGAACTGCTGTTTGCAAAAATTCCGTTCCCGTACAGTTATCTTACTTCTCCTACTGTATTTCAAGATGGACATCCCATACCAGAACGTAAATGGTTGAATAATGGTTTGACGGGAAAATAAATAACAGACTCAGAATGGGAACTTGTGAACAAAATAATTACAAAGTTTAATATAAAAGACTTTAACGAGTATTGCAAACTGTACAATTTACTGGACAGTGTACTGTTGGCTGCAGTGTAGGAAAATTTTAGACGCATTGGGATAAAAAACACTGGACTTGATCCTACATACGTCTGCACTACCAGTGGATATGCTTGGCAAAGTTTCTTAAAAACAAATGGTGTTGAAATAGACGTTATACGAGACTATGAAATGTATAAAATGGTTAAAAAGGGGATCCGCGGTGGGATTTGCTATGCCTCGCAGAAACTTGTAGTGGCCAATACAGAACGGAACGCGGAACACTACACCCCTGACCTACTAAGACAACACCTTCTTTATGTTGACAAGAACGGCATGTATGCTGAAGCTCTATGCAAAAAGTTGCCGCTTGGAAATTTTAAATGGGAAACTGAAGACTTATTAAACTGTATTGACTGGATAAATCGGGACTTTGAAGCTGGAAGCAAAGGGTATATCTTAGAAGTGGATTTAGAATACCCAATTCATGTTCAAGAAAGAACAAAAGAAATTCCATTGTGTCCTGAAAAACTCAAAATTCAGTTAAACGAGCTCTCAGAACGTCAAAAAGAACATGTGTCAAAACTTAGGCAGCTAAGAAAATCTTTCTTGACTAAAAAAAAACTCATTCTTACATGCCATGACAAAATGCATTATGTAGTAAACCATGAGTCTCTGCAATACTATTTGAAAATGGGAATGAAACTTGTGAAAATTCATCAAGGATTTTCATTCTCACATCAAGCTTACATTAAAGACTATATAACAACAAACGTTGAAAGAAGAAGAAATGCAAAATCGAAATCAGACAAGGATTTCTTGAAACTGATGAACAATGCAATTTATGGAAAATTTTTGCAATCAAACGAAAACCTTATCACTGTGAAATTTTGTTCGTCTCGCGTGAGTGTGGTGAAAACAATAGCTGATGAAAGATGCACGGGTTTTAAAAGTTTGTCGGACAATATAACTCAAGTTGTACTTAAACCACAAAAAGTAATATTGGACAAGCCTATTCAAGGAGGTTTTAATTGCTTGGAGCATTCCAAAGTGGCTTTTTACTCTAGATTCTACTAAGAGTTCCAGCCAGTGTTCAAACAAAGGATCCATCACCAGTACTCTGACACCAACAGCCATATTTTCTAGGCAAGAAAAGTTTATTTATCTTAAAGCATAAAATAAATTTAAACAAGTTATACAGCAATAACTTAAAAATAAATCTAATTAAACGTTTCTTTTATTTCTTAGATTTTGGATCCTAATAATACATACTTTAAAGACCTACACAAATGCAAAAGCTTTGTGGACTATTCCAAATTACCAGCAGGACATGCATTGTTGGCAACGTATCCTGATTTGGTTAATCATAATGCTGGTGTTGGCGAGAAATGGAAGATTGAGGATATAGATATTTGGAAAGTGGCAGCTTCTAGAGCAAAGGAATATGCAATAAGATCATTTGGAGGGCATGACGAATTAAAATGCAAAGGAATTTCAAGCAATAGTTTAAAATCATGTACATTTGAAACCTATGAAACAGCCATCAACTTGCAAAAAATAAAAACGATTGCCTGTAAATTTAATTAGATCGATTGATCATAAATTATATCTAATGAATGTTGACAAAATTGCATTCCATGGATTAGATGTAAACAGATATTATCCAGACAGCAATAATTTAAACTTAAGTTTACCGTATAATTTCACACACTTTGCACATAAAACGTTTAAAAATTTCTCAAACAAACTTTGTGAATCATTAAATGTAGTTTGTAATACATAATTACTCTTAAAACAAATTTATAAATTTAATTCAGTTTGTAAATGTAAAATATACTTGGTACACATTTAAAAAACATTTAGTATGTAAAAAGGAATTAGGATGTTAAAAATTTATTAAAAATTATGTACTTTATAAAGATTTTAGAAAACTTAAGTTTGAAAAAACAAAATAGTAAAATAATAATTTGTAAACATTTTAGAAAATAAGAATTAAAAATAAATTTAAAAACTTGTAAACAAAATTTTAAAAAATTGTAAACAAAATTTTAAAAACTGTAATAAAAAACCAATTGGCGTTTGTAAATGTTTGTTGTTGAGTTTATTTTAAGAACTTTTCATGCACAAAAAAAAATCATACAAAACGCATTCAAAAGACAAATAGATCCTCATACAGACCATTTAAGTGTTACGTAGCCAATACGTTTTGATGCGACATAGCTTGTGCACGATCCCATACATAGTATACAGTCACCATGACAGCGGTTGAGCTCTACCCAGTAGCGGGTCCAGGGTACAGCACACCCCACCCTCCACGGCTGCAGAGGGCAATTAAAAGGTCTTTTGCTACCCCCACGGCTACAACAGACTGCAGAGGGCATTTAAAGGGTCTTTCCTCACAGCGATGACAGCAGGCTCAGGGCAAGCGCGAGCAACCCTAGGCCGACGGCGGGCTTCCTATTGCGGAAAGGCCAATGGCGGATATAGAGTAGCCAATGGCGGACTCAGGGGGCAAAGACGAATGCAGCAGGCAAAATGGCGGACATTGTGCCAGCTCCAGGACATTGTACTAAACCAAGGACACCATGATAGCTTCGACGGAACGGTTGCAGGACATCATGACGACCCAAGGGCAGTGGCAGAACATCATGGCGACCAATGGCCTACATAGGGTATAATGGTGGACAAATTTCGGACATTAGCATTAGCTAACATAGGATGCAAGGCTGAAATTTAAAAATTCGCGCCAACCTTGGACTGCTTGACTTACTCGACACTAGCGCCATACATCCAACGTCAGCCGTTGACCAACACCAGCCAACACGACGCGACACTAGCGCCACGGGACCAGAACCAACACCAGTCCAGGACCAGGCGTCACTAGCGCCACAGGACCAGAGCCAACGCCAGCCAAGTGCGACAGTAGCGCCACAGGACCATGCGATGCTAGCGCCACACGACCATTGTCATACCAGAACCATGCGACACTAGCGCCACTTGGGTTAGGTTAGGTTAAGGAGTTGGGTTAGGTTAGGTTAAGGAGTTGGGTTAGGTTAAAGAGTTGGGCTAGGTTAGGTTAGCGGGTTAGGTTAGATTAGACACCAACGTCACTTGGGTTAGGTTATTTGGTTAGGTTAGATTAGACACCAACGCCACTTGGGTTGGGTTAGGTTAGGCGGTGGCGCCACCGTACGGCAACTTTCGGAGGTTAGGTTAACACGCCATCTGACGGCAACTTTCCGAAACTTAAGTTCCAAAAAAATCCGCTAGATGGCGCAGGCATGCACTTTTTTTGACCCAAATGTTTCAAAAGGAAGCAAAAGCAACTACTAACGTGTAGTGGCTTTTAACAGGGGCCATCCCAAGATCAATCATTATATGGACTTTTAATTAAGAGATTAAAAAAATAAATTATTACTGTTAGGGAATTATTATTACAAAGCTTAGTGTAGACTTGAGTGTAGGTGCAGTAATGCAGAGTAGACATGGATACGATGCAGTTGTAAGTTATATAATAGGAAACTTTAGTTAAATAAAATTATATAATTACATTAGTAATTCTCTCCAAATTCTAATTTTTTTTTATAGGCTTGCTTCTTTTTTTCTAACTTTTATGGCGTTCAAGTTAGAGGTATTTGCAATTAATAATCTAGCTCTGTACCAATCTGGACCCTAGAATTTTTAAACATTCGAATTTCAGGCTGTGATTGGTGCAGACCTAAAACGTTTAAACGGGAATAATTCAAAAAAGTGTCAAAACACTAAATTTTCCAAGACCATGTTGAAAGAAACGAAGTTTCACCAGCCATTTCTGTAAATACGTATGTATGCTCAGCTCATCCTGGTTTTACTGGTTTTTGTTTGTATCCTTTTAATGTGTTTTCATATGGGTCCAATCAACCGGTAATTGTACAAAAATGGATAACCCGATCAACTCCAAAAACAGTAGGGTTCTTCTCCGTCGCATTTGCGGTAGTTTAAAAGTTATTTTTAAAAAATCAGTTTGAAACTGTGACCTGTGGAGCTCGACAAAAAAATACACATTTCAATAGATGCTTAAGCTCAGCATCTGAAAACGATGTGCTTGAAATCATTTGAATATTTAAGGAACTGTTATGTTCACCATATTTGTATAATTATTCGATGTGCTTGAAATCATTTGAATATTTAAGGAACTGTTATGTTCACCATATTTGTATAATTATTCAATGAAGTTTAAGTATGAAAACTCCTTAGCATTTAAAGCAAGTTGACTTATTGGGAAGCAAAGCAGTGAAATGGTTATGGGCACTTGCGCAGATGCACAGTATTTAAGTCTTAATTTCGTAATATTATTAAATTGAAATTAATTATTATGCTTATTTTTCTTATGCTGAATTTAAAATGGACTCTTGATAAATACACTTGAATATAAAAGTACTGAATATAAAATATGGCTTGTTGGATAAAAGTTTTACATCTGTTGAAGTCGTTTTAAATTATGAGCATCACCTGCTGCCTAATAAATGTTGATCAGTCTATACTTTTCATTCAAATACCATCGCCTTTAAAAATCTGTGGCTGACACTGATAGAGCGTATAGACTCAACTCAACTACCTATTAAAATCTATAATTGTACCTTCACCTCCGTTCTTAAAAAAATGTGGCTCGGAAACTGTAAAATCACTACAGTTTTGAAAACCTACACAATTGTTTTTATTCCGATCATTATTTATATAGGACGCCACATTTCCTACAAAAATTCCCCCCTTTTGTAAGTTGAAAACGTGCGACGAAAAGTTTTATTAAACTCGTAACAAATATTTTGTAGCCAGTTTTGTAAACTGCCATGATAAGCCATGATAATTATTTCCCTAGGAAGTCTTGCCCCTTATAATAAAAAGGTTTCGGTATACCTTTCAGCCATGTGTACCTAGTTTAATTTATTACTCGTGGGTAGCAAACGTTCGGGTAGCAAAAGACATATAACTGATAATTCCATACACCAGACTGTTTACAAAATTATGGGAATTGCAATCAGTAAGAATCCAGAGTATTCCAGAGTACATAATTTTTAGCCCTCCATTGTTATTTTTATTACATTTCAACTTTTCATGAGCACCGCATGATAGCTCTTTAGGTATTTAGTTAATTAATGTATAATCAAGCCAAAATTTGTAAGTGTGCAGTCAAATCTGCGTGTAAGGGATGGGAGTTATTAAGGTTCTAGCGGTGATGACGAAAGCGTTCGGTCGGGTGAAAGAAACTGTTAAAATAAGCAATGGTTTTGGACTTCTGGTGAGGGTGAGTCAATTGTATTCGCACATTTATCAATGATTAGAAGACATAGGTAAGTAAGTTATTCATCCTTTGTCATTATTAATTCCTTGCGAAATTCAATCAGTCAGTTGAGTCAAGCTTTGGCTGATGCCATAACCCGGGTGAATTAAGCGACGTCATCACATGCAAATCCAAATTAAATCTAAAGTAAGTACCACTTGTTTGAGCAGGTGGAGACTATGTCCGGAAGTAAATTGTAAAGCCAAATAACGTAAAAAAGGTGATTCTAATAATAATAGTGCTCTACGGTCTGTATATTTTGTCCGGCGTATCAAGTTGGACGTCGTAGACTTGACCGTTGTAAGTCTATACTTTAAAATTACACAGAACCCTATTCGACAATTTTTACGTCCGGCTCATAAGATTTCTGAACACTACCATTTTCGAGAGTCATCTTGCACTTTTTTTTATCCAAGACTTGTGATGTCTAATATACGGTTGTTATTAGAAATTATTCAGGTAATTGATGAAAAGTTGATTAGCTTGCGACTATAAAAATATCCGGCGCTTCGGGCAGGATTTTTCGACGGTGGGCCAGAACTAGATGCTGAGCTTTCGACGAATATTGGTTTCAACAAAAGAGCACAATGTTATTGTAGCAATCCTTATACTAAAGTGGGGCTGGATATCGTTGTTGCGAGGCACGTAATCCCACTTAAAATAGGAACCGTCAAAGTTTACTTTGAATGTTGGCTCAAGCTATGGCAACAATTAAGTGTCCAGTGTCAAAGTCAAGTGATCAATGTAGTAATAAAATACTTTTCCAACTAACAGTAAGCACCATAACAAAGCATTCAATTTTAACACAAACAACGAATCAATATGCTTTAGCTATGACAACACTGAGTGTACAGTGTGAGAGTGGAGTGGAGTGTGAGTGGTTTATTGGACTGCAGCACAGTGCAACACTATCGACTATCACATACAGTATCATAAGCAAAATTATTCAACAATGCATGTACTCCATGGTAACGGCTGTGTGCAAAGTAAGTTCCAATCCACGACCAAACTACAGAAAACGGCGAGAGTTACGATTTTAAATGTTGGTGACTATAGGAAGCGTGCAAAAATTTAAAATTTTAAAGCCTAACCTTCTAACCTTTTTTCGGAATGTCCGTCCATTTAAAATGATAGGCAGATTTAACCCCTACCCCACGTAGAAGTAGACGTCGTGCGTTATTTATGCACGCTACCCATGACTATGAAAAACCCTCTTTAGTCTTAAGTAGTTCCGAAATACATTCGCAGCCACATTCAATTCCATCGTTGCACATTGCTATGACAACAAATTGCAGTTAAACTTTTGACTGCTGGCGGATGCTGTAGAGAAACGATGTTCGTAGATGCGAATGTATTTGAGCGCCAAATCAAATTAGTCAAACCGAATACAGTTATGTTGATTACGTTCCACTCACTCTGAGACTGCAATCTCACACTCGACACTTATTTTTGTCATACCCTAAGCCGACATTCAGAGTAAACAAATTGGCGGTTCATTTTTTATATTCAAACGCCAGAAGTTATAAAAACAATATTAAAAAATCCGGCGCTTCGCGCCGGATTTGTCGACCGTGGGCTGGTCCGAAGTAGATGCTGAGCTTCAACGAAGGCGCAAGACAATTTATGTTACGCTAAAAGATTATACAAGATTTATCGAAGCTCTTCTACAATCAATAAGACATACCAATGTTTGTAGCATGTAGTTTAATATAGCTGAAATTTTTTTATAAATTGCACCATTCACAAATAACGTCATTATGGACAATCCCTGAATATCTGTTACGATTATAGGTAAGTACATGACATGTAGTTAAAATAGGATGAAAACAAATTTAAAGTTGAGACTTGGGAAACTAGCAACTATAGTATTTAAAGGACGCTATTATGGACGATCTCTGAACATCTATAACACATATAGGTCAGTCCGTGACATGTAGAAGAAATTTTCACGTGACATCATTTGCGCGTCAAACTTAACCTGCTTACCTAATAAGAATACGATTACATCTGGGTGGGGGTTTCGAAGAAAAAGTTTTGCCTGACGTCAGTTGCGCGTCACCCCTAACCTGCTTACCATATGTGAATGCGATAGCAGCTGAGTGGGGCTGTCTAAAAGAAATTTTCACGTGACGTCATTTGCGCGTCAAACTTAACCTGCTTACCTAATAAGAATAGGATTAAATCTAGGTGGGGGTTTCGAAGAGAAACTTTTGCCTGACTTCAGTTGCGCGTCACTTCTAACCTGCTTACCTTATGTAAATGCGATAGCAGCTGAGTAGGGCTGTCTAAAATAAATTTTCACGTGACGTCATTTGCGTGTCACCCCTAGCCTGCTTACCTAATGTTATTGCAATATCAGCTAGGTGGGGGTGTCTAAAAGAAGTTTTCGCCTGACGTCATTTGCGCGTCATCCTTAGCCTGCTTACCTAATGTTAATGCGATAGCAGCTGGGTGGGGGTGTCCAAAAGAAATTCTCACGTGACGTCATTTGCGCGTCACCCCTAACCTGCTCACCTAATGTGAATGCGACAGCAGCTGGGTGGGGCTGTTTAAAAGAAATTCTCACGTGACGTCATTTGCGCGTTACCCCTACCCTGCTTACCTAATGTGAATGCAACA
The DNA here is from genome assembly GCA_949802685.1 of Dicyrtomina minuta. Classification (NCBI taxonomy): domain Eukaryota; kingdom Metazoa; phylum Arthropoda; class Collembola; order Symphypleona; family Dicyrtomidae; genus Dicyrtomina; species Dicyrtomina minuta. The sequence continues at coordinate 86,854,429 of OX461809.1, forward strand.
GCAGCTGGGTGGGGGTGTCTAAAAGAAATTTTTACGTGACGTCATTTGCGCGTCACCCCTAGCCTGCTTAATTAATGTTAATGCAATAGCAGCTGGGTGGGGGTTTCTAAAAGAAATTTTCACGTGACGTCATTTGCGCGTCACCCCTAGAGTGCTTCCCTAATGTGAATGCGATAGCAGCTGAGTGGGGCTGTCTAAAAGAAATTTTCACGTGACGTCATTTGCGCGTCACCCCTAGCCTGCTTACTTAATGTGAATGCGATAGCAGCTTGGTGGGGGTGTCTAAAAGAAATTTTCACGTGACGTCATTTTCGCGTCACCCCTGCACCAGACAATCAGACTACATGCCATTGCCATTGAATACTGTAGCTGAGGTTGGCTGGGTATGGGTCTGTACTATACGATATACTTGTATTCGCCGCGCAGAGCTTTAAAATTACAGGGTATGTACATGAATTCTCTATTGGTTTACACGCATGATTCGCTTTTTGGAAAGCTCACTTTTCTGAGTTTTGACATGGGTCCAGTTAACTGTTAATTGTAAAAAAATGGACAGTCCGATCAAATTGAAAAAACAATACAGACCTGCGCGCGCGCATTTGTGATCGTTTTAAAAAAAATTGAAGGTCATAGCTTGAAAGCTGTGACCTGTAGTGTACGGCCAACCGGGCCAACAGACAGACAGACAGACAGACAGACAGACGGACGGACATGACCATCACAATAGATGCTTAAGCTCAGCATCTAAAAAGCAAACAAGAAATCAATATTGATTGCAATCTTTTACTTGGATTTTTTTGTGACCTATTCACTCCAACCACACATTGATGTCTACAGCTAAATACATACTAAAAGTTTAAATAATTTTTTTATTTTGTTAAATAAGTAGTAGGTTTGTGTGTTTATAAGTTCTGATCCTAAAGTACCACATAAATTCATTACTGCTGCTTTTTGGATTTTAATCCCATAGATAAAAGCTCCGAACCGTCAACCGTCATGTTGATTTTCAATGTAGGCAATGTCTATGACAACACTGAGTGAGAGTGAGTTGTGGATTTAAGTAGTAATAATTTAAAAAAATATTCTACGTCCAAATAAGCCATGGCTATAGTACAGCACTATCACTGCAGAGTCAGATTGAGTGGTCGATTAAAGTAGTAATAATAATAAGTATTATTTACACTATCATTATTGACTATAGTAAAGCATTGCACTGACCATCGACAAAATAATAATAATATTCAAAAGTCTGAAGTTGACAAAAAAATAATCTCCCCTGTAAAATTTGAAGTGCAGGTCAGCATACGTCACTCAATTTCCCAATACAAAAGTTTCCACCCATCTCTTCCCTCAGTATTAAACCAATTTTGTTCTAATAAAACTCACATGTCCGGTACCATTGGGAAAGATCATTCTTTGCCAAAATGGCTGTCTACGTATCTTTTTATGTATTTCAGAACATGTCCTAATCAGCAGTAATTAGTATAGTTTCAGATCAGAATGTATAAAGGACATATCTACTATTAACCGTATCGTGTCAATGGTGAATTATTAGTTTGTGAAATACGTAGTAGGCATGTTCCTTTATAAATTGTGATCTGAAAGTATTTACTATTACCTTTTACATGTACATAGCTAAAAACATCTAAACAATGCCCTCCTTACTGAGGCAAGTAAACGGATATATCTATGTATGCCATGTTTAGCAATACACCCGATATGTATCCTTATTTTAACACCCTCCTTCAATTAATCCGAATATTAAAAATTACAGAAAATAGAGGATGAATTGACAAAAGAAAATAAAATTTGATAAACATAATAATGATAAATTTCCATAAAATTTACATAATAACAAAACTTAATGAGACGTCTTTCTTCCGATTATCCGTGTGAAAATCTAAGTGAGTCGTGAGTTGATTGTCCAGTTGTCTCCGATGATCTTGTGATCCATTAGCCACATTGATCAGAGATAGAACAGTAAAGGTCGATTTCAAATGGTCCATTTGAAATCCGCTTTCTGTTTCCAAATGATACTGGGTCTTGGTCGGCTTGATCATCGCACGACTCGCCAGGTTTTATCCATTCTATAACGGACGCTGCTTGTCCTTTATAAAGAGAGCTGCTTTCTCCTTTCTGATTGTGGTTGAAATCAGTTTTCATGACTAGGTCGTGGTCGGCAGGAACATCGCTCGACTCGCCAGGTTTATGCTGTGAAAGTAGTCTTAGTTCTCGACTCAACTTTCTCTGTGCTGTCGCTATATACTCATAAATAGCAGTCGCCAGGCAATGTTATATGATGGTGAGGTAGAAAATCATACCTGCTTGATACCATGCTCGGTAATTATACTGTGCGTGTAGGCTCGTCCATGGAGAAAGGCTTTCGACAAGGTGAGGACTACCACAACAGTCTGGGGGCCGAATAATTGGGCTTAGGATGTTGTCTCCAGGTTCATAGCTGGAGTACTTCGGAATATGAACTTCAATTCCTTTGCAAGTATTTATATTGATCCATTCTATCATAAGACTGGAGATGTTTTCGTATCTCTTTTCCCATATTAGGGTTTCAACCTGCTTCCTTTCTGACGCTAGTCTAAGGGTACGGTCATCTTCAGTACATAGTCGTACTAAATTATCTGAACAACATAGTAGTAGTATGTTGTGAATGCTTATGTATAATATTATGAACTCGACTGGTGACAAAGTTTCCAAACCAGGAGTTGTTGATCTCGTTAAACAATCTGTTTTCGGTTTCATACCTTTTGTGGCGAGTACTGTGCTCGGCTTCTGGGGAACCCAATTGACGTAGATAGCTATGGCTTGTGTTTTTGTCCAATTCTTTAAAGACGAATTTATTTCTTCTATAGCCTCCAGGTTGCTTTGATATGCTTAGGCTGGGGTTGAGGTCTTTTCTGTGACCTGTGTCTTCAAGTGTTTGCGTCTGAGATGCCTTTGAGTGGACGACTGTCCATATCGGTTTTCTAGTGAAGAAAACTATATATATTTTCTGGAAATCGGAAAATGTATACTCCGATGTGTCCATTTCGGTATGTCCGGACTTGTTCCTGCATACTCCTTCTTTAATGATTACACACATGTCCTGTGTGGTTTCTGCTGGGTCGGGTATCGGTTCCAGTGTTTGTGTCTTCGAGCTTGGACTTAACTGCTAAGGCTCATATCGGATCAAAATGGTTTCTAATTCTGTCTCCCATTTATCACCTCGAAGTTGATTAGTTTCCCTCCTATTTCCGGGAACATTCGTCGCTAGTGCACATAGTTGTGGCAACTCTTGATTTAGAGGTAAGAACATATTTTCCGCAAAGTTTCTTGTTTCCTCTGTGAGTTGTTCATCACTGACTCCTTTCTTTGTGATAAAGGGATGATAAACAATTTTGACAGCTAGCTTGCCTGTCTGTTTCAAAATTGAAAGTTGATAACTTTCTCCAAGTGTGAGGGGATTCTCGTCGGTCCAAATTTAAGCTGTGTTGCTTTGAATGACCGAGTCCTTCGGATCATGGATGATCCTGGATAACGTCAAAGGTTGACTTGTGTGTTCAAGTGATGACTTTCACAAGTTATTTGTTCTTGTGCGGAGTGCTACGCGTCTTCTTGTCTTCCCTTGATTGGGGAAGTACACAGAGCGTCCTGTTCTTGGGCAGATTGCTTGGGTTTCTTTTCTAGTGAGTGCGGAATCTGCTGAGGTATTCGGCGTGGCCTGTACCATATTCCCAAGTGTTGTCTTTTTAATATTCCAGGAAAGTTCATCCTGGTTCAGTACTGTTGCCCATGTTTCGATTTCTGATTCAGTGGCCATCTTGTCGCATGATGGGTTTACTGAGTTGTTGGTCAAGAGTGTAGCTCCTCCTCTTGCCAAAATCATGAGGACCATCAGTATTACGAGAAATGTATTATGTAATCTCTTACTGAGTCCTTTCCGAGAAGTGCGCTCTACTGTGACAGTAGGTTCTGGTTCTGGTTGCGAATGCTGCCTCCGGCCTTGCCTGTCAGCTTCTTTTTCTCTTTGACTGTTTCTCGGGGTCTGAGTGGAGTCTTGCTCGCTTCTCTGGTTTCTTTGTATCGGGTACTGTATGTACGGCCAAATTAATTCTCGGTGGAGGAGGCTGCTCTGCTGCCCTCCTTACCGTATACTGAGTCAATGAAATCTTTTTCTTGTTATTTTTCTCAGTTGTTGTTTCCGGAGGGGGATCTGTGATTATTGCCCTTCTTGGTCTCGGCTGAGGATTCTCTATCCTTTCCGCCTTGTTTTCCGAAATTTTTGATTTCTTAATAATTGCCTTCGGAGGAGATTCTGTGAACGCTGCCCTCCTGGACATTGGCTGGAAAGACATTTTCTTGGCTGCCTGCCCAAAAATCGGCTGAGAAGACACTATGCTTGCTGCCCCCCGTACCCAGAAAGAATGAAAGTCTTGCTGGGTAAGCCTTCTTCTCGTCTCCTTTAATCGGTCCAGGTTATCCGATGTCGGAGGTAATTGTGCCATGTTGGCTTCAAATTTCTGAAATAATGTTCCATTTTTCAGATCTTCATTATGTCGACTATCGAATTCGTATCTGTCGTCTGTACTCATTCCTAGAAATTTCCTTTTCATATCTAGTTCAATAGGATTGGTGATTCTTAGGAGTAGTTTGACTGGAATCTGTCTAATGCTTCGTCTCTGTGGGACTAGCTGCTCCATTTCAATTCTTTCCTTGAGGAATTCTACTTTCATTTTGTCTTGAAAGTTTCAAGTGTCATATGGTTACATGTTGTAGATGGCTGGCCATCCTGTGCGTGTAACAGTACTGAACTGGATAGGGCTGAGCCAGGCTCGAAGTCCTATTTCACATAGTAGTGCATGGGTTTCCATAGCTTTCAAAGTAGCGGCGAATATGGATCGCATATCATGTTTTTCAATATTTCTTCTACGTATTGGGAGACGCTCCGAAGACCAATGAATGATAACACCGTTCAGTAGCACACACTCTCCCAAAATTACTGTCCTATTCAATGGGCTGGGAGCATAGGAAGTTTGACCTTGCGCTTCCAATCTTCCCTCCTGGCTGTCGTAATCTGAGTAGTATTTCAGAGATTCATAACTCGTGAATATCAAAAAATTGATTATCCGTATTGCTGCTGTGTAATCTCAGGCTTGGTAACGTCCAGTGATGGACTCAATTTGATCCAGGGCCAGGGCTATGTCGGGAGGTGTGGATTCTTGTATTTCCAACAGTCCGCTGATCATTTCGTGACAATCTCGATATTTTTCTTCAGAGAGATTTGTCCAATCCGGTTGTCCGGCTGGCGGATACGGAGTTCCTACTTTTTCGTGTAGTAAGAAAGTATACAGGTCGTTGAGACGATTAATCCGGGTGATCTGGTTAAGGCATATGTGGCCTGATCCCCTTTTAATGTTGATGTTCATCCATTCGGATGGGAGAAATTCTTATTTTACTTAAAAAAATCTTCTCAGATTCTCCGCTAAGTCGCAGATGTCCTTTCTGTGAGTTGACGAGACTAGGGCTTCTTGCTTGTTGAGAAGTACATATGTATTGTGTACTTTATCTCTGTGCATATAACTTTTCATGTAGAGGTTCTCATGGTGGACACTCTGCGTGTAGTGCCACTCTTCTAGTTTCCAGTGAAACTCGGTTTTTGATCCGTTCAGAGCTTTCAGTGCTCCTAATGACATTCTCAAGTCATAAATTAACCTGAGTTTGAGTTTGAGTTTGAGTGAACTTTATTACAGTGTCAGGTTCATTCAATACAATTGTACTGATTTTCAATGAAGGACACTATCATAATTTACATACTTAAATTAAAAATAAAAAACTAATACAATTACAAGCACACATTATCAAAGCAAATCAATGACTTAATACCAGTCAATCCAAATTTCACATACACGATTCATTACCAATAAGACATTTATATGCTACATTACCCATTACGGTGGTTGATACACTGAATATTCAATAGGTGTTCTCACACTAATTAAGTGTTGAGTAAGAACGGACCTGAAATTACAATCTTCAAAACACTTTACACTATCCGGCAAAGCATTCCATTCAGTTATACTTTTATACAAAAACGAGCGTCTATACACTTCTGTATTACAATTAGTGGGATACTCCAAAAGACATGAATTACTAGACCTCGTTACACGCTCTGGCTGCTTCAATGCATACCATGAGCCAAAATTAGCAATATTAGAACCATATTTTATCATTCTGTACACAAATGACATCGAATACAAACTTATTCTTTCCGTTACTGACAACGTATTTGTCTGCTCCAGTAATACATTCTGCATAAGTACTAAGCGATCAGATTTGTTCTTCCGCTTTTTAAACACATTTTGGTCAGTAAACTGAATAATTAAACTATTAATTTTATTCTGCAATGCCTGCAGCTCACCTTTACTTTGGACTTCATACACTATGGCACAATAATCAACTATCGACAGTACATATGCATTCAGCATAGTTACAAAAATATTGAAATTCAAAAATCGTTTTAAATTGACAATCATTCCAATGGCTGAGCTTACTCTATTCTTAACATATTCAAAATGATTTTTAAAGCTCAAATTAGAATCCACAATAATACCTAGATATCGAAGCGTCCACACACGTTCAATATCATGACCATTACAGCTTAGCTTAACATCAACAGGTACTTTATAGTCTCTTGCTTTATGCAAAACCATGAACTTTGTCTTAGATACATTTACAGAAAGTTCCTGTGACACAAACCAATCATTTACATCATTAAGACATAGCATGCATAGCACACATAGCAGCAGCCCACATGCATGTGGGCAATAGTATTTGCAAAGACAGGCGAGTAATAATATAAAACTAGGTCATCAGCATAAAGCACAAAATCAACACCACTTAAAATAACCTCTAAAACTTTATCTATGTAGATGATAAAAAGAAGGGGTACTAAAACAGACCCTTGTGGAACTCCAACACGCAGGTCAAACGAGTCAGATGCTTCAGAACCAACTTTTATTCTAAACTTTCTACCCCGCAAGTAGTCTACTAGAAGTTTCAATAAATTACCGTCAATTTTGTAAACATCTCTTAATTTGACTAATAACTGATAGTGAGGGACTGAATCAAATGCCTTCTGTAAATCTATGAAGACTGCTATGACTCTTCCACATTTTAAATCGATACAGTTAAACACATCCTGTATAAACTTTAGCGTTCCACTCTGACATGATCGGCCCCTTCTAAAACCATGTTGCTGGTCACTCAAATTTATTCTACTTAAAAGTCTAAAATAAAGCATTTTCTCAAGAATTTTATCTAAAACTAAAAATGTAGAAATAGGGCGATAAGATAGTGCATCAAGCCTAGAGCCCTTTCCTTTATACAACGGAGTCACAACTGCACTCTTTAGCTTTGCTGGATACGATGCTAAACAAATAAACTGCGTAAATAGAAGTGCAAGTGGAAGAGCCAAAGACTCCTTACAATTATTGAGAACAAAAAACGAGAATTCATTTGGGTTACATTCGGATTTTGATTTCAAACAGGATATACTCGTCATCACCTCATCGGGTGTGAACGGCTCAAAATCATTATTAGTAAGAATGCTATCATACAACTCATCCAAATTATTTACATCTACAGTAGACGACTGAACAACGAAAGCAGATGCAAATGCTTTTGACAATTTATCTACGTCAGTTACTATTTCCGACCCAACATTTAACGGTGCAACAGCACAGCCACTATTACTCTTGCCTATGAGCCTATTATGTACCGCCCATACATTTGACGACGATGGTACTTCCTCAAACTTCTTACGGTAATATACATACTTTGCTTTAGAAATGTCTCTATTGATATTATTTCTTTCCTCTTTATACTGCCTAAAAAGTTCAGAATCCTTTGTTTGCAAGCTTTTCAATTTCAAGCTATCACGGTAGTGCATTCTGCGTTTTAGTTCTATGGTAAGCCAAGGAGATATTTTACCTTTAACTCGCCTAGATAAAACAGGAGCATGTCCATTCAAAACTTCAAAAATTGACAATTCAAAATAATTAAGTACATCATTAACATCATCAAAAATCTCCATTGTTGACCAAGGAATAAGACTCATATCCTTATTTACATTATCCCAATTAACATTTAAGTAGTTCCTAGTTTTAATTTGCTTAACAGGATAATGCATTTTGACCGCTTTCTCACAGTATAGACTGCACAATGGTCAGAAATGCCTACACTCAATACTCCATTATTAGTATGCATGGAAACATTGCTTACATATATGTGATCAATTATGCTACTAGTAGTTAATGTTCTAAGAGTTGGTTGATCAACTAACTGTTTCAAACCACTCTGCCTGGCAATACTGCCCAAAAGTTTTGAGTACTTATCCTTAACAGATATATCAATATTTAAATCCCCCATAATTACTGACTCCAGGTTCAGTAACTTGAGATTAGCAACATACAGAGAAAAGTAATCTAAAAACTCAGTCTTGCTAACATCAGGCGACTTGTACACTACTGTCAGTAACCGTGGTTTACAGAAAGGAACAAGCAATTTAACAGTTGTCATCTCTAGCTTCTTAGGCACTAGCACTGTCTCTAGAATGTTTATATTAACAAATTCAATTCCATTTGGCATGTAAATAACTATACCACCACCACGACTAGCGCTGCCAACTCTGTCAAATCTATTCATACTAAAGCCTTCAATAGCTAATAGGCCAGAAATAACTACATTTATTAGCTTTGACTCAGACACACATAATACATCTAGGTTATATGTATCAGCTAGCAACTTTAGGCTTTCAATTTTTGCTACATTCAGACCATTGACATTAATATGTAAATATTTAAAGCCCTTAGACTCAAGTAAAGAATTACTTACAGCACTAGTACAATTCGTATTATCCAAATAATTACTCTCAGGCTCCACAGTACATTCACTAAGAGGAAACAGACATTGCAAGCAGTAATTGCTACTACCATTAGTACTTCCATCAATTCCGGCCCCACAATCTACACATATACCTACATCCTCTGTACCTTGCCTACAAATCATGCACTCCCAGTCTAATATAATTTCATCCTGCCTGTTATTAAACCCTAACGAAGTACAAATAACACGGTACGCCTTTTCGCAACCACTACATACTACTTTAGATTGATTTCGCTGTATCTGCTTTTTACAACCTAAGAATTTTCCACTCATGACTATTTGGAATAACTATGTCACATAAATAAAATAAACTAATGTAAAAATACGTTAATATTAAAACGGCTTAAAGCTATACGAATACAGGAATGACTACTAGGAAGTACAAAAGACCGAAATCACAACTAGACTATGATTGTATACTAAATAGATGACTGAATCAAACTTACTACAAGCAGTATTACGCACCATCTACCACACATTTATATTGATCTGCAACAGCATTCGATGTCTTGATTCTTGACGTTGTGGGAAATAGGATATTTAAGTTGTGGCGGGACAGTGGGCAGGACCTCGAACACAGGAATCATGCACTCTCCGTCTCACGGCACACACTTTAGGTTGTCGCCGGGTTACATCCTCCAACAATCCTCCAAATAGCGCCTAACACGAAGCCAGGATCCAAGAACAAAGGAGATGTTTATCACAGCAGCCGGCGGCACTCTCATAAATTTGCATACGCAATTCCACAAAAATAATTCGACCAAAATGGGGTGGTCGGAGTGAGCCAACTTTTTTGTCGAAAGTCAGTAAAAATGGAAACCTACGAGATAAATACGAAGAATTGCAAGTTGGCTCACCCCATGCGCCTTAGCTGGATTTGAACCTAAGACTCCAGTCTCTTCACCCTGGATCACCGCCCCAACCCGAGATGGAGAACTGAAAGACTAAGTTTTCCAACAACAGTTATACGATGAAATCCAACCAACAGCAAGCAAAAGCAAATTTCGAATAATTTTGCTCCAGTAGTACAATGTAACTATGTCCTAACAATTACCACTGCACTAAACTTGATTTGCTTATCATTTGATTTGCCTGATATGCTCGTTGGCTTTGTATGCTCTGACGTCACAGCTCTTCCTCACTTCCCTCGTCTTTTGTCAACTTCTTATCCTTATCCAATTTTGATTTTTTACGACTTTTCCTTTAAATTTATCCCAAATTTTGACAGTGAACAAAAATCAAAAATCAAAAACGCACACACAAAGGTTAACACAGCCAGGGTCACTCTCTAAAAATCTGACTTCAAACCAAAAAGTAGAACCCACTGAAAATTCAGAAGTTTTGGGACCAAAGTTTGGACACGTCCGTCACAGACAAGAGACAGAGAGGTTCTGTATCGGTGTTCGTAACCTTCAGGTGGTGAGACGTAGAGATGCGGTTCTCTAGTCTTGGTTCCTTCAGCTTCAGTCCATAGCTTGAAGAAGGAGAGGTATTTTTCCTTTATACCCGCATCTGCCAGAATCAATCTTGAAATGAGTCTCTGGTCTTGTGTAATTTGTAATCCATGTAGACTAATTGGTTCGTCCGCGGTGAGAATATTAAGCTTGGATTCAAATATATCTCCATCTTCATAATGACAGTATTTCCAGGATGAGGGTAACACCTCTATCCCGACGGTTTTGGGAACTAACTTCCAGGTTCCACTTGCCATGTGAGATTTGATTTCTCGGTTCATTGCATTGATCCAGAGTGCTTTCTCTGGTGATGTGACAGCTTCTTTATAATTTGTCGGTAGCACGACTTTCTTTCCTGTGTAGAAGTAGAGCTCCGGCTTACTACGGAGGCTTTGTGTATACGGCGCTGTGGCCTTACAATCTTGTTTTATAGTAACTGAGAAGGCTGTCAGGGGAAGGGGATGAACGACTCTTGGCTTGTTCATATTCTTAAATTCTATTTGCAAATCTTCCCATTCTTGTTCGACTTTGTCGGCCCAGGTAATTATTCCGGATATCTGGTCCATTTTTGGTGGTGCTATATCCTCTGTTTCGATTGTCTCGTCTTTGTACTGGGGCTTAGGACGATCTTGAGAGGTGCTCGCTGTGGAGCGCCGGACCTGTGCCAGTCCTGGTAAGGAAACTCCTGTCTCTTTCGCTTCATAGGCAATAGGTACAGAGTTCTTACTGGAGTGAGCCTCTTCTTTGTCATGGCCTAGTATGGTGGGCTCTCTCGTTAATATTTCCGTTTCAGTGTCGGAGATATCCTTTTCTTTTGTAGGTATGTCAATCATGAGGCAATCCGTTTCGGATTCGGAGTCATCGGTGACTGCTGGTTCTGCCTGTCGTGTAGGCGCCTCGTCTTCTCCAGTGTCACTATCTTCTGATACTAATTCAAAGAAGTCTGTGATTTTCATAGGCTGTCTTCTTGGCCTTTGTGGTATAAGCTTGTCATAGTATTCTCCATTTTTAAATTCTGTATATTCTTTCATATATGGATCATATACCATCCAAATTCGAGGATCGGCGCGATAGCCAGTGAAGATCCCGATTTTCATATCCCTTGTCCAACCGGAATTTGGGGTTGCTCCTGCCGTTACTGGGCATCCAAATATATGATACTTCGCCCAGGAGATTTCCGTGTCTATGAAGGACGCGGCCGGAACTTTAGTATCTGTTCCTTGTAGTATTTTGTTGTGTGTATGAGCGGCAAAGCTGATTGCATCTTCCCAGAATCTTTTCTGTAGATTTCCTTGGGAAAGGAGAATTGTAGCTGTCTTATTTCAATCTGTGCTCTTCCATGTCGTTTTCCATAATAGACTATTTTTTCAATGTTTTTGCTTTTGAGGCTGTCCTGTAGCAGGCCTGTAGTAAATTCGTTGGCGTCACTTGTGTAGACGGCTTGAGTTGTCTTGGGAATTCCTCCATTATGAGGTTCCAGGGCTTGTTGTATTTTTCCATAAATATCCGTAGCAGTGATGACTTTATGGAATGACACTGTCTGGTATCCAGTGTAATCGTCTATTATGAGGAGAAAGTGGGTGTTTCCACGATTAGATTCTTCACATGCGGCTGCATAGTCGGCATGAAGAAATTCTCTTATGTGGGCTGCTTGTTTCTTGCAGGCTTTTTGATTTTCTTCAGTTCTGATCTGAGCACATAAATCACACCTGCAGTCTGCTTCGGATTTAAATCCTGGCTCGACATGGGCTGCTCCCGTTCTTCGGTTTTTGTCTAATTGTTCATAACAGGCGTGTCCAAGTTTCTCATGGTGCCTGTAACTCGGTGTGATGGCCATTCCTCTCTTTTTGTGGGCTTTCTTTAAAGTCTCCACTAGAATGGGCTTGAAAGACATGACTTGGAGTCCTGTGTCTTCTGAGTTTAGAATCAGTGGTATTGACATCATCACTGTATTCTCCGGATATTTGGTTTTTCCCGTGGGTGTGGCAACCGGGGGTATGTAACGTCCCCTAAAAATCACAGTAATATCTTCATTCGGATCTGAGTGCTATCCTTATTTAGGCTTGTCTCTTGCTTGTTTTCCAGAAAATAAATTGACTGCATTTGGTAAAAACCAAACGTCATTGAGTTCAATGGGACACCATGAGTTGCCATTAAATGCACAAACCATCACGGTTCCTGATCCGGGTGACTTCGCTTTTTCATTGTTAGCGAGAAGTAGAACTCGGTTTCCTTCTGGGAAGTTGGTGTAATCAATGTACCAATCCATCCTTTCACAGATGTGTTTTGTCGACCCTGTGTCATGGATCCAGTAGAAATGTTCATGCTGTGGCGTGTAACCATATTTCTGGCCGTCGTAGGCCTGTTCCACCCATCTGGGGGTTTCTCGAACGTTTTGCATCCGAACACAATTTCTAATTCTTTCCGGATATATGTAATCCTTTTTCTCGAGTGCAGTTCGTATTTGTTTTACGGTAGAGTAAAAGTTTCTCTGACCTTCTTCAAATTGTTCATCCTCAACATTCCAACAATTCTTCATTGGTCTGGGTACGGATGTCATGTGAGTCTCGGGTCTCACCATGAAAATGTTGTTCCAGCGGACTTTTCTGGGAACACTTGTCTGCATTGTCGGTTTTTTGAAATCCTTAATTCTTACGGATTGATAGAATGCTTTTCGTAATTCGCTCTTGAGGGGGATATACCACTCTGTAGCTTCGCATAAATGCTTGTCGTTGTAGACTATCGGCGAGTCGGTAAATAATTTCAAGACGGCTTCGTTCTGCGCGAACTCAATACATTGAGTGCGAGGATTGCAGGAAAATCCTAATCTTGATAGAATTTCGGTATGAGAAACGGATCCGGTTGTACGGTGTTTCTCCGGGCAGTTCTGTTTGATGTGCCCTTGGCCACGGCAATGCCAGCATTTTATTTCGTCTGGCTTTTGTAGGCTTATAGCTCGAGCTTGACTCGTATCCTTGGAAGGTTCTGTGAATAGACCTTGTGGCTTTCTTAGGAAAGGCTTTAATTGTGGAGGTAGCTCCAGCAGTGGACTTTGTACGGTAGGTACTTTGAACTTGAGTCCCACCTGCGCTTGTTCGAGTATTCTCTGCCTATTTTCGGCTTGTTTCCAATTTCCATACCATTGTAGAAATCTGGGTTCAATCTAACTTATTAAGTCATTGTTTTTTCCTGACAATAAGTACTGTGCTAGTACGTAAGTCATATACTTCTCTTCGTCCGACTGGAGACAATACGGGTTTTGTCTTAAACGTCTCACTATTTCTCTAGTTGAGAAGGCCTCAGACTTAGTAGCTGTAGGCTTGGCGCATTGTTGCGGCTTGAGAACGGATTTCTGTAATTCTTGACGTTCTTCTTCTTTTCTCTGTAGAGAGGCGAGTTCCTCGCTTTGTGCTCTAATTTTGTCTTTCAAAATGTTAATTTGATTCGTCAATGTCAATGATGACTGTGGTATGGGGCATACTGGAATCAGAATGTGTCCTCCAGTTGCTCCCCCCTCTCCGCTGGTCTGTAATAATTTGGGAACGGATTCGGTTTCTGAATTTTCGGGCTCGACGAGGACTTCAATTTAGTCGTCAGTGGCTATTTCCTGTTCTAGGTCAATGTAGTATCGAATCTTTCTGTTCATTGATTCTACTACTGTAGGGAATCTTTCTGCAGGACGGTCATACTAGACCATCGTCTTCATGTCCCGTTGATGCCAATTCCAGGCTTTGTCAAAAATTTCTTTGCTGCATTTTTGTGACAGATTTTCTGTTTCTTCCGACCGTGGTGGTCTTATAAATGTAAATGGCTCTGTAGATGTAGAGGCTTGATTTAATGAGGCTCCGCTTCTTTGTGGGAGGCTTGTTTCCTTCGTATCAATATACTGGAAGTTCTTGGTAGGTTCGAGAGGCGTATTCGGACTAGTTCTTGGCTTAGTACTTTCGTTTTTTCGTCGAATCATACAGATATGATGACGTGTCTTCGGAACAGAGGCAACGGCCTTCTGGGTTCCTTTAATGGTGAAAGATTGCGTATATCTCATGTCAATGTCCCCGTAGCTAGGGGTAGGTGGCTGTAGTGAGCCCGGATAGGAATCCTTTCTGAGTGGGCGAGGAGCTCTCATGCTATCCTGTCTTCTTTGCTCCTTCGTTTTTGGAGGCTTACTTGATATGATGAATCCGTCTGAGCCGGGGAAATACGGTATCAGTAGTACGGGTATCGTATTTGCGAATGCTGAACTGAATCCGGTTTGTGTTGCTGTTTCAGTAACAGTGGCTCCTTGATATGCTGAAGTTTGATCAGGCTTGTATTATGCTGGGCGTATGATGCCAGGCTTAGGTGTAGCTGGACTTATGATGCCAGGCTTATTCGGTACATTTCTCAGCAGAAATAACCTTGCGTTTTCGTATAATTTTGGTGCTCTGTTGGCACGGGGAATTTCCGCCTGAGCTAATTCCTTTCGAATAGTCAAGTCAATCTCTTGATCATATTCTTGCAAGATTGTGAGGAGAACTCTTTTCCTGTCAGTTTTTGTTCAGTCAAAAATATCAAATGCTCTTCAGGGACTCCATTATATTCTTGATGGAGGACTGCACTAATACTTAGCAACTTTTGTAAGTATTTAGTACCCGTCTCTTCCATGTCCAGCGTGTAGAGCTGGTTCATGAGCTCGTGCCGAGGAGCTGCCTTGGGAAATCTGTACCTCGACCTGAGGATTTTATACATCTTCTCTCATGATTCAATGTGCTCGACATCTAGCTTGATGGAGTCTGATACGGAATTCATGAAGATATTCCTATTTGAGTGATCAATTGCGATCCAGGCCTTTTCTAGGTCTTTTGGTATGATACCAGAGATATTTTCAGTTGGTAGCTTCCAACTTCCTGTAATGACTTCCCAGCCTTCGTTGGCTGAAAGGGAGTCTCGTAAATTCATTTCCCATTCTTCAAAATTTTTAGTTCCTGCCAATTTCGGCATTTTTCGTCGTAATAACTCTTTAATAATTTTGAAATTCGTTGGAGTGATTGATTCTTTCAACTCAAGATTTTTTCTGTTTATCATGATGATGATATTCGAGTAATGTAACTCTAGCTTTCGGAATTGTTCTGCCATATGGAGATTGGCGTTGGTCACCACGTCGTCCAAATTTACTTGGCTTTTCCATCCTAGCTTTATAGAACCGTCATTCGGGTTTTTGATTAAATCTTTGAATTCGTTAGCCTTGTAGGTCGTAACGAAAAATTCAGTAGGAGATTGATACATCTCATGGTTACGTCCTTCGGATGAGGATCCTGGACTAGCCCGTCTTTCGGATGTGGATCCTAGACTGTTCTGTCCTACGGATGAGAATCCTGGACTTTTTGGTCTTTTGGATGAGATTCCTAGACTCATTGGTCTTTCGGATGTGAATCCTAGACTTCGTTTTCTTTCGGACATAGGTCCTAGATTTTTCCTTCCTTCGGAGGAATATCCTGGATTGTTCTGTCTTTCGGATGAAAATCCTAGACTTGTTGGTCGTTCGGATATATATCCCAGACAATTCTGCCTTTCGGACGTGTGTCCTGGGCTCTTCAGTCCTTCGGATGATGATCCAGGACTTTTCTGGCTTTCGGATGCGATTCCTAGCCTTTTCTGTCCTTCGGATGGGAATCCTGGACTTTTGAAGTCTGACGGAGGTAGCACTACCGTTCTTTCCATTTCAAAGTTAATTTTCTCGGGGTTTGATATGACCAGGATTTACTAGTTGATCTGGGTTTGAGTGAATAGCTCCTGGGTTAAATTATGCCAGAGGGGCTTAGAAAATTATTTAATGCACTCGAATTTGCGAGTGGCTTGTAGTGCGCCCTCTTTGAAGTACGTAGCGTTCAGAAGATAAATTCTATTCTTTTCTCGAAGTTCGAATTTTCAATGCTGATCCTCTTGATCCTCTTCTGAGCCACTCTTCTCCCCGAATATTTCCACTATCAGTAAACCTTTTTTAGGGGATAAATGATAGCTTACTTACTCGAGTTTACCTACTTAACCTCCTCCAGATCCGCTTGTTAGGCGGTTCTCTTGGTTTAATTAAGTATGGTAGTGTCGTTGGCTTGCTGCCGCAGAATTAGATCTTTTCCAACCGGATTAAATAGATCTTTCAACTTATCCTTGTCCCAACGGATTAAATAGGATATTTAAAACTTTTCCTAACGGATTAAACAGACTCTTTACAATATTTTTTTCCAAGGGATAAACAGAATTATTGTGGCTGTGCTCAACTTTTCCAAAGGGATTAAACAGTTAGCACGAAATACTAAAAACTCGGGTTTCAGATTTAATTATACTGGACAAACGTCGGGTGCTCTTGCCAGAGTCTTAGCGGGACGTTTCCTGTCTTTTACCTTCGTTAAATCAGGGTAAAATCGGCTTTATACTCAGCCGTGCTGATAACGTAATAAGATTTATGATGTAGGTAAAATATTAAATACCCTACATTAATCTATGTGGGTGATTCTAAGAGGAAATGTAAAATATTCCAGAGGAATAAAAAGTAAAGACAAGTTATCTCTCCAGCTTTCAGTCTCAGAATGTTCTATCTTTATTTTGTGTGCTTCGAATAAAACTCGTATTGAGTGTAATATGATTGAATGTTTACAATAATGAATAGTCTAATTGCACTATACATAGTAGCAATGACAAATAACAGTGTATGGGCATTTACATGTATGACATAGGAAATGCTACTGTACAATTTCTACATATCCCGTATTAGGAAATACAATGTGCCTCGGATGACAATACGACTCGGCAATAAAATATCATGCTTGAGTAATAAAGAAATGACAAGGGTCGAAAGTTTTTCATGCTGCATGCCTGGATTTTCTTCTTTAATGTAACTTAATTTAGGCCAACAGCAAGTAATGCATTACAGCGTTGTGTACTTGAATTGGTGATTAATCCACTTCTATCTAAGAATCTAAGCTGCCAAACTCAAGTCTATACGCTTAGAAAAATATAAGCAAATTAACTACATGGGTGTTAATTTAAAACTTTTTTTTGTGTTGCTCCAACATCGACCGCAGAAGATGTTACAGTGGTCAACACAAATTTTAGTGTGGGATTTACAATGTAATGTGTTAGATTGAGTTTACTATTTTCTGTGTTGAATAGGTAACCAAGAACGTGACTAACTGAATAAAAAAATAAATCAAAAATTGGGGCTTGCACCCGCACCCGCGTTAGGTACCGGCATCTTAATTCACTGCACTGGCTAGTCTACAGTTGTGGCACTAATTAATTAGCTTAATATACGGCGGTATAAATAATCGTGTTGAAGTTAACACTCAAATGTGTTAGCTCGAAGTAGGAGTATCTAAGCAGATTTGTGATCAGGTAAATCCTTAATTGGCTTGGACAGGTGCAAATTAGAGTGTGGGGGACGTCCCATAGTTGCGTAGGGCGAGGATGGTTCGGCTGAGGGTGAGGGTGCGGATGGTTGTAAGCGTAGGGTGAGGGTGCGGATGGTGAGATTGGCGAAGAGATAAGTCTTGTCCGTGTGTCATGTTTATGTTGTGATGCTAGAGTTAAGAGATAAAGCTGTATTTAATATGCTGTATAGTATGTAATATACTATATAATATGCTATATACTATATATTATGCTATATGATATGCTATATGCTGTATAATTACAGTTCCTTATGCTATGTATGATAATTATATACACCATACAATTATTATGTAAAATTAAGTGATCAAAAAGATTAATATGTGCATAAGATGCAATTTAAAAGAAACCGCATCAAAATCCGACAAGTACTTTAGGAATAACATGTATTTCCCTTCTTTCCTATGCTTTATAATGGTAGGGGCCGGGGGGTGGGGAAATGTCATGTTTTGGTAATTAGTGGACCGATTGAGTCCGGACTACTTTTAATGACCCTAAAAAAGTAAGACTTACAAGCCTGTTCAGTCTTAGTCTAAATCCCATTAGTTACTAATGGGACATTTAAAATATCGAAACTGAGGGAGCATGCATAAATGACGATTGTTTGAAGGTGGGAGGGGTTCATGCATAAAATCATATATACACCGCAATGTATGTAAATGCTGATGTAAGGTGGTTAGTATAGCTCTAATATGTAGTGTACATAATATATGCACGTACCCTATGGTAAAAGATGAAGGATAAGTCGTATTGATTGTATGAGTCATAGATTCAAGTTGGAGCCAACACTATAGTAAAAAATCGATAGAGACGAAAGCCGAACGATCGATAGTGAAGAAGGCAAAGTGGTTTACATTCTATTGTAATCCTGGAGTGCAGTTGATGATGCCTGGTCGAGTTCTGAAGTTGAACTGAGAGGGTTAGCATTGCAGTAATAGGGAAATTTTTAGGAGGCAAAGTCCTTTACATTCTATTGTAATCCTGGAGAGCAGTTGATGATGCCTGGTCGAGCACCAAAGTTTGAATGAAAGGGTTAGCATTGCAGTAATAGGAAAATTTTTAGGAGGCAAAGTCCTTTACATTTTATTGTAATCCTGGAGTGCAGTTGAGGATGCCTGGTCAAGCACCAAAGTTCGAATGAGAGGGTTAGCATTGCAGTAATAGGGAAATTTTTAGTACTTTTTACATTCTATTCTATAAGAGATACGAACGAAACTCAAAGTTTGAGAGAGATACAAACGAAACTCAAAGTTTGAGAGATACTTACGTAACTCAAAGTTTGAGAGATACTAACGTAACTCAAAGAGCTGATAAATGAAATGATATCAATGTTCAAAATGTTTTTTATTGTCGCTAATTACAAAAGTGCAAAACGTTTTTCTTAAATTTTATTTTATAAATGTTTATTTTAAATTACAATACATATTAGTTTTTTATTTTTATTTTATATTACATTACAATACATTTTTGTTATTTTGTTTATTTTTTTAAATAACAATACATTTCGTGTTTTGTTTATTTATTTTTGTGTAAATTTTTATTTTGTGTAGTTGTTTATTTATTTGTTGTAAATGTTTATTTTGTTTATTTGTTTATTCATTTTTTTTAAATGTTTATTTTGTTTATTTGTTTTTTTTTTAAATGTGTATTTTAAATTACATTACATTTTGTATATTTGTTTATTTACTTGTATTTTCAACATGCATTTTTATTGTAAATGTAAATACAAATTTAAGTGCTTATTATTTATTTCATACGTACATTACTATTTATTTCTATTTTTTTAAGTATTTTTGTTACACTAGTTTTTAAAAGATGAACTACACCTAGTTCTTTGTAACTTTATTATATTTCTCAAACGTTATTTGCACAAAGTAGGAAATCCGTTATCAGCTGCTACAACATATATAGGTATATCTATACTTAAATCTAATAGTAGTCTACGGAGTGCTCGCATGGAACTCATGTTCATATTTTTAATGCTCGAAATGTATTTGTTTGTTTTTATCCAGTTCAAATACTCCTTGGTACAGGCAATACACGAGTACTGTTATGTTTTTTTCCAACAGTTTTTCGAATTTCAATCCAATTTTTACTTGACCTTTCTGATTTACAGACAGGGCATTTTCGATGTTTGGTAAAAGTTCCACAGCAGTGAATACATTACCTGCAAAGTACAAAAACAGAGATACATAGCTAAGCTATACTAGCTATGCTAGAGCTACGCTTTGCTAGATATGCTATGGATATGCTATGCTTGGCTACAGCTGCGCTAGCTATGCTAGGCTGACAATTTTAAACGACTTTTTTTTATAATTTATCATTGAGGAGATAATTATCTCTCGAAATTCCATTTCCCAACGTCTTAAATGCGACTGTCTTTCGCAACGTTCCCAGAGCAAGTAAAAAGTTGTCGCCAGCTGTTGCGTCATCACCTTTAAAACTGTATGGAATAACTCGATTTTCTCCATTCCAAGTGACATTCAGCTCACTTATATTGAAATTTTCAAAATTAAATGCTGATTTTGTCATATTTCCATTGAAAGCTTCAGAATCCAACATGCAGAATACCATTATATATGGTATTTTTCCAATAACAATTCCGCCAGAAGTTACTGATGTCATTTCTTTTGCTACTGAAATAGCTTTCATTTGGACTTCGTTTGTTACATATTTAAATGTCTCGTTGTTTGATAACTGCTTTTGATGTAAATTCAAAACAACATGCGGAACTGTCTTCTGAGCAGCATAAAAGATTGCGTCTGTTATTTCTGCTTTATACGGACAACCAAAAAATCCAGCTTTATCGTTTTGTGCGCAATCTAAGTACAAGTACGGAACGCAACGTTTTAAGACAATTTGATATTCTGTCCCACTTAGAATATATTTGTTTTGGTTGAAAAAGTTTCCAAGGAGAGATCCAAGTAAATAAAATTGCTTTGAGTTTTGTGACAACAGATATCTTGCGTTAAATCCAGCGTCAGTGACTGCATATGTATTAGGGACAGCATTAGGATACCACATTTCATCCTTCACGTATCCATCTTTTTCCAGTTGACTTGTCCCCAATGCTCTTTGCAAGTAGGCTGACCATAGATAAAAGTTTGACGTATCCAGTACAAGTTGTCCATTCAAATACAGTTGCAAATTTGAAAACAGCGCATGAAAAAACAAGTTTGTTGGTGCCACAATGTCAGCTGCTTCGCATCTTGTACCATCTTGTTTGACAATCCTTACGCCTAAACTTAGCATAGACTCTTGAAGCGAACCGTAGTTGTCATATATCTATCTGAACTCAAGTGGGTTGTACTCATTTTTAGTACTTAGTAAAGGGAGGCATTGTATATAGTCTGCAGTTGTAAGTTCACTTATATTTGTAGGCGGTAGTTTCACTAAATTTAACTCTAAACTCAATGATTTTTGATATGTTTCGTAGATTGTTGGTTTTTCTTCAAAAATAGTGTTGATATCCATGATGACAGAGAGATGTGTTCACCTTGAAGGTTAGTCACTGAATGAGAAATTAAGAAATAGGAATGGCTATTTATACTATTTCTTGGATCGTTTAACACACTTTTGCTTTTTTGCAGTGTTTTTCCTTGTATAAAACAACAATTTCTTGGGTTTTCGACCTCTTTTGGTTTGAATTTCTTTGGTTTTTTTAACGTTTTTCTTCGTTTCTTAGCTCCGCCCACTTGTAGGTATGGCTATTTATACTATTTCCTAGATCTTTTAACACACTTTTGCTTCTTTGCAGTGTTTTTCCTTGTATAAAACAGTGATTTCTTAGATCTTTTAACACAATTTTGCTTCTTTGCAGTGTTTTTTCCCTTATAAAACAGCAATTTCTTAGATTTTGGCCCTCTTTCAGTTAAATTTTTTTTTATCTTGGCTCCACCCACTTTTTCGTTTGTATCTCTCAAACTTTGAGTTACGTGAGTATCTCTCAAACTTTGAGTTTCGTTTGTATCTCTCTCAAACTTTGAGTTTCGTTCGTATCTCTCATAGAATAGAATGTAAAAACTACTAAAAATTTCCCTATTACTGCAATGCTAACCCTCTCATTCGAACTTTGGTGCTTGACCAGGCATCTTCAACTGCACTCCAGGATTACAATAAAATGTAAAGGACTTTGCCTCCTAAAAATTTTCCTATTACTGCAATGCTAACCCTTTCATTCAAACTTTGGTGCTCGACCAGGCATCATCAACTGCTCTCCAGGATTACAATAGAATGTAAAGGACTTTGCCTCCTAAAAATTTCCCTATTACTGCAATGCTAACCCTCTCAGTTCAACTTCAGAACTCGACCAGGCATCATCAACTGCACTCCAGGATTACAATAGAATGTAAACCACTTTGCCTTCTTCACTATCGATCGTTCGGCTTTCGTCTCTATCGATTTTTTACTATAGTGTTGGCTCCAACTTGAATCTATGACTCATACAATCAATACGACTTATCCTTCATCTTTTACCATAGGGTACGTGCATATATTATGTACACTACATATTAGAGCTATACTAACCACCTTACATCAGCATATACATACATTGCGGTGTATATATGATTTTATGCATGAACCCCTCCCACCTTCAAACAATCGTCATTTATGCATGCTCCCTCAGTTTCGATATTTTAAATGTCCCATTAGTAACTAATGGGATTTAGACTAAGACTGAACAGGCTTGTAAGCCTTATTTTTTTAGGGTCATTAAAAGTAGTCCGGGCTCAATCGGTCCAGTAATTACCAAAACATGACATTTCCCCACCCCCTGGCCCCTACCATTATAAAGCATAGGAAAGAAGGGAAATACATGTTATTCCTAAAGTACCTGTCGGATTTTGATGCGGTTTCTTTTAAATTGCATCTTATGCACATATTAATCTTTTTGATCACTTAATTTTACATAATAATTGTATGGTGTATATAATTATCATACATAGCATAAGGAACTGTAATTATACAGCATATAGCATATCATATAGCATATTATATAGTATATTACATACTATACAGCATATTAAATACAGCTTTATCTCTTAACTCTAGCATCACAACATAAACATGACACACGGACAAGACTTATCTCTTCGCCAATCTCGCCATCCGCACCCTCACCCTACGCACACAACCATCCGCACCCTCACCCTCAGCCGAACCACCATCCCGCACTCTCACCCTCAGTCGAACCATCCTCGCCCTACGCAACTAGGGGACGTCCCCCACACTCTAATTTGCACCTGTCCAAGCCAATTAAGGATTTACCTGATCACAAATCTGCTCAGATACTGCTACTGCTCGACCTAACTAATAGTTAGTCGAGATCTTTTCTAAGCGTGTAGTTACAGTGAACAAATTTGAAGCCTTGCGCCAGATTTGTCAACCGTGAGCAGCAGCAGATGCTGAGCTTATGGTTAAGATCAGTTTGATCGCTGGAGTAAGTGTATCAGCTTGGGTAGTGGGTGGCCAATCCGGAGTGAGGTCGAGTAATGGTAAACGGTAGTCCATAGGGAGTAGAAGTTTTACTTCGGTAACGCTTAAGGTTGGGCGACAGGGATATCGAGCACTCAGTTGGTGTGGTGGTTGAGGGTTGCCGGTGTAAATGGGAACGTAACGGTAGCGAGCAATCCGCTGAATAGGCTCCAGATCAAAGTGAGTACCTCTTGTAGTGTAAATTCGTCCCGGAGCGGAGTTAAGAGAAGGTATCCGGGACCCGAGCGTGGCCAGCCAGGTAGAGGAAACATGTTGAGTCTCGTTTAAAAAAAACAAGGGAAAAATGAAATTATTAATATTAATCGAATCAAAGTTTGGACAGTGAGACGCGTGAGTGTAAGGGGAGTTAGGTAGACAGAGAGATGAAAGGATGTAAATTCCGGATTTTAATGAGGAAAATTTGTTACCTTGTACTGTTAGTGTTTTAGCTTACTTAAGGATAAAATCTTTTAAATGTGTTGGACTGGTACGAACTCGAATAGGGCGATTCGTATTAGAAATCTGGGCTACTGGAGGAGGAATAGAAAGTGGCTCGTGCAGAGGATAAATTGCAAGTGAGAGGTTTGGTGTTGTTGTTGGTACTATTGGAGGTGTCGTTGGATTAGTAGGTATTGTGTGTTGAGGAATTAACGGTGGATCAGTAGTTTGTACATCACGAAGTGGAGTGAGTATGTTGATGTCTGTGGGAGTAGTTGCACTTGGGGTGGTCAGGATTGATGGATTGATGGATTGAGAAGATTTGGTCTGAAGTTTGCTTAGGGAGTCTCGGATTAATAACTCCTCATCAAAGGAGTAAAGAAAATTAGTGGGGGTTGTAGTGTCTGTGTCCCTAAGGACAGTCTTCATGAGGCGTTCAAAATTAACTCGTCTGGGTTGAGGTGGGGCCTGATCGTAAATTGGAGTCACGTAGGCGTTGTTTTGGTCGTCGATTTTTCTGATGCGATATGTTTCTTCCCATCGGCTGAGGAGCTTTTCGCTTCTTCCAATCTTCCTTGAAGGGACGAAAACTCTAACTATATCATTAATTTGATAGGTTCTTTGGGCATGTAGATGATCATATCTAAGTTTTTGTTTTCGTTGGGCTTGAATGAGAGCCTGGGTTGCTTTCTCACGATCAGTCGTGAGAGTAGCGAGTGTCGGATTCTTGAATGGGGGTAGAATTACAGTGTCGATGGGTAAATCCGGATGATAGCCTTTTAGTAGATAAAACGGTGAGGCTTTTAGTGACGCGTTATTTGCTATGTTGTAAGCAAGGGTAACGTGAGGGAAAAATTGACACTAGTTCGTATGGGTTAGATTGACGTAGGCACTGATAAATAAAGTCAGTGTCATGTTAAGACGCTCCGTCAGACCAATACATTAGTGGTTTTATGGAGAGGAAGGCCGGTGTTTAGCGCTCAGATTTTTAATAATGAGCTTTATTAGTAACGAATTTATTTCTGGAGCATTATCAGAGATAAGATGGCAAAATGCGCCGTGCTCACATATTACTCGGTTTAATAAAAATTGAGCAATGTGTTGTGTACGGCGTGACGGTATAGCTTGAGTTATTGCATATCGGGTATAATAATCTGTTAAAACTATTATGTATTTATTGTTCTGATCGGATGTGACAAAAGGGCCAAGGAGGTCAAGTCCTACGACATTAAATGCCTTTTTGGCAGTTATCGGGTGTAAATTACCAAACTTTTTGGTTTTTGGAGATTTACGACTGGTACATACTGGGCATGATAAGATGTACCATAGACAGTCTTTGGACATACCAGGCCATATGTATCGCTGGTGGATTCGTCCTAGTGTTCTAGCATATCCTTGATGAGCTGACATAGGGTCGTCGTGATAGGATGACCAAATTATAGGTATTTAAGGCTTGGGGACAAGTAGTAGAGGCTGTGGATGAATAGAAGAGTGTATATATAACAGTCCATTGTCTGCTGTCGTAACACTTGAGGCTTGCTTTGACTGGATGAACTTTTGAATATTTTTATCGGTTTGCTGGGCCGTGATAATTGATTTTATAGGTATTTGTGATAGAGGATCTGAGCGTGGGATAGTAGGTTGCGAAGAATAGGTAGGTATGTAGGTATCTTTAATTTCATCTAATAATGTCCCTTGTTCATGTGGATTACGACTAAGAGCATCCGCTACTGTGTTCTCTTTCCCTGGTTTGTATTTGATTTCAAAATCATAGTCTTGTAATTTGATAAGAAACTTAGAAAGGCGAGTACTGGGATCTTTCCTTAGTTTCAACCATTGTAGGCTACAGTGGTCAGTAAGTAAAAGAAATTCCTGGCCATGTAAATATTCCCAAAATGTTTGAACAGCAAAGACGCAAGCTAAAAGTTTCTTTTCACCCACACTATAATTCATCTCGGCAGGGGTGAGTGATCTGGAGGCAAAGGCAATAGGGTGGGATTCACCATCAATAACTTGCGAAATAAATGCTCCGACTGCATGTTTGGATGCGTCACACGTGACTGTGCATGGAAGAGTTTCATGAAAATGAGCGAGGGCCGGAGCTGATAGTAGATCATTTTTAAGTGTGTCAAATGCGTGTTGTTCTGCAATGCCCCAGGTGAACTTAGCGTTTTTCTTCCAGAGACTAGTTAGTGGGCGAGCCTTTTCGGAAAATTGGTAAATAAAGCGTCTGAAAAATGACATGAGACCATTAAATTCGCGAGGATTTCTCACTTTAATAGGAACAGGAAAGTTTTGGACCGCGTCCAATTTGGATTGGTCTGGTGCTATCCTAAATGAGTTCACTTTAAATCCCAATGCTGTTATTTCTTGATATCTAAGATAACATTTTGGTGGGTTGAGGGATAGCTTGAATAGTCGGAATCGAATGAAAAGTGGGCGTAGGTTACGGACTGAGTCGTCAAACTGCGATGCAAAATCAATGCAGTCATCTAAATACACAAGAATGGTTTTCCATTTTAAACTGCCAAGTACTCTGTCCATACAGCGCTGGAAATAAGCCGGAGCGGACATGAGACCAAACGTGACTTTCTTTGAGCGATATGTGCCGTCGGGACTTACTATACTAGCTTTGTCCTGGTCCTCTTCGGCTATATTACATTGGGTATAGCCGGAGCGTAGGTCTACTGTGTGGAACCATGACGTACCACGTGGAGAGTGGAGAACGTCGTCTATTCTTGGTTATGGGTAGGAATCTGGACGAGTAACTGAGTTTAAAGCTTTATAGTTAACTACTACTATCCACTTTCCTGTTTTTTGGCTATAAGAAAACATGGGGAGCTCCATGGTGAGTTTGAAGGCTCCAGGATTTGGTTGTCGATCATTTCCTGAATTTGACGTCGTATTTCTTCACTGTCGTGAGGCGATGATCTGTATGGTGGTTGCTTGATTGGTTTTGCGTCACCTGTGTCAATTTGCATTGGAGGAAGAGTGCTTGTTTTTAGTTCAGCTATAGAGAAAGCACAAATGTCCGAAAATTCTTGTAAAAGGAGAATAATAGAGTTGCGTTGAGTGGAGGTTAAAGCCGGATTAATATAGAACTGATTCAGATCGTCCGCTGTGAGGACTCTTTTGTTTGGAGAGTCCTGGTCTGAATTTTTGAGTGTCGAAGGGGCTGCCGATATTTCGCTGTGGCCTGTGGCGTTTAGAATTTTGTGATGATTTATGATTTTATATTCTGTCTCGTAATCGCCAATTTGGGACGTTTTGTATACTGTAATGGGTTGGCTTGTTGGGTTAAATACGTAAACATAGGGTTGTTCTCGTGGGATGATTCCTCGTGTGATCAAAAGTCTGTTTTTGTTATAATAGGTTTGTGAAGGTTCAAGTAGAAGGTGTGCATGTGCTGGAAAGGGAAAATTAGTAGGTACGGCTTCGTGTGTGTGTGGAGGAATGACTGTTGTTTTTGCTACTGTGCCTTGGAGGGAAGTAGCGTTGGTACTATCCTTTTTAATTTGGACAGTAACTTTTTTATTAAATGTTAAATTAATGGATGGAAATGCTGGGCTTTCGAGTTTACGTTTTTTGTAGTTAATTTTGCAATTGTGTTTATGGAAAAAGTCGGAGGCGAGAAAGAATGGAGGTTCCAAGTTAGGTATCACTATGGCTGGGTGTGAGAACTCTGTGTGTCCGAAGCAAAATTTAACAGTGTGGATGCCTAAGGGCTGTACTGGGGAACCTTGACACGGGGTTACGCGTACGTTGTCTTATGCCGGAATATCTACTGTGTTGACAAATTGAGATGCTTTAAGACAGACAGAGGCACCGCTGTCGGCGAGTGTTTTAATTTTCATATTATTTATTGTAGCCTTTACCATTGAGGAGCCGTGTATGTGGATTTCGGATGTATTTATTTGAATGTCGGACGGTGGTGGTAATAAATTTAAAGTGACGGTGTTTATTCGTAGCTGAGGAAGTCGTTGTCGTCCAATTTTACCTTGCGCTGAGTCTGGTTGTCCTGGAAGTGGGACTCCATGGGGAGCCCCTGATGGTAGTTTTTCGAATTGCCAAAATTTGGTTTGTCGTGGCGTTTCTCCGAGCGTGGAGGCGAGGGGCATATGTTTGCGATGTGGCCAATGCCGTTACAGTTGTAGCACCTTTGTGGTTTTGGGCTTTGAGATGTGTGATTTGTTCGTTGTCGACGATGTGGGGTAGGAGAACGGTGGCTTTGGTAGTTTCGGTCACGGCTGTCCTGACGGGGGCGAGAGTAACTGCGTAAGTAGTTCCGGTATCCAGAACGAGAGGAGGGTGCACGGTCGCGGCTTCTAGAATCCGGGCGAAAGGAGTCGCGACGATCTGAACCACGGTGATAGGGTTCTCTGGCCGGAACTTGAGTGGGTGCGTAATTAATTTTGAGTTCTTGGATGGAATTTGCCAGAGTCTGAATTTGAAGGGCTAGGGCCGATGTGGCTGTAGAATCCTCTCCGGCAGTTGGAAAAAGGTGCACGTTAAAATTGCGGGCACTTTCCGCGTCCCTTAAGGCCGCCTGGAAAGCGGATGTTGTGGTCAGCTGCCGAAGTTGGCCCGCAATCATCTGATGGTATATGGGTTGGAGGCTGGCTCTGAGATAAACTATTTTAGTTTTATCGGACATGGTTAGATCGAGCTGGTTACATAGTAAAAGCTTGGCGTGACAATAGTTATCAATTGATTCATTTATTCCTTGCGTTCGAGAATTTAGATGGGTTTGGAGGGTAGCCGGGTCTGTTCCGAACCGAGTCAAAAATTCTTATTGTAATAGCGCAAATGAGGTGACATTAGCGTTGTCTTTTATGTCGGTAGTAAACCAGAGGAGGGCAACAGGGCCGAGTGACAACAGGAACATTTGTTTTACTTGATCCCATGTACTCCAGCTGGCCATTGAGGCCTTATTCTCAAAGTCTATCATAAATTGTTGCGCGTTATCCTGTCCGGGATTAAATTGCCGGAGCGGGGTGGTTTGGAGGACCGTATTGAGGTTTATTGAAACTGTTGGAGGGGGCATGTTGAATTCGTGGTTTTGTGCGTTAAAATAGTTATTTAAGACGTGAAAATGACTGTAAGGAGGAAATACAGAGCCTTGAAGAGGCAAGAGATCGATAGGTAGTGAGGAATGTCGTCGATGGAGCGAATGTGTTGCAGCGTGTAAATAAGTGCCGCAGCTCTTAAGGTTAGTGATTGAAACTGTTTTTTTGGGAGTGTTGTGGGGTGAATAGTTGCTATATAGTTGAGAAATTAAATCTAATCCTGTAATTGATTTAGAGCTGTTGTGACAGGTAATAATTGGACTTGATTGTTTCGTTAAAATTTGGGCCTGTTCGACGTTAGGGGCTTTTGTATGTTTTTCTGTCGGTAGAGAATTAGGAAATCTAGTTTTAATAGGGCCGTGTATGCTATACGGGTAAAGCACTATATTGATTAGGGTGGAATTAATTAGTGGGCACAAATTTTGTGGAAATGTAGGACTGAGCTCAGGTAACTGAGCTGCCAATAACTGCAAGCTGGGTAACTGAACGTTATTATCTCTAACTACGCTACGCGTGAGGTGTGGATGCTCTTGATTCTTAGAGCTATATAATATGCTTATCGAGATATTAAATATTTAGAACTATTGATGAATTCCTTAATGACACTGTAAATTTAAACTATACCTAAAATTTGGCTATGCAACTACCTTATTTTAACTGTAGCTAAAACGTAGCTATAGAACTATTTTTCTGTGGCTAAAACAGCCAAATAACATTCAATTGTAGTTAAACTGAGCTATGGAACTATTTTTCCGTGGCTAAAAACTGAGCCAAATAATTTTATGAGCAGTACGTACGTATAAGTAAATTTAATCTGACCTTTGTTGTTTTTGCAGACGCGCTTTTGGTCAAAGCAGGACCTAGGGATCCCCGGTGGTTACGGCTAGGGACCGGACTTCACGTGGTGCTTCTTCTTCTCAATCTTCCGTTTTCTCTCAATTTGCCTTGAAAAGCGTTAGTTGTAGCGGCCAAGCAGGAAGCGGTAGCAGACAGTAGAATAAGTTGTATAAGATTGTGTCACTACTTTGTGTATTTTGTCATAAAAAGGAATGTAAAATTTTGAGCTAAGGAAATAAACTTAATTTGTGCACAGTAAGGGGCCTCTTGAGATCACCATGTCAGAGTTGGATGTTTGTACTATGTACTTATAATTTAAATGTTTGAATGTAAATGAAAGAGAGTGAATGAATGTAAATAAGCGGGTGTACTTGTAGCCTTAGAGTGCTAATGCTAAATACAAATAGCGATTTATTGAGAGAGAATGGAGAGATGATTCAGAGGGAACAGTCCACAGAGAAGTGGCTAATCTTTTCGTTCGCCACATTACTTCTCTTCGTTGGTTGAGACTCACAGAGTACAACCAACGACTCATTATGCACTATGTACGCTTCTGCTCTATATATGACATTATTTTCAACCAACATTCTTAACTGAGAAACACATAAATAACCTCACGAGGGAAACCCTCGAAAAAATACGAGTAACACAAAAGCAATTGCATGTTGTACTCTTGAAGACCATAAATAACCTACCACCACTAGTGTGATGTCAAGGCGAGTAACGAAGAAGCAAAAACATTACCATATTAGTTTGAAGTAGTTAGTTGCTTCTAAGTAACTCGCCTAGACATCATACTCGTAAATTTTTGAGTTTCTGCACATTTTTATATGTTTTGCAGTAAATTTGATTTGTGCAGTTAGGGATGTTACTGATTTGTAAAAAAAAGTTCAAATTACTGTCGTTACTAATAATTTATGGTCTCTAATGTTACAAATTATATATTTCTGCTGGCGGGTTATTTATGGGGTTCTAGTGGGAAAATTAGGCATGTTGGTGAGGTTATTTATGGGTTTTGACCGGGCAAGTCATGCACAATGAGGGGTGGCAGTTATTTATAACTTTTAAGGGAACTAATCACACTAGTGGTGGTAGGTTATTTATGGTCTTCAAGAGTACAACATGCAAATGCTTTTGTGTTACTCGTATTTTTTCGAGGGTTTACCTCGTGAGGTTATTCTCCCCAGCATTCACATGACCTCTGATGTGTGAAGAAGACATAGTGGTTAAAGCAGACCGGCTACAAGAATTAACTCCGCGAAGGGTCCTATCACGGCGACTGTCACGACGCAGTTGGGCAATTCGAGCCATTTCAGCATAATATTCGTCGTCGATTTTGTCCAGCTCTTCGCGATGGGTATCAGAAAGAGTGTGACTATGCACAGAAGAATCAGTACCGTCATCACGACCACGACCAAGTGAGTGATGCTGTCCAGGAGAAGGAATTGGAGATACAGATGTTGGCTGGCCTAAGTTTCGAGCATGCGCAACAGTGGAGTCGTCGCCCAAATCTTCGCTTGTCTGCACGCTCGAATTTTGAGATTGTGGAAATCCCAAACGACTGGGAGGACGTCCTGCGTTAACCCTCACGCTCTGCCGTAGGCCAAGAAAATTACCAGGAGCAGCCATAATATTATTTTCAAGAGTCCAAAGTACAAAAGGTTGAGCCCCCAATGTTAACGACTATATATTTTATTGTCGTCACTGAAGTAGTTTTTGGTTTAATTAAATATTACACACAAGTAATATTTATATACAAATATAAACAGGTTTTTATTTCATAAGTTTTCGCAATAGACCATGATTTAGCCAAATAGGAGAATACAAGGCCGCAGGCATAATTATTCAAACAAATAAACACATATACTCATCAGATAGAGTTTTTCAAGCTGATTCGATCTGTCGTATCAGTTTGTAGTTTAGATAAGTAAGAAAGCAAAAAATCAAAAAAAGGTGTCGCCACCACCAAAATTCGAACCCTCGACCTGTAGCAAGCCAGACCCAAGGAATGCCAAGGATAGTTTAACATAGGCCATTACCATTAAAAATAATTAAAGTTTAATTGCTTATAACTTTTTTGGCCAAACCAACTCTGACAAAATTCCAGATCTCATAGATAGCTAATTTTTTCCCCAATTTTTTAAGATATGAAACATGCTGGAGTTAGCTTGGCCACCCGAGAAAAATATAATTAACCGAAAACAAAATAACACGGGTAAAATCGGGTTAATCACGATTCTTTACGAATTTCGAGTTCAAAAAAATCAGGGGTATGGTAAATAACTAATTAAAAATTGTAAGATACGCAGAATTTTTATATTTTATTCACACGCTGTTTAAAAAAATAAAACCCGTTTAAATTTTACCCGGGTATTACGGGATAAAATATGCATGTAATAAACTAAAACCTTGGATTCTTACTAATTGAGGTATGGCGCACATGAAAAAAAATGTCTTGTTCACTTTTGAAATATGACCCGCCCTTGCCTGTCCGATTTCATTCAAAGCTAGTCAATACATCAATATTTTCACAGTATCATGAGAATCGCTAGTTAGAGGAAAATCATGACGTCGGTCCCATTCCAGTTCTCAAAGCAATATAATAATTTTATATGGTTCCATTAATTTCATTAGCATAATTTTCCTCATCTCTACCACACTTCCCTAGATTTCCTGTTACTATTACATTGCACTGCTTATTTTAATTTCATTTCATATATTTAAATTATTTTTAAAAATTATTATTTTGATTTAAAATTATTTAAATCTATCAATAAATATTAAACAAATCTTCTATTGTTCCTGTTGACAACAGCTTCTATTGAAATGGTTTTGTTTGTTCGTCTGTCCATTTGTCAACAGTATGTCACTTTACCCGCCACGAACGGTGTTGGGCTGTTGGGCATCTATTTAAATAGTTTATAGATGCTGAGCTCAAACATCTATTGACATGGTCATGTCCATCCGTCTGTCTGTCCGTCGATATGTAAGTCTGTTGGTCATGCTCCACAATTCAAATTTTTTAACTGGCTTTCTTCAAACAACTATATATTGTTTCTGAGTTTGATCGAACTAACCAGTTTTCTATGAATAACTTGAATAGGCTCATGTCAAAACGCATTAAAAGAGTACAACTAAATGAACGACTACAAATGCAAGGGCAAAGTGTCATATTGTTTTTGGGGTTGATCGAACTAACTAGTTTTATAAAAATAACTGACAAATGGACCCATGTCGAAACGCATAGGAAAGTTACAACTTAATAAACGACTGAAAATGCAAGGGTAAAGTGCCATATAGTTTTTGGGGTTGATCAAACCAACCTGTTTTCTAAAAATACTTGTTGTATGGACCCATGTCAAAATGCATTGAAGAGGTACGAACAAAAAGGATTGGAATATACATTAGCGTACACAAACATTTATAGACCCGGAAGGTGAAACTACGTTTCTTGTTTGCGTTCACTGAAATACAAGTACAACTAGCACTAGGGATGGTCAATTCAAAACTCCCTGCTTTTCGCGCCCGGAGTATTGAAGGCTCCCCAGGGAGCCTAAGACTCCCAAAACTCTCTCCTAAACTCCTTAGTTTCAAAACTCCCTTAAACTCCCAAAACTTCCAATGGAGTTTTGGGAGTTTTGGGAGCGCACATACACATTTATAACAATTATCAACACATTTTGTATAAACAAAATTTATGAATTTGCAATACGCCTGTTTGTCCGCTGGTTATTGTAATGTTTATCACTACGAAGTAAGCCTTGCTGTAAAGGTTTGGAATGAAATTCACAGATGCTGTGTTTTTGAGAGTTTTGCGCCTTCAAAACTCCCAAAACTCCAAAAAATTCCTAGCATGAAAACTCCCGGCGTTTACAGAACACCCTAGGGAGCTTTCAGAGGGAGCGCTCCCAAAACTCCCGCTTGTCAAAACTCCCAAAACTCCCAATGTTCTCTCAATCCCAAAGCTCCCAAACTCCCTGGGAGTTTTGAATGGGCCATCCCTAACTAGCACTATTGGTATTAATGCAGCCAACCTTAAATACGATAAAAAAAGGTGGGGAGATGCCTGGGATGTACAATAAATAACGTCACCCAAATTATCATTCGTTATCGTTAATTGGGATAGTCTATAAATGACATCACCAAAATTTTTATTGCCTTATAGGGATGGTGCATCAATGAAGTTACAAACATTATTATTCTTATCTTATCTTCTCTATTATTGATACTGTCCATAAATAACGTCGGCAACACTATATTATTTTATTTGGATGGTCCATAAATAACATCGCTCAACTCACTACTTTATTTAAATGGTCCATAAATGACGTCACCACAAAGTTTTATTCTCTTATAGGGATATGTATACAAGGGGCTTTTCTTTGATAAGTGATGCTCAGGCCGGTAAGTGATGCCCATTTCGGCAAGTGATGCCCAACTTGGGTAAGCGATGTCCAAAAAAAATTTTTATTTGAAGTGAAATGAATATAAATCGACGAGAAATGAATAAATCAACTAATAAAAAGGATCAGAGAACATCGCAAAGCAGCCAACTTGGATATTGGTGGAATCGCATGCTAAAGAACTATTCACGCAACGGGTAAATTGATGACAACGGGGTCATTGGGACTAAAAATGGAGATATTTTGTGGAATTGTTTTATGGATGATCCCAAACGTACTCAGTTTCAAATTATTAAACTCTTAACTAGCCATTAAAATATCACATTAGCCGTATTCTTTGAAAAATGGAAATAATCAGAATTGCTTTTAGTCCAAAATGAATTAAGATGATCATAATTGATTCTAGCTGAAAATGAAGTTGATCAGATTTGATTCTTCGAAGACGATATGCATTAATAATTAGCCTTATTACGATGATCACTGACCTACTTTGATTCCTTCACAGTTGCATCCGTTTGAATTCAGTGAATAGTTTTTGAATGTGGATCTGTGTATTTCAGCTGAGATTTGAATTAAGGTGATTGAAAAATTGAATGAATACCCCTCTATGTCATTGAATGACTTGGGAGTATTGCGGTACTAAATAAGTAAAAATTGTGTTGACATCTTATCATATATTGTGTGATCGGTTATAAATCATCCACGTTTAAACCATTGATGAATTATTTAGTTTAGTAGTACTTTTTAATTGATAAAAAATATTCAAATTATTTAATAATTCGGATTTGCTTTAATATTTCAACCTGCAAATAGGCCTTAGCATATTTTATTGGAACAATTACATATCTCTGTAAGCAAAGTAGCGTGTATTAAAACAAAGATATGCATTCAACGAAATACTAACACAATATTCCTATTCACTGAATTATTTAATTGCTTGAAATTAAACTGATGCATATGCAAAACAATTCACTGAATTCAAACAGATGCAATTGTAGGGGTTTAATGCAAACCAGTGATCACTGTAATAAAGCTAATTAACAATTCATATGATTTTGGTGAAATGCTTATTGTAATACAGAATCAACGGGCGCCGAAACTCTTTAAAAGGTTCAAAACCAACGAATTCTGAGCAACTCACGAAAGCTATTCGAGATCCAACAGAAACTCCCCACTAGACTGAACTTTTAAAGGTATAAATTAATTTACAATAAAATCAAAAATTAAATGTCATATTGTGAATTCTAGTTTTTATAATTGTTTTAAGAGCTAGCTTTGAAATAAAAGCAAGTGAACAGAGAATAAACATGAGGGGAATTACTGGAATTATGGCGTTTCTTGGAGTGGTTGCCACTATCTTATTGGGCCTCAGCGTATTTCTTGCAGATGCTATTCCATATGCTCCCTGCAAATCGTTTAAAGATTGTGAAAAATTTGGAAAGCAATTCCGATGCTATAACGGCCAAAAGGAACAATGTAAGACCCATTATCAATATTTTTGTTATAAAATCAAATTACGATATCCATTAGTGTTTTTAAGTTTCTTTTAAGTACATTAGGTAACATGATTAAGTGAAACATAGGTCAAAATCGTTGTCAATTATGCCAATTGTGCACTTGTGAGTTTGTTATTGATTTTATTTTTTAGACTGTGAAAACGTGAATACGTTGGAAGTTAAACATGAAGCGATTAAAAACGGGCTTTGGCCATCAGGATGAGGACCATTTGGTGGCAGCAGGATCCAAAACAAAAGAAGGAGACAACAATTTTCTAAATCTTTTAAGCAAATTAAAACAGAATCTTATTCATTATTATTACAAAACTCTTCCAAAAGTTAGCATCTAACCATTGATTTTATTGACATTCAAAAAATGATTCAAAAATTTTAAAATCCTGTCGGCTTATTTCGCAATTAATTGCCAGTGGCAAAAATATAATTGAAAATAAATTTACATTATTGATAAATCATAAATAATTTAAGGTGGCAGAATTGCGTCTTGAATCGTAATTAAAAACTAGGAACGTATACACAGCATAATATATGTATAACACTTATGCCATTTTATTCATATATGCCCTGCAAAAGGTATGAAGATTGTGAAAAATTTGGAAAGCAATTCAGCTGCTATAATGGCCGAATAGAAGGATTTAAGACCCATTATCAATATTTTAGTTGAAAAATCAAATAACGATATCCATCAGTCTTTCAAAGTTTCTTTTAAGTGCATTAAGTAACATGATTAAGTAAGAAATAAGTCAAAATCGTTGTCAATTGCCAATTGTGTCCTTGTGAGTTAGTTATTGATTTTATTTTTTAAGCTGTGAAAACGATAAGAATGAAGTTACCCGAAAGTTGGAATCCCGTTAGTAAATAAAATAATTTATCCGAATGCTTTGATGGAATCAGTAAATAGATAAGTTACCCGAAAGCCGAAAGCCAAAATCCCGTCAGTAATAAAATAAATATCTTGAGTAGACTATGCCGTAATACGAAAAGATTCGAGACAGATATGTCGACCATAGGACGTAAGTACATGCTAAGCATACGCGATTTGGATGTAGTAAGGCTAGCGGGAATTGAACCCACAGTAGTTAAGAACATGCGGTTTTCTACTCAATTGACCTCTCCTTGACCCCCTGACCTCAAAGGTCATGACCCCGTGACCCCATGACCTCATCCCCCTAACCTAACACCCAATAAACTCCCCCAAGGCCATCTAAGGGTCATCCCTCGTAAACGTAACAGTATACCGTTATAATGACACCGCGATCATCGCCCCCTCACATGTCATCTGACGCCGCCAGTGCCCCGCCCCCTTCCACTATACCGCTCCTGTACTGGTCAAGTGCATCACAATTGTACCCGCCCATTATCCCTCACAGTACACTTAAAGTGTACCGCCACTATGACGCCATCGCCCTGCCCCTGTCCATTGGTCCGCCACTGTACCGTCCAAGGGTCCGCCACTGTACCCGCCATTAAACCCGCCACTGTACCGTCAATGTGTACCGCCATTGTACCCACCCATTAACCCTCACAGTACCCCCAAAGTATATTGTCACAGTCACGCCAATGTGATGGGCCCCTTTCATACCACGTGATTGGACGGCGCTCCTACCTAATAACCCGCACACGTCACAGGGTTAATACAGTGTAAGTCACTCCGACGTGTTTATCGCTGTTATGATTTATTATGTATAACGTATATGCAGCGCATATGCTTATATGTATTAACAGTAATAATATAGTTCAATAGTCACATATAATCAAATTATTTAATTATTTTAATTGAATTTAAAGATTAGCATACATATACATTTTTACATTCGTATGATTCATCACAAAACATATTTACAATAATTACAATATGATTATTATTATCCCACTCTTACTTTGTAATGTCCAAATGGAAGACTGTAGTTTATATCATTACCATCTAGATATACCCTGTTTACATCGAGCGCATGAAATGCGATTCGGTTCACATCAATTAAATACAATTGGTGATCAAAGGATCGTATATACTTACTATTCTTACTTACTACTTTATTCTGCAATACAACGTCCTTCATCTCCTGATGAGTACATTGCTTCAAGGTGGTCTTAGGAGTACCCTTGCATTTTATATCCCAACTATCATCATAATTTAAAAGAGAATATTGTTTAGCTTTAAGAATGACAGCTTCTGCTATATCTAAACTTTCGATTTTCCATAAACCACGATCGCCAGCTGATCGTGTTTGCAAGTTTGGAACACTTGGATATTTAACAAAAACTTCGTGACTTGCAGGTATTTTACTAAAATCAAATATCTCATAATTTTGGACAAGTTTTTGAAGAAAATCATTCTCTGGGTCATTGTAAGACACAATTGCACTGTCTGTGTCACAATAAATACTTGTTAGATTATCTCCAAAGATACGTTTTAATCCTTGGTAAAATGGGGTGTAGTATTTTGTCTTACTTATTTCTAAAC
The DNA here is from genome assembly GCA_949802685.1 of Dicyrtomina minuta. NCBI lineage: Eukaryota > Metazoa > Arthropoda > Collembola > Symphypleona > Dicyrtomidae > Dicyrtomina > Dicyrtomina minuta. Next base: position 86,892,442 of record OX461809.1, read on the forward strand.
AAGTTAATCCTGCAATCATAATACAATCTAATTCAACATTTTCAGGTTTTAAATAAATCATAGTTAATGTAGGACTTAATTCTTTAAAGTCCTTAAATAAAGGAGAAGACATTAATTTAGTAGTTTCCGCGCGAGAACTCGTAAACTTAATCACAATTCGTCCAAAAGGACTTTGCAACGTTTTACCATATATAGCATTATTCAAAAGTTTAAAAAAGTCCTTGCCAAAAGAGCTTGTTGCTAATCTACGAAGTTCTAGATTTGCTAAAATGTAAGATTCAAATAAATTACTTTCAGTAAATTTTATTGCTGAATGAACTTTTTCAAGTACCATTCCCTGTGACAAATAATATTGCAAAGTTGTGTAATGCACAACATATTCTTTTTTATCATAACATGTTAACAACAATCGTGGTTTGTTAAGGAATCCTTTAGAAACCTGGGTAAAATCTTGCATTTGCTTACATTGTTTGTGAGATAGTTCATCGTATGGTATTTTGATTTTTTCAGGCGCCAAGGGTACTTCCTGAGTTTTGTCATGAATGGAGTCAGGATATTTAAGATCTACTCTGAGTATGTACCCTGTATTAGCTTCTAAGATTGGGTTTGCCCAGTCAATATGAACCAAATCTTTACCCTCAATATATTCAAAATCTCCTTGAGGGTATTTCTCGCATAATGAGTCTGCATAAAGAGCGTTAAGATCAAAGTAGGCTTTGTGGACTTTGTACAAGACGAAGAAAAACGTCTTGCTAACCTTGAACAGCAATACTTGACTCTGCTGCAAATGAACTGTCCGAGAAGTATAAATACTGAGAGTAATTCTTTGAAAATCCAAGACGAATCCCAGACAGCAACAGTCTCAGCAGCTCCCGAAATTTTGCAGAGTAATAGAAAACGATCAAGCATTTCTCAATCACACACAAACTCTCAGAAAATATCCAAATTATCTAACCTCAACTAGGTATTTTAAATCTTGTACATTTTATTTAAGTAGTTAGAACTACTATATTAACATTAACTATTTTTTAACTAATTTTTAACTTTTTTTATTACAGTTTGATTTAACCATGGCTGGCTGTTCTTCAAAGAAATCAACTGCTGCTAAAGAGGTGACCAGTGATGCTGGATACTCCAAATACCCTATATTCGACATACTGGAACTTGCTAAGGAACCCTTTCCTCTTGCTGGACCTGTAGCATCTGTCCTAGCCTATTGTGCAGATGACAACATTCCAACGTCCATGATTGAGGTTTTATTCAACGCAACCAAGGACCGAAAAACTAAAAAACAATTGTACGAAGGAATCTCTGCGCTAGAGAAGCGTAAACTCATTTCGTTTAACCAGAAGGAGGCGATGTTAGTTATGCCGCCACGGATACAAGATGATTTGCTTGAAATGAGCATTCGATCTTCAGCTTCCTATATGCCGGTTGAATTCCTTCTTAAGAAATATCCCGACATTCTTTTAACATTAATTAATAATAAAGATTTTCCTCTAATGAAAAAGCATGCGCTTCATTTCCAATCAATTTTTGTTTCAAACCCTAAACATTTACAAAATGTTGATAAAGACGCAGTTAAAGCGTTTAAAACTCTGTTAAAATTAGAAATGACATATTTTAACGATGCTGAAAAAAATGTGCATGTCTATCATGTTAAATGTGATTGTAAATCTTGTAAATAATACTTATTTGAGTCTGTATGTTTTATGCATTCAAATTATAAACCTAATAATACTATATGTGGTGGTTGGTTTGTGGGAATGTAGAATTATTATATAATGCAATTGATAAATAAATATACAGATATCCTTGGAAATAACCTGAAAACGTATAAAAACCCTTTGTTTTTTACTAGATGTCTAATTATTTATCTACATCTCGTATAGCAAACATACATTATGGCATTGAATAACCCTGTAAGCAAGAAAGGTGGAAACGAAATTAGGCAATCATATTTAAATCAACGTTTTTCGGGATCTTTTTCGGGTTTAGACGGGGTTTTAACGAATCGCAAAAAATGGGCAGACAAATCAAACGTTTTAGCAGAATTAAACAAATTAGATTCATTTTCATTACACCAAAGTGCAAGAAAAAACTTTCCACGCAGAAGGATACAATCATTATGGATTAACGAAGTGTGGGGGGCAGGTTTAAAAGATGTGGCTAGCATTGCGTCATCAAACAACAACAAAACGTTTGTGTTAGTACTAATAGATGCATTTTTAAAGAAAAGATATACTCGATATTTGAAAAATAAAACGTCGGACGAAATGATTAAGGGTTTTAAGTCTATACTTAAGGAAAGCGGGGTAAATCCAAGGTATTTGTTTGTTGATAGAGGTACTGAGTTCCTTTCTAGTAAGTTTCAAGGCTTGTTAAAGACTCGTAATATCAAAACTTATCATATACATTCTCACATCAAAAGTGCCTTTGCAGAGCGTTATATTCGTACCTTGTTTACTAAAATTGAAAGATATAGAACAGAACGTAATACAGATAGAATTATAGATGTATTACCGCAATTTACAACAGCTCTTAATAACACATTTCACCGAACAATAGGTATGAAACCTGTTCAGGTAAACAAACAGAATGAACATGAGGTTTGGCGCCGTATGTTTAAAAAAGAAATTCTTGACAGTAAGACAAAACGTTTTCGGAAACCCCCAAAGTTTAAAATAGCTGATATAGTACGAGTTTCTAAAATCAAGGATTTATTTGAAAAAGGTGAGTGATCTTTTATTTTTATATATAATTTGATGCTTCTCATTAATCTCATCAGTTGATTCGTCATCTCGACAGGATATAATGCTAATTGGAGCATCGAAAAATTCAAGATAAAAGCCGTTCAAGCCACGAAACCCTACACGTACATTCTTAAAGATTTAAACGGTACACAAATTCAAGGAGCTTTCTACGATTTTGAGATTAATATTGCATCATAAAGCAAGTATTATCATGTATCGTCAAAGTAAAAGCATTTACGTCACTCTGACTAGCGACGCTGACATTTTACAAGCCCCGCAAAATACAAGTTCAAACTTTGTGTGTAAACTGCCAGCCCCCGGACTTGAGTTTGAGCCTAATCGATATGAAGTGGGTATGCTAGGTATTTTGTATAACGCAGAAACTCCTACTGAAACAACACAACCAAACAGCCGAGGTCTCGAGGTGATTAATTTGCCAATTGAAAATTCGACAACGAGTACTCTAGCACCAGTATCGCCATTGTTTCCTGAATTAAAACCGTTTGAATTTATCACATTTTATCTCAAAAATAAGGATTCAATACCACTACCTGATTGGATATCGGACGCTACTGATCTTTTAAAAAAGGTCGGAATCCCATTAAAATTTTTAATACAACCTGTCAAAGATGACCCTCTAACTTTAAATCTTACAATTCACAATAATTCTTCAAAAAGTAATCAACACGTTGTAATATCAACGGAACTGGCAATTATTTTAGGCTTTACTCGAACCATATTTCCATCAGGATATTACGCTTCAATTGAGTTTGCAAGTAAAACAATGGTTGACGAAATACCAAATGGTACAAAGTATAAAGTTAAATACGAAGAATGGGAAAACGAAGAAAATTTGCTTGAAATAACTCAAACATTTAGGGGCATAGTGCCATTATTAAAAGATGTAACCAACCTAGGACAGAGTGACTATAAAAAATACTTTAGTGATTTAGTCCGTAGAATTCAAAATATAGCTGAAAAATTAGAAATTTCCTGGGATGCTGAAAACAAATTTCAATTTGAATTTAAAGATGCTAATCCAAATTCGTATGTACAGTTTAGTCGAAAGCATATCAACTGTCTAGGATTGTCTCAAGAAAAGTTTTTTCCAGGGACGTACAAGTCAGATACGACATTTAATCAATTAGAGTATGACAAAATTAACGATAAAGAACACGTGTACCTTCGATTTGGATTTGCAGATTGCTACAAGGTTAGCCTGAATGAACCTATTGGAATGAACGTTAGTGACGTTCTTGATATGATTAATGAGTCATTAGAAAATCAAGTATTTCCTGACACTGAAATTCGATTTGATTATGATAATGGCTATTTGTTTCTTAACAATTTACGAGATGATATTAAAATTAAACTCCCGCCCACACTTTCAAAATACTTTAGTTTATCTGAAGATACCGAATTTACTAACACAACTCGAATTCCAATTGGAAATGCAACTGCTATTGCGCAAAGCGAAGAAGTAGAATACACAGAAACAGGTCAAGATCAAATTGTCTCTACAACAAATGTTCATCCAAAACGATTGCTAGTTTTGACGGATCTAATTAATAATCAATTTTACTCTCCAAACTTTCTTCCAGTTTTACGGGATTGCGATTTAAGTGAAAACTATTTAAGCGAAACCCGCGTTGATTTTTCTTCAGTTGTATACTTGCCGTTATCGCGAAATTATATCCAAGAGATCAGGTTTTTTTTGGTTGACGAATATGCACGTCCGCTTAAATTAAAATCAAACAGTCAAACAATTATTAAACTACACATTAAAGCTATACTGGAGTAATGCGTGATATATTTTGCGATCAGAATACGTGTATTTTAGAACCTGCAAATACAAATTTAAACTCTAATAGTAATAATCAAACAATGGGAGGTGCTGGGGATTTTGATGATGGTTCAAATGGGGTTTTAATTCCATTTAATTCTAGTAAAGTATCCAACTCGGTATCTTTAGTAGACGCTCCGAAACGAATCCGCAAACCATCCGCTAAAAAACGACAAGTTGGCGGGAAAGTTCAATCCGGAACTGGAAAACGTTCTACTTTAAAATCGCAGCTTCTTAAACTCAAACGATTACAATCGGGTGGGTCAAGATGCAAAACGTCCACCAACAAAAAGAGTATAAAACGGACTCCCATGACCGGGAGAGGTCGTAAACGTGTTGTTAACTCTAAGCAAGTAGGAGCTGGGTGTAAAAAGTCCTCTAAACGTTCAAATAATCGTAAAAAATAATAGTTTTTAAGTATTAGAGAAGATGGAAGGACAATCGTTATTTGAAGATGTGCCAACGGCTTACAAGGGATCTGCAAAATCTCTTGTTTCTAATCTCAACTCGTTTTACCTTCAACCAACTGATACGTCACAACTTAGCAAAGGTACAATCGCTAGATAATCTAAATACGTTTTGTAATTAATGTTGAGCTCTTTTTTATAATAACATATGTGTTTTAAGGGGAGTATATTCAACAATTCTCGAAACTACCTCTCCGAGATAATTGGAAACCGCTGGAATTCGAATTTGACACGTTGGATTATGTTGATCCTAGCGATATACTGCTGTACCTAAATTCCAGAGTTTGCAATCAAGACAGCACTGTGCTTTCTGCTACGGATGTCGTTAGCCCCTGTAACTTATTTTTTCATGCAATGTTCAATAATGTTGAATTATATCTAAACGACATCAAGGTTTTTGATGCCAACAACCAGTACGGATACCTTGCATACATTCAACGATTAATTTCATCAAGTCCTGAAGAAAAAAATGATTTGCTGCTTGATGAAGGCTATTATCCTGACACTGTACAAGACAAATTTATTAAGGATGAAAACGCGGGATTTAAAAAACGTTTTGATATGGTTACAGAATCTAAGCAATTTTCTATGCTGGGTAGGCTTGTAACAAATCTGTTTGACCAAACAAGATTTGTTCCTCCAGGGTGTAAAGTCAAACTTGTATTGCGACGAGCTCTACCTGAATTTTGCTTAACGTCAGCAACAACCACTAAACCAAGTGTTAATGGAGTCCCATTTCGATATGATATTAAAAAAGCTATACTCTATGTACGTCGTAAATTTGTGTCATCGGCTATTGTTGATGAGCACAAACGTTTAATTGGCGAGGGTAAAAAGTATTTATTTCCCTGTAATGATTTGGAAATTAAAACGTATACGCTATCTCAGGGAATAACTAGCAACATAACTGATGCAATCATCCTGAAAAAAGTACCTAAAATGATTACAGTAGGATTTGTATCAAGCGCCGCCTACAATGGAAAAATTGATAAAAGTCCGTTTAACTTTCTGCATAAAGATTTAATTGAATTATCATTAACCTGGAACGGAGAATCTGTAGAATTTAAAAGTATACCATTCAGCTTTAAAACTTCAAACAACTCGGGTGCGGACAATTTTCTGTTGGGAGTAAGATCACTTAAGAGTGCAGCTTCTTGGCCGGCATTAGGGAACGGGGTCACAAGAGATAATTACACAAATGGTAATACTTGTACTTTTAATACATTTTATTTTTGTGGTTTCAAGACAAATATTTAATACTTTGTATTATTATATATGTTTGCAGGTAATGTATTAATAACGTTTCAGTTGCTCCCTAACAATACAAACGGTCTTGTTGTTAACCGGTCTGGACAAATTAAACTTGGAATCCGGTTTAGAGCACCTTTGGACGAGGCAATCAACGTCATTCTTTACTGTGACTACCAATCGTTAATTCAAATTGATAAACATAAACGAGTTACGTTTGGTGATCAGTAATAACCAAGTCATCATGAATACTACTTCGTTAATTGAAGCATTTCGTATTTTATTTTCTTGCTCTAAAATTAAAGTACCAGTCTATGTGACATCAGCTGACACTCTTTTACCCTCTCTAAAATATAATGAATTTCCATTTGGAGTTGTAACTAATGTGGATAACCATAACAGTCCAGGATCTCATTGGATCTGCTTTTGGGTTATATCAGCAAGAGAATGCTACTATTTTGACTCATTTGGACATATTTGGGAAATGTACAAAAATATTCCAGGTCCTCCAGCAAGAATTAGTTATAAAAGTTGGTCACCATTACAATCGTCAAATTCAATTGTATGTGGTCAATATTGCGTGTATTTTCTTTACTCTATGGCAATTGGAATTTCGTTTCATGAGTTTGTAAGTCAATTCACGTCAAATAGACGATCAAATGATCGCATAGTTGTCAAATTTATAAATTCCATTTGCAATTTTGATCCGTACAAAATTTATGATGTAGACAGTAAAATAAACCAATGTTGCAAAAATATGAAATGCTGTACTATAGCTTAATTGGTGTTTTAATAAAAGCGTGGAAAAAATTCAAAAAACGTTTAGTTTATATTTATTACTGCATACGTGAACATTATGAATCATCACTTGCAATCAAATAGTGATTTTGTGGATTTTAAGTTAAAGGCCCCATTCACAATGAACATAAATGGTCCATCGTTTGCAGGAAAGACGTATTTTGTACTTAATTTAATATTAAATAGAAAAGCTATCATTGATACTCCAATTCAAAAAGTATTATATATTTACTGCGACTTTCAAGATGAGTTTTATGAAATTCAGAAACTAGATCCTGACGTTATTTTTTCTAATGATATTAATGATATTGAAAAACATAAAGACTCTCCAATTCTTGTTATTGTAGATGATCAGTTAGATATTATTTCTAAAAAAGGCAGTCCTGAGAATTTATTACTAACTAAATACTTTACAAAATACTGTCATCATAGAGGAGTTTCAATGATACTACTTATGCAAAATGCTTTTAAATCAGGGTTGCGTGACGTTAATTTATCCACGCAATATCTAGTTATATTTGATTTTCGACGAGATAGATCAGTTATAACAAATATTGGACGACAGGTGTGTCCGGGAGAAGTTAATTTTTTAAAAGAAGCCTATATCAACGCAGTCTCATCTCGCAAACACGGTTATCTCTTCTTGGACATGCATCCCAAGAGCACGAACACTAAGTACTGGGTGCGATCAAATTTAAATCCTGATCAATTGAATTGTCTAATTTATATTCCATCAAAATGAATACCAGATTGGAACAAATACAGGATTTCTTGCTTAAATTAATTCCATCTGGAGTGAATAAATTAAAAAAAGCTAAACGTTACGTAAATTGTATAAATAGAGCTACGTTGGATCAACTTTTAGCAATAGCTGAATGCGCATCAAACGTTGATATATTTGATTGTAAGCTCAACAAATCTGAGGTTAACAAAATTAAAACGTTTACTAAAAAGTGCTCATTGGCATGCAAAGGCAGTGAAAATACGTTTCTTAAAAAAATCCGAGTTATTTGTATAATAAGTTCAGCTTTTATACAACGTCTGCTTGCTACAGTATTTTTTAAAATTGCTAATTTAGAACGTATTTGTGTTGGGCTCAACAATGGCAAAAGTGATGAGGATTATTGAACCTAAGTTGTACGAAAAACTAATGGATATATTCATGGTCAAAGACAGCAAAAACTATAACCTTCAAGAAACTACTTTGCCATTTATCTCCTTTCAACCTAAAGTAGCCCTGCTCTATTCACTTAATAATTCTAAAGTTGATTCCTAAGAGATAACGCCTATTACGTCTGGTGACTTGCAAAACCAACTACCTGAAGCAACTAATGTACACCAACAACTCGCGTTTAATGACAAACCAGATGAAAAGCAAGAATCGCTACCAAGTCTAACTAAAAATATTCCTCATTGGACAGCATTTGAAAAATTACAAACGTCATCGAATAATTTAAATCGCAAGTCATTACCTAAGGTACAACGTAATTGGAATAAATTAAAACGAAATGGAAAATCTCGAAGAACCACAAGGTAATGTTCAAACGTTTTTATTTAACCTTGGTTACTTCATCCTGATCTAGCAAGATCTGTATTTGACTTTTTGATTCTTAAAAGAGACACCCAACTTTGAATCAACCATCATATTCAAACATCAAGTTGCTTTAATCATCCAACCAAAATGGAATCTCAAAATCAATCTGGTAAGTCACTTTGTGAAGTTGCAGAGTTGTTTCTACGGAGTTAAAATCAATTTTTATTTTAAACTAAATTGTTTATTGTTATTATATTTTACAGAAAAGCGGACCTTCAGCTCTGCATTCAAACCAGAAAATAAAACTCTTTTCAACTACGGATCGATTTAAATAAAACGTCAACACATAAAGGCTCTAACAGATGTGACTCCGGCATCATGGAAATGGTTCTGCAACCCCGCTGCATATCATATAAGCAAAGCAATAATGGCTCGCGCTTATTGGGACTCTGAATTCGAGTCAAACATTCATTATTTAGCTCGATCTAATGGCGACAATGCTAAACCAACCAAAGTTAGTGTGTCCTTCTACGATTGTGAAAAGCTGGTGGAGTTTATTCAAAACATACTTGGACAGATAGAACAACACAAAGCTGACCCCAAAGGCGAGTTTATTCCTTTTTTCGCAGGTCGTCTAAAGAAGGATGTGATGGAGATTATTGATAGCGAAGATAAGCGCATTTTTTGGGAAAAGCCTGATCTAGTTTTGCAATCTGTACGAGTCAGACTAGTTTACGACGGTAGATACAGTAACTATGTACTGTATCTAAATAACGAATCAACAAAAATGATGGAGGAAAAGTACGGCAAATGGCCAGGACCAGTTTTATCTTTCCCTAAGGCTCGATTTGAAACATTAGTTGAATACTTTAAAAAAGTTGAAGATGATTAAATTTTTGAAGTTGAATGTAATATTTTGTGTTTACAACTTGAATAAATCATGTCAGAATAAATAATTATTTCTCAAATTTTGTAGCATCATTATTTTGCAGCAATATGCATTAAATAGCTTATTTCCATTTACTTCACACTGTTTAAACAGTATTTGTCAATTTATATACATGTAATTATATTTTAAAAATTAAATATGACGTAACTTCATCAAATAGACGATTTAGGAAACTTGCAGTTCATATTTCATCAAATATCTAGCAACATTGTAACCAATAGCGAAAAACATTAATTTAATTCTAGTAATTGAATTTAAATAAAATATCAAAATAATGTTATTTATAGAAATATTGTTGAACATTTAAAGGAGAACATGCTCGACAACCCTCCAGTCATATCCACCACTCCACGTCAGGACACTATAGTCACATGTTGACCGCCTGGTCATGGCATGACTACGTGGAGACGTTAGAGCTCCATGAAAAATGACAGGGTCCGGTAACATTCCAGGTGAAAAAACTTACAACCCCCCCAAAGTCAATGTTCACAGTCATAAGGTACAATTCCAGAAAAAAAATTAGTCTCCGGGTAAAAACATTCCGAGAGGGAAAATGTCAGACAACCCTCTAGTCATATCCACCACTCCACGTCAGGACACTATAGTCACATGTTGACCGCCCGGTCATGGCATGACTACGTGGAGACGTTGGAGCTCCATTAAAAAATGACAGGGTCCGGTAACATTCCAGGTGCAAAAACTTACAACCCCCCAAAGTCAATGTTTAAAGTCATTTAGTACAATTCCAGAAAAAAAATTAGTCTCCGGGTAAAACAAAAAATTCCGAGGGAGAAAATGTCCGACAACCCTCCAGTCATATCCACCACTCCACGTCAGGACACTATAGTCACATGTTGACCGCCCGGTCATGGCATGACTACGTGGAGACGTTGGAGCTCCATGAAAAATGACAAGGTCCGGTAACATTCCAGGTGCAAAAACTTACAACCCCCCAAAGTCAATGTTTAAAGTCATTTAGTACAATTAAAGAAAAAAAAATTAGTCTCCGGGTAAAACAAAAAATTCCGAGGGAGAAAATGTCCGACAACCCTCCAGTCATATCCACCACTCCACGTCAGGACACTATAGTCACATGTTGACCGCCCGGTCATGGCATGACTACGTGGAGACGTTGGAGCTCCATGAAAAATGACAAGGTCCGGTAACATTCCAGGTGCAAAAACTTACAACCCCCCAAAGTCAATGTTTAAAGTCATTTAGTACAATTAAAGAAAAAAAATTAGTCTCCGGGTAAAACAAAAAATTCCGAGGGAGAAAATGTCCGACAACCCTCCAGTCATATCCACCACTCCACGTCAGGACACTATAGTCACATGTTGACCGCCCGGTCATGGCATGACTACGTGGAGACGTTGGAGCTCCATGAAAAATGACAAGGTCCGGTAACATTCCAGGTGCAAAAACTTACAACCCCCCAAAGTCAATGTTCACAGTCATAAGGTACAATTCCAGAAAAAAAATTAGTCTCCGGGTAAAAAAAAATTCCGAGGGAGAAAATGTCCGACAACCCTCCAGTCATATCCACCACTCCACGTCAGGACACTATAGTCACATGTTGACCGCCCGGTCATGGCATGACTACGTGGAGACGTTGGAGCTCCATGAAAAATGACAGGGTCCGGTAACATTCCAGGTGCAAAAACTTACAACCCCCCAAAGTCAATGTTTAAAGTCATTTAGTACAATTCCAGAAAAAAAATTAGTCTCCGGGTAAAACAAAAAATTCCGAGGGAGAAAATGTCCGACAACCCTCCAGTCATATCCACCACTCCACGTCAGGACACTATAGTCACATGTTGACCGCCCGGTCATGGCATGACTACGTGGAGACGTTGGAGCTCCATGAAAAATGACAAGGTCCGGTAACATTCCAGGTGCAAAAACTTACAACTCCCCAAAGTCAATGTTTAAAGTCATTTAGTACAATTCCAGAAAAAAAATTAGTCTCCGGGTAAAAAAAAATTCCGAGGGAGAAAATGTCCGACAACCCTCCAGTCATATCCACCACTCCACGTCAGGACACTATAGTCACATGTTGACCGCCCGGTCATGGCATGACTACGTGGAGACGTTGGAGCTCCATGAAAAATGACAGGGTCCGGTAACATTCCAGGTGCAAAAACTTACAACCCCCCAAAGTCAATGTTTAAAGTCATTTAGTACAATTCCAGAAAAAAAATTAGTTTCCGGGTAAAAAAATTCCGAGGGAGAAAATGTCCGACAACCCTCCAGTCATATCCACCACTCCACGTCAGGACACTATAGTCACATGTTGACCGCCCGGTCATGGCATGACTACGTGGAGACGTTAGAGCTCCATGAAAAATGACAGGGTCCGAGCAAAGCTGTGTGAGCAGTGCTACTTTGTCCAAAACTAAGATTCGTTTATATAGGAGTTTTGGTTTGGGAATAAAAAATATCCAGAAGGACGGTTTTATATACAAGTCCAGTTTTTTAATGTAAAAGTTTAAAAAAGTACGTAAAATTATTAGATAAGCAGAGGTACGTGTGCAAAAATTAATTATTTTTAGCAATTGTATACATTTTTTATAAGTATTACCTAATGACCAGGATGTGAGATTGAAAATATTGTATAATTTTGTTGCGAGGTACTGCGTACGTAGAGTACAAAAAAATACATCAGTGCATGGAGACGTGCTTTGTGTAAGGTATTTTAATGAGTACCATTTTTTTGCATAAATTATTTGCAGGGAGCAAAAACGTGCTTGAAAGTGGTTATGCATCATAGACTGTACGTGGACATGTGATTATTCTTCACAATGCGCTGCGTAGTATATAGAATACTAATGAGCAGTAGCAAAATGCGCCACTAAACTTGTAAGCAGAGAATTTCCTATGTAATATGTAGGGTTTTATTTGTATTTTTTATATACATCAAAGGGTGATGGAGCTGTAGGTGAGTAAGGAAATTACATAAATTTTTCTTGTCTTGGTTGTGCATATACTACACTACTTTTTGTCATTCTAATCTGTAGCAATACTAAATGTACAAGTGTGCTGTACATGGAAGTTTACGTATTAAAAATTAGACATTTTTTCAATTTGGTATTTACGTTGCAGGATGTGCTGCATCTATGTCAATTTTAATATTTTTAGTCCTATTGTTTTCTATTATTTTAATTGTAGTTTTGAGTTGTTGTAATATTATTATTATTACGTGAATGCATAAAAACTATGAACTATATAACATATTTTGCATATTTAAAAATATTTTTAAAATCGAAATTTATTTTTAAATTGTATTATAACGAGCTCCTATGCAGTGCATATACGTTATACATAATAAATCTTAACAGCGATTGACACGTCGGAGTGTTTGACACTTTATTGACCCTGTGACGTGTACGGGTTATTTGGCAAGGGCGGGTACGGGGCAATGGCGCCGTCCAATCACGTGATGGGAAAGGGGCCCATGACATTGGCGTGACTGTGACAATATACTTTGGGGGTACTGTGAGGGTTAATGGGTGGGTACAATGGCGGTACACATTGACGGTACAGTGGCGGGTTAATGGCGGGTACAGTGGCGGACCCTTGGACGGTACAGTGGCGGACCAATGGACAGGGGCAGGGCGATGGCGTCATAGTGGCGGTACACTTTAAGTGTACTGTGAGGGATAATGGGCGGGTACAATTGTGATGCACCTGACCAGTACAGGAGCGGTATAGTGGAAGGGGGCGGGGCACTGGCGGCGTCAGATGACATGTGAGGGGGCGATGATCGCGGTGTCATTATAACGGTATACTGTTACGTTTACGAGAGATGACCCTTAGATGGCCTTGGGGGAGTTTATTGGGTGTTAGGTTAGGGGGATGAGGTCATAGGGTCACGGGGTCATGACCTTTGAGGTCAGGGGGTCAAGGAGAGGTTAATTAAGTAGAAAACCGCATGTTCTTAACTACTACCCACGCCATCAACAGTATTGAAGAGCCTTAGACAACTATGTCTTCATTCGCACCAATGGACCACCAGGGCACTCTAGTTTTAGCAGCGCGAGTTTCAGTTAGTTGGGTATGAGTCTTGCCAACACAAGTGCGCTTGGTAATAATACCACAATCGCGGGTGGGCTATGAATGATTTTAACTCCTATTATTGAGCTTGGCAAGAATAGCACCATCGTAAGTGGGTTTTGTACGAGTTTTTCTCACGCGTGGACACGGCACAAGAAGTGACACTCTGTCTCTCTGTCGGTTAAAAAGGGCTAACTAATTAACGCATCAATGATAGGAGTGTGCGGGATACGAGTGTGCAGAGTGCAAGTATTATTAATATTAGTATATGGGGTGCGAGTGTTGAGAATAGTAGTAGCAGGGAAGAAGGGAAATGATTGCTAACGTTAGCATTTGTCCGAGTTAACTCGTTGGATTAAACTTAAACAGATTCTAATCTACGTTTGAAACCGCAACTCAAAACAGTATATCTGTTACTTACATTAGCACACAAATTTTAAACAGGACAAACATACCAAAATTAAATTGTAAGTCAATTATACGCATAAGGCATCTAACTAAGAAATTAATTAAGGAATATTTTAGCCATAAATGAAGACAAACGTAGATTAAAATGATACAATATATAGCCATCAATCACACCAAAATGGCCATTAAAATTTAAAACATTTATTTGATTGTTAAAATCTAATAAAAGTTTTAATATCCAATTATTATGGATAAAACTATTCAATAGGTTTAGCAGCCTTTTTTTAATTTTTTCTCATTTTTTTCCTTTGTTTTTCTTGCTCTCTTTCCTCTGGAGTCTTCAACCACTGTCTCTCTAGCTTTCGCTTTTGATCAAAAGTCATTCTTGCTTAGTACTCCTCACCGGCGAAAAAATCTGACAGAAAAAGCAGAGATACTATCATTTAAAATAACATTTTACATGTTTTACGTCTGGTTTTAATTTGCTATGTATACATTCTATGGTTAAAATAGAAACTTTTTTAAGTGTCTTGAATCGTTAATTTAAAACACTTATGCATATCATCAGTTGAGTTTTCTTGGAACTCAGGTTCTTCTAAATTTTCGTCCAGTAGATCCTTGTCAAAATTGCGACGATTATCGTATTCTAAAGATTGAAATACTTTCATTCAAAATCACACGTATTGTTAACAAGTATAACACTATATAGACGTAAAAATTGCACATATTATATTTCTTGTATCTTAAGTATGATGCAACTAAATAAATACGTTTTTCAGTCTCAGCAACACCATCCGCATCCAATGGAACTTCTATTTCTGCATCATGCAAGTCATTTTCAACATTCACGTCTTTCACTAAATTAATAGTTGGGAATATTCTCACTTGGTATCCAACTGTACGGTCGAATGTTGTCCATAACGCCATACTTGGCTAAGTGGTCCGCGCGAAGTTTTTTCCATGCTAAATACAATGCATTTTTTACAATTAATTTTAGAATTGTAAGTTTTAATCAACAAAATTTAGCTCACAAGAAATACGTGCTGACAAAAACACATACCTGCTTCCATTTGTTCGTCCGTAACGGGAACTAAAGGCTGCAATACATAGGTTATTTTATTAAATAATTGTGTGTACTACGCTTTGCACTTATAAATGTAAACAAAGTAAATGCAAAGTCGCTTTAATGGGAAGGATAGTTAGGAAAGAAATACAGACTTACAATTTTATATCCATTGTAATTTTTTATTTCAACAGATCCTGTAGCGCCATGATCAATAATCCAAGCCGCCGGTAGTTGACTGTTTTCCATGCTGTAATGAATGTAATGAAAAACGTTTACATTAGACGTTCGTTATTAACTTCGATATTGTTACATGGGCCAAGGCAATGTACACTTAATGAATAAATCATCCTTAATGATACAAAATGCAGTAATATTAACATGTTACAATATATTTGCAATAGTTAGCCTGTGATAGACTAATAAACGCAGAATAAGCGCAAAATGGAATAAACAAGCAATAAAAGTCTAAACCAAGATTCAAAAACTGCCACTTCACTAAAAATTTAAAGCGACAGTAAACAAGTATGCGAGAATTATTTCAGCACACACTTCAGTTTTAAACTAAATACACGTGTAACATTCTGAAAAGATAAAAGTAACCTAGTACCAATATATTGACACCAGTAAACGTGCATTTTTGGCTTGTCTTTCTTATACTGATTTGAATTGTTAAAGACAATAATCCCTTATGTAATTAATAAGCCCCGAAAGTGCAAACAATGATGCGAAAACCAGCACATACGTTTAGAACTATAACTAAGGGTAAACACAACGGAAACAAAGAATTTAGAATAACATGTTTATTGTAAAAGTTTCCCAAAATATTACTAAAAACACCTCAAACAAGTAAGAAACAACCAGTTTGATTAGGCAAAATGCAATGAGTTAAGAATTAGGTCTTTTGACATATGACATAGGATACTTAGACATTAAATATTACAAGAAAGTAGAAAGTATACTACAATTAATCAAGAAACCAGTGCACGTTTTAACTACTCTTTGCGATATGACCACAAAATACTATTTACTTACATCAGATACATTTCGATAACTGAAAACAGTTTACCACCACACATGCAACTTTAAACACCGTTAACATTAAATTAAGTCATTGATAAAATAATACAATAAACTAACAACTGCAAATGCAACTTAGTACAAGCATAAAAACTAAAAAATAGTAAAAATAAAATGTGTTACATAAATTTGGAGTTTTCTAATTGTAAGTGCTTACAAAAAATTTAGAAATATCTAATCTATACTATATTTACACCAGCAAAACTGATGTTTTTACAACAAAAACACTGCAGTTAGTAGTAAATAAAATAATAAAGTAAATCGTCCTGTTCAAAACCGACGTCAGAGTTGACTTCTTCGTACACAATTTGGCAATCATTCATCTCTAAATCAGTCTCCATTGCAGAAATTCCGCCATCCAGGTTAGTAGCATGAGGAATATCTAAACCAGTCTCTATTGCAGAAATTCCGCCTTGCAGGTTTGTAGCATGAGGAATATCACTTATTTCTCCTGGTAGAATTGTATCGACTGTATACATTTCAGAAAATAAAAACATCACTCACAGCTCTTTCATTCATTAAAAAAACATCTTCATTGAAAACTGATTTACCCGATTCAATTTCAAGCCAGTACGACGGAAATTGAATGCGTAAATTCTTAAGGCAAACACAGCATTGAAACCTCTCGTCTTTTGCAACCTTTGTTGCGTCCACATGCAAGCAAAGCGCGTGATACCACCGTAAGCAATTGGTGCATTCCACCATAGTCCCATCCTCCGGTCCATTACAGATGCAATACCTTTCAACAGGAACGTTTGGCGTGGAAGCTACCAAAGGTGGAGGTAATCTTCCTGTATCTGCCCCAACGTGTTTCTTAAATTTCTCCTGCCAATCAAATTAAATCAAAATGGTACGACTAAACATGCCATTATACTACAGTGCAATCATTAAATGGTTTGTTTGTCTAATTTAGCATAATTAAATCACCTCAAACTTTCTTCGACCGTCAGAGTAAAATAAAGATATCCACTTTATATCGCGGTCAGTAGAAGTACGATCGATACTTCTTAACAACGCCTTCCACGATCCGTTTTCCACACCATTCTTCCAAACAGCAGGATTTTCAGAAATAGGACACATTTTATTAATCCAAAATTCTACAGTATGGTGCCCAAGAGGATGAGAAATCGGCCTTCCACGTGGCATCTAACGCAGAATTAAATATATATTACTTTAAAACAATTTCAGGTTGTAGCACTTATGTTTCTTTTTTGGGATGGCGTACTCTTGTAAGAGTCCACAGGTTAAATTCAAAACATAACTTTATTACGGACATACTTTACGTTTTAGAGCTACTCTTTTTCTACTAATAAAAAACAAATTTTTGTACTTTAGCACTGACACCATCATTTTCAGCTCCAGGACCTTGCTCGACCATATCAAAACGCAAAGCTTGCTAGTTACACTCACTAACCACACATCTCTTACTCAGATTCCTACGTTTGCCCATTTTGTTAAATTTCAAACTTCTACACCTGTAAACATTCAACAAAATTAATTTATTGAATAACTCTTAAAAAAATCGACTGCTCACACTCCAAGATTAACTCGTTTAGGTGTCCAAGTTGGAACTTTTCAAAAATATTCCAAGTTTTTCAGACCTACACATTTTTTGAGAATTTACGCTTTTACAAATTGTATTATTTAGTAGTTATGTCTGTGATTAGATGTAGGCGATGGTGATTTAAGCTCTTGTTTAACAGACACTGTTCCGCAAGAGCTAAGGGATCACATTGTTCTCTTTGTTATTAGATTTATAAATTGTGGTATACGTAAACGTGCTTTGGTATAATAATAGCATGGAACCAACAAGCGGGTCATTTATCAGCAAAGCCATATTTGCCAGCAAGCGGTGTGTTTTTTGCAAGCAAGCAAATTATGAAAAAATATCACGATGTATAAAGTGTGTTTTGGCAAAACAGGAATAATTGCATTAAAGCAAATTATAATCTTTTGAAATTATACCCAATCTTGGGTATACTTATATCTGTTTAGATACAAACATTAAATAATCCTTTTGTTTCTAAACTTGACATATTCAGTTTTGCCAAAAAACTCTTCATGTGTATATGATATGCGTGGTGCATTGGTATGCCATATTTAGTTTATGCTTATGATAGTGTTTGGTGAATGCATTTACATGTAATCACTTTAACGCTTTCGCGCTAATATGCTTACATAATTATGTTTAGTATTTGACTGTGGGGGAAAATTGGATGGTGGGGTGGAAGTAGAAGCCAAGGTGTGTTGTTTCTGCAGTTGAGATATAAATTTAGTAGTGCAAAGATGATAAACGTTGACACTGCGAATAATTGCCTTCTGTTTTACAATTATTGAGTACCCGGCAGCTATGCATATTACTACCTTAGTTTGGCAATATTTAATACTCTTGGCTTAGTAAGGCTCCAATCGTCGGTCACTGCTACTCGTTTACGGCTTTGTGTTGAACGGTCAACGTTGCTGAAGGTTGAGTGAATCAAAATCTCCTTCACTGCTTCTTAGTGACCACTACTTACTGCAGTGGCCTAGGGAATGAGTAATATGACCGAAACACACTATGTCGTAGCCTTCAATTTCTTCACTTACAGGGACTGGCTGTGTCTGGTTGTATAAGCTTTAATTAAATCGACCTAATGAATCATGCATTTATTTTTTGTATAGTTTTTGTGCTGAAATGCGGTATGACGATCATTTATGGCGTTAAATTACGGTGCGTGTGGGGTGGGAAGGGCCTTACGGGAAAAGGTCCTGATTTAAGATTTTGTTAATGTGGCATCCCTAATTCTACCAGACAAGTGTTGTAATTTGTTCACAAAGAACAATTGTTTTTTCGTTTGGGATTGTTCTGCCACAATCACAAACTACTAAAATTGGATTGTGCACAATCAATATGCATCACAATCCGACAGGAACAAACAAGAACTAGCCTGATTTTCCAGTCATCTTCAACTAACGTTTTGTGAACAATCGCAAACGTTCACAAACACAAACTGAGACTATTAAAATGCATTGGCAACAACTGCACAATCTTGGACGTGAAAATCGCAATATTCACCTACAATTGTGAACAAACTACAACACTATACCAGACCCACTGACCCTACCCATTACATCATTTATGGATGATCCCTGAACATTAACGAAGCGACTATAAGATGACATGAAAATTAATAAGGCTGAGGCATCCCAGTATGAATTTTAAAACGTTACCTTTCAAAAATTTCCTTCCTTGTCCTCTTTATCCCTACTACTGACTGATACTTCTGAGAGTTTAGACTGAGCTACGGACGGATGGGGCTGTACCAGGTACGTAATCCTGCCCGGTTGTCTATAACACGTAAACAAGAAATAAATGAACATACTTCGCAGGTTTCAATATTTGCCGTTTTACTTGCAAAACAAATGCTTATACAACTCATATAAAGAGATTTAGGCAACATTAATTAAAAAACCTACCTCCTTGTATTTTGCCTTAAGTTCTAATAAAACTTTAACTTCAGCAGTGACAACGTCTTTGGCTGCTATCAGATCCTTAACTTTATTCGCCTGTTAGTCAATCTGCGTATAAAGGAATAATACACAGTATAAATAAATCAAAATGACTTAACGATGAGAATTGATGAGCTCAATGATCAATTCAAGGGACATTGATATTCAAAGTGAATTGAGTTACGGAGGTTCACATATATGATATCATCACATTTGACATTCGGCCACTTTTCTGACCGGCCTACCCCTCGTCACACATGTTAAGCATAGGGCAAGTATTCACTTTTCATACCCATCTACCTATCGAAGTGATATCATTTATGAGCGCACCCAATACCATTTGCTCCTTACCAGCATGCCGGAGTAAGAATTCAAAATCGCAAAACTCGTGCCGAAGTTTTTCCCAAGGTTAGAATTCAAGGGCATTTAGTATTATACGTGTATCACATTCGGATCGGCATTCGGCTGGGCAACGGCAGTGACGGCTGACGGGCTGACGGGAAAAGATATTACATTATACAAGCAAAAGATTCGGAATTCTAACTTTCGGATAACTTCATTCTCATGTGAAAACGTACCTCCGATGGAAGTTACACATGGAACGATTAAAAACGCGCTTTGGTCATCAGGATGAGGACCATCGGGTGGCAGCAAGATCCAAAACAAAAGAAGGAGACAACCATTTTCTAAATCCTATAAGCAAATTAAAACAAAATCTTATTTATTATTAATACGAAACTCTGTTACAAAAAATAAGCATCTAACAATTAATTTTATGACATCCTAATTCTTAATAAATATTTGAGAAATTTGAAATCCGGTCGGTTTATTTCCTAATTAATTGCGAGTGGTTAAAGTTAATTAAAAATAAATTGAGATAATTGATAAATCATGAACCAGGTAGCAAAATTGCGTCTTAAATCGTGAGTAAAATCAGAGACGTATACACAGCATAATATGTAACACTGCTGCCCGGCTGCCATATTATTCAATTATAAGTTATGATTCTTTTTTGATTTTCCCGCCGCCGATCATTATGTCGTTTCCCTTCTTCCACTTTACATTTTTATGTAATTTTACTTATGCTTAGGTTAGTACATCAACGGTTGCACACCTCTTGGCTTTGTTACATCGTGAAAAATTAAAAACATAAGCAAATACAGAAGACTAAAATTCATCAATTTAAATTATATAGCTTTTTTCGTGATAGTTCATTGTTGTTTAACCTCATTATACTACATTTAAAAAAATGATTCAGATTAAAAAAAAGAACCATTCTAACTAATTGAGTTACAGTAATACTAAAGCTATACTCACTCGTATTTGATTTATATTTTCTGCAGATGAGTGGGCCTCAGTATTTATCTCCAATGATGTTACACTCGTCATCTGTTTCGCACTTTTGATATTAAATTGCGTCTGTGAAAAACACGCTGAGAGCCAATAGGAAACAAACTACAAGGAGTCCGAGAAACGACAAAACTCCACTCTTTCCCCTCATTTTTAGATGCTGAGCTTAAGCATCTATTGGAATGGCTATGTCCGTCTGTCTGTCTGTTCTTTATGCGCTAAAAAAATTTGAGATTTCTGTAATTATGTTTCATTATAGTGTAGAAGTTGTGTGCATATCGGAAACGTGGCTAAATAATAATACGGATGATAGCAAAAATAGTGTAGATGGATATCTCATGTAAAGAAAGGACAAACCGAATCACGATATTGGTTTGGTTACTTACGTAAAACATATTCTACATTCCGACCTTATTACTAAAATTGTTACAACTCAGAAGTCCTTAGCCATAAAGGTTAAACCTAAAGATACTAGACCTATAGTTATTGTGAATATGTACAGGCCTTCAGAATACCTTTATGCTGAGAGTCCTCTAATGTCAGATATTAACTATATTTATAATTATGTTACAAGTGCGTTAGCCTAACTTTAAATATTAGGAGATTTTAATGTTGATTCAATACAAAACAGCTCTATAACCAAGCTACTGCAAAATTGCACAAATAGTTTGAATTTGAATCAACCTATTAAAGTTCCTACCCATATAACGCTAACTACTAGCACACTATTAGACCATATATATATAAATAATATGCATTACATTAAAGAGGCAAATGTCCGTAAGTGGGGTTTGTCAGATCATTATATAGTCTATGTAGTTCATAAGAAAAATAGGCAATGCGTAACGCCTGTGTATATTACGATAAGAAATTATAAAAATCTGAATGTAAAGGTGCTTAAGACTGAACTTGTTAATGCAAAGTATTGTATTATAGAAAGTTTTGATAATATAAATGACAGGTTGCACGTTTTTGAAACCTTAACTGACTGCACCTTTGAGCGTAAAATTTCTGTTGTGAGTCGTATAGTTAAGTCAAAACCTCCTCCATGGCTAACATCTAGTATCAAAAAAGTAATTTATCGCAAGAATCATCTTAAACGCGTTGCCACATATAGCCTAAATTCTAGTGACTCGAACGCTTATAAGAAATATACAAAAACTATAATACTCATTCTGTGAGACAATTTAAAGCAAGTTTCCTTAAAAACTAAGTGTGTAAAATATAAATAATCAAAAGAATCATAAAGCACATTTAAATCTCTTATAGGCGATAATGTTAAAACTACTGTTATCCTGGAAATCATAATTAATAATACTACTTTTCATAGCCCAGTGGACATATGTTAAATAACTTGCTGATGCCTTTGTCTTTGTAAATAATAATAATTCTGTAGAAATCGATTGGTTTGTAAATTTAATTACAAATGACGTAGACCTAGTTTTTCCGAAGGTTACCGTTCTTAAAGTAGTGTCGCTTATAAAGTCCACAAAAGGAAAAATGTACCTCCTTGAATTGTAAAGCTATGTAGCTCGGAGTTGGCTCCTGCTCGTACTAATTTGTTTAATTATGCTCTGAAAATTGGTGAATTTCCGTTTATTTGTAAAGAAGCCATTGGTACTCCAATTTTAAAGCCTCATGCAAACATGTATTTACCTACGTCATATAGACCAATCTCAATACTTTCATTTCTTTTTAAAATCTTTGAAGCCGTAATATATACTAGAATTACAAACTTTGTAGGATCTAACAATCTTTTATCTAAATTACAGTTTGGGTTTCGTAAGCATAAATTAACAATGCATACCACAATTCATTTATCTGACTAAATTAACAAGGCTATTGAAGCCAAGCTTTTTACTGCTGTAGACTTGAAAAAAGCGTTTGACTTGGTCATTTATGTCAAGCTGCTGCAAAAGTTAAAGGTTAAATACAACCTACCTACCTACCTACTTACTTTAAATTCTCAGAAGCTACCTCAAAAATAGAACATTCCGTATAAAGCTAGGTGCATATTTATCCCTTCCCTATAAGTTAAATGTTGGGGTACCGCAAGGAAGTATTTCAGAGCCAATACTTTTTATTTTTTTTGACGACATCTGCGACGTCCTTCAATCCCCTGCACTTTATGCTGACAATGTTAAAACTTTTTGTGCTGCCAAATTGTCAGCTTTTGTTAATAAGCAACTTGAGCTTGTCACTGGTGATATTTTAAAATGGTGCGTTGACGATTCTATGAATATGAACTTTGTAAAGACAGTGTATATGGATTTCTGTAATTCTAGAATAAAACGCAAGAGTCATTTTAATTTCTTTGACTGTAATAATAAACATATTTTAAAAGTTCTATCATTGAAATATTAAGACATATATTTTGATAGCTACCTAAAGTTTGACGCTGAGTGTAATATTGTACTAAAGCAAATATCGTTTAAATGCTCGAAACTTGTAAAATATAAAAGATTCATGGACCCTAAGCTATTGGCTGTTGTGGTTAAGTCACTTGTGTTTTCACATTTAGATTACGGCCTTTCTATTTGGGCCAATGCTTCTAGAGTAGTACTTGAAAAATGTCAGAACACTATAGATCATTTTATTAAATGTATAAGGCTAAAAGAGCATTGTTTTGATATGATGACAAATAGGCAGGTGGGATTTCCCAAGGGCCGCTGTCAACCTCTTATTGACATGTATAAGTTATATGAAATGTAGTCTCCTAACTGTTAAAGAACGAATAATTTACATTACGGTATTGACGGTGCGTACTTTCACTAGCCAATCTGATAAATTTGACTGTATTATTGAAGTAATAAGAACAAGAGAAACAAACACTAGAAATAATTTTAGCTTAATGTGCAACAAAAATCTTTGTTTTACCATAGCTCATTTCAGTATAGGTCTGTAATTATTTGGAATTCCATACGTTTGTATATCTATAATGAAAAGAATTTGAAAGATTTTCAATTTGAACTAAGTAAGTGGCTGATAAATAACTGTGATATTTATAATAAATAATTATTTATATTATATTTAGTGATAGTATATTATTATGTATTCATGTCCATTCCTGGAATTCAGTGTCATAATACTGTGAGTTTGGGACAATAAGGCGATTACTTTACTTTACTTATAATGCTATAGTTTTATGTACCCCATATGCCCATATCCAATATTAAAAATTTTTTCAGCCTATTTCAAAATGTACATGTACTAAGCTTACCTATACTGGTTACAGATATTTAGGGATCATCCATAATGACGTCGTTCAAATATCACAGTGTTAAGTAATCCCTTTTTCAACATTCAAACCTTTTACAGGCTATTTTAAGATACATGCAATGAACATACTTTTATTGGCTATAGATATTCATGGATCGTCCATAATGACGTCCATCAAATATTATAGTTTTAAGTACCTGCACTTTCAATATACCAATTTTTTCCAGCTTATTTTAAAATACATGTAATGAGCTTACCTATACTGATTATAGATATTCAGGGATCGTGCTTGATGACGTCCTTCAAATATCATAGTTTTAAGTACCCTAATTTCTAACCTTAATTTTTTTTAATATTGAGCAAGCATCTATAGGACATAGTAAGACAGTCGGTCACTTTTGCTTGTCAAAATACTTGTGAACGGTAGTCACTTATTTTTTAAAAAACTAAAAATTTCGAGCCTGGAGTGAGCCCGAACAAAAAGTGCCAATGACATGCGTTCGTGTTTTTGCGTCGTTCAGAACGATGGGCCTCACAGTGAGTCCGACGCAAAATTTCCACCTCTTCTCCTCACAAGAGAGCCTTAGATACTAAAAGTAATTTGTAATACATATAAAAAATGTTGTAGCCTTTGGCAAAGCATGTCGACATATACAATACTAATGATAAAATAAAATAGTATTACTATTACTAGTATGAACGGAACCAACACCAAAACTAAATCACTAATTAAAATTAAAATAATGATAATCATTAATTAAATATACATAGCAATGCACAATGCACTGAAACTAATGACACTGACAGTGATGCAGAATTTTAAAACTAATGCCAGTTCATGTTTAATAAATTTCATTAAAATTCTATAATTTTAAAATTTTATATTTTTATTTATCAAATTTTAATATATTCTCTTACGATATATACGAATAATAAATCAGACTAAAAGTCGTTTGTACTCAACTATAAAAAATGTAGGCATATAGTATGTAAGTCAGTTAGCCATATATTAAAATAATAATTTCGTTATTGTGTAATTAAATAATATTAAACACCAGACACAAAGTTAGTATGTAAGCACTGTAGACACAGTCAGTATTCCACTTAACCAATTTCTGCACTAAAACAGCTTATACTGGACAGAGGTACTAGTGTAAACGGAATCAACACCAAAACTGAATTATCAATTACAAATTGAACATTTTGATTTATTTTTTATTTTATTATTTCAGTATCAGTACAATTAATTAAATTATATTAGATAATAATAATAACAAAAAACATTTAAATGTAATAAAATGTCAAGCAAATAACTTAATTAAATAAAATTAATGGTAAGTATAAATAAAAAATGTTATTAGAGTGATAATATAATATTAAAAAATAAATTAGACAGTTTGCAATATTAAAAAAAATACATAACTCGAAAATATTCACAAGTAGTGCAGATACATTCATAACTATATACAGTCAAATCATTCCAGAATTATTTTTTTCTGTGGCAAATGTTTTTTAAGCCTCCCTGTGCCCGTATTCGTTTTAACCTCTCATTACTTTCAGTATCAGCTCTCTGGTATGACTGGTATGACTCGGAGTCTAAATCAGACCCAGAACTTAAATCTAAATTATAATTATAACTGCCTCTGGGATTATTGTTGCTGTGCAAGTCAGTCTTAGTGTGCGTGGTGTTTACACTACTGTACCCGTACCCAGTGTAGCTATCTAAACCATCGTCAGAATTTATTTCTTCGTCTTCCTCTCCCTGTTAAAGCACATGAGCTGACCAGTGTCGACGCAGAGACTGTGAGTGCTTTACAGCACACAAACAACCTTTAAATTTATACAAATAAAAACCTTGTTTAGTATAATCAAACTGTTTTCGGATAATTTTCATTGGTATTTTTTTATTTTCAGTTTTGTATTTTTTGACTAAATCAGAATATGTTTGTAATTTTATACTTTTTTTACGTGAACTATCCAAGTTGCTTATAGGATTAAGATCAAGGCCAAGGTCAGTTTCAGTTACATTTGTGTTATCTTGTGGTTTGCCTGAATAGTCATCGTCTGACTCTGACTCTGACAAGTTTCAACATTATTTGCCATTTGCTACTTGACACTGACACTCATGCTTACGCTGCTTACATACCACAAGTCACAAGCCACTGCTTTAATTTAAATAATATTAGCAGAACAGTAACCGTCACCAGTGCCAGTACCAGTACCATTACTACCAGTTGCAGTACTTAGTGAGTACTCTACAGTAAGTGTAGTGTAGTCGTGTAGTAGCAGTGTAGCAGTAGCCGGTAATGCTGTGGCTGTGTGACATCTCCGTATGTATGCCGTATGCCGTATATACCTAATGCACAGTGCACTTTTCTAATATTTTCTTATAAGCCAGGCTAAGAGATTTAAACAATTTCAATTATTTGATTAGTATGTTGCTATTAGAAAACCATCAATAATATGTTCATATAATTTAAGTGATATTTTATATGCTTAATACTATTTATTGGTCTAGATTACTCTAGATGTTTGGTAAATTTTAAATTCTCAATATTTTTTAATTGCATTAGCAAATGGAATGCTCTTAAATAATTTCCGAGTAATTCAAATAATTAAAAATATCTGCTGCTGATAGTGCTTAATTAATGAGACTATAACTATGTGCATATATTTTAATAAGAAAATTTGGAAAATTTATAAATATCACATAAATTTAAGTCAGATGTGTAACGTAACTTTTAAGTAAATTTAATTAATATTACAATTATTTTGTTGTATTAACACAGGCACACAGAAATTAGAATTAAATATTAGAATTATTACAATCAGTGCCAGTGCACTAACTAATGGTGCGACCTGCAATGCATAATGCATATACATACGACGTGCATATCCCCGATCCCCCGGTTTGAATTTCCTTTTTATGTATTTCAGATATTTTTCTGGAAGACAGTACTGAGTCCAAACTGAGCCCAAAGAGGCAGACGGTCACTTTTTAATGAGTCAGACTCAGTACCCCACTACGGAAACGAAAAACCCTTGAGTTTTCAATATGGGCTCATGGCTTGCGTCGAATTGCGGCGAGAGGAAAAATGAGTGAGCCTGGGTAGAGCCCAACATTGTTTGGTTTTGTCGACCGGGATGCCGGTCGTGAACAAAAATGGCCAGGTCACTTCTGTTTTGTCTTACTATGCTATAGAAATGATTTTTTTGTCTGTTTATTGGTCTGCCTGTCGTCTGTCTATATGGCTGCAGATCACACGCTACAGGTCACACGCTTCAGGTCACACGCTACAGGTCAAACGTTACAAGTCGCATTTTTGAACTGATAAAATTGATGATCGTCCGCAAGTTCGAGGGAAAAGTGCTGTATAGTTGTGCAAGAAAAAAGTGCTGCATAGGTTTTGATTAGAATCTGAAAAGCATTGTTTACCAGTGACCAAGCCAAGTTGCTGTAAGCTCAGCATCTACTTCGGGCCCACGGTCGCCAAATCGCGGGAAAAAAAGCGCCGGATTTTTACACTGGTGGTTGTCGAGCGTCTCTATATGTGAATCATCTCGAATGGTGAAGGCTACATTTTTATGATGAAGCACTAATAAATAATAAAATCTTGAAGTCATACTTTCTAGATAGCTGATGCTATGGTCTGTGTGTGTAACAAATTTTAGCTCAATGGCTTTAAAATTACGATATCTAGGAATAAATGAAGAAGGAATTCCAAAACAACTTAATTTTACATTCTTTTGCGTGAACTTCAAATTCTGATATCTACGTGATTGAGAAATTTCTTTAGTTTTTGCAAGGATATAAAGATTTAAACAGACCCAAAAAACAAATGTTTACGTTTAAATAAATATTATTAAATCATGTTTGTCATCATAAAGTTTTAAAACATTTTTGACTAAAAAATCATTGAAGAAGCAAATCAGAGACGGGCAGACAAGACCATAACTCCAAAGCACCTAACTAGATTATTTTTTTTGGAGGAGGATAAATAAATAAATGCCTACACCCAAAGCGTAGCTAACGTTACAATAATACAAAATTTTATTAATTTTGAAGTTGCTTCTAGGATATAAAATACAAAGAATATCTAAAAATTAAGAAAATAAAATACATCATAATTACATTAATCCTGCTTTAAGCATCCTAGAGCCGAGACCCGAAATAAAAAGTTAAGCTAGAAGTACGCAATTACATTTAGTCAAATGGGAGTCAGATATTATCAAACAAAGAAAGCTTTATACAATAAAATGCAAAATTATTAGAAGTATCATGCAGTCCACACGTCTCGTGCCCGTTCCTTCCACCAAAAAAAATACCCCCAGCAAAGCCAACGAACAAAACAACAGCTACAACCATCCCAAGAATCCACCAATTAGAGCTCAACCTAAAATAGGCAAAACGCGTAATTTAAAAAATTACGAAATAATAATGAAATAGAGAAAATTAAAAAAAGTTATATATGCACAACAAAACAAAAATTCAAACTTAAGTAGTTCCTCCTTTACATAAGGTTCAGGCACAGAAGAGGGAAAATTGAAAACGTTTCTAAAATTACTAGCTTTAGGTCGTAGAAATTCGTACTTTTTGGACCTAAAACTAGAAACCAACAACTGAACATGAGGATCCATTACGTTTATATATAAATAACACAAATTCGAATAGATAATACAAAAGAAAACTTGTATTTAGGAATAAGAAAATAACAATCTGACAAATCTAAATCTCTTTGATTCGATGTTTCTTAAATTTGCCACACTATTTACAACACCAGCATACCTTTACCATAGATTTCCAATAATCAGTATGTCGTCTAATAGTATAGGGATGGGTTGCGGTACCCCTATCGATGATTTTGAGGTAGAGCTGTTGTTAGAGCAGAGGGAGTTAAATTTTTGTGAAACAACAATGGCGCTAGTGCCTCGAACCCTAAAAGTAGAAGTAGAAAAGGGGTAGCTTTACCCCTATCCTATACTATAACATTGGACGCAGAGCTCCGTTTTAGCTCCGCAGTAGCGTACGGTCGATATAGGGTTATCCATTTGAGCATTTTATAGACCAAATACAATAAAATAAAATTAAAGAATCATTCATAATGACCTATGTTAGTACTAAATATCGTAATTAAGTAATTATTTCTTGACATAATCAAACTTAATTAGTAACTAATAGCTATTATTGATTAACTAATAAATATAATGTGTATATTATTAAAAAAATATTTAATTTGAATCAAATACCAATTGTAATTAATAGGACAAAGCCAGTAACACTTATTATCTAATATCCCTCCCAATTCTCCGCCGCATAAAACTTTGCATAAAATTTGGTTTGCGGTGAGGGCATTCAATCAATATATGTTGTAAACCTTTGACTTCTCTGCCGCATAATTTTTTGCAGTGTTCAGTGAGTTCAGTTGCACATTATAAGTAGTAAGCCTTCAGCTTCTCTGCCGTATAGACGCTCGTAGTGGCCAGTGAGGCCAGTCACGCATGAAATGTAGCATATCAAACATTTCTTTGCCCGAAATGTCTTCATGTTATGTAGTGACGGCAGTCACACATTAAATATGCTTTATCATTCACTTGTTTGCATAGTCCTTTGCTTTGTTTATTAACTGCAATCACACGACGTATATAGTGTATATCATATTGCTAGTTGCGGTGCGGGCAGTTGCCTATTAATTGTAGTATGTCTATAATTTTTTTCCCGCAAAGTTCTATACAATTTGTAGTAAAGGCAGTTACACATTATATGTAGAATATCACCCACGTCTCTGCCGCATAGTTTTTAGCAGTTTTTAGTAACCGCAGATGCACGCCAAATTGAGTATTTCTTTTACTTCCCCGCCACATAACGGCACTCGGGCTGTAGTACATAAATGGTCAATCCTTAATTTCCCTGCAATATAGACCTTAGCATTTTGCAATGAGGGCAGTCACATACTACATGTAGTATGTCCTAAACTTCTCTTCTGCATGCTTCGTTCTTGTTTGTGGTGTTACACAGAAAATTTAGTTTATCTCCTACTTTTCTGCGACATTGTTCTTTGAGATGTGTAATAGGAGCAGTTATGAAACATACATAGTATATATATCATTTATTATGTTACGTAGTCGTTTGCGTTTTGTAATAACGGCAGTTACAAATGATATGTAGTATCGCTTAAAGTGTTGTGCCGCATAAACCGTATCGATGTTTGTGGGTTGTAGTTAGGGCAGCTGAACATAATTTGTAGCATATCTGCTGAATAGTTATGCATTGTGTGGTTGGGGGCAGTGAAAAATCAAATGTAGTATATTACCCACACATTTGTTGCATGTATCTTTTAAAAATAGAATAACTTCCAAATAATGTGTAGTTAAGCTTCAGCTCATCTGCTTGTTGCAGTTGGTAGTAAAATTATTTGCATATAAATTCTTTTATGCGTTTTTCTGCCGTTTACACTCTTGCAGGTTGCAGCAAGGGCAGCCATTCATCACATGTTGCATACTCTTTTGTTTTTCTGCCGCATAGTTCTTAACAGTGGTTAGTGAGGACAGTTACACATTAAAAGTAGAATGTGTTTTACTACGCTGCTTTAATGCTTTTAGCTAGTTGTAGTGATTTTTTAAATGCAATCATAACATGTTTTTTGTCTGACTTGATGCGGCTAGTTGCGCAGTTTTGTTATCACACTAGATTGTTTTATAAACTGCAAAACTAGTATACTGTAGTGAATTTGAATGTGCTGTATAGACAAGCAAGTGTTGAGCTGCGTGTTGGATGCAGTGGTTGGGCGATGTATGAAGTGAGTGGCAATGCAAATTTGTTTTCAGTTGGTATTTGTAATTCGCTCTGGGTACACACAGTGATCATAAGAAATTCAAGTCTTAAAGTGCATAGTTACTACGCAGTATTATTGTATTTGCTGGCTACAGTGAGTTTTGCAAGCTATACTTATCAGCAAAAACCATTATTAATTCCTGCTGATGGACCGACAGTAGAATTTTTACAATTATTCGATATACAAACAGGTGAAATCAAACTAATGCTAATATCTGAAAGTGCAGAAAATTTTACAACTGCTTAAAAATTTGGATATACAAAAACCAAGCATTCAATAATAAAATTGAGCGCAGACTATATAGACAATTAAGTTTTTCTGGCGAAATGCAAGTTTTACTTCTTGGTCTGTTTGAAGTAGGGCTTGCAGTTGGTGGAAAATATCAAAGTAATCAAAAACAATTAGCCCGAAAAACTAGTGGACACCTAAAGATTGAAGAAGGCACAGACTTTGAATACGTACAGCTATGTGACAAACGTTTTCTTTCTACAATTAACACTCAGTATCTGAACAAGTCTGCTATTAATGCCACTCATATAATTTTTGGCCGACAATGGGGACTGAACTAAGGAATAAACTTTGCATGTGCAAATAATGAGCAGGACAAAAAAAATGAAATTGAAGCAAAAATGAAAGCCGACATGCAATTTAAATTTGTAAATTTAAAAGCCGACATCAAGTTTGGTTCTTCATTTTAAAAAGAAACAACTGAATCGAATTATAAAATCGACGTCAAGGCAAATATTCAATTGGCATTTTAGTCCCCACAGGAATACAATGAAATCTTGCTGTTTTTGCAACAACTTCCTAGTTTGATGAAAAAAACTGAGACTGCGAAGGGTGGTGTTATTTATTACACCCTGCTTGACATTGAAGATGTCATTTTGTGCCACAGACTTACAATTCAAAATGATCCAGTTGAAGAACTAGGAAATCAGTTTAAAATTTTAATCAAGAACACACTAATAAGGCTGGAAGAAAAAACACAAAGGGTTAATGACATACTAAACGACTTTATTGATTATCAAGAATGTGTTCCCTTCCACATTTATGTAAGACTAGAGAAATTCAAATTGAAATTTGATAATGCTAGTGCTGTTTTTATTGAAAAACTGAAAAACAAAATTGTCAACGTGCGGTTTGGTTCAGAACCACGACATAAATTAATAACATTTATTGGAGAGCATTCAAACGACGAGTTTTTTGGTTCCAACGCCTACAACGTCGTCAAAATTTAATTCTTAGAGTGGATTGATAAAATCGAATTTTATAAAACTTTGAAAGCTAGTGACATAAGTTGTTTGTCCGTAAATACAAATATTCCTAATTTTCTTTTACGCCATCATACAAAGTACCTTTCAATATATTTGTATGACTATTCTACAATAATGACGTCAAAAAACTGGTTGAAGACTAGCTATACTTTTAAGACAAATTGTGGTCATTTTACTAATGTATCCTGCTAAATTGTTGACTGCGACCTGGATTTTGACAAACTTTGTGAAGACTTTCCTGACGTAGTTATGCAAAGCCACTTCAGAGAAACTTACAATCCAACTGAATACTCATCGCTGGTTGATTCACTCAAAAATAAGATTTTGTATGACGACAAAAGGCATTATAAAATTATGAATGCTACGTTATACCTTTACTGAATTTCTTCTATTTACAAAGAATTGTTACGTAGTCTAGACGTTAGATCACAAAACTACATATCAGAGATACACAGTTTTATACAAAAAAGCCATACAACAAGAATAGATGAATTTTCAAATTTATATAATATTTCTGGACTGTATAATCAACCAATTTTGGATTTCAGCTACGCCAATAGAACCGTAAGGAATCCTGTAGAGGAACTTTACGACGACTTCATTGATTATTCCTAAAATCATTAGCACAACTGCTTTCATATATGCTTATGTAATTTGTATATAATATATAAGCAACAATATTTGCAACTTAGGCCTAAACATACTGCTGTGAAAATTTTAATAATAGTATAACTTCACTTGTAGCATTAGATAACAATAATCTGCGTAACTTGTTTATTTGTTCAAAATTAAACATTGCCAAACCAGGCAACAGTGTGACTATTAAATGAACTTAATAAAATTGCATTTGCTCGTTTACTATGACATATGTTTTTGCAACACAGTGTACCTAACAGCAAACTTAATTGCATCAATATATTGTATAAAGTTATTATTAAAAAACGTATATGATCATAAGACGGTTCTACTCTGCATGTTTCTGATGTTTTTTGCGATTTTCTTTCAAGGCTGGTCGGGTGATTCTGACTAAAAACTTGAAGGTGAATCTATTGCGTTGCAGATTTCAGCTGTACTTTGTACTTTCCTATTTACGACGCAACAGGCTTTTGCAACTACAGCTGATTTTTATTTGCATTTAAAGCAGAGACGGGTTGTATTCTATTTAATTACAGTTTGGAATCAAATTCTTGCTTATCACGTCTTACACCTTTTAGTTCGTCTTGGGTTGTGAGCTTTATCGGATCAAAAACGAACATTACTACACAACCATGAACAATTCGTGGTTATCACTTTTGTTAATTTTTTATTTTTTTAGGCTTGTTGGTTCTAAACAAGAAAAACAAGTTTCACATAAGCACAGACACAAGCATAATACTTACTTAAACAACACGTTGAATACTAACAACCCAGTGTTAGTTCACGTTGATGAACTAGCGACGTCCGAAAATGTAAGTAACAAAGTAAAATTTGCATAGTGTATTTAGAAATTTCATTTATTTATTTGTGTTTAGATGCAGCCAATGCTACCAGCTGCCACTGTGACAACGGGGAATTTTTAATTCACTTTTATATTGTCTGAAACTAATATCGACAACTACGGAATTCAAGAACTTGATGTTTTTGTCGAAATTTAATCCATTTTTAATGGTCGTAGGGCTGGAAAGGCAACAGATAATATTATGCAAAATTATTCAATGATAACAGTCAGATGTGACTCTTTGAAAATTACCAGCGTAATTGATTCTAACCACAAACTTGTCAAGTTAAGTTTAGATAAAGTTTTTATTGTCGTTGGTTTTGGGGACCACTCAGATATATTATTTTATTCTGCTGAAGATCAAACTGTTATAAGTGGTGATAAAAACGAAATGAGGAATTGTAGGATTACAAGTTGTGCAGTCCTTCTACTGCACAATAAGAGCAAACGAGAATTCTATGAAATTATTTTGCGTTAAAGCATGCAAAACAAATATGTTAGGCATAGTTTTGCAGACGACCAACGAATGAAAACAATAATTGCAAAGTCAACACAAGATATTATTGTATATGCAAAGCAAAATGTAGGAAACCTACGTTGCCCATATTTCGACAGAATTTTAGCTGAAATTGCAAAACCAAACAGCAATTATATCCTTCGAGATATTACGACATCAACATATAAAACCTTTCCTTCGTTGAACTATTGCTCAGATGTATCAAGACCATTTGAGGCAAGTAGTTTTTTGAACAAGGAAAATCATCTCGTGGATTTAAAAATGTCTGCACAGGCAATAAAATTAAACAAAGTAATTTTGAAAATTCAGTTGTTAGACATGTGCAGCCAAATATTCAACCACACCAAAGACCAACAAGCAACCAAATAACAGTAAGTAATGACAAAATCGACAATTCTGCAACTGTGGTAACAATTGAAGTTACGCCATCCACAGTACCTCTTGTAACCTGGTTGAATCCATACCGAAAGCATAATTTCAAGCCTGAGTGGAAATCAGTCTGCCGCGGTGACCTTCCTAATTTAGGCCGGTATGAGTTTCACACTTCACACGTGCAAGATTGGCTTAACGTGGTAGTATCTGAATCAAAATGCAGATTCTTGTGCCATGCTTGTAAAACATATTTCGCAATGGGCTATCGAGTGGATGTTAGGTTTAAAAAAGCTATTGTGAGTGAGCAAAGATATTGGTCAGCAGCTCTAAGTGCAAATCACAGAGAAATCGTGGAACATGAAAATGATAAAATACATGTATCTGCGTCGCACTTTGTGAATCAACTTTCCCTTGCATCTAACGAAGACGAATTCAAAAAAGTTATTGAAGCTGAAAATAATAATCAAGAAACAATTTTTAAAGCTACTTCGAATATTATAAAAACTGTATACACAATAGTGAAAGCAAATATACCATTTTTTCAACTTCCAGGAATTATGATACTTTTGCAAAATTTAGAGGTTTCAGTTGGAGTGTGGCACTATAATGAGGTTGCAGCGCAGGAAATTGCAACAACAATTTTAGATTCATTTCATAAAAAGTTACCTAATTCGTTGATAATAAATAACAAAAGGTTCACCTTACTGTGTGACGAAAGCACAGATAGAACTCATTTAAGCTACTTAATTGTATATCTTTAAACCCTAGAGGATATGTTTCCTATTACGTATTATTACGGAATAATTCCATCAAGCGATGGTCAAAGTTCCAGTGCTACTTTTAACAAATTTCAAGAACAAATTGAACAAGATGATCTTGTTGTCCCAGGATTTAAAGCATATATCAAAAGCCACATTGCATTGTTAGTTACAGACAATGCTAATGTTATGGTTAGAGAACAAAATTCTTTTTGCACTAAACTAAACGAATACATCAAACCTATCAGAATTTCAAATATAGGATGTTTAGCACATATCATTGTAAGAAGGGAATAGAATCCACAACACTCGCTTCCACAGGTTCTCTCCAGATCTTCCAGACAGCATCGGCCATCTGACAGAAAAGGACTCCCTCCCCATGGACCCATGGAAGGAGTAGAAAATGCAAAAGAAATAAGATATGCGATCCTTCTGTTCGATGCGAATTGACCAAGAGATGGATCAGAAAACCACGCTGCCCTGCGGCAAAGATGCATCTCGAGGAAAAAGAAGCGAGGAAGAAAGGAGAGCTCAGCGTGCTTAGGCAGTTGGAATTCCGTCTTCAGCCAGGACTGAGGTTCGCAATTGGTCTTCAGCAGGAGCAGCCCAACTCCACGATCGACTTCTCAAGAAGAGAGGGATTCAAATTCATCTTTATTATTTCCTTTTTCCTAAAAATAATATTCAATTTTTGGAGATGAAGAATACCTATTCCTTTGACTTTCCTCATTGGCGAAGCTGGAGGCCTTGTCCTTTTGAAAATAAAATAAAAACTAAATCTAAACTAACCTGACTTCCCATTAGAATTGGCAAAACTCAATTGGCAAAATTTCTGTGGCAGACCGTATTTCCAAAGAGCCTTGGTTGGGTCGTCGGCGGTCGCGTTGCTCCGTTTGCTCCCCACCGTCGACGGATACCCGCCACTCCTCGGCTTTGCGGAAGCTCATGGTGGCGAAGCCACTAAAGGTGAGCCGTTTCTCAACACCCCGGCCTCTGCCACCGAGCCACTTGCCACTGGAAATCCTATGAGTAAAATTTAACCTCAAATAGTGAGGAAAACATAAACTGAGCGTAAATCAATGGCTTTAAATTAAATAAATAAAACTCACCATTATAGCCATAGTTGAGATACTTGGCAGTCTGCAGCAGCCGAGCTTCTCCCACTTTCACAGGTCTCCGGCCTTCTCCGGAGTGGTGGACACCCCCTTCATAAACTATATCTACCATCTGACATTAACTAATATACAATTGAAAATAAAATTACAGGTATGGGTGGAAAAATATGAGCACATAAAAATCATCAATTAAATGGGGAGATAAATCCCTTGATGCCATTTGATGCGAAGCTGAGGAGGTAAGATAAACTCAGGGATGGCCTCACACCCGCTCTTCGAAGCGGGGGAGAATATCATTCTTGTTTTAATTGAGTTAGTGATGATGTGGTCAATTAATAGGCAAGCAGAAAAAGATTTAAGTACCTCTAAAAGTTTCAAGCAGAAGTGAACAGATTCTAACAAAACATAAAATTGGCATTTTAAGAGACGAGCTTCCATAAAGATGCTTGCTTGCATGTAAGATACCAGCACTTCCATCAAATTCATCACTTGGAACAGCGCTTTGGATGTTTCAAGCCAGCGTTGCAGCGTCTTCGATATAGTAAACCCCTCGAGTAGTAGCTATTATTCCAAGTAGACATAATTTTAAGCAAAACATAAATGTTATGATTTTTACAATACAGTCTAGGTTTGGTAGCGTGGATCTGATCAAGAATATGCCCTTTAATTCCTCGCTGCAGTTCCAAGATCGCTTAAGCAGGCTACAGTGTTAATCAAGGAGAACTAATTATTTTTTACTTACTGTCAATAGATACTTGGATAACAGTTGTCGCGTCAGTATTTAACGAAAAACTATTACCACACATATGTATAAACGAACGAACCCTATTTTTTGATGGGAGAAATTCTGTGTTACCTGTGGCAATGTTTTTCAGCTGTAAAACTGTAGACTGACAATACTGCAGTTATTCAACATTAAAGCTGCGTTGGCCTAATGGTATTGTTTAGATAGAAATATATCAACACTAATCATTAAATATAGTCGTTACTGTTGCTTTTAAAACTGAGTAGTCTAAAAATTACCATCAAACAGACGTCCCAAATAAGTGCCATTAATACAACACCAGATTAAAAACATTTATATTAAGCTGTTCTGCAACTAATATGAACAAAACGATAAGAAATTGTAAGGAAATCGCGAAATTAAAATAAATTACTATGTAGTAGGGGAGTGCGTATGTGTGATCGGGTTCATTTTTTATCAACTTTGAAAATCTGTATCGTTTTCCACAGACAACGTACAATAACGAAGAAGCTATCATTGTACTTCTCTATTAATACTGTATGCACAAAAAATTGATCAGTGTCGAAAATTAAAAGTTGCAAGAGATACAGGTCATTGTACGAAAAAACTGCAGAAAGTCTTACAACGGCCCAAGTGCCCTTAATGTGATCAATACATTTAAAGTTAATGGTAAAGTAGGGTCTTGAATGTGACCAATTCAAAAAAGTACTCAAAACTTTCATAATTTTACATAGCCAGAGTTTTCAAGGAAACAAGCTGAAATCAGTAGTGAAGATAGTTGAGACTATAGGTTGTATGAATATTAGATGAACAGATTTTTAAAGGCGGTAATATTTGAACGGCGGCCACTGATCACACTTAAGGGGTGATCACACATACGCACACTACTACTATCAATTTTTTAAGACTATACAGCTAAGGTTATTGTGAAAAAATTGAAAGCAGCGCTAAGCAGAAAAGCGTTTTGTTTGCTCGAGAAGATGCTGACAAAGATATGAATTTGAAATGGGTCAATGGTAAATTCCAGTGTGTTTCAACACTCCATTTTTATAGCTTAGTTTCACAATAAGGGCTCTGTGGGACGCATCCCATAGCCCCCATTTTTATATAAAACCATGAGACACAAAAACTTCTTACACTAGACGATCGAGTTGGCTCGATCGCTTATACTCTAGTATGACCTTTAAAGCAATAAGCAAGAATTTGTTTCTGTATTTACATTTAATGCTTTACGGGAACACAATAAACACATGCTTTAGTGCCCAAAATCATCCGCAACGTTTAGAGTAGAACGTAAGAAGGGCATTTTAAACTGACAAAGTTTTGAAAAACCAGTTTTCGGCTAGTTATTACATTTTGGCACTTATTCTTACTAGCATTATATTGTTGATGTGTTGCCAGGTGTCCAGGAATGGAGTGTCATGTCCAGTGTCCAGGCGCAAGGTTCTCCTGGACGCAAAATGTCCAGGATTGAATGTTTTGTTAATTTTAATGTAAAATATAGGTTTTAAAAATTTTAAAATATTTCCTGTATGAAGTAACTGAATCGCCCTCTTTTCTCTATGATTAAATACTCATCTAAACAAACGAGTACTTTATTATGCAAACTGAACCTGGGGTTATGCGAGTTCGAGCTGAATTTATATTCATTCATCGAAGTTATGTTAGCGAAAAAGGGCTAGCGTAACTAAGCATACTCCGCAGCGTAATAAGTATTTTATTTGTAATTATTTTATTGATTTTCCGTTTATAGAAGTTAATCCTGCAGCCAGCCAAATAGGTGTTTGTTAAAATAAAGTTACAGTAACCATGCATATAGTTTGTATTAATCATAGGGATTAATACATATACATGGTGTAGATGTCCAATTAGTGTGTTTGCACTTTTCCTGTCAGACTGCGAGCTGAACAGTCGCTCTTTAAATTGGTTCCTGGGCACTTTAAGCCCACAGTTGATTGGATCAACCCACCTGTACTGCTGCTAGGTTCCTAGCGCCTCAAAATCAAAGGCTCAGGTTGAGTTCATCTGTACAGCTGCTGGGTGGGCCAAAAACCCAAATTTGAGCAGAAGAATCTGCATGCACTGGATCAAAATTTCTGGATTTCCGAATATTGCTACAGTGTCAAGTGTGGTGTCATCAATTTCCAGGTCATACGCCAGTTTTAGTGAATAATTGGATATTAAATCAACATGCTCAAGACAGTTACAGAATCAAAATCAACTTAAAAGTCAATCCTCCTATAGTTGAAGAAAGAAGTAAAGGATCTGTTTACGTTCCTTTCCCGAATAGCAAATAGTACACGGGTTGGTCTGACTATTTAATTACCTACTTTTAATATATTCTCGCATAGTAGCAAATCAAATTAGATAGGCAAAGTAAGGACCAGGAAAGAAAATAGACATTTATAACTCAAACCCTCTGGCCAAGGGATGAAAACCGCCGTTTCTTAGCGGCAGGATGCAGGTTCAAATCCTGCTCGATGCAATATGTCGGATGGACCTAAGATCCACCCTGGGTTCAAATATCCCGTACTGTCCTCCTGGGTTACATAGTTTTAGATTTAGAGTTATTTTGCTCAAATTTGTTTATTTTAGTATGTATAGTATGTAATAAGTTCCTATTCTACTTATAATAACTTTAACAATGTCATATTATAAAGCTAGGAAAAATGAAATATGTATGATATGTTACTGTGCAGATGCACGAAAGCTTGCCATAAGATGTAGTGTTTGTCAAAACCTATACCACAACACCAGATGTCTAAATCTTCCCATTAGAAACGAAGAGTTTAATACCTTAATTAATTCAAAGCTTTGAAGATGCAAATTGTGTTGTATTAATAATAGCAATACTAGTGCTGAGTACGAAACATGTCTTCAAAATATAGGTAATAATAATGACTCTTTCTTCATTCCTGACAATTGAAATCTTTTATCTAACTCTTTTCATCTTTAACCACTGTCAAAAGGCATTAAAGTTATACACATAAATGTATGTAGTCTGCGCCTGAAAGTTGACCAGCTTTCGATTATTACATCATTATTGTGTAGGCATTATGTGTGTCACCGAGACATGGCTTAATGTAAACACTAATGATAACGAAGTCCATATCCTAGGATACTACTTCTATGGAAATGATAGAGGCGCAGGCGGAGGTTGTGTAGGTATTTATGTTAAGGAAAGCATTAAGACTGAACTACTTACTGCATCTATTTACTCTGCTTAATCTATAACTATTACTGTCAAACGACCTAAAACTAAACCCTTTGCTATAGTCAATGTATATAGACCCCCTGGGCATTTGGTACATGATGATAATTTCTTCTATGGTTTGTCAGAACTGATTTCGTCTCTTCATCAGCACTGTTTATATATACACATTCTAGGTGATTTTAATGTTGACATATTATCTAAATGTAACAATACACGTTACTTATCTCAATGTACACACAAAATTAATTTAACTCAAATTAGTAGTGAGCCTACCAGAACAACGGTAACTAATCGTACATTAATAGATCATATCTATACTAATACTGACACATTTGTCAAAACTACAGGGGTCATTAAATGTTGGCTTTCCGATCATATTATTGTCTACTGTGTATTGAAATACAGTATAAATATAGATTAACTCAGCCTCCAGCTACTTAAAACAAAATATTTAATTTTAAATGAATTTGATTTGGTTGATGAGAAATTATTTGAAACATGGACCCATTGTTTACTAAAAAAGTATGTAC
Source organism: Dicyrtomina minuta (assembly GCA_949802685.1). NCBI lineage: Eukaryota > Metazoa > Arthropoda > Collembola > Symphypleona > Dicyrtomidae > Dicyrtomina > Dicyrtomina minuta. The sequence goes on from OX461809.1 coordinate 86,933,531, forward strand.
CAATAGTTAAAAAGCGTATGCAAGCAAAACCGAATGCTTGGCTAGATAGTAAGCTCAAGAAACTAATACATAGAAAAAACCACTTAAAGAAAAAAGGTATGAGATCTAAGTTTCCACAATGCGGGGTAGAGTATAAATTATCTAAAAACAAAGTTACGCTGTTAGTGAGATATGCTCAAATTAATTTCTTTCGGTCTAAATTCGAAAACTGTAAAACTCCAAAAGAATCTTGGGATGCGTTTAAGCTTCTGCTTGGAAACAAAGTATCAACTACGAGTATACTCGAACTTAAAATTAACAATTCTATAAATATTGATAAGCATACAAATACTGATAGCCTAGCTGAAGCTTTTGTTGTCAACCATTTAAATGAAGAAAATGAATTACTACAACTATCTGAATCATTTAAATTAAATGACCTTTTATTTCCATTAGTTACAAAAAAGGATGTTTTAGTATTGATTAAGGACACAAAGGGAAGCTCAACCTCAGGGATGAAAAATGTGCTTTATTAAATTATTAAAATGTTTCCTGATATATTTGCTTTCATTCTACAGGATATATTTAATTATGCACTTAAAAGAGGACAGTTTCCTCTTCAATGGAAAAACGCTATAGTAACTCCATTACTTAAAACAAAAACTAACAAATTGTTGCCCACGTCATATATACTAATATCAATTCTACGTTTTCTCTCAAAAATATTTGAAGCAACAATAGCTTCCAGGATAATGACGTTTGTAGAAAATAATTAGTTATTATCGAATATACAATATGGCTTTCGTAAAGGTAGATCCTGTTTACATGCACTGATTAAATTATCTCATAACATATATAACCTGATTAAAAACAAGAAACTCTGTGCAGTATTATTTATTGACTTACGAAATTCATTTGACATGGCTAAATATGTCAAACTAATCAAAAAAATCCACCGTATATACCACCTTTTTGTATATCTTATTTGAATTATGTGGTTATTTATCAAACTGCGATTTTTCTATAAAACTGGGTAATTATATATCTAATCCCTATTCTTTGAATAGAAGTGTGTCCCAAGGTGGTGTATTAGGTCCTATTCTTTTTATAATGTACTTTGATGACATTACAGAAGCATTAAAAGACTCAGCTCTTTATGCTGATGATATAGAATCTGTGAGTACTGCTAATACGTCTGTACAGTTGAAAATGGATCCAAAAAAATTAAAATAAATTTGAGGTTGCCATGATTTAACCGCAGTTCTTACAGGGTGCCCGACCTCGAATTCACTTCTTGCATTGTGCCCACACAGGTTATGTCTTTCCAACATGAGTCGGGCCGACTTGTATGGCAAACTTTATTTTACATTGACGTTTAGAGCCGTCGAGCCCTTCACTGCCTTGTGGACAAGGAAAACCTAGTGAAAAAACTTGCCATCGCCGCTGGTCTCGATCACAAAGACCGAAGCGAGCATTTGCTTAAACAACAGGTTCATAGACACCAGTGCAGTAAGCACGAAGCTACGCGGGCTCGCTTAAAAATGGATTTAGAAAATACACTTGAAAATGTAAACAACAGGTGTAATACAAATGACATAAAAGTTCATTTTATCAAAACTAAATTTATAGAATTTTCAAAGTTTAAGTTAAGACAACGCTGTGAGTTTAATACTATAGAATACAAGAGTCATATTGTACAAAAGGTTGACATATTAATTATCTTGGTGTTTACTCTGATAATTATCTTAAATTTAAAATCCATTGTAATCATGCAATTAGGAAAATTTTATTTAAATGTGCTCAACTTGTAAAATATAAACGTTTCATACTAGAAAATCTATTAAATATTGTATTTAAATCTTGAATATTCTCTTAAATTGATTTAAGTTTTCCTGTTTGAGGAGCTGTTTCTGACAGGCTTCTACAAAAATGCCAAAAAACTATTGATTATTTTTTAAAATGTACGTATGTTAAATATTACAATTTTAATATGAATGCTGAACATGTTCTATCTATACCTAACAATGCACGCAATAGAAAGAAAAAGTTGGATGTGTACAAGCTCTAAGAATATTTCTCTATACTTACTTTATTTGAAAGACTTACATATATTACCACCTCAATGACTCGCATACTACTAAACCCATCATATCAATTATCTTGTCTGCTTGAAATCAAAAAGGGAAGACAGTTAACTCTCTTCCTGACATAAGCATTTCCTGAAAATTAATAAAAGCCCCTCTTTCTATCACAACTCTTATCAGTATCGTGCAGCTAAGGTTTAGAATTCAATACCGTTTTCTATACATGCTGTTAAAAACTTTGAGGACTATCAGTTTGACCTGATTAAATGGATAATTAATCAAATAAATTTGTAACACTTCAGTTTAACTAATACCAAATGACATGTTTTATAATTAATTTTATAAGTTACTAATTTTAGATAATAGTATATTTATGTATGTCTGTATATATATGTACGAAGCAACCCTGGAAGTACACACCAAAGTTTGAAATCATGTAACTGCCATCCTTGATACTGTAAGTTGTTTAACTTTTGACAAGACGGTACTATACTGGCAAACGAATGTTAGAATAGAAGAGAAATTCAATATTCCTAGACGACAAGTAGACGTCATCATTAAAGCCCATCAACTGGCTTTACTACTGCATTTCCAATTGTGCAAAATTTGACTCAGAGGTTGGACATCTCCAATATATTACATAACGCCTAGCCGTTGTGACTGAAAGGCAAATTAGGCCGCTGAAGACTTAGTAAACCAGAGCCGTCATTACGACAACAAACAAAAATATCTCGAAAAATTATTCGGAACAAAGCAAATGCAGGAAACAGGTACAAGCAGAACAATCCTGTCATTCGCACGCATTTCATCATGGTTAATAAGAAGGAGCTTGGAATATACAGTCGTATCTCCTTGGGAGACAGACTAAAAGGTGAAAAGTTCAAGCGTAGCCTTTTGGAACGAACTTTACCGCATAATCAAAATGTAAGAATCACTGAACCTCCTCCAACACTGGAAAACATTCGAAAAAAAACGAAACCACTCTGACGTGATATGCCCCGAGAATTTAATGAGCATACACACCTCACAGAAGAAGATGTAATCACAAATCCTGGATCAGCACTACACACAGCAATTGAAGGTAATAAATCTGGACCAGACTAGTTAGAAACAGGCAAGCCTTCAACAATGCAAGTAAGTGCTTTCTCCTTGCTTTCTTTCTCGTGCAGCTTTCACTGCTGGACACGGTTTTGTTACTAATGGCTCAGGGTGAGCCATTATTAACAAAATCGTGTTCAGCAGTGAAAGTTGCACGAGAAAAGAAGCAAGAAGAAAGCACTTCCTAGACAATCAAGAAGAAAGTGATCATTATCAACAAAAAGAGATGAGAAGAGGATCTGCGACACTCAGAGACGGACTCCATATTGCATGCATCATCTTGCTCATGATATTACTTTATATCATGAACGGAAGAGCACATAAATTCACTCATCCGTTAAAGGCCTACCCAGCTTTCCCAGCAAAGAAAAACAGTTTTAAAATAATCACTGGAGTATATCGCACCTTGGTAGCAAACAACAAGCAGACTACAACAAAGGAGAATAATCCTGGTTGTCTCCAGTTCCTGCAAGGTGATAGCCTCCCCCATAAAGAGAAGTTATACCTCACAATCAACTCAACTATGAGAAGAAAAGAAGCAAGTCCATACGACATATCCTCGATTTCCAATTCGAAGAAAATTGAAGAACAGAAGCCAGGAATGTCTCTTCTATTTCTAACAACAATTGTTTCAAATTCACGACGTACAAGAAACACAATTGACAATGGTACAGAATCATTAAGCCTGACATGCTTAGCACTAGAAAAGAAGCTTACAACCACAGTAGAAGCTACAATTGATGCAAGTACACAGAAATATTTTAAATCTAGAAATACTAAACTAAGTCAGAGAAAGCAATCAGACAGACCACTATGTGAGTAGCAACCGGAATAGCTAACGAGAGTCAAAACGAACAGAGCATACGAGAAATGCAAGGCAAAATCTGTTTAGTGAACCGCATCAGTTTTTTGACAAAGCCCTAGTGTTCGGTACTGAACAGAAGTATATTTAATATTCGTAGTATTTTTCCTATAATAATTAGGGTAATTTTACTGCTACAATAATTCACAGTATGTAGCTCAAAATACCAGCATTTATCGTTACGTATATTAATATTTCCATGTTATATTACTTCTTTTGTTGATGTTCATTGACACCAAATGAGATATCCAGTATCTGTATTCAATTTGCATTGAATAGCAATTAATTTGTTACTTTCTTTATTCCCTGAATTCTATGTAAATCGACCGCATCGACTGATTCCATTCTATTCATCAATTTAACTCTTGAGTTTTCTTAGCCGTATTTGTTCTTAAGCTTATGTTAATTATGGCATGTCAAAAATTCAAAATGTAGTATTTCTGTGGCTGACCAAAGTCAGCCTTGAACTCAACTCCTGATTCGTGCTGTTAAATGTGTAACTTTGATTTTTTAGTAAACGTTGACTCCAGTGTCTTATTGTACTGAAGTCACATACTTAATTTGATCTTTCAATTATGTACTATTGCCCATTCCCATCTCATCCTTTCCTATAACTACTACCAACTCACCTCAAAATCTCAGACTTAACCTCTTCATTTCAACTGTTCAACAGCTCTCTTGATCAGCTCCTAAACTCACTCAAACTTAATCTTCTTTTACCCTATTTAATCATAAACCAGTAAATTTGTTAGTATTTTGTAAACGAAGATTTTCACTCTTTTTACTTTATTGGTAAAGTCCACTGGTGGATGATTGAATCCACGCATCTTGTACCTCATAGGTACAGATATTTTCACCTGTCAATATTCTGCAATTGCATTTACCATCATACTTCAGGAAGTTAGAAAGATTGATTTACAACCTCACTCTTCCATCTTCCTTTTTTTATCTTAGTTTGGCCACCAAACACCTAGCAATGGCTAACACAGTAACGAATTCGTATAAATTAGATTCAGCTTAGCAGAAGCGGAACAAATTAGGTTTCTCCTGTAATAAAGTTTTATTGTCAAACACCACAGCAATAAATTAGTTTACATTTCCATTTGTCTATCACGAACCAGAGCAACACGTTACTGCTGGATCCGTAAGGAGGGAGAAAGAGAAGAAACAAATGGAAGAAGATAATTTTAATTTTTCAAACCAAAGCCGTGGAAAATTCATTTACGCATGTACCAACCATTTAGATAATATGACATTATTATCGAAAAATAAGGATGAAACAAATAGCAGGATTTTAGTCCCAAAGCCTACATATAAGCGCTCAAATAAGGAGCCACAAACCCCTCTGTTGTCAATCACCACGCAACTAAAAGATAGATTATCACTTTAGGTAGTAGAAATGAAGCAAAAATAAGCGAGCAGACATGAGCAAGATGAACATTTCCCTATCTTGGCTCCAAAACCGAATTCCATACAAAGTAAAGAAGTGGACTATAACAGTCAGTAATCCTAAAAACAAAGTTTTTGAAACACGAAGCATTGTATTGGAATCTGCTATAATTTCCTATAACAGGAGCAGAAAACAGAAACCCTAGTGAAAGGTACAAATTAAAGAAAGAAAGCAAACCCTGTCAACTGTGACAGTACATATTCAATATGAAATGTAATTGAAGAATAAACTGAAAAGCCAACAAAACAAGCCCATACAATCAAGTTGTATGCATTCAGTCCTGCTGGAGCTACTAATACTCACAGCAAGCCATTCTACAAATCGTTGATTTTGAAACCGTATTGTCCTACTGATGCCAGAAGACAAACATTGATGACATGATTCAGCATGTTACAAAGCAGCAAACTCCAAACGGTACACTTATATTGCAACCTCAACTGACAGTAGTAGAGGCAGTAGCAGGGGATATCAACCCGAAAAATGACCTCCATTACCAACTATGACACATCTCCAGAAGTTACAGGTTGGAGACAGCAAAAACAATTAGGCAAGGACGCAACATTATCATAAAATCCTTTTTCAAATTTATTGTGAGGAATTTACAGATAGACGAGAGCAAAAATTGTTTTAGCATAAAAAAACAACCATGAAACTGATATTAAATTATTGGCCAGTATTTATTACCTTTATCAGGTCCAAAATGAACTACCTTTAGCAAATCGCAGCAGCAGCGAAAAGACAGAAAAAATATTTAACAACAATTTCAAACCACCTTGGAGAAACCGAAGGCGGAGAGCCCGACCTAGTGTATCTCCTTGTGAAAGATACATTCACAGCAAATAGAAGTATTCTTTTACCCATACTAACAGAAGTAATCGGAACCGATACCAAAATTGATAACAACGACAGGAACATCAAAATCTTAGAAAGATCATTCCTTTCTACAGTTGTTCTGAGCGTCAGTGAGCCAAGAAACTGACAAGCAGGACAGCAACCGTGTCCGTACCTCAAGCTTAATCATAGAAGCGAACCAAAAACGGAATAATTTGAACGCAGTTATCAAGAGCTTAGACTCATATCTTCTCCTGACATTATATTTTTTAATTCAGCAGACTTTGGAAATGTATTTGTAATCAAGTCTTATAGTAATTATACCAGAAACGGCAAGAAAATAGTAAAGCAACAACTTTTAACAAGTCTAACTGACTGAAACGGAGATAGCCTAGCCGAAAAGGACTTATTAAAATTATCCTATCTGGCAGGTCTACATAATTGTAACCCAGAATATGCAAGAAGCGTTGAAACCCTGAGGACCTACATCCGGTTATATAGTCAGGAAAGCAAACTTTATGGTTATCAAAAAAGCAAATCTAACCATACAAAGATTTTTAATCTACTCAAGGGCACAGCCATCACATTTCGAAGCAAGCAGTATCCAGAGATATTGTTTTTGGACAGAATACCTGATAAGATAATCAGAAACAAAGTTCTACAGACGAAATCCATATCTGTGTCGAACCACAATTTCTTCTACAAAATAGAGAAAAAAGAGAAAGGAGAAAGTTCCCTGTCCATAGCAACATGAAAAAATTACTCGGCCTCAGCCTACATAAGCAGCCTTAATAGCTTCATGAGCCTGAGCACAATTTTTAGTCATTCACTACCATTTTTAACTCAACCTGTTCATGACAATGACTAAGCCTTTCCAGACAAAAGCCATCTAAATTTTATCAAATTTATTGGAAACGTTATTACAGTTTTTAACCTGATTAACCTGTACATGCATTGGTTAAGATATGGACGACTATGCATCAAGAGAAAGAAATATTATGAGAATTGGATATTTCAACCCATCATTCATAAATCTGGAGATTTGAGCGATGTACCTGCCGACCAAGACCCAGTACAGCAGTTGCAGCTCATCAGTCAGCCTGCCAAACTTCCGATACCGGACTTACTTGAACACACTTGAAATCATTGGACCAGCCTTAACAGAAGTGGCTGACAGCAGACCCACTGAAATTACTGGACAACTCTACTTACGAATACACCTGGATAATCCCATCAAGGAGACGAATCATAATTTGGTGTAGTATAGTAATATATATATTTGTATGAAATTTTTAATTATGTTATTATTTCGCAATTGCTCAGAATTTTATGTATGTTAATTCTATTTTAGAGATTCATAAATTTTCGGATCGTTCATGTATTTTATTTTACCTCAAATTAAAGAAGGGTGTTAAAATATAAATACATTAATTATACATATAGTTTGTATTAATCATAGGGATTATTACATATACATAGTGTAGATGTAAAATTGCACATTCTGCATATCATTGGCATTCCCGTCCAATGTAAGGAGGGATGATTTCATTATCTGTAAATTATATAGTGTAATGTTTACATTTATCAGCGTGATTGATCAGATAAAGTCCCTATTTCAGATGCAATCTCTTTTATTTGAAATCAATTTCTATTTAATGTCAAATTGTTCTATCTACATTAACATGCAGTAGAATATTTGAATTATTATTGTGAACACTAAGGAGTCGACCTAAAAAGCCTTTCCATATGAAATCATTGTGCATTGTTTATCCTGACGTTAGGAATTCTTTATCCTCACGTCATTTTGTCACTTAACCATTAAGTTTTACTAATTTATTGGTGAGCAGCAACCATCCGTATTTCCCAATACAGGATGGACATTCTATTGGTTATATTTATATGTGCTGTGACACATATTCATAACTATTTGACCATATCATGCCCACAGTTTGTGCAGGAAATTACTCATATAAACATTTGTATACCTAAATTACAACAGCCGAGTTTTACTCAACACAAAGACTGATTAAAACCAGACAATCTGAGACTGAAAGCTGGAGGGATAATATCTTATTTATTTCTTATTCGTCTGGAATATTTTACATTTCATCTTTGATTCACCCTAATTTTTACATAGGGATTTTAATATATAGACGAATTTAACTTAACTATCTTCATCGTAAATATTATTAGTGTTCGACACCTCCCATTTGTCACAGATCTATTATATAAATACACTATACACGGGACCATTACATGTGGGTACTATTTGTCAGGCGAAAATTACATAAAGGGAACCATGACACCCGAAAGATGATATTTCAGCCTATTTTAGGGCACCATTACATACAGGAGACAATATATGCCAGGGCACAATTACATGCAAACGATCATATGTCAGAATTAAATAACATACAGGGGACCACATGCAGGGGGACTATTACATACGGGTCACCATTTTTGAGGTGTCTATTACCTTCAGTAGACCATTACATACAGGAGACCATATGCCGGGGGACTGTTACATGTAGGGTACCATTTTTCAGGTGTTCATTACATACAGGTGTCCATTACATACAGGTGTCCAGTACATACAGGTGTCCATTACATACAGGTGTCCATTACATACAGGGGATCATTACATACAGGAGTCCATTACATACGGCTGACTATATGTCAGGGCACAATTACATGCGGGTCACCACATGCTAGAGGACTATTACACACGGGGCACCATTTGTGAGGGGTCTATCACATACGGGGAACAATAACATACAGGGACCATATGTTAGGGCACCTTTACATACGGGCGACCGTATGTCAGGGGACCATATGGCAGGAAACCATTATTTATGGGGGACTATATCAGAAGACCATTTTTTACGGGTCGAAATGTCAGGAAACCATTACATAAATTATAATACCGTTAAAGGCATCATTAAAGGTTCAAGGCATCGTTAAATTCGGGTGACGATATGCCAGGGGACTAATTTTAGAACACTTTTAGCCATCGCACAGTACTAAATTGTTCGACCTGTCAAAAATGAGGTGATTTACTTACGCTAATTTTAACCTTGCGATAATATATATATATGGAATGTACTAAAGCAGGCGTGCTTGGGTGAGCGGTTAGGACTGCAGACTGTAACGAAATTTACAGTCTCAGACCTAGGTTCGATACTCGGCCACTGCTAATCATTTACGGCTCGGTGTTGTACAGTAAACGTCACTGGATGGTTGATTAAACCCCATTCTCCTTCGGTGCTCCTTAGTGACCAGAGAGAGACTGTAACTTTATTACACTGATACTATAATAGTATTTGCCTTTTAGGCACAGAAAAATACAAACATGTTTTCATTCATAGGATTTGGGTACATTCAATACATTAATGATATTAGTGAATATTATATAAATGGTGGTGGGCAATTATAGTGGATCCTCGAATAGCTGCCACTACGATGTCCTTCGTAATGGTAGGACTTAAAGCGAACCGTCTTCGGAAGTTTTCGAAGAATAATGTCATTGTTCCTCTGGCTCCGACTAGCAGTCCAATGACTTCTATTTGTACCAGATTGTAAAGCTCCTTAAAATATTTAGCACAGGGTTCGTATATGGCCCGTTTTTCACGACCTACTTCTATCGCCTGGTCCGTACCTTGCTCAAAACGAACAGTCGGGTCGATTATGAATCCAACTTCTTTTTCCTTATCATAACAAAAAATGTCAACTCTCCGAGGGGAACCATTTTCGTCGTGGCATCCCACTTCTTCCTCGACTTTCCAAAATCTTTTACCAAACGAAGGGGCTAGACGTAGGCCTTTTGCAATAATTTTTCTGATATCGTGATGCCTTGTGTTTCTCAATAGAACACTTTTCTGACATTGTCCTAGAACATGACTTAGGGTTTCTCTCTCAGCTGCGCAATGACGACACTAAGGAATGCCTAGATTTCTGCCTGGAATTGCTCGTACTAGGTAATTGTTGGCTGACATCTTCAAACACGCCACCCATTCTGATGTAGTCAGTCCATCTTTTTCAATAATGATTTTGTTTCCATAGGTACACTCTTAGAATAATTTTACTCCTCGACCCTTTTGGGGGAGATCACACCAATTTTTGAATTCTTTATCACGAAGCGTTTTTCGCAAAATTTGTGCTGGTTTGGATTTAGGACTTTTTTCCATTTGTGCCTCTACCTCTGCTGCCTCCAATTGTAGGCCTTCTAGACATTGACTTTTTTCTTCATCCAAATTACGAGCATGTCTTACAAACTGATCATGGGACTTTATTAGAGACATGCAGATATTGTAATGTTGCACAAACGCCTCCCAAGAAGCTTTTACAATTTGAAAGCCTCGTAATTTCTTGTGTGTATATAGCATTGCATTAGGTGTGTCAGTAGGAAGACCAATGATCTCTTTGACTGAGCTTCGAATAAGTTGGTCCAGGTCAGTCAAAAACTTTTTGGAAAGTTTATGAAGAGGTGCTGTTTGAAGTGGGTAGATTAGGATTGGCCACAAATATTAATTTATTATTTGCATCTTTTGATGCGGATACAGCATTGGCGACCCTACGAGGTTTTGAAGATCTTTTGTAAAATTTTTGATAGTGCTTGCTGGGTCAAAGACTATTTCGTCCTTAAAGTTGACCCCCAAGTATTTTATCCTTTCTCCCTGTCTAATAGCTTGTATTTTACACCCTGGGTACACTTCGAGTGGATCTTCACATTTTTTGCCTTTTTTGATATTTATGACTATTGATTTATCGTAATTGATGGCGTAGCCAACTTTGGTCAAATTGTGAACGGCAATTTTTGTTAGTTCTCTTGCTGATTCCATTAAATCGGATAAAAGAGCGATGTCATCTGCAAAGCCTCGGGCAGAGAGTTTAGGTACATCTACATGTAACTGAAACCCGTAATTACTAAAGACTTCTTGCTCTGTGAGCTCTTTTATCACGTGGTCAATGGACAGGTTAAATAGCCTGGGAGACAGAGGAGAGCCTTGTAACACGCTACAGTGAACTTCTATAGGATCTGTTATTCCTTCTAGGGTTTGAATTTTTGCGTTGTTTCCCTTCATAGGTGAAATAATAATATTTCGTAGCGATGACGGCATCGAAGTGTGATGAAGTACCTCCGTCAAATGGGCGTGGGAAGTTTCTTCGAATGCCTTTCTAACATCGAGCAGGACGATGCAACAGTCCAATTTTTCCTGCTTAGCTCTCAAAAGGCAACCGTTCACAATGGAGGAATTAATGTATGTACCTGGGCTACGTGTGAATTACTGTAGGGGTCTAGGGAATGGATCTCCTTTACTGTGGAGGAGGGGACGATGATAGGTGAAAGGGTACAAAGACCGAGACGATCTAACGCGGTAGCCTCTTATTTCCTCACCCACTGTGACTGGTTGAGTCTGGTTGTATGAGCTTCGGTTAAATCGACCCAATGAATAAATTATTATTATTATATGGAATGTACTGTAGTGTCATAATATAGGGTATTTATTAGATTTTAATAATATTTAGCTAAATGACTGGAGCTCATTATATGTTGACAGAGCGTTACGTTTTATCAGCATTTAACAAACTAACAGCGCACGCAGCTCAAGGGTAAAGAGTTTAATGTTATTGAGATTAGCCAGCAGCATTCTGGAAAACTAATATTGTTATTTCAATTTTATTATTATACCGATCGTAATATAAACGATATAGTTTCAACATCACTTAACCATTTTCTTTAGTCATATGCCAATCCAAAAAACTATAAACCAATTGCATGGACATGAATATTTGAACAGCAAAAACCATGATCGAACAATATTTATAGCTTAAAACTAAAAAATGCTTCAACTTGCGTTGGTTTTTTAAATATAGTAATATACAGTCAATGTTAAACACTAACTGTACAGTTCACAAATATTTGGGTGCGGATAAATTCGGTTTTATGCGGGTAAATGCATAAATACTTATGCCTGTGTATATTCGAAGTAAAATAAAGACAAGTTTTCGAGGAACGAGTCAATTAAAGAGAGAATAGGTAGATGCTTACAGCTCAACAAGTTTCTTTCGAATGATGATTTTATTTGTAATAATGGTTCAGACTTAAACTTCTCATGTTTCATAAATTAAAATAATAACAGTTACAATTTTGGTCAAAGTCATTTCATGTTTGAATGTTTTGAATTGCACATAATATATATATATAAGTCATATCTGATATATACACCTCAATGAAATACAGGAGGTGTGAAATGTGAAATTCACTAGAAGCAATGAGATTGCAGTATTGAAGAAATGCCAATGTCGTCAATAACAAGCAATAAAAGACAGAGACTCGAAGGTCCTGTTTACAAGTTTAGACACGGTTGCGACTTTACAATGAATATTGTCGACCGTTGGTATTTGTGTCACAATATTATATTACACTAGGGAATATTATAAGTGACACGGAAAATATTTTAACATCATAATATAATTTCCATTGCTTTACATTTAGCGTTAAGTTGAATATAGATTATAACTATATGTATCGTTTATATATATAGTTGCATATATCTGTATATCTATCTTAATACCTTCCTTGATTTAGGTTTAAACTAATTAATCCAATTGATTAGAGGAGAGCTGAATCGTCAAATCCAATAGTAGGTGGAGTCGGTTGTGGTAGCAGAAATCCAAGGATTAATTGCTACGTCCGGGAACGTCGGGGTGCAGGAGCGGGAAATACATAAGGTTGATCTGCTCCGGCTGAATCCAAATTAGAAGTAGAAGTGTATGAGCTCCGTCTCGCCAATGTAGAGGGACTGTAGGAGTAGACTAAGCTGGTGAGGTTTGGATATTCCCTATCTCTATTCCGGCTTGTAGGCGTAATAAAGAGTCCTGATGGTTGTCATCAGATCGTTTACTGGGCCATCGTAGACTAGGACAGTTGCGGGTATCAATAGTCCGGGTTTTCTTGTAGATTCTGTACAGTAGAAATGTCAGAACTTCTATCGATACGAACATAGAGATCCATATCCATGTGGTAAACCAGGATGAAGTAGGAACATCAGACCTGTGTATGTAGTCTGGTGGTTCAATACGAAAAGTGTCATTCAGTGTTCCAAAGTCAAGTTTTGGAATGACAAGCCAATTGATACTATCCTGTATCCGGGGATCTTCACGTTGAGTGAAAATGAGATCCAGAATGTTTCCATGGTAAGACTTGTTTAGAATTGTGAATGTGGAACTAATTGGAAGGGTAGATACTCCAATTGGACAAGCAGTAATACGATTGTCATTTATTTGAATTTTATAGTAAGGTCAATAAGTGTAGTATTTTCCGTCAAAAGCTTTTACTTGGATGTGATCCTCCTCGTCAGTGGCAACACGTCGGTGACACTTTTTGAGGGTATATAAGTCCTTCAGGTTCTTGAAGATATCTCGGGGACGGCATGCTTGACGGGTAGTAGCAATAATCCGATCTTCAAATTTAAAGTCAAGATCGGTGTCGTAAACACAGTCATCTTCCACAGAGATTAACGCATTTCGTCGACCGGTGTATTCCAGAGTACAAGTTATATTGTTCTGGATGGTGAGAAGATGGAAAGGATCAGCTTTGATAATTGTCAAATTAGGGTTAATCAGTGGCACAATGAAACTCATATAGATGTTGTCCATTGGTAAGTCAGTTTGACAGTGTCGAAAATCAGCGAGATTCAGAGGACATTCTTTTCCACAGGGGAGCGTGAAATTCAGGTAATCGAGAAATGTGTCGTCCATGTCTCCTTTTTCCCATAACTTTTTAGTATGGTGCACTACCTCTTTGCTAGCGGCGAGGCGTGTTACAAGGTCGGCAATATCAAATTCATACTTTTCTAATTGAGAGGGTAATTTATTCACTTTTGCGGTGATTTTGTTGATATCATCTATAACAAATTTAATGTGATCCTCCAGTCGTTGGACTTTGTGGGAGAATGCCCAGACTGTTTTTTCGAGTTCATTAAAGTGAGCGGCCAGGTCCTTATCGTGTTCTTTATTTATTTCAGCCTGATGGTGAGCCTGGAGAGACATTCCTAGTCCAGCACTCGTCATGACGTAGAGAAAAGTCATGGCTATGGCGGTGAAAATAAATCTTTTCGGACGAATAGACGGTAAAGAATCTTTAAAAGGGCAAATTTTCTCCAATTCGGTGGTGAACGTAGAGAAGTACTCCAATTGGCACTTATACTTTAAATCTTTAATATCCGCAGTCAAGTTCACATTTGTTTCCGTAGCCAGAAGTAATTTACATGGTGATTGCAAATTTATTCTTAGATGGACGGTACTGTATCCAGTGATGGCGGGATAAATAGATTTTCTCCACAGAATGGGAGGGCCTTCCGTCATCTTAGATCCAGCACAAACACAGATGAAGTAGAGCAAAGCAAGAGTCAAAATACCAAGTCGATTCGGATTGACAGCCATTCTCGGTCTGGACGGACGGAGATGTCTTTTTGCTCCGTCTTCGGATCGGGCAACTTCAGAGACATGATTTTTCCGAATTATGTCTCGACGTTGTTCCCAGCTCAGTCTTTGTAGTACTGAGGGGATCCTTTTAGTAGTGTCATGGTGAGTGCGGAAGCTTTTGGAATTTGATTTGAGTCTGTCAGTGGCAAAGAATATTTCATCCAGTGCTTCGTGAGTCAAAGATTTCCTCGGAGGAACAACTGTACAACTTGCCTCCGCTGTGTCGTAATCCATAAGGATTATTTGAATAGGCTTTGTTTTCTTGGAAGGTTTACGTACGGGATGAGCTGAGAGAGGTCTGGGAAGATTATCAGTGTGAGACTTATCTTCAACCATTCCAATCATAGACATGAATTTCCTCTGAGTGGGTTCAGGTAGAGGTTTGGTAAACATATCTGCCTACAGGTCCTCTGTGCGACGGTGAGAGAGAATGAGTTGGTTGGTTTTTACTAATTCACGTACTCAGAAAATTCGTGTCTAAACATGTTTAGTTCTACCGTGATGGTTTTTTTGGTTGTAAATGAGTCGCTATCCCGACTCAGAGTTCGTGACTTGATGGATAGGGTCATACCATTCACGAAGTCCCATGTCACATAGGAGATTATGACACCAGACAGCAGTCTTGGCCATGTCATTAATGCCATATAATACTGATGTGCATGTCGATTGGGCAATTAGATTTTCCAGTTTAGATGTCCAGAGCCAGGCTGAGTCATTGAGTAGAATGCAGCCTCCCATGATAGATTTCGCTTTGGGTGCTCCGTGGCAGAAACTCGCATCCGATTGTACTTCCATAACTATAGCATGACGATCGTTATAGTAGTAACGGATGGATTGGTGCTGAGTGTTTATTAGGTAGTGTAAAACACGCAGTGCAGCCAAGTAATGATCCACATCCCATTTGACAAATTGTTGAGTGAGACGTCCAACAGCATAGAATATGTCAGGCCTGCTAATACGGCTTATAAAAAAGAGAGAGCCAACGAGGGATTGATAGGGCACAGATTCATCACATGTCCATTCTCCTTCGCGTTCAGCAATGTAGTTCTTGGCCATCGGGGTTTTAATCTTATGGTAGTTCCCGAATTGTACAAATTTCTCTTGAAGTTCACGGATTTTCGTGACTTGATTAATTTGGACGTATGAGTCACAGATCCTGAGATATATACCCAGGAAGTGGGTGATCTCATCAGTCTCCTTGATTTTAAATACAAAGCGTAACTGAGTGGAGAGTACTTCCAGGTCCCCCAGATGTGTAGAGGTGGCACGACTATCATCCACGAACCATCCCATGAACACAGAATGCAGTTCCTCGGAGATATCAGTGAAGTGTTTTATAAATAGGCAGGGATCATAGTGACTTGTGCGGTAGCCTATGGACACCATAAATTTCCGTACCTTTTTCTGAAAATTCTTGAAGCTTTGACAGAGTCCATAGATCGACTTTTTGAGTCTACACACCATGTTTGAGCCTTTAGCATAATAACCCTGAGGCTGGTGCATATAAACTTCTTCCTCCAGATCAGCGCTGGGAAAGGCAGTGCTCACATTAAATTGTTTGATGTACTTGTGCTTAGCTCCGACGTCAGCCAGAAGGAGACGGAAAACATCGTATTTTGCCGTGGGGGCAAAGGTCTCAACATAGTCGATTCCTTTGACTTGCATGTTTCCTTTTGCAACGACGCGAGCTTTGTACTTATCCGTCTCGGGCTTATAGCCATAGATCCACATACAAGGAATTAGGTTTTTGTTTGGTGGGCGAGAAACCAAGTACCAGGTACCATTGCTAATGAGAGCGTTGAACTCCACATCCATAGCTTCCTTCCATTCATTACGTTCAATCATTTTCTGGGCTTAAGTGTAGTTAGAAGGAATTTTGACTGGTCTTTCCTCCGTCCTCCGGCGCATAGTAGTAATATGTTGTCTAGCTGGGCCGAGAGAGGTTTTATCAGGGAGGAATTCCTCGTCACTTCCGATACCAGAGTTGTAATGAATTAACTCTGTTGGGCCGGGTAACTTCTGAGCAGCAAACATCAATGCGAGAGGATTTAGATGTTCATTTTTGTCAGCATTCACAGCAGCGTTCGCACTTATTTCTGTGATGAGTCTTTGAGGATCGCGCTTGTCACGAGAGGAACGTCGGATTGTTTCCTCACGGATTTCCTGTACTAGGGAGGGATTTGGAGGTTCGGTGCCAACTGTGACAGTAATGTCGGGATTGTTCTCCACTTACTCTTCATTCACATGTTGAGCCCATATGTAGGTAGTGGGGTCCTGTGGTTGTGTATGGACTAATGGTCTATCATCCTCTTCAAGCATTTTTTGATACTTTTCAGTTGTATCTTCGCCTAAGTCGATGACTAGATATCCGGTGTCACTGTAATAATCAAGAAAATCATGGAGTGGTGATTCGGGTGCGAAGAGATCAATTTCCGTATCCTGGATCCCTTCAGTACGTTCTTTATAGAATCCAATGGGTGGTTCTCCTCCCGTTAATTGTTTAAGCTCCGGGATTATGTCTCCACGCGCATCACGCTTATTGGTGAGATGCATACGGAAATCTTGACAGCAATCCCCTCCTTTCTCGTGGGCGTTATACAAGATCGTATCGTCAAAGAGTTCTTGTGGGGGTGGTACTTTGGGCACTCGGGCATCAAAGAAGTCAGCATTTCTACAGGTGAAATAGCTGCTTGTGGCAGGCTCGTATATGATTTACTCTATGTTGTGCTCCACATAGCCAACGAGTGTGCCGTACCGTGACTTTCCTTGCCAAATTTGTTGTTTCATATTTTTGGCTCCCACTGAGCATCCATATATGTGCATGTGGGATAGATCCGTGGGTTTATTTGTAATTGCAGTGGAAGGTGTTTTCTTTTCACCTGCATGTAGCACACCGTTATGTTTGTAAGCAGCAGTGCCTACAGCATCCTGCCAGAATCGGGCCTGGAGATTTGCTTCCATGAGAAGAGCAACAGCAGTCTCCTTGATGGTTCTCATTTCTCGCTCCATGAATCCATTTGATTGTGAGCAAGCGACAGGAGTAGTTTCGAAAGTAAATCCAAACCTACGTGCAAGAGCATACATCCACTGGTTGTCGAATTCAGTGCCACTGTCGGTGCGTACGAATTTCACTTTCCGTCCTGTCTGTGTGTTCATCCAGACAGCAAATTCGTCGATTGATCCTACTATCTCGTGTCCCATCTTAGTGTTATCGAAGGTGATCTTTCGGTATCCAGATTCCTCATCTTTCATGAGTAGGAAATATGTTTTTCCATGATAAGATGTGTGTTTAGCGTACCCCAGGTCAGCGTGTATGCACTCTTCTGGCTCATACGTATGTCGTTTTGGTTGTAACTCGTAGGGTTGCATGGTAGCCTTGGCCTGGTGGCAGATTATACAGTCATGAGGGTGTTCAAGTTAGCCTCCTTTCCCTAGAGTAGCTGCGCCAATATCTATAGTATTTTTTAGATATTTGTAGCACACATGTCCCATCTTTTCATGCCAGCGTTGGACTTTGCCTAAGACAATGCCGCGAGCAGCCATGGCTTTGGGAACATTCTCCATTGCACGGAACATCATAAAAAGTTGACCATAGTCATCGTCATCCTCAGTTTTCATGATACTACGGTATACATAGCGTTCCTCCTCCTCAGCTTGTACTGTTCCCTCCTCATTATCGTCGTTTTGAGGAGGTGGAGGTCGTCTCATGAGTTTCTGTTGGCGTTTATGACGCTTCTGGCGCTGCTTTTTTTGAGCTTTTTGTTCGCCAATTCTTGCTCTTGTGGAGAGAGCTTAATCACTTTCTTGCGAAAGATCATTTCTCCTCCATCTCCAGTGTACGTTAGTCCTTCATCCCCACATGCTCGTGTGACAGAGAAAAGATTAGCTGAGAAAGGTAGGTACCATACATTGTGAAGTTCTCGGGGTACCCATTGCTTTCCGTCAAAAGCTTTGACCAGAACTGTGCCCGCCCCAGGGGAGTAGACTACAGAGTTGTCGGCAAGTTTAATTCCTTGCTGTTCCTCAAAAATAGTGTAATACGTGAACCATTCACGGCGTCCACACAGATGCATGGAGGCTCCAGAATCACATGGCCAGACGAAGTGATTCTTTTAAGGGATGTATGCCTCCAGTAATTCCTTGGTGGCTTGCATAGCAGCCGCTCTCACCTCTGTATCCTTGTCGACTACAGTGATTTTGAGTGCGTGCAGATTTACGTTCGCACGGATTTGAGAAGGATCAGGATTATTGTGATAGCCAAGTCGAGCCTTGTCTATTGCTTTCCAAATAAGTGTTGCAGTCCGTTCGAAATCGGTAATGCTTTTCTTATGTAAGTCCTCGGGCATGTTGAATATGTTTTTAACTGTAGGAGTAGGTTTCGAGGGAAGGTTATGGATATATTCCACCCAACGTTGTTTAGTTGGCTTAACTATGAATGCGCGTCTATGACGAGTGTTTCGGGGTGGTTGGGGTCTGGGAGATTCGGGCCTCCTTGTTGGTGAGGTCTGGAAGGCTCCGATCGTCGTGGTGGTTGAGAGGGTTGTCTACCTGCATTCCGTTGTTAACGGGCAGAGGTATTGCGTACCAGGGAACGAGTGCGTTGTCGCTGAGCACGTTCCTGGCGGTGACGAGGTAAAGCAGACACAGAGCGTGGTCGTCTCTGTTGTCGTGGTGGTGAGTGCATTGTGGTAAATATGCATAAGGTTGGTGGTGGTGATTCCCTCCTATTGCGTCTAATAGGTTCGAACGGGTTGATTGGAAGTGTAGGATTCCTACGTGGGCTTCTCGTATGAGCATTAGTGGCAGTCATAACACGGGGATGAGTGAGAGATCTTTCCCTTCGAATTTGGTTCGGTCTACAGTCATTTGTAGGTCGAGTGGTAGGAGACTCCCGGTGACGTGACGAAGCCGATCGGTCCCTTCTCGGAGGTGAGAGAGAGTCCAGATCATTTTGAGGTTGCACGCCCCGGGCATCAGCCTGTCGGCGTAGGAATCTTATACGTGAAGGTGACATATGAAATGGACTTCAAGATAACATTTCGTCACGAATTCGATGTGGTATGGCGTCATCAATATGTACAGGTAGTGAGGAAATTGCTGGCCGTGTAGATGACGAGCGATCTCTCCTGACAGATGAAGGTTTGGGACAGAGAAGACATGGTGATCGCATTCTATGTCCAGATGGAGAACGAGTCCGTGTTTCCGGTTGTTGTCGTTCCCTAGATCTCAGTGACAGAGATCGTGCGCGTGGTGATGGGGATGGGATTCCCATCATGGCACTGAGATTTGCAGTGGCCACACGCAATTGTTCATGACGAGTTTCAAATTCGCGTCTCGCCTCATTTTCTTCTTGATCAAAACGATCCATATTTGCTTAAGTTCGGAAGTCCGTCGCGATCATGTCTCCAGCACGGCAACGATCCATTTCTGCCCTATATGCAGGTGGTGTTGGGCTTGTTGTGCCATTGTTGTTGTTCAGCGGTGCGGGGTTACCGTATACTGAATCCCGTCGTCGGTTTGCGGTACTGTTCATCGAAGCGTCACACTCAAAAGGATTGTTATTGTCAAAGCATAGGAGGCAACAGGAGCACCCAAGATTGACACATAGGTAGCGTGTGGTCTTTGAACCTGGTGAGTTCTTGCGTTAAATTGCGCATTGTTGGCAGTCCCGTGATTGACATGTACGTCCAGTGGTAGCCAGTATACGAGATTGACACTCAGGGCAGTGGCAATTACGATGACCAGTGTTTAAGTCCCCATGATTCGTGTGATTGAGAATGCATGGTTTGGGTACTCCTCGTAGTGCATTGCGTGACCTAAATTCGGCTTGACGGTTCATGAAGGTGCAACTATCACAGAAACAATAAGGTCGTCCCCCCAGAATGTCGATGGTGGTACGGTTCCGGTCGTGAAGTTCTCTGGTGGGCGCAATGGCTAGAGAGGCTGGGCGGTTGTGATTTATAGCAGAGTAAGGTGGTGGTGCCTCAGCCCCCTGGGTTTGAGTTGGTGGGTTAGCAGCTGGAGCCGCACCTGGTGGCGGTGGACTCGCACCCGGTGTTCCAAAACTAACTCGAGCTCTCCCTCTCCCACGTTGTCTGGAAGGAGGTTTCGGGTGTTCGGTATTACCAGGGTCCAATGAGCGGGACATCCGTGGTCTTGGAGCTATTTCCAGAGAATTGGGCCTGGTTGCCTGCGCACGAGGGGTCTCCTCGTTCGTCAAGTCCACCAGTGGAATTAGTTCTAGTGCGGGCATGACATCGGGTGAGTTAGCACGCGATACTTTCCCATTGGGTGGTAGCGGTAGGATGGGGTTACGAGACATGCGACGTTGGTGTTTGCTTTGCTGTTGTTCTCCCCTCCTTATTTTACGAAGTTGTTTCTTCTTATTTGTATACTTTTTCAGATGATCATGGTCATCCTCATCAAATCTCTTCCCGGTGTCAGAGTCATACATGACACAGGAGCTGCCAGAGGTATTCCCGCAGGATGTGAGAAGACCAGTGTCGGAGTCAATTGTTTCTCCTTTATTTCCTTTATGGAAGAAGTTAATTTTCTTGGTGCTGCCAAAACATTTGTTGTTGTTATTTCGGCAGTCATGCCACTCATCGATTTCGATTTCATGATCCTCGTCAGGTGCGAAGAAGGTAGATTCGCAGATCATATAACATTTGGTAGCTCGGTTATATGTATCTTGAGTATAGACATGACCCCAATATGATGTAGAGGGTCTATGAGGGCGAAGTAAACGAGCAGCATCCAAGGCTTCTTCTGCTGTCGGTACTGGAGATAGAGCACGGGCTCCCTGTGGTGAGGGTGAGCTCCGAGGATTAGCTTCTCCAGGTACTGGTTGTTTAGCTTTCGTAGGTATGGATATAGGAATGGCATTTATGGCCTCATCCACGGAATCCTCACTGTCGGATGTATATACTTCATCCACGCGAAGTTTATTAGGCTTTGTTGAATGGACCATAAAACATCGAGGCATAGAGAGAAAAGAGTTACGATTCTCAAAGGCCAGGGCTGGAGGAGCATTGTCTAGTACCCATGCTGAGATACAGCCCTCCTCACCCGTGTAGTGCGTACATACATGTTCGTCTTCTGGTGATTTTGGGGTTTGATGAGATGCGTCAAGTTCCTCTTAAGTGAAAGGCTCTTTCCTCATCTGAAAGCAGCCAGTTTTCGGATGGAATATTATCCCAACGTGTAGATTATGAGGTTCAATCCTAGGCATACCAGTCATTTCCTCAAGGGGTTTTACAACGTATTATATGTCCTAAGGTGTGATGATTGCCTCTGTGGTGAGGAACATATCTTTCCATTTATGTTGAGCTGGTGTTCACTGCCCGAATGTTTCACAGTCATGGACCGTGTAATTGACCGGTGGAAATCTCAGCATCACATCCCGGACACATGGTTTGGGCTGAACATGATAGCAGTCGGTACGAGGAAAGTACGTGACCGGATTGTATTTCTTCCGCAAGTTGCTGAGAGAGCGAGATATTCTCATAGAAGTGGCTCTTTCCGTCCGTACAGTGGAACGGCTCCGATCAATGTCCTCCGTTACTGGGTTGGGACGAATAGTCCCGGATGGTCGAATCATGTTAGCGTGGCGCACAGTATTGGAGGCAGTAGGTAGCGGACCATCAATATCCTGTATTGTTCCCTGGGCCACTCCAGCATAGGTCAATCGCTGCCTAGCGTGATTTGGTGGTTGAATGTGTATGTCGGGGAGGACATACACGGGTTGTGCATATTGAGCATGTTGGGTACGCTGCCCTTCTTGTGATAGGGCTCTTCCATGGTTGGACGAGTTTCTCGGCGGAGGTGGTGGTTGAGCTCCGTTTCCACCCTGGGCCTGATTGTTATTGTTGTTGGCATAGCGTACATTCTAAGCAGGAACAGATCGTCCTCTTGCTCCGACTTGAGCATCGTTTTCAGATCTAGGTGGTGCTGGGGACTGGTTCCTCCACGGATTGCGTATACGAATCTCAGTAGCCTTGGCGTATCCATTTTTCTTATTGTTACAGATCGCCTCTGCGTGCCCTTTGTTTAGACACCAGTAGCAGCGCCCTTCAAGATCCCCTGCTGTGAGATTTTGCCGAGGAGTGCCTCCTAGTGCTGCCGGTGGAAGGTTCTCCATTCGTCGGTGACGGGTATCACGGCGTTCTGGGTTGGAGAGTGATTTTTGATTTTGTAGCTGCTCCTTCAGACTCCATTTGTTTTGGCGAGACTGAACTTGCTGGGCTTGAAAAATTCCAGGTAGTTGAGCATTTCCCCTACGAGGATTTCGATCTACGTTGCCGTCATGGTCACTGAGTTTAGCCAGGAGACGGGCAACCGTCTTGTCACCTGGGGGTAGGACGTCCCAGGTATCGGGAAAATCGATGTACTTTCTTGAGCGTTTGAGCTTAGAGAGAGTAAGTCCTAGTATGGTTTTGTCTGGAACTTTATTCCCTTCTGCTTGCATGCGTGTATTCTGATTGAGTTGCTCACTCAAATATTCAGATCCAGTTGTGGAGAGTTCTAAGCCATAAAAGTCATCCGTGACATCAAACTCCACTTGAGCCTCTGGTACTCCGTAAATAGAGTCCTGGTATGTTAAAATTTCAAATGCGGTTTTACTGCTCGAAATTTTCGCCTCCACTGTCGGGTCAACAGCCGCTTGGAATACGGAAATACTGCAGGCGTCTGCTGCCTCCCAGTTCCGTTTCTCATTCTTGGCCGAGGTGTTGGCCGTGGCTTAATCGATTTGTGGGATTCTTACCGTTCCGTTGGTAATTCTCCAGCAATGAATGGTAGTGAGGAGATTTTCCAGTTTTCTCATCCATTCTTGGCAGCCACCCTTTCCCGTTAGTTTGGGAAAGCAGACAGCTGGTACCGTGTACGATTGCAGTTGCACAATTGACATTGCAAAATTTGTAGGGTTGTCTAGTGCTTTTTGAAAAGTTCCGATTTGACGGGTATAAAATTCTCGCAAGACGTTGGTTTCAACTTTCAGATGTTGGTTAAATCGAGCAACAATATCCTGGATGGGAGAAAGATTGTCTCGTCTTTTTCACGTCCGTTGAGTGGCGACGGTAGTGGATCCTCCGGGTGAAGGTGTTTCGCAAGGTTCGTTCGTAAATTCCACTCCCGTGAAGCGTTCTGTAGTTGGTGGGTTCTCAATTTTGATTCTGATTCGTCCTGCGGTTTCAACAGAGACGATAGGTTCTGACATATGGAAATTACCCACACGCCCTCCTTAATTTGAGGATGTGTGTAGATTGTGAAAATACCAGATCTCACTGAGAAGTTACCTCAGTTTGCTTTGGAAGCGTGAAATCCTTTGCTTTGTATCAAACAGACGTGATCCTGAGGAAGATTCAGTCTTATTATCAACTCAACATGTGTTTATCAGTCCTTCGATGTCACTACTGACGGACAGAAACAGGTATTACACTGGGTAATGGAAGTGAAGTTGTGTGGTGATCAGAACAGAACAGAACAGTGCAGAGCAATTCCTGACTTGTAAGAAAGGAATTAACTTTGGTGAATGAAGTTGGTTTCGCTACTTCAATGAAATCCGGATTGGTGGGAAGGAGAAGGTTGTGGCCGACCAGGGTCGTTTATTTCTCCAGGGTAAAACTCGGTAGAGTCAAGAGCTTTGATAACGTGTACAGTTCACAAATATTCGGGTGTGGATGAATTCGGTTTTATGCGGGTGAATGCATGAATATTTATGCCTGTGTATATTCGAAGTGAAATAAAGACAAGTTTCCGAGGGACGAGTCAATTAAAAAAAGAATAAGTAGATGCTTACAGCTCAACAAGTTTCTTTCGAATGATGATTTTATTTGTAATAATGGTTCAGACTTAAACTTCTCATGTTTCATAAAATAAAATAATAACAGTTACAATTTTGGTCAAAGTCATTTCATGTTTGAATTGCACATATTATATATATATAAGTCATATCTGATATATACACCTGAATGAAATACAGGAGGTGTGAAATGTCAAATTCACTAGAAGGAATGAGATTGCAGTATTGAAGTAATGCCGATGTCGTCAATAACAAGCAATAAAAGACAGAGACTCGAAGGTCCTGTTTACAAGTTTAGACACGGTTGCGACTTTACAATGAATATTGTCGACCGTTGGTATTTGTGTCACAATATTATATTACACTAGGGAATATTATAAGTGACACGGAAAATATTTTAACATCATAATATAATTTCCATTGCTTTACATTTAGCGTTAAGTTGAATATAGATTATAACTATATGTATCGTTTATATATATAGTTGCATATATCTGTATATCTATCTTAATACTAACGGCACTCATTTTTAAATGCACCTAATACAGAATTCAAATTTCTATCGAGCAGTATATTGCATGTTTGTGTAGCTTTATTATTTTTCAAGAAATTGACAATTAAATCTGACAAGGTAATAAAATTGCTTTTTATTGGTTTTAAATTCATTTATTGTTTAGATTTCCAAAACTTGACTCATATAAAGCGATTTAAAGGTATTTGGGAGATACTATGCATTAAATCGTTATTACACTCACATGCGTTGTGCTGCATTTAAAATATATAAGGTAATAGAGGTGGAAAGCGGACAGCGGACAGAAAGGGCGGACAGAATTATTTGAATTTTATTATTATGAGGATTAAACCTACATAATATTATGTACATTGTTAGCTTTTCGTTAGTATCGTAAAAGTGATGGTGATGGCTGAGAAGGAATAAAAGAATTGTATTGATTATGTTAATACATCTGTAATCACAATTTTGCATTGTCAACAAAATGTCAATTACTTACTTGTTTTTGCTGAATGCATTCATAGAAATAATTACAGATTAATTTACAGAAATGATGTTTGTACAAAATATTAAATATGTGCTAACATTTTTGGTTTGTTTGCCAGAACATTGCAATCTATGTATCTCCATTATTAGCTTTTAACGTTACCACGGCGTGTTAATTTGCTAGAACAAACGAGTAAAACCTAATTGTAAACGACTTCTTCAAAGATTTATCTCATGCATTAGATGGAGCTATCCGACGTCCGGGGCTTCATGAAGAAAATAAAAAAACTAGATTTAAAAAAAATATCTGGTTTATAAGGTAAAACAAAATGTGAAGAACTCGAAAACCTTTTTTGTTGTATATGTATATAGTCGTATCATGTCGTTTTCTATCAGTAGAGGAAGGCAAACCACCAAAAAAGGAAATCTGGTACAGGTGCATGGAAAACAATTCATGAAATTAAAATGATGAAGGTATACATCTATAGAGAAGGGAAGAAGCTTACAAAAAATGATCCGCAGATTGAACTCAACTTACTCTTAGAGCAGATAACAATCCAAACATATGATTTAAAATTTTTAAATACCAACGTAAGCGACCAGACAAACAAAGCAGGATACCAGTTGTATGAGACTCCTAAGCTGTGTCATATTATAATGTAATGAATTTATTAAAATTAATTAAGAAAAGGAAAGGGACAATCCATCAGCAAAGTATTCCTGTAAAAACAAGAGGTAGCCCATATTTTAATGGTGGCCTATTTTAAACAGTAAGGCTATATATAATTTAAATACGCCAACACTAAAATATTCCATATTTCGTCTTTTTTGATCATTTTATTGATAAGGAATGTGAAAGCATCTGTTAGCAGTACAACAAATCTATGCACTGCATTATTTGTAACTTCTAATCAATTTCGGCCAGAAAAACAAATCAGAATTTAAATTTTTGAATTTCCCGCTAAATCCTAAAATCAAAATTTCTAACGGTAACTCAATTACACAAAAATAATGCACCATTCGAACAGTTCGAAGTATTCGAACAGTAACGATTACGCGAATGTAATGAACTTCGCAGGTACTAGTGCGAATATGAACCCTTATGGCTTCGTTTGTGTATCTTGGTGCTGATGCTTCTGTATGCCAGCGTAAGATCCTTGGTATCTCCTTGGCTGCCCACTGCGCTGGCCCCTGGAGAACGGACCATTGGATCTCCCTGTTAATTAAAGGTATTCAGTGATGGTCAATAGTCAGAGTTCTATGCGAGAAATGTCCACGCCTTACACTGTCTCGAGTGCTATGTGGGACGGTCACACTAGCCTCAACAGAATTGTTAAAAGGGGTTGCGAGGTGGTGTTATAGATATACCTGCACACAAGGGAGTGTCTTGTGTTGATGGATATATATGTTATGGGTCATATGTCGGTGGCTCGGTTAGTGGCGTTTTCAAGCCCTGCAGGTTTTCGTTTGACCTGGGTTTTCTGCCATTTTAGAGGGGGAGTCTGCAATATGCCATAAATATAAAGCTCTCGACAGCATTGGTCTCTTTCTGTCATATATAATAATGATAATAACAGTACTGCATGCCGTGGATGGAAGATCCATAGTTCCTACTGCAGACAAAACACCCATAGTAAAATCAATATGCGCGAGCTGCTGGGTTGGAATGACTCTTTTCGTCCATATTTCCAGAAGCATACAAAAGCATTGTGAAGTTGCAATAATTAATAATTATAACGACAGCCAAAAAAGATTTACTTATTCGAACTCCATCGGGGCAATCAACAAAACAAATACAGCAGCATGATAGAATACTTTTATTTGGAGTAAATATAAAAAATAGTAATTTATTGAAAATAAATTGAAAACAAACACGGTATGAACATGTCGATTGGATAAGGGTTTCAGGATTTGCCACAACTTTTTAATGTACAGAACAATTGCCATTCACTGGAGTCCAATCGAATCGAGGTGCTGGGTACATTATGAAGTTTCCCAGATTCCCAAATATGGAAAGCGATGGAAATGTGAAGTTTATTAAACACACATTTTAAATAAACTAGTAATAATTGCTATTGTTATTAGTTTTATTTGGCGTCCCATAAAAATCATTGCATAAATTGCATTTGACATCGGATAGCTTGGCAGGGACTGTTTTAAAAGGGATTCCTACTTGCTCATGGCGCTAAAATATACTACATAAATAAAGTTAAACAAGATGATCAAAGAAAAACTAATCCCTTCAGTGTTTCGCAAAATCGCAACTACAAATTTTTGAATTACATACATACTTCGGAACATTAGTATAAACCATTACAGACTATAAATCTAGCCATGGCAGTGGATAAGTAAGAAATAACAATATCATAATATTAATAATAATAGTACACAATTATTCCAATCTAAAACCATGGTGTGTATAGGACACGTTTCTTCTTAAAATTTTCCTACCAACTCATACAAAATATGACAAAATATTCGACAAGTAAATTTATGTATTCGTACAGATTCTCAAAAATACACAAAATTCATAAACTGACTCGAGTACAACGTAATCTTACTTTAGCTAACTTAGTTACAGTATTTTAAATATTTTTATATTCCGAATTTATATTTACGTATTTTATAAGAATTCAGGGGTATTGCTTTTTGTACCAGCGTTACCTCCATTACCCCCGTTACCCTCACCACAATTACGCCCCCACTACCACCACTAACAAACACTGTAGAATTCCTTTCCTCATCAAAACTCACAATTACCACCACTAATAAACTTTTTTGAAATCCATTTCTACCCTCACTACCACCACCAATAAACACTGTTGAATTTTGAATTCTATTAACATTTTTCATTAGTGTTTTTTTAAGTTAAAATACGTGCCTATTTACAGTGTTTATTGGTGGTGGTAATTGTGAGTATTGTTGAGAGTGAAATTCTAGTGTCTATTGGTGGTAGTGGTAGTTGTGAGTATTGTTGTTGAGAGTGGAATTCTACAGTGTTTACTAGTAGTGGTAGTGGGGATAATCGGGGTGGGGGTAACGGGGGCAATGGGAGTAACAGTACAAAAAGAAATACCCGAATTCAGCATCTATAGCTGAAGATTTAGATTTTTTTTAGTGATACATAAGAAATAGTAAAGTACATACATTTTTGCGCGCGAAAGTTCACTGCAGCACAATAATATGGTTATCAATGTTCGTTTGACGACATATTTTATTTCATTACATTGCGCAGCATATTATGATTTCCTTTTTTTCCTATAAATTACTTGTTGAAAGCGAATTTTTATGTTGCCAGTAATTGTTGTGGACACCAGACTGGTATTTTAATCACTTATTGTTTGCTCTAAATTATCAGACTACATACATTCATTTTGCAATAATATCCATAATACATTCGTTACTTATGAACAATAAATATTTACGTAATCATTACTTAATGAAACATTGGGAAATGGAGCATATATCAGTTTAGGACGCTCTAATTTTTGAGAACGTCTACGAATAATGCATGCATTTTTTGGAAAGGAACACTCGTTTATTGTTTAATTCAGTGAAGTGATTTTGATACTGGGAGGAAAATGTCCAGGACGGAAGTGTCCGTCCCGTATACCCAAAAACATACCTAGCTTAGTTTGTTACTGCTAGATACGAGATAACTTATAAGTTAGGTAACTTACACTTCAATTAACAATTCATTTTTGCATTATCATACTTACTTATCCATTAAATCCCTTGACTGACTCTGCTTATCAATGTAATAATACGCATATTTTAATGATTTAATATTAAACAGCATAACGTGGGCTAAAGGAACAAATAATTATATTAGTCTTAAAAAAATCTGATGGCGTACTTAGGACTGGCCTAAAATGTAAAATTCTTGACTTTATAATAATATGAACTTTAGTTACTAATAAAAAATCGCACAATTTGTTTTTAGAGATTATTTGTTTTCAATAAAATTATCTCCTTTGCCATCGCATTCTATAGTGCAGTTCATATTAAAAGCAGCACAGCACTGATATTGTTTACTTAATTTCCATCTCTTTGTTCCTTCATTTTGGCACTTTAATAATAGTACACTGATTTAGGGATTAGATAGGGTGTGTTAAAATTCCATACTAGGAGTAATTATTTAACACATTTAGTCTTTTTTAACTTTTGTATTAAAGTATTTCGCCAATTACTTCAGCCATTTCACACGAGTCAAAAAATAGTTACACACGCCAGATTAACCACTATATAATTTTATACGAAATAATCATTAGACGTCAGCTTAAACTCACGATAATAGTCGGCTGATGAAATAAATGGCAACAAGCCTGAGGAATTCACCGTATTTACTATAAATAGTTCATTTGTGCCTGAAATGTTTCAACTGGTAACTTTATGTATTGTAGAGCTTAAAATAAACTTTTAAAACAAGTATAAAATATACTTATTAGTAGCACTGCGAGACGAGTCCTACAACTACAAACAAAATATTTTCATCGTATCTTTTGAATTTGAGTAATTTCTTGTATAGTTACATGAGTTCATTGGTTTAATCCGTTTAACACTGATATTAGTTTTCCAAATTGTATAACTACTTACATAGAAACTACTGATAATCGTATTACATAATAACAAACAGCTACCAACTAACGTAAGTATAAGTCACATTACTAAGCGATAGCATATTATGAGTTTCTTTTCAATTTATGTAATACACCAAAAGGACGGCGAAGGATTTTAAGCGAATTAGGGTACCTGAGTGCTAATTCTAAGCTTCGTCCTTCGTATTAATCTACTAGGCACTTTGTAAAACTATTGTACGGTATAGTATATAAAGAGTTTTCACATTATTTTCTACCCATCCCCAGCACTCGTTTCACAGCATACTTTTCGTCAAACAGGCCTTTCACCATAATTACCTATTAAAAAAACAATTACAAGATTCAATTTTAGTATTTTACAATCATACATAGGCAAAGTTTAATGTCAATACACGGATATAATAACCAAACATAGGTGCGTCATCTAGCTACACCAATGACGCCTACATACGTTACACACTATTCGAAATTCTAAAGATAATGACGAGCATAATCTTTAATTAGTGATTGTGTTTACATTTACAGTGCAGTAAAGCTACATAATATTTAATTTATCAACTCTGTCAAAGAGGTTTAGTATTAGAAAAGAGGGTCATGTAAAATGTTCATAATTAACAGTGGGTTGTCATTTGGGCATTTACTTCGCACTCTCGCTCACCTCACGAGGGATGCCTATGAAGTAGCATGCACTCACCCTCACGCTGACCCTCAAGTCATCTAAAATTTGCCTCTCGCACTCACCCTCACGAGTGCTCATTTCGAATAGAAGGCGCTCACGCTCACACTCATGAGGCATCCCTCATCGCGCCTTTATTAGATTTATTTAAGTATGTCTACAGCCATATTCTTTTTGAAATTTTTTAAAATTGTATTTTATTCAACTATACAGTTCTACGCGAATTGTAGCAGTATAATAAAGCATCGGCACACAGTATTGTTTGAATTTATAAAAATAATATAAATACATGAGAGTCCCACCTGCTAGTACTGTAAGATAAGATGTGAGTGCAACTGACATGCACTCACGCTCACACTCATGAGTAGGTTGCGGATTGATTATACTACACTCGCACTCACCAAATGAGTGCACCCAATTTAAAAGTGCACTCCCACTCAACACTCGCCCTCACGGCAATGAGTGTCAGTGTGAGTGCGAGTGCTGCGCTCATCACTCGTGAGTTATGCCCATCTAATCTACGGTTGTCATCTAAAACTAAATATCGCGCCGGAAAATTCCTTCTTGAAAGGAAGTAAACCCCATACCCCATAAACCGGGGTCGGTTTAAAATTTAAATAAATCTAAATAACGCGCCTAGCGCGATCGCAAATGTTAAAAATATTGTTTTTGTAAAATTCTACCTCAAAAGTATTGCTTGAGCTAAAATTAACAAATAAAACATTTTCATCTTTTTTCTAGAGCTTGAAAATGATACAACATTCGTTAAAATCCAAAAAATTCTCAAAATTTTATTGTGGTTTTTGATTTTTGAAATATTCTGAAAACCTTTCACGATTGAACTAGTCTCCTCTGGAATTTGGCGGTTCTGGACGATTCTTGGGGCTACCCATACTCATTCCCTCTGCTTGCAGGAAACTCTCAGTGCATATCTGGAGTAGACAGGTATAATATAATAATAATAATAATTTATTCATTGGGTCGATTTAACCGAAGTTCATACAACCAGACTCAACCAGTCACTGGGGGTGAGGAAATAGGAGGCTACCGCGTTAGATCGTCTCGGTCTTTGTACCCTTTCACCTATCCCCGTCCCCTCCTCCACAGTAAAGGAGTCTCATTCCCTAGGCCCCTACAGTAAGTAGTGGTCACTAAGGAGCACCGAAGGAGATTGGGTTTCAATCAACCATCCAGTGACGTTTACCGTACAACACCGAGCCGTAAACGATTAGCAGTGGCCGAGGATTGAAGCTGGGTCTGAGACTGTAAATTTCGTTACAGTCTGCAGTCCTAACTGCTCACCCAAGCACGCCTGCTTTAGACAGGTATAATATACATACGCTGTTAATCGGTCGAAATTAAGTATTCACTATCCAAGTCATTTAAATAATATACTAAAATATGCGACAAGGAACTTGAGCGACATGTCCATACCTGTACACAAAGTACCATCATCGCAAAGCAACTTACGAGATATACCGTGAAGGTTAAAATCTTGGGAACAAACAATACTAGTAACTACGCGTTAATTAGATTTGCCTAATCATTCTCATTCGAATAGTATATCATTTATGCGTGAGTTTATTGAGTGACCAGTCGAAATTTTGATTTTAAGATTTTCCGGGAAATTCAAAAAGAGTAATTTTTATAGGGATAAATAATGTCACCCAAATTATCACTTTCTTAAGACCGCCCCATCCCGATGTCATCACAAACTTTACGTAAACAACTATGTTTAACATGGCATGCCATCAATACCCGACTAGACCCACTGACCCTACCGATGACATAATTTATGGGCGATCCCATAAAGTTGTTCGTGCTGCTAGCGGATGCTTGCAGACTGCTTATAACTAAAATGACAAAAATGAATTCAAAATATCGAATTGCAGATTTGGCGTAAAATTCAAACTGCCTAATGTTACTGTTAAGGCTGCCATTAAACAAGGGCTTTATCCATTGTGTATTTCGAGAATAAATTGACCCATTTTGATTATCTAACCACAGAATGTTTTAGGGGAAAAAATTGTTGCTTTTCAAATACATTCTTATCCTGATATCAAAATCATTCCCGGATGTAGAATATAATTAAACTAAAAACAGGTTTCTGAACTTATTTTTACATAATTAAATCTTCACGTTGCTTAAAATGGATTTTCCGAATGATTTTAACACAATATTCACATTTGAACATATAATTTATTTCACGACCTATGAATCTGATCCTATGGGCAATTTAAAATCCTTTTTGTGATTTGTTACAGGTCGTGAGCACTTTTCCGGAAAAATCCTTGAGGTACTACTTTATGAGTCGTCCTCACTGAAAATAAATACCCCAATCAAAAAGCTCCACAATACCTGCAAGACTCCTACAATGACGAGAATCACCAAATTAACTCCAGACCAGAAATTCACACGTTCGTAGTTGTTCTCAATGACACTTCGGTCTCGCGATTCTAACTCACGAAACTCTTCTTGAAGTCTGTTTACTCTATTCAAATGAACACGTACACGGTTGATATTGATCTAAAATAACCAAGCAATGTATATAAATTAAAACCAGCAAATAGTTCAAATAAATAAATTATGTATCATTCCTAATTATGATGCGTTTATATACACAATTTACAAAACGCTCATCCTTTTTCATTAGTGCTCACTTTAATATCCTCCACTTGGACTTCATAAACGCCTTCTGGTTGAAGTTCTTTTGAATTATATTCACGCCAATGCGTTTCATCTTCATTCTCTATTGAAATCCCAAATGCCACCGTCTTAACACTGAAATGACTAAACGTGTTGTCAAAACAAATTCGATGTAGTCCATCCACAGCAATGGGAATACTATCACAATAAAAAAAAACGGCAGTTACATATTTAACGTGTCATCGCTGGAGTAGCATGGTAGTGCAATTAATTGAAAAAAATTTAAAAGTACATAAATGGATCGAATTGTTTCATTCATACGTGTGACCAGCCTCCGATTTTCTAAACTCCGTAATCATGGGACGGTTGTAAGGATCAGTGAGTTGGAAATTAATGTCTAATTCACCTTGACTGGCTGCTATAACTGTGTAATCTAAAGTTAATGTTTTGTTTACAGTTGCCTGCTCAAAGAAACATTCTTCAGTCCCTGCTGAGATTTGTACGGTCAAATCCGTCGTTCCAGATAATTGCAGATTGATTCCACCCAAAAAGAGTAGTAGTAGAATTTTATCTATTTTCATCCCTGAGGTATAGCGCCGATTCTGCCGTAGCCATCTTCCAGGTTCAGCAGTGAACAGACCGAAGATTCCTGGAAGTGTCATTGTTCAACTTCCAACTTTTGAAGTAAAAAAAATAATTAAAATAATCCTAATTTCACAAATTAAATTGAACTCGTTTCTTTGATCAAAATCAATACATATGTTGTACAATCTTAATACTAAGAAGAGGTATTTAAAAGTACAGCTGTGCCTTTTTATGATCTAATAACAAACTATGTAATTTATCAGAATTTATACATTACTATTAGAGCAGTGCTAAACATACCACGCTCTACCACGCACTACCACGCTCTACCACGCTCTACCACGCTCTACCACGGACTACCACGGGCTATAATCTCATCCCCACGGGTCCCCATGCAATACAAACTCATTTCCACGTCTCCCCACGGGTCCCGACGTAATATAAACTTATACCCACGTCTCCCCACGGGTCCCCACGCAATATAAACTTATACCCACGTCTCCCCACGGGTCCGCACGCAATATAAACTTATACCCACGGCTCCCCACGCAATAAAATCTGATCCCCACGGTTCCCCACGGGTCCCCACGCCATATAATCTCATCCCCACGGGTCCCTATGCAATATAATTTTATACCCACAGCTCCCCACGCAATATTAACTAAAACACACGGGCTACCACGCAATACAAACTCATTTCCACGGTTCCCAACGGGTCCCCATGCCATATTATCTCATTCCAACGAGTCACCACGCAGATAAACTTATTCACACGGTTCCCCACACAATATAAACTTGTATCCACGACACGCGACTCGATATTCTATTGCATGGGGATCCGTGGGGAGCCGTGGGTATAGGTTAATATTGCGTGGCGACCCGTGGGGAAACGTAGGTATGAGTTTATATTGCGTGGGGACCCGTTAGGAGAAGTGGGTATAAGTGTATATTGCGTGGGGAGCCGTGGGTACTAAATTATATTGCGTAGGAACCCGTGGGGAACCCTCGGGATGTGACTATATAGCATGTGTACCCGTGGAAAGTCGTAAGTATGAGTTGATATTGCATAGAGAACAGTGAATATGAGTTTATATTGCGTGGGGACCCGTTGGGAGCCGTGGTTATAGGATTGTATTGCGAGAGGACCCGTAAGCAGACGTGTGTTTTAGTTAATATTGCGTGGGGAGCCGTGGGTATAAGTTTATATTGCATAGGGACCCGTGGGGATGAGATTATATGGCGTGGAGACCCGTGGGGAACCGTAGGGATCAGATTTTATTGCGTGCGGAGCCGTGGGTATATGTTTATATTGCGTGGGGACCCGTGGGGAGACGTGGGTATAAGTTTATATTGCGTGGGGGACCTGTGGGGAGACGTGAGTATAAGTTTATATTGCGTGGGGACCCGTGGGGAGACGTGGGTATAAGTTTATATTGCATGGGGACCCGTGGGTATGAGATTATATGGCGTGGGGACCCGTGGGGAGACTTTGGTATAAGTTTGTATTGCATGGGGACCCGTGGGAATGAGATTATATGGCGTGGGGAACCGTGGGTATAAGTTTGTATTGCGTGATACCCGTGGGGATGAGATTATATGGCGTGGGGACCCGTGGGGAACCGTGGGGATGAGATTAAATTGGAGTGGGACCCGTGGGGATGAAATTATAGCCCGTGGTAGTCCGTGGTAGTCCCGTGGTAGAGCGTGGTAGAGCGTGGTAGAGCGTGGTAGAGCGTGGTAGAGCGTGGTAGTCCGTGGTAGAGCGTGGTAGAGCGTGGTATGTTTAGCACTGCTCTACTATTATTGCCCAAAGTGAAAATATAATGTGATGTGCTGTCGAGGTAGTGTTAGTGGGACGTGACTCACTAACGACACGACTCGGGCACTCGGGTCGGGAAAGGGTACCGCCTGTTTCTTATTCGACAGAATCTACCAAGAAGTTACATCAAACTCAAACTAACTGAACGTAAAAATACAATTAAAGCGTTGGAGCGTCTAGAAATCAATAATGTCATGTGAATTTACGTGTACTGATTACCTTATCGAGCAACCAAACTATAAATGACAACACATCAAAAAAGTTTTAGCTACACAGAACTACCTATAAACTATTGGACAACCATTACTAAAGATACTAAGGAACAAAAATGCTTTAGCATGTAGAAATTCCCCACCGTCAATACTTACGTACAGTGACAATGACAGTCTTGTCACCCACCAGCCAGCAGCCACCCCGTCAGTCAATAAGTACTAAAATATCAGCGGCACTTTTCTATCAGTCAGTTCTAGTCACAAATAGCAGCCAGCTTTAAGCCTCAGTTTAGCGACAAAAACTAAAACTTAAACTCATAAATATATCTATATCAGAGTCGAGCGGTATTCACCACATTCGCTGTAGCAATTTATATGGTACATACAAGATTAGACTTTATCGCTGACTGTGCTTAAAATATTATCGTGGCTAGGCAGTGGGAGTCGGACTCGGGTAGGAGCGTCGGAGTAGTAGAATTTCAATTGTAATTTAATTTGCAATAAAGTTATGTACTTAGGCAATTAGTATTCATGTTTTATTACTTTATGATTACTTTAGTATGAAAGCAGTCGGCAGTCAGTAGTATAACTCGTATTTCAGTTTCAGATTTGTTATAAGTTTTATTAATAATAATCCCAAATACATAATACGATTTGTTGAAGTGTGAAGTGAAGGCTTTTACTATTCGTCAACGTCGTCACTCACTCGACACGACACAACACTCGCCAGACTCGCCACTCGTACAGGCAAAAGTAGCCGTTTGATAATGTTAATGCAGCTTGGAATTAAAAATTAAAATCAATCGTATATTCTATTTTCTATTTTGTATTTTCGTAATCATTTTTCAAAGCAAAGAGCCAAGACCCGCCTTTTGTATGGGCACGTGAATCTAACGCATTCACTGATTGGCACAATTTAACTAGTATTGAGAATAACCCGCGCGTATTTTTGTTCATTCTGTACCTTTCTTTCTTTGTAATAACTTGTCTCTGTACTCTGTGTGGTCTGTAGTATTCTAGTAGTCCTGTGTCCTGTACTGTACACGCGAGTCGTTAATATTCAACCACTATCAACTATAATTAAAGATGTGCTTTACATTACAAAAGCTGAAATTTTGAAGTGGCGGTTTTATTTTTTAATTCCTTCCTGGTTAAATAATTAAATATAAGTCATAAAAGTCATCAGTGCCCAGAGCAGTAATAAGGTTGCGTTACCTTTTTTACCTTCAGTTTTCTGAGTTCTTCAGATATTGTTCGAAAAACTTCAGTTGTGATAACTTTCGTGGTCTTTTACTTTCGTGTGTGCGTTAGCGATTCAGTGCAGTATTAGCAGTGAGAATATGGGAAGGGGTCTGTAATTTGTAATTGGTAATGTCAATAATGACATTACAACAATCAAGTGTGTCAATATTGAATCTATAAGGAAGGGAATCCGAGGACCAACAACAACCTAGCTCATATAGGTTAGGCTGGGAATCTACATACAACATAGGAGTCGTGAGAGAAGGTAACTTCAACCTGTGACCTGTGACTTATACTAATGCGCTATTGGCTGTCTTCTTAGTACATAGTCATAGTAGTCTGGGTCTGAATTTCCTTTTACCTTCAACCTTTGTTATTTGTGTGAGTCATAACATAACTTGTAATTAATTTGGTCATTATTTGTTGTCGTAAATTTGTTCGCTTGCTAGTTTTGAGTTTGTAGTTTGCTATTTACTATTAGAGATCTTAATTGCTAATTATGAATTAGTTATTGAGTATATGTCAAGTAAGTAAGTTGCAAGTCATAAGTCCTGATCGAAATCGGAAGGCAGTGCAATGGCAAATGGTAATCAATTGTTAAATTTTGAATGTTACATGTTCTATCACATTTGAAGTTGACAGGTCGCTGTTGTCAATTTAAAATAATGGAAGGTAAAGAGGAAGTGGGGGAAACATCATCCCAGACATCATCCCACACATCATCCCAAGCATCAATAATATCACAAAGAATAGTCTCTGTGGATTTTTATTCTCATCCGCCAAATTATTTATTTGATCAAGTCAAGAATGATTTTAACAAAACTGAATCACACTGGGTCCCTGTCATTCGTATTTTTGGTGCCACAAAAGAGGGTACTAATTTTATAGCTGTCCTTTAGTAGTTCTGCAGCGGTTGATCATATATGCACTGCCCATTGTTGGGGACGTGCTTTTTCCACCACCGTTTTTACCACCACCACCACCACCGCTAACAAAAGCTGTAGAATTCAATCCCTACCACCACCACCTCCAACAAAACCCGTAGAATTCAATTCCCACCACCGCCAATAAAACACGTAAAATTAAATTCCCACCCACCACCACCACCACCGCCAACGAAAACAGTAGAATTCGATCCCCGCCACCACCTCTAAAAAATTGCAATTATTGTTATTATTTTTAACTACTTTCAAAAGTGTGCTCGTGGGGATTTGATAGTGTTTTTTGTTGGCGGTGGTTGTGGTGGAAATTAAATTCTACGGGTTTTATTGGCGGTGGTGGTGGTGGCAATTGAATTTTACGGGTTTTATTGGCGGTGGTGGAAATTGAATTCTACGGGTTTTGTTGGCGGTGGTGGTGTAGGGATTGAATTCTACAGCTTTTGTTAGCGGTGGTGGTGGTGGTTGTAAAAACAGTGGTGGAAAAAGCAAGTCCCCATTGTTGATTGTATGAATATTAGGAATTTTGTTTCTTCTCCTAGGTCAAAAATCGTGTGCACATATACATGGAGTGTTTCCTTACCTATACATTCAGCAGTCCTCCTATTCAATTGATAAACAAGAATTAGCTCAAAGTCTGGATGATGCCTTAAATCGAAATACAGTTGCAGCCACAATAACTTCTTTTAAGAGTCACAAACATACAGTTAATTTAAAACATGTAGTTCAGATAGTTCCGGTTAAAGGACGGTGAGTGAAGTTGCATCTATTTATTTTACATTTTTTTAAAAACTTTTTTCCACTATTATAACTTGGTGAGGCTTTAAATTGAAGGTAAACACCTACTGACAATTGCATGTTTAATTGAAACTATGCTTACTCCAAGAATCTTTTTTGCAGCTTACATATTTAAGTTATTTACTTTTAAATTTTAAATCGTCAGTCATTGATCGGACTCGTGACGAATGTTAGTCAAACAATAAATGAATCAGATTAATGATGTTTCATTCATTCTTTACTCATGTGTCTCACGCAGATCTTTTTATGGATACCAAAGTAGTGATGAAGTATTCCTTAAAATATATTTTTACACACCTTTTGCATTAACGAAAGCGTCACAGCTTTTAGCCGTAAGTTATTTTTCATTTTCTCATAATTTCGTTCAAACTGTTGTACTAGTTGCTATTATAAATTGATTTATAATTTAAAAACAAATATAAAATATGTTTAAATATGTATTTTATTTAGAATGGTTCCATAATGGACCGGAAAATGCAACCATTTGAGTCACACATTTCGTACATCCAGCAATTTTTTATCGACTACAATTTATTTGGAATGAATTTAATCCACTACTCAAAAGTTCTATTTCGTCGTAACGAGTCTCAAACAGAATTCATTCGATCAGTCGGTCCAGATAAGCCACGACCTCATTGGTCTTACAATGAAATGGGGGAACACTTATTTCTGCCAGAGTCTATCAAGCGTATGACCACCTGTGATCTTGAATTTGATGTCTTGGCAGATGATATCCTAAATCGTCTGGAGAAGCGTAAGACTTTTAATTTTTCTGTTCTATATTTTTTATGAGTTTATTAAAACCTTATGTTGGCAACTAAGTCATTCACAACATCGCATTTGTTGTATGGTAGTTCACATCGTTTGAGTTTAAGAGGTTGAGTTTCCTTTATAGTTTATAGGTTATTCAATATATAAACACTGATTTCCAATAACGGACACAAAAAATAAAATGAAAATAAATACAATTACACCAATATTGTCATGCATTCCAACCCAACCTACCTACTATTGATGTGACTGTTAGTTCACATTGTTACTTGGTAGACTCTGTTAATGATCAGTTGGTTGGGTACATTACTTTTCTCTTAATTAATAATTATTATTATTGCTATTTTTTAATGTTCATTAATAACAGGAGCTCGAAACTCCAACCCTGGTATCGTCGCAATCTGGAAGGATGAGATGGAGCGGAGGAAGTTAAATGGGATTTTAAATTGGGCAGAAATACCTATTCCTGTATCTCAAGATAGATCCTATTGTGGGGATATTTTTGAAGCTGAACTTTGCCATCGGAAAACTCTTCTGGAAAAACTTAAACCATTTAATTATGTAAGTGCATAAATATTTAGTGCGTACTAAATTGTTTAATCCTGGTTCTGATTTCAAAAATCGTAACAGTCACCCAAGTGAATATTACCTGTCGTGTTGGGTAATATTCGCGGATCAGTATGCAGTGGTAATCAGTGTTCACTTCGAATTTTTTCGGATTATAATCACAGCGTGTATCTCTTTTTTTTACAGCTATCATCGAGGTCTAATATGGGTCGTGCGGCTGCGTCCGTATTACCCAATGATCTCCCTCCAGCGTCGTCACAGAGTTATTCTCAGTCATCCCAATTATTCCTTCCTCAGCCTCAATCACACGTTTCCTTCTCTGCAAAAGAACTCACTTTATCACAAGAAAATACCAACGAAGAAGATGATGACATTATTAATTTTCTGGAACAACTGGCTAATGAGTGTCAGCAGGGTGAATCTGAGTATGAAGATCATAGTATTCTCAAATGTGAGGAATTCGAAGATATTCAATGTGCTGATGACAGTCAAAAAGTAGCGTCCGCTTTGAATATGTGTAAAGAAAAGGTGGATACACCAATAATCAAAGTTGAGCAGGAGAATAAAAACTTGGATGGAGAACCAGATGAACTGAAAAAGGACATAACTGTAGTTGAGATTGAAGATGAAATTTGGTCCGCCTCCTTTTTATCACAAACATTTGATGATATAGAAATTCTGGAGAATCCACTCATAGAAACCAAGACAGGCTCAGCTCGAACAGACCCTGTGTGTCTTTCATCCAGAAAAACTAAAGAGGAGCGAAATCAGTGGAACAATGACGTGCTCGAAAAATTCATGGTTGACATTATGTATGGCCAGTATGAACCCATTGATTTGGACGTTGATGGAGTGGATACTTGCAACAATGATGGGGATAGTAATGAAAAAGGGGAAAGTACAACTAGTGCCAATATTTGTGAGTTAAAATCAAACGTTCCGCGGTCTAAGAAACCAAAATTAACGCTCGCCCAAAAATTATTCCCCAATGCTATTCTCCGTCCAGAACATTTTCTAAATTCCAAGGATACTGACAGCCCTAGTTCATCTCAAGAAAGTGTACAGTCTCAGCATCCACCAACAACAGTTCCTAAGCTGCCTGATCATAGTGAAACAATAAAAAACTCTACCTCAAACCATGGTACTATTCATACAACTTTAGAATCTCATCACCCGAATCCACATCTATTGAATAAATTCCATATAAGAAACCAGAGCATCGCCATTCGACAACAGCCAGGAGGTTGTGACAAAGAAATTCAAGTTCAACTAGAATCCTTCAATGCTCCAAAGCAAGACTTTGAGTGCCAGTCTTACCCGGTCTATTCTTACACAGAAGTACAAACTGAAAAAATGCTTCCAGATGGAATTTCAACTTCTACAAATACCGATCCAGTCATTACAGCTTCATCTGGAAGTCAAACAGATTCAACCACTATGGATGTAGTTCGTACTTGTGGTTGCCGTTGCAACTGTGGTTTACAATACATGGCTGCTTTAAAAGCAAGTTGGGAGATGGCTGAGAAGAATAAGGATCGGGGCGTACAAACTGATGACCAACTAATGCTACATCCTCATTCTGATAGCCCATTACTTTCTCTCACGCCGAAAAGGCTTAGGCTTGATGACAGTTCCAACGATAGTTCAGGGAGTTCTAGACGATCTCATCAAAATGACTCCAGTTTAAATAAGAGTTTGCGAAAGAAACTGTATAAACAAGCATCACCCGGGGAACACACTCACAGGCCAGAACTTGGTGGAGGTCTTAGTATCCAATTTGCTGATCTTTCTCCACAGCAACAACGAAGTATAGTTGGGACTAGTAACAATAGTGTTCACCTTTCTCAAAGCAAGACTGGTGGCTCGGGCTCATCTCGAGGTAGAAATCAGTCCAAAAATGCGGATGACTCCATATTAAGTCCGAAATCATCAAAATCACGGAGACCAAACTGGGATACTTTAAGACTATCACATCCTAGTAAATTCAGCCCTCAATTTGACGCGGTGACTAAACTTTTAAAACGAAAAGCATCTGTTTCTGCATCCAATTCCGCAGAAAAGAAAGCACAGGGCCAAAATCAAAGCCCATCTCCAAAGAAGAGTAAGCAGCACAATCAAAACCGAAACTCAACAAGTCCTCGTCATCCAACAATTACAGTTCCAATCCTACCCATAAGCCCAAGGTTCTTGGATATGTCAATCACTAGTGTGTATGAGTACGAAGCCCCCGACACCTCCGAACAGAAATTTCTCCGTTTTCAAGCTGCCAAAAGAGGATTAAGACTTTTTGAGTACAAGCATCAACAAATGCTGGGGATGCAAAGGGAAAGTGCTCAACGTCGAAAGGAAAGGAGGGAATTGAGAGATAGTAAAATTGAAACTAAATTTGCAGTTCGTGAAACGATCAAACCGTTTAAAAGAACTCCGCAAGAATCCTTTATCGCTAGTCTGGTTGCTCAGAATGAAAGGCTAGCCCTCCCACCTTTGTCAGACTACTACGCAGAATACTGTGAAGGTGGATGGGATTTAGATCAATTCACAAACTCAAGGAAAAAAATCCCTGAGAAAAAACAAGATAGTGTCAAGCAATTGCCGAATGTTTGCCATTTTCAAGGGGGTAACTTGTCTGATGAAGATAATGAAAATGAAAATTCCGATAACTACAAGGAATTAAATAACTCTCAAAATATTCCCAGTCCAGTTACCAATGAAAGAATCGATAAAATTATTGTTCTTCCGGAAACTCCAATGGCAAAGCGTATCTTATCGGGTTCAGACAGCATATCATCTTCCACTGCAGATAATGATGAGTCGCCGCGCTCTATCTTAAAGTCCAGTTCGGGAAGTCAAGTGGGTAAAAATAAAAAACGACAATATCAGCAGCATTTACGACGAAGATCTATCAAATGGGGGGTCCAAACTCCAGAGAAAGAACCAAAACGAAGCATTCAGAAAAGTCAAGACGAGGCGCACAGTAATCGTAGTCTATATAGTGCTGATAAAAGCGAACTAGACGGGCCGTCACCCAAGAATCCTTTTAATGCTTTTTTGGACGTGAGCAATCTACAGACCGCTAAGGCCCTTCATCTCCATCAATATGTGACGACGATGTGTGTTGAGGTTTTTTGTGCTAAAAAGGCCAGACTTCCAGATGATACTGAGGAAAGTAGTAAACCGAATGAACCTAATGATGTAGACAGTGAGCAGTCAAAAACAGAGAGCAATTATGCTGATAATGATGATACCAAAGTTCCAGATCCAATTAAAGATGAAATTATTGCAATTTTTTACACTGTTCATCAAGATAGTCCTCATGTAGATAGCTGTGTCATTGGTATGCTTGCGGTTGATCCTGATTGCTGTGACGACTCTATATTTAAAGATTATTTTTTAGCGTGGCCGAAATTGACTTGTTCGTACTTCATCGATGAAATTTCCATGCTTCGTGAATTCCTTGCTCTTATTCGACGGAATGACCCGGATATTCTTGTCGGCTATGAGGTAGGGCGTCGATTGTTGTGTAAAGTAAAATTGTTACGTTTTGAAAGGAGAACTCCATGGAGTTGTTAGCAGACC
This sequence comes from Dicyrtomina minuta, assembly GCA_949802685.1. Classification (NCBI taxonomy): domain Eukaryota; kingdom Metazoa; phylum Arthropoda; class Collembola; order Symphypleona; family Dicyrtomidae; genus Dicyrtomina; species Dicyrtomina minuta. The sequence continues at coordinate 86,977,549 of OX461809.1, forward strand.
TAATTTGAGCGTTTTCTTTTGTTTTTCTATCTTTACGTGAATAGATTCGATATATGTCTTGGGGCTATATAATTGATAGAGGTGTTGCTCTGGGTCTGCATATGATTCAGGCGTTGTCTCGTCTGCTTCCTAGAGAAAACAAGAAAAAATTTGGAAACAATAGTATGGATCCTTCTGTAATTGAATGGAATGAATCCATTAGTGGTCGAATTGTACTGAATCTTTGGAGGCTTTTACGGCACGAAGTGAGTATCTTTTCTTGCACTCTCCGCTGTGAAAAATATTATAAACTTTAGAAACAATTAGCTTAAATGAAAGAGGTATTAGCTGGAGCAGGAACTAAGTACATTTAAAAAACTGTATTGTTTGTCTGGCAATGGCAAAGGCAGTGTAATAATTGATTCTTTTTTCATTGCAGATGACAGTTCAAAGTTACACATTTGAAAGTGCGATGTTTAACATCATGCATGAAAAGGTGGGCTTGGTGTCACTTTTGAACTTAAACAAGTTTTGGGAGGATGACTTAAATCGCTATAGAACCGTCAACTTTTACTGTCATCGTGTTCAGGGTCTTATGGACATCATCGACAAACTTGACTTGATCAATCGCACATCAGAACTAGCACGACTTTTTGGAATTCAATTTTTTGAAGTTTTTTCACGTGGATCGCAAGTATGTACAATTAATATTTTCAAGTTACGATACAAATCCAAACCTAGCCTATACGTCTTTTTTGACATCACTTCTATCTGTAAAGACTTTATGTTGTTCCTACCTATCTACATAATTTACCGGAATTTTGAACTTTCTTTAATACTGCTATAATTCCATTAAGTTATATATCATTAAAAAGGTAATCACTAGTAGAATTCAAATAACGGAATGCGCCTCCATTATAACTAAACGTTTTCAAGATAACGGTCTTTTAATTTTTCAATTTGACCTAAAACGTGTTGTATGGGTCACAATCAAAAAACAAAAAAATAGGGGTCTGCTTATTTTTCAAGAGCTTTTAAATGATATATCACTCGACAAAATCCGTTTTTTTAAAATTTTGAATTATCTTTTTTCTAAGCCATTTAAAAACTAATACCTATCGTGCGTGCACACTCAGTTATTAAGATTTGCCTAATCGTTGCCGTTCGAATAGTGTATCAGTTTTGTGTAAGTTTACTGAGTGACCGGTGGAAATCTTCATTTAACACAATATTTATTGTTTTGGCGGGAAATTCAAAATTTTAAATGAAATTTTCGGATTTATTGAGAAAATAAAAATTCCTGTGCGTGAATTGTCACAGCTAACCCCTTTACGGCTTCTTCTTTTTAATTGACAACTAAAATTTGGCGGCAAATTCAAAATGTTTAATTTCACTGTTAAGGCTGCCATTAAACAAGGGCTTTAGCCCTTGTTTAATTTAGTTACATGATTTAAGTTTCACTATTATGTGTATAGTGTTTATTTATTTTTTTATTTAGTTAGTGTTTATATTATATATATTTTCATTATATTATTATTATTTCAAGAATAATAGAGATAATTTGGTTTGCGTTAAAAAAAATCAGTCACTGTAGGTTTCTTATAGCCCCATCCCCTCGTGTGGATCTAGTGTGAAAAACGATCGTTTGTAGAATTTGTACCAGTATTTTGTAGTATGAATACCATGTATTATGCTTAAAATATCATTTACTTTTTCGCTGTTTGTATTTATCGATAATCTTAGAAGTACGGCAGGATAAATAATAAATATATATAATTAGTAGTTATCCTGGGTGGTCCGGTAGTGCAATTCGTGCCATTTAGTTTTTGGTTTAAGTCCGGTCACCCTTGAAGCTTCCACGGTTGTATTATTTCTGCTATCTGTATTTGCAGTTCAGAGTGGAATCGATGATGTTGCGCCTTACAAAGTCAGATAGTTTAATTCCTGCCTCTCCAACTGTGTCTCAACGAGCTGGGATGAGAGCTCCAGTTGAATTACCATTAATTATGGAACCTCATTCGAAGTATTACACAGATCCTGTTGCAGTCTTGGATTTCCAGTCTCTCTATCCCTCCATTATCATAGCGTACAATTACGATTTCTCCACTTGTCTTGGCAGAGTCGAACATTTAGGAAGGTAGTTATGCAAATGACGTTAATATTTGTATTTTTAACAATATTTTGTATTTTATCTTTACAAGTTCTCGAAAATCTGTAAGGTTTATTTTCTTTACAGGGAAGACCGTTTTGATTTTGGCTGCTTAGATCTCATCATATCGCCGTTAGAATTAAGCCGTTACATGAGTAAGAATGAAATACACATTTCCCCCACAGGCGTAGCATTTTTAAAGAGTTCAGTTCGACGAGGGATTCTGCCTGAGATGTTGGAGCAAATCTTAGAAACCCGTCTTATGGTTAAGCGCTCTATGAAAACGTGGAGTGGGAGCGAAAATAAAACGTTACACAAAGTGTTAGATTCAAGGCAGCTGGGGCTCAAATTGATCGCTAATGTGACTTATGGTTATACTTCTGCCAATTTTTCTGGACGTATGCCTTGCGTTGAGGTATTAACTACATCAATACTTCTCGTATTTTCCATAATTATACATAATATTAGAATTTAAGAATTAACCACATATATTATCTCAAATTCAGATAGCGGACAGTGTCGTTTCGAAAGGTCGAGAAACTTTGGAACGTGCCATCAAACTAGTCGAAGAGAACGAAGAGAGTTGGGGTGCCAAAGTAATTTATGGAGACACAGACTCGATGTTTATTCACTTTCCAAATTATTCTCGAGAAAAGGCTTTTGAATTGGCTCAAGAAATTGCTGATAAAGTCACTCGAATGAATCCAAAACCTGTAAAATTAAAGCTAGAAAAAATTTATCAGCCATGTATATTGCAAACGAAAAAACGCTACGTAGGCTTTTCTTATGAGAATATTAAGCAAAAAGAGCCTAAATATGATGCCAAAGGTATCGAAACAGTTCGAAGGGATGGTTGCCCAGCAGTGGCTAAGGTGACTGGTTCTTTACTTTTTACATTAAGTAGTTGCTACACAATTATGTTACAAGCCATATTTTGATCAATTTTTGCGTGTTAAAAACGTGGTGTACCGTATTTTATTCAACTATAAAGGGTAACAAAATATTTACCCATTAAAAAAGTATAAGTCGAGTGATAACTTTAAGTGCGTTGTGACTGTGACTATGACCAACTTCGCCTAAGATAATTGACAAAATATAGTGGAAGATATAGTATTTGGACTCCACAACTGAATTTTCCATCCTAATTATGAAAAATCTTTAATCAGGCTTCATTACATTCCAATTTTGTGTGTGTCAATTTGCAATTACGATTTCGTTTCCTGTTTTAATAATATTTGGTTATGGATGCAATTTCAGATTCTGGAAAAGTCTTTGAGAATATTATTCACTACAAATGACATCGTAAAACTTCGTCAGTATCTAGAAGCACAATTTCATAAAATATTTCTTGGCAATGTGAATTTAAGTGATTTCACATTTGCAAGGGAGTATCGGGGATGGAGTGGCTATAAACCGGGAGCTGTTGTGCCAGCCCTGACAATCGCTGAGTAAGAAACATTAAAATAACCACGGTACCTACTTAGTCCTAGCCAATTTTTAATTCTTTTTGAAAACTAAACAATCAACAATAGATGCATTATTGAATGTTGATGGAATAATAAATTGAATAGTATTTGTGCTCAGTTGCGGGATGAATCTTGGTATATGCCAAGAATCATCTCAATGCTTTAAAGTAATGACATAACATAACCATGATTATCTGTTCTTCATGGTTGTATCCACGGAGCCTTTACATGATGACTGACTACATGGGCCTAAAGTTTTAGATTCACTGCACTGTGAATGGCTATCTAATTAATAATAATTTTCTCTTGTAGGCGTTTGAGGAATAACGATAAGCGCTCTGAACCTCAGCCACAAGAAAGAGTTCCATACATCGTTATTTTTGGTGAACCTGGAAGACCTTTAATTCATCATATTAGAACTCCACGGGAATTTCTGGAACATGAGGGTTTACGCATTAATTCTGTTTACTACATTGAGAGAGCTTTGCTGCCACCACTCAGTAGATGCTTCTCACTAGCAGGAATTGATGTTCAAAAATGGTATGCCCAAATAAAACAATTAAATCGCCAGAGTACTCATGCTTGAGTGAAGTTGTTCCCTTTAACCTTGGTGGGAATATTATTTCGGACACACTTGAATCAATACAATATGACTACATGTCTGCGAAAGGAATTATTTGGAATTTTATCCCACTAGCGCAGAGTCTTTCAGATGAAGCATTAAAGCAGCCAAACCGCTCTTTATTATATTATATACTACCAACCTACGCATTTTGTGTGCTACAGTACCAAATTCACTTAGTAGTGTGGTTTTAAGATTTATATCATATAGTTATGTTGATTTTGTATGAATAGGTACTCTGAAATACCTCGAAGGAATTTGAGGGTCCTTCCTCATGAAAACCGTTTACAGCAAGGGAAAAGGATTATGGACTATTTCATTGTCAGTATGAACTGTGTTGGTTGCGATGCAAAATCTGAAACGGTACTGTGTTCCAAATGTCGAGTCAGTTCCAGTATTTTTCTCAAACTTATTGGCGAAGCGGATGCATTGACCAGAAAAATGCAAGATGTGGCTCAGGTATACATATTAATTTATAGTATTTACAATCATTATTAGTTGATTTATGATTGAAGTAACGTTAGTAAAGTGGAAACTAAGCTGTCATTATCACGGAGTAAGTCTTAATACTAACGTGAATATTTTGTTTTTGAATAGACTTGTAAATACTGTGCTTTGGGGGTGTGTATGAGCTTGGACTGCACTACATGGCAAAAACTTTTGCGTTATGATCGTGTTAAACAGAACAAAACGGAACTTGTGCATCGTGCTTTGAGCTACTTTCCACATTGGCAAGATTGATTCCGAAGTGTTGTATGTGCTTCGCACATCCTTTTATTCAGTAAATCATGCACTGATTTTTCAGCTGTACTTTTTAAAACCTATGGTATTTAAGAAAAACCGAGTACCTAGACTATATTATCAACATTTTTGTAGCTTGCTGTTTAGAATGAGTTGCCTGTATTTGTTGCAACAAATATTGCATAGTAAGTATTTTGGTTACCTGGTTATTTTTGACTTCAATGTTCTAAAGGTAATAATAATAAACAACTTGAAAAACAATCATATATGTACAGAGCTAAACAATTGCCTTGTTTGAAGTTAATTGATTGGGCGGGTTTTAAATCTCCATAAATAATTTTATTAATGGGGTTGACGCCATGTGTAAGCACCACCATACCGGTATCAACCCTAATAACTAAAAACCGGGAAGACCCGTAAGAATTAGGGATGTGTATGCATGCATGTATGTATGCATGTATGTATGTATGCATGTATGTATGCATGCATGTATGTATGCATGCATGTATGTATGTAATACTTGCGCATGCGCTCCAAAAACCCAGAAATAACCCCACCCCACACCTCCCGCCCCTGCACCCCTATAAAATTAAATTATCGCAACATACTACAAAAGTATTGTATAAAATTTTAAATAGTAAAAAATTAATTATTGCAACACACTACAACTTGAAATTTTATACAATATTCATTTTATTTCAAGTTGTTTAATAATTTAACTTTTAATATTTAAAATTTTATACAATACTTTTGCAGTATGTTGCGATAATTTAATTTTTTAGCGGTGCGGGGGCGGAAGGTGTGGGGTGGGGTTATTTCTGGGTTTTTCGAGCGCATGTGCAAGTATTACATACATAAATGCATGCATACATGCATGCATACACATCCCTAATTCTTACGGGTCTTCCCGGTTTTTAGATGCTGAGCAAGCATCTATTGGTCTGATGTTGTCTGTCTGTCTGTCTGTATGGCCGTCGGTCGCACGCTACAGGTCGCATTTTTGAAGATTTTAAATTGAAACCTTTTTTAATCGCCCAGAAAAGCGAGGGAGAAGTGCTGTATAGTTTTTGTTTATTATTGAAGTTATAGTTTGTTCGCAATTAACAGTTAAACGGACAAAGAATAAAATCCATGTTTCAAGATAAAAAAAGGGCTAAAAATACATGGAACATGTACATACGGAGCTAATTGTAAGAGCTTCCCAAGTTTCGCCATTGAAAATACACATAGAAACTTTTCACCAATAACCATTACAAGTAAAGGTACTGCATGACAGCCTGGTATAGTGGTCGTGGATCTGTCATCTGGGATCTGGGCGCCACAGCCCAGCTTTTCGTCACCACCAGGATCGACCACAAATGACGTCCTTCACATTTTACAGTTTTAGGTACTCCTACATTTTTAGGTACCCGTATTTCTAACATTAAAATTTCTCGAGCATATTTAGCATACATGTAAGAACATACCTAGGTATATAGCTTAAAGATATTTAGGGATCGTGCATAATGACGTCCTTCAAATATCATATTTTTTTAAGCCACCATTTCTGACATAACAATTTTTTCCTACAAGTATCGTGGTTTTAAGGACCCCGATTCCTTACTTTAAAATTTTTTTCAACTTTTTTTAAGTGTTTCCAACGTATATTCTTAGGAAAGACTCCATAAATGACGTCATTTGTAAATCATGCAATTTAAAAAACATTGAGCTTTATTGAGCTACATGCTACGTACATGCGTATATGGCTTATTGATGGTAGAGGAGCTTTCATAAATCTTAAATCATCTTTTAGCGTTACAAAAATTATCTTGCGTCTTCGCCATTGCTCAGCATCTACTTCGGGCCCCCCCAGTCGACAAATCCGGCGCGAAGCGCCGGATTTTTAGTTATTTCTTCGTTTCCCAGTAAAAAGTGACTACTGATAAATGAATTAGGAAATTATGATTAATTAACTGAAACCAGAGTGCGCATTTAAAAAATTAAAACCATATTTATTAGTCCATTTTAGTAATTTGTTTCCTATAAAACGAACATTTCCGTAAAATTTAATTAATCAGATGCATTTAGAGTTTCATTTGTTTCCATTTCGGAAGTAGGAAGGGGGGTGGAGACTTTTTCAGAAAGTCGTGGACGTTTATGAATTTTATCACAAAATTGCGCTTTTAACTCAAATTGTCGACGTTTCAAATCTCTTGCTTCTTCCTGAAAAGCAAGCCCACGTTCTCCCGCTTGCCCACAAAAGCGACAGAATGCATCACTCATGGGCATAGGCACGATGACACAGTTGTCACAGTATCTCCACTCTTTTCCAAGGGGTGCTCGAGTATCAGGCTTGAGGAGCTTATTTTAAATGTTCAACAGACGAAGACAGCCCTTACAATACAAACCTAATTACTGGCAACTGGCGTTGCTTAGAGTTATTGTATACGCCTACTAATATTCATATTTACGGTTAGTTTGTAATACTACGTGTGCTCCGCCCTTCCCCTACAGACTCCCGCTAACGTCACTTATGAATATGTAGTTATTGCAAAAAACCATTGGTGGGTGTGGCTTATCAGCGTGACTGTTACATTATATCCTTGCCCCTTTTAATCATAAGTCTGTAACATGAAACCATAGCCTTTAAATAGTACTAGTCGTTTCAACGGCATAATGCTGTGTGTGCCCAGAATTGTAACAAATTGCAGGTGGCGATACTTGTTCAAAGGATCACACACGCTCAGCCTGCCCATAGCATTCACACGGTGCAGATGGAGGTTAAAGATTAGTTAACTAATTATGGCACAAATGGCCCGATTAAACGACTCAAATGAGTTGAAACAGTTGAACAATTATATGGTCTTTGATTCAAAATGCATTTTGTTATGATTATGGGCTCCTAGACTCGGTGGGAAAATAAAGAATAAAAGGTTTCGTGGTGTCTACTAAAGCAGCAAAATCACAGAAACCCTTGATTTGTTTGAGAATTTGTGTGTAATGCAGGAAATATGAATCTCTCTTTTTGTTGCCTCGCAAATGACGCCACCCGTCATCATCAAGTTTTGGGACCCACCCACCCCTATGGGTGACGCTTTTAACATTGGGTTAAATGGGACGCTTTTTGGGACCCACCCACTATAATGGGTGGCGTCATTTGTGTCCGGCCCCTTCATATTTGGATTCATATATCCCGCAATACACACAAATTCTCGAACAAATCAAGGGTTTCTGTGATTTTGCTGCTTTAGTAGACACCACGAAACCTTTTATTCTTTATTTTCCCACCGAGTCTAGGAGCTCATAATCATAACAAAATGCATTTTGAATCAAAGACCATATAATTGTTCAACTGTTTCAACTCATTTGAGTCGTTTAATCGGGCCATTTGTGCCATAATTAGTTAACTAATCTTAAACCTCCATCTGCACCGTGTGAATGCTATGGGCAGGCTGAGCGTGTGTGATCCTTTGAACAAGTATCGCCACCTGCAGTTTGTTACAATTCTGGGTACACTTATGTGTATGGGAAACATAGACAGCTCTACAACTATGACCTACCTTATAAACAATCAATCTAACGTGTCTAGGGTTGGTGACGGTGTCTCACGTACTGTTGTAATTTGTTAACAAACAACTTCGAAGATTGTTATTTCTGCAATAACAAAACAAACAATGTATTTTATCAGCTAGGATTGTTATTGTGATAGATTGTATGGAAGTCCAATTGTCCGGATTCTGTCCGGAAAAGACTATTTGTCCGGATTTCATCCGCAAGACTATTTATCAGGATTACAGCAGGATGTATCTCCACGGCAATGTACTGGGCTCTTGGGCTGAGGCTCATGAGGCTGAAACTGGGTCTGGCTCTCGCTGACAGTGGCTGGCTGACTGGCTACTGGCTGACGGCTTAATGAATGAATGAGTACCCTTAAAACTAACCTACAAATCCTTGGCCTCTACCGGGATGTTTGAATTTTAACGTGCTTGTCGATTTTCGATTGCCAATGAGTTAAGACGTTTTTTTTCTGTTGCCAATCAAAATCGATATTTTTGCCTAAATTATAGTGATTAAGAAGTGTTCTCTAATATTATTTACCTTAAAGCTAATTTTATTTATATTTATTATATTCTATTATTTATTAATATTTATAATTTTCGTAAGTGAAGACTTCGAAGGTAAGGTAAGTCGAAGGAAAAAAAAAAGAAAGGAGGACAGAAAGGAACCAGGAAGTACCAGGCCAGGAAGACAAGAGAAGCGATAACGGAAGAAGGAACCCGAGTAGCTGAAGAAAGCAACAAGGCAAGTCCAGGAATATTAGGTCCATCCGCATCTCATATTAAACATGTTAAAAATGCATTAATATTAGTCTCATCTCATGTAGCATAATCATCTTAATAACAATGACAGTTGTTGGGGTCCTTAGAGCTTTATTTCACTACAAAAGTTAACAATTGTTAGCCTCTAGTTCTCTGCCTGTGCTGGCAGACTGCGTCGGTACGGCTCACTTCGCACTCGTCCCATACCATGTATTACTTTACCGGGTGGGACAGATCTTATTCTTTCCGTCCTAATTCTTGCCCTATACCCAAAGACCTTGTCTTTCCCTCGGTCTCATAAGATTGTATTGAGCTACAAGATCCGTCCAAAGCAATATATTTGTAAATCGAATCGGACAGATAGTGTACTACAGTTATATGTTATGTGGGACTGTCAGTGTACAATCCCCCCTTAAGGCTAACAACTTTTAACTTTTCTAGTGAAATCTAGGTCTTGCGCTCTCCGCTCTCTCATTTCCAAGGTTGCAGGTCTTCAGTTTCCGGGTCACAAGTTTCTGCAGTAACTTAAGTACTTGCATGGAAGGGTCAAAACATGTGCGCCGATTTTCAACTCATGATTGTGTGCGTAAGATTGACCTATGGTAGTACGCAAACGCACCACTAATCGGTATACGGACAGTAACCCTGGACATTTTCCCCCCGGACAGTAACCCTGGGCATTTTCCCCCCGGACAGTAACCCTGGACATTTTCCCCCCAAACCCTTAAATAAGATACTGACGTATATTATAACGCGGTCGTGTAAAGCTACGTATTCTGAGAAAACAATACTGGCGTTCTAGCGGACGTATGTACACGCTAAGAAAATATCTTGACACGAATGCAGTTAGGCCGTGGCAACAGGTTAAGCTGTTAACTGTTACACGTTTAGTAGTAAATATTGCAATTTTTGATGGTGGGAAAAACTGTTAACCACATGCAACAAGGCTGTTGTTGCAAGACCCACCACCAAACTTGTTAAATCAACCTAAACCTGTTGAAGCATTTATATCACTGTATATGTATGCTAAATTAGTAATCCATAGTTAATGTGCTGTGTCAGTCCAGTGGTTAAGGGGCTAGGTTCGTAAGCCTAAAGGGTTGGGGTTCGAACCCAGTTATTGGTAGTATTTTTGGTGTTATTTTTTAATAATTAAAAACGTTCTACAGGATTAGTGTTGCGTGATCCAACACCATTCTAGTATACTCAGTCTAACAGTGTACACCGCAAATCACAAACCATAATCCTGTTGACCGCGGTTTACAGGATTCACTGTTGATGTCGGAGTAACAAGAAAGTAGTTACAATTAAACAGTAAAGTAGTCAATTCGATTCACTCCTATTTTTCTAAGCGTGTAGTTTCTAAGCTTTTTTCCTGATTATGTTGCTTATTAATATTACATATTCCATAATATAATAATATCCAAACAGGAAGTTTTTTATTTATCATGCAATAGTGATAAGTGCCGTTATTTAGTATTTATAGTTGAGTTTTTTAATATCAAAGTATTTTTTCAATTGATAGTGTAATAAGTTTCGGTACTATGTACTTAAACAGTTTTACTTTCGTTTTCTTACCCATCTATTAAGGAAGGATTTTGTATAATGCCAGCATACATAACTAATCTACATTTTTTTAGTCATATCAGGAAAATAGTATAGTATATGTTTTTGGAGTAAGTTTTCTACTAACTAATATGTTTAATGATTTTATAAAGTAGTTACCTCTTTTGATTTAATTTTTTATGTTAAAATTGAGATTTTCATGTATTTCTACGCAAACCACGCTCAGGGTTGAATAAATTATAATTTCGATTTTTATTCGTGACATATTACATTACTAACCAACATTTAATAATTCATAACTCCATATAATGAGCATTTCAGTATCTTTAATAAGGGTTTGGGGGGAAAATGTCCGGGGTTACTGTTTGGAGGGAAAATTTCCGGGGGGGTAAAGGTCCAGGGGGGAAAATGTCCAGGGGGAATATATCCTACAACCCCACTTATCATTTTTTTTCGCAGGCCACGTGTATCGAGATCATAGGTCTTTGTCGGAAAAATGACCATAGGGGGAGGACCCAGTTGGCATATTTAATTTTCATGCGAAATCACATAAGAAAATTTCAAGTTTTGTTTATTTTTTTTATATTTCAAGTTTATTGTACGCACACAATCTTAAGTTGAAAATCGTCGCACATGTGTTGAGTTGAGCCTTCCTTGTAAGCTATTTTCTCGTCTTTATCACATAACCTTATTTCTGCGTGACATAAGTAAGATACCAACTCAATAATAGCAACGTGTCTAAACAGTTCTAAAGGCTTTACGATGCAATGGGTTTTTTCAAAAAATTGCATTGCTGTTTGAATTACATTTAACACGATTTTCGGTCAACTGTAACATTATTTGGTGTAGGTATAATAACACACAGCAGTGTTTCACGTAGCTAACATATTTCCTCACCTTTACAAATTTTGAAATTAACTAGTAATCGTTTTGAAATTAACACCCAAAACTGTTAGTTCGACCAAACTAGTAGCTAGTTAAGATCTTTTCTAAGCGTGTGTCCAACTTGATTCACACATTCATTAACAAGTAGTTAAAGATGCTGTTGGAGATTTTCGTACAGAGGGTTCATACTAAAATAGATACAAGTCGGACGTGTCAAATCCGGGAGTTGTGCTATAATGTGATCATTCCATGAGCTCTAAATGTGATCAAAGCTTCAGATGGCTAAATCATCGAATAAACTTAGTTTATGCAACATCCTAGTAGGGGAGTGCGTATGTGTGATCGGGTTCATTTTTTTTCAACTTTGAAAACCTGTAACTTTTTTTGTACTTCCTCCAAATTCACTGTTTATGTACTCAAATACTAGCCAGTTCATTCTCTATGTACCCTTAAAATATCAAACCGATAAACTGAAAATTCGAAGACTTATACCGAATTGTATGAAATATCTTCGATAATTTTCGATATTACAAAAATGCTGTAAATGTGATCACCGTGTCCCAAAATGTGATCATGTTAAAATTGCATTAATATTACAGTGAAAGTTGGTGCCTTTTATGTGATCACTCTAGAAAACTTTCAGATAAGATGGAAAATGAAAGATAATGCGATATTAGGTTCCATTTATGAGAGTTTAAATAACACTACATGTGTAGTGTAAAATACAAAATCACATGTTTTGGGGTGGTCTGCAAATGGCGTCACAAAATTAATGACATTTTGTCCAACCACTATTTTATCATTTTAGGGGTTGCCCATAAATGATGTCATCGAAATATCTCCATTTCTACGACCCTATGATTACCCTGTCATCAACCGAACCATTGTGTAGAATAGATGGATATCTTTGAAATACGTTGTCATCAAGATCCTAGCTGACCCACTAACCGTACCCCTGACATCATTTACGGATGATCTCTTACCATTGAGTAAGCGACTATTTTAAAATGGAATGTCATCAGTCATCAATATCTGGCTAGACCAGCTGACCCGAACGATGACATTCTTTAAGGACGATTTTTAAGGGGTTACCCATAAATGATGTCAAAATCTTGGTGGGTAAAAATAAAATAAACGATAATTCGGCATCTATAACATGTGATAACAGCAATTGCGTAAATGATCGAGGAATTCCTGAACTAGTGGATTTATCTTGAGCTACACACCACAATAATGCTAACGATACACTGAATTTTAATACCCACCCATTTTCTAATTTACAAAAAATCAAAATTTGCTGTAAGGGATGGTTCATAAATAATGTCACCCAAATTAAAACTTTATTAGGACATAACCCATTCACCTCTATGTCATGATTGTCATGACATCAACATTACTTAAACCGCTATATGTAATATGTCTTCAAAATCTGACTGGACCCACACCCATCCGGACGACATCATTTATGGATTATCCCTAATGATGTAAAACAACATTGTCAACTTATTTTAATAAGCTGTTTGATAAACTGAGTTGATTCGATGCTTTTAGCCATCTGCAGCTCTGATCACATTTAGAGCTCATGGAATGATCACATTATAGCACAACTCCCGGATTTGACACTTTGACCTTTCATCTATTTTAGTGGGAACTCTCCGTACGAAAATCTCAAACAGTATCTTCAACTAGTTGGTAATGAATGTATCAATCACGGTGCACACGTTGTTTAATTCTAAAATGTACAACACTAGAAATTTTGAAATTTGAAAACTCGGAAAAAAATTCGGAATACGAGTTATTCTGATATTCGGACTTCGACGATTTTACTCTGCCCAGGTTTTCAAAGTTTCGCACCCTAAATTATACTGTCGTTAGTTAAGAGCTTAAGCTATCATTACCGGCTAGTAAAGGATTTCTGATGCAGCTTGTGCTTTAGCACCAGCCACTGATCACACTTAAGGCATGATCACATATACGCACTCTACTGCTATTATAATAATTTGACAATGCTGTTTTCAGTGATGGTCCAATGCCTTATTTTGAACAGCGATAGCGGTAGCGATAGGGCCTGATAATAATCCATTTTAAAATAGTCGCTTACTTAATTGTAAGGGATCATCCATAAATGACGTCAGGGGTACTGCTAGTGGTCTGCTAGGATTTTGATGACAACCTATGATAAAGATGTCCATCTACACAATGGTCACTCTAGAAAGCTTTCAGATAAGATAAACAATGAAAGATAGTACGATAATAGGTTCCATTATGAGAACTTACAAAACACTACATGCGTAAAACACAAAATCACATGTTTTGGGGTCGGTCTGCAAATGGCGTCACACCAATAATGACTTTTTTGTCCCACCACTATTTCATCATTTTAGGGGTTGCCCATAAATGATTCCATCGAAATATCTCCATTTCTACGACCCTATGATCACCCTGTCATCAACCGAACAATTGTGTAGATTAGATGGATATCTTTAACGTTGGTTGTCATCAATATCCTAGCTGACCCACTCACAGTACCCTGAAATTATTTACGGATGGTCTTTTACCATTGAGTAAGCAACTTTTTTAAGATAAATTGTCATCAGTCATCAATATCTGGCTAGACCAGCTGACCCTAACAATTATATTTTTTAAGGTAGATTCTTAAGGGGTTACCCATAAATGATGTCGTCATCCTGGTGGGTGAAAATGAAATAAGCGAAAATTCGGCACTTGTAACATGTGATAACAGCAATTGCGTAAATGATCGAGGAATTCCTGAACTATTGGATTTATCTTGAGCTACACAGGCCATAGTTATGCTAAAGATACACAGAATTTTAATACCCTCCCATTTCGCTAATATAGAAAAAATAAAAATTTGCTGTAAGGGATAATCCATAAATGATGTCACCCAAATTAAAACTTTATTAGGACCCATTCACCTCCATGTCATGACATTAACATTACTTAAACTGCTATATGTAATATGTCTTCAAAATTTGACTGGACCCACACCCATACGGACGACATCATTTATGGACTATTCCTTATGATGTGAAACAGCATTGTCAAATTATTTTAATAAGCTCTTCCATAAACTGAGTTGATTCGTAAAAGATAAAAAGGAAAGAAAAAAGAAGCTTAAGTCCATTTATTAAAATTTTAAAAGATAGACTATCAAAAATGTTTTCTGAAAATCAAAAATTTACACCAGCATTATTTTTCTAATCATATGAGCTGTTTCAGATAATAGCTTTTCAGGTAGATCTTATTTTTTAAACCCAAATCGATCCTCATTTAGAGTCATGTCAAACTTAAGCTAAATACAAAGCTGGAAGCTGAATAAGCTGAATTTATAGAAAAGACGAATCTAAATCCAAGGCTGAAACGGAAAAGTATAATAAGCTAAATACAAATCCATATCCCTAAACTGAATTTTTATAGTTTATTATTTTGAATTTTTGCACGATGGTAACTAAACATATTTTAACAAAGACAGATGCACGTTTGTAAAGGATTGTCACACACTGAATGGATCTGTACAGTCTGCGGACCAACCGTGAATCTCACCTCTGCCTCCCCAATATTGAATATTCCGTCACATACTTCCCAGGGAAAAGGTATAAAAATTGGACATATTAATGTGAGAAATATAATGTCATTGTCAAAGAAAGATGACTTACGCATTACTATTCAGAGCCTTGACTTTGACTTCTTTGTAGTGGGGGAAACGTGGCTAAATAATAATATCAGTGATAACGAAATTAGTATACCAGGATACAACATATATCGACAAGACCGGGATTTCAAGACAACACAGAAAAAATGCGGCGGCGGAATCCTTATTTACGTCAAGGAATGTTGGAACGTGACAGTTTGTGAAAGCCCTTTACCTTCCCCCAATGAATGCATTCATGTTATAGCAAGCAAGCTACATAACAAGACTTTAAACATTATTGGTATTTATAGCCCAAAACATATACCTATACCTTTTCGAGTTGCATTAAATAAATTGCTAGAATCTTCAAACCTGGAAACGTATATCATTGGTGACATCAACGTCGACTTAAAAACCAGAAACGCGAACAGCTCAGAATTACTGTCAATACTTTCACAGTTTGGATTTAAGCAACTCATTGAAGATCCTACGCGCAGGACTAATACAAATAGTACTCTGTTAGATGTTATAATCACAAACGCTGCAGATACTATCAACAAACATGGTGTACTAACAAGTTCTATTTCCGACCACGATATAGTGTATACTGTGCGGAATATTCCAAAAGGCTATAGTACTCCCAAAACGATCACCACCCGTATTTTCAAAAAGGAAAACAATGAAGCCTTGAAAACTAAATTTATTAGCGCCCCTTGGTTGATCTTTGAACTCTCCCAAAATGTTAATTGGAGTTTTAATATGTTCATATACATAACATCCTTTACTCTAAATTGTATTATGCCAGTTAAAACGTTTAGGGTTGGAAGCAAAAAGCCAAGGTGGTTAACCCCAAGCATAATTAACGAAATATCAAAGCGGGACAAACTGAAGAAGAAAGCAATTGAAGCAAAATCCACTTCGGGATGGATTAAATATGCAGCTAAACGGAACATTATAAACAGGCAAAAAGATCAACTTAAAGCAATAAACATAGCTAACGGAATTTGTAACTCGCAAAACAAACCAAAAGAAGCCTGGAAATATTTTAATGCTGAAGTAGGAAGGCAAAATTCCACAACTAAAATTCATACGTTAAATGACGTCAGTGGTTCTAAAATCTCAGACACGCTTGGAATCTGCAACACACTATGCCAGCACTTTACTTCAGTACAACCGAGCATTCTTTCCACAAGTGATCCAATCAGAAACCTACAGTCTGCAGCTGCAAAACCTCACATCAAACTTAGTAAACCTGTGATCTCTAATGAACAAGTTCAAAGTGCAATAAAAATGCTTAAAGGTGGCAAATCAGAAGGTTGTGATGGTATATCTGCAAAAGTATATAAAGCTCTACGGGAGCCGATAGCTATACCACTGACTTACATATTTAACTTGGCTATTGAGCATGGAATTTATCCTGAATGCTGCAAAAGTGCTATAGTTGTCCCTATATACAAAGGAAAAGGTCCTAAATCTAATGCTGACAGTTATAGACCTATATCTGTACTACCATCTATAACAAAAATATTTGATAATATTATATACAGCATATTGTACAAATATTTAAATGAAAACGACCAACTCTCATCGTGTCAACATGGCTTTCGAGAAGAATTTTCAACTGCAAGCGCCCTTACGCAATTTACTAGTGATTGTTATGCAGCTGGAGACAAAAAACTATACACAGGTGCAGTATTTGTTGACTTTAGAAAGGCATTTGATATGATAAATCACAATATTTTAATTACTAAGCTCCATAACTCAGGTATTAGTGAAAATATGCTTTGCTTGTTTAAGTCATATTTATCTAATAGGAATATTAAAGTACGATTAGATAATGTTATTTTAGAAGCTAATACGGTCACTAGAGGCACTCCACAAGGGAGTTGCCTTTCGCCTTTGTTATTTTCAATCTACATAAACAACTTCCTGGATGTTTCACAAAATGTAAGTGCATCCTTTATGCTGACGACTTAATTATTTATTACTCCGACAAATCTATAGCTAACATAGAAAATACATTAAACGCTGAACTAGAATTTTTAAATGAATGGTCATTAAATAATATAATGGAAATCAATTATTTGAAAACAAAAGTAATGGTATTTCGATCGCCATACTCCGTAAAGCCCGATAGCAGCATTTTAATCAACATAAACAATGTAAACATTTAGGTAGTGGATACATTTATGTACCTAGGAATATTATTAGACTCAAACCTGTTATTTACAGACCATTTTGACAATGTGTGTACTAAAGTTAATAATAGAACAAAACTCATTGGTCGATATAAAAAGAATTTTAGCAAATCCCAGCTTAATATATTTAGTACATCACTAATTTTATCTGTTATTGATTATGGAATTATTGTATTGGGAAATATCTGCAACTCCAAAATACAAAAACTAAATGACCTTACCTTCAGAATCATTTACAAAATATTTGGACTACGAGCAAATGGCTTTAAGTAAAAGTACGACCTACTTGAAAATATGAACTGGATGACTACAGAGGAACGTAGAGATCTATATCAAGCCAAGTTTTTTTATAAACATTTCGTGAAAAAAAGTAATGTGCAGGGAGTTTTTGAAAATAGTGTTCGATTAAAACAAAATAGAACATCAAGAGTGCTCCGCAAGCTCCTTAATGTCGACCATGGCGCTGTCTCAGGTGCTTATGGAAAACGTTCATATATACACTCCATTGTCGATCTTTGGAACGCCCTCCCTTGTGAAACCCAGGAATCTAATACCTTAGCCAAATTTGACGCCTTAGTCAGAAAGTTCATCCTTAATAAGAGAATCGAAATAAATTTCTGTCGCTAAGCTATGTGCTCTGTTAAAATACAAAATTATTATAACTACTTATTTATCTATTTATTTACCGCAAATTATTCTACTATTTAATATTTGTTTTTATAATTAATTCTGACTTACCTAACTATAAAGTGTCGATATTGAAAAAAACTGTAAAGTTAATGTCTTACACTGTAATAAAATCATTCATTCATTCATTCATTGTCAAAATCAAGGCAATAATATTAATTTCTTTTTCGTTCTTAGATGCTGATCTTATAAGCATCTATTGAAATGGTAATGTCTGTTGATGCTTTTTTTCGTCGTGCTCCACCGGTCACAGTTTTCAACTTAAATTTTTCAGATAAATTTTAAATAATCGTGAATGCGATGGAATAGAACCCTACGGTTTTTGGAACTAAACGGATTTACCAAATTTCACAATTAACGATTTAATGGACCAACTTTGGAGCAGTAAAATGAATGCTAAGAAAAACGGGTGTCTGGCACGACTTTACATACATTTCAATACATTGTTACTGAAATACATGGAGGTACATACGGAGCTGAGAGCTTGTGAACTTTCGCCATTAAAAATACACATGGAAACTTTTCACAAATTTCCATTACAAGTAAACGTACTACTTACATATGTACGTTCACAGGGAAGCCTGGAATAGTGGTCGTAGGTCTGGGACTGCAGTGTCGCAGAGGAAAATTGGAACATCTCCATACTCAGGTCTGGAGTCTGGGCTCCAGAGTTCGAGCACACGGATTCCTATTCATTACTACAGATCACGGACATACGTAAGTAAATGGGTAATAGATGGTCATGGATCGTCCATAAATGACGTCCTAAACATTTTACAGTTTTAGGTACCCCCATTTTCAACTTCAAACGTACTTCTAACCTATTTTAACTACGTGTCAGTGACAAATTTATATTAGGTATATAGATATTTAGGGATCGTCCATAATGACGTCATTCAAATATCATAAATTTTAGTAACTCCAGTTCCAACTTTAATTTTTTTTTCAACTTATTTTAACTGCATGTTAGGGCCGTATAAATATTCGGGGATCGTCCATAATGACGTCATTCAAATATCATAAATTCAAGTAACTCCAGTTCTAACTTTAATTTTTTTCAACTTATTTTAACTGCATGCCAGGAACACATCTATATATGGTATAAATATATAGGGATCGTCCCTAATGATCGTCAAAACAATATCACTCGTTTATTGGGATCGTCCGTAAATGACGTCAAAAAATATCTATTGTTTATTGGGGCGATCCGTAAATGACGTCACTTTAATTATTTATCAGGTAAACGTATATCTTCAAGCCATCAATAACCAACTCAATCTATTGACCAGAGATGACAGAATTTTCACAAACATAGCCGTATCACTCGTACCTGGTCCACCAGATGCATCAAATCTCGTTTCCTACCCACTCGCACAGGTATATTTCTTACCAAGCCCACCCGCATTGGCACTAGGCGTTTCCAGCTAACTAAAACCTGCACAAACCTCTCTGGTACCGGCGCAATTTTCAACACGATCTTTTGAATCGCTTGTACCCTGCCAAACGGTACCAGCAAAGTTCGTACCTAGCACACTCGTACTGGCATACCAACTCAAACCTGTGCTGTTATAAAACCCACTTGTACCCGCACTACTCAAATCCCGTCCATTTGCACCAGCACAACTTGGAACTTAGCCCGCTTTCACGGCCACGAACTGCAAGGACTTTATGTTAGCCTTCCTATATAAACAGTTTTCCAATGATTAAAACAATTCGCTGTAAGCTCAGCATCTACTTCGAGGCCCACGGTGGACAAATATATTAAAATTAGCTATACTTATGTCACATCAAATTATTATTTTTTCCATATGCTAAACAATAATTGTGGATTTATTAAACTTTTAAAATTTTAAAAACATTTGTAAATATTTTTAACCGTATTTACCACGAAACGCATATTATTTCGTATGTGCATTAAACAAAACTTTTAAGTTACTTTTATCTTATAATGTGAATGATTATTAATGTCGCGGAATCTGTAAGTGGCCTTTCTTAAGTCAGGGTAATTTTTGCTTTTCGCACTTCCACATTGTCTCGCCCATCATTGTCACCTTCATTGACACACTGTAAAACAAGTTAATAATTTAGCATTATTAACGCAAACTGGCACAACTTATGTAAAATAAACCTCAAGTACATCTCTCATATTTACTTATAATATTAATTAGCTACGCTGTATAGCATAATTTACAAGTGATTCAAAAACATATCAATGCAGTCATTTTCGAGTTAAAACATACCTCCTTGATCTCTCGAGCGGTCATAATAGCAAAAATGGTCATTTGTTTTGGGATTAAAAAGTTTACAATCCTCATGACGTTTGCACAAAATTTGTTTATATGCACTTGTGTGAGACACGGTGACAGCCAAAATGAAAGCAGCAACCAATCCAAGAAACACCAAAATTCCAGTAATGCCCCTCATTTGAATTCGTTAATCACTTGCTTTTGTATCGAAATTAGTTCTTTCAAAAGTATAAAATAAATATTTAGAACTGGAATGTACAGAAATACATTTTTAATATTTTCCGTAATTTAAACATTTCTTTACCTTTGTTTGTTAAGCACCGTTCAGAGTTGTTGCTGGTTCTCGACACACAATTGCTTTTCTAATTTACTCAGAATGTATTCGTTTTGCACCTAAATTTAGAGTTGTAGTCTTTGTTGATTATGCATTACACTATAATAATGTCATTTAAATTATGATCATAATTAATTATTCCCATTTCAATGATCACTGATTAACTTTGATTCTTCTACAATTGCATTTGTTTAAACGATGTGAATAGTTTTGCATTTGCATCAGTTCAATTTCAATGAACATGTGAAGTGATCAAATAATTTTGTGAATAGGAACATTGTGCTACTAATCTAATGAATGCATATTTCATTTTATTCTTACTACTTTGCTTTAGAGTTTGAATTGTTGTGACACAATATTAAAAAGGCTTATTTGCAGGTTTAAATATATTTTAAATAATTATTAAATAATAAGAATATTTTTAGTATTTAAAATAAAGCTATGTACTGGTATGGCTAGATACATATAATGTATCTACGCATAATGTAAATACAAGTACGCATTTGTGGGTCACCTCACAAGAAACAAGTCCTGTTAGCTGCCTATATAAGACATCATGTACATAACATGAGGACAATTGGCATTTTACATTCAGTTGGACTCAGTAAGAGCTCCGCGATCTTAGGTTAAAGGTAAAGATATAAAAGCCGAGAGGCTTCTTCCTCAGCACTTTGCTGTAGGAAGAAGCTCTCGAGCCTCGAATTCCCATTCTGTATTTAAAAACTATACGATTCATTAAAATAAAATATCATTCCTTTTTCTTATAGTGTTAAAAACTACTTGCCTGTTCTTAAGGCCCATCTCTCATTTACCATATCATTGTAATCTATACTACATACAAGAGAGAATGAGAACACTAGATTTCTCATCCACAGTTATATCGGGACCAGCAGACGAAGCTGAAACTTCGCCGTTTTCTATGTGCCACCGATAGTCGGGAGGCAGACCCGTGTTTCTTATTACAACAACTACCCATATTCTAAGTAAAGGACTTTTGTAGTTCATTTCCTTTGGCCTTCCTCTCTACAACGAGCACCAGACCAAAGCTCATGGACCAGTTCCACAACACATTTTTATCTCCAGCAGGCTCTCTTGTATACAACCGCCTTCACTCATCTCATATCTTTCATCTTTCTATCCTTAAAAACAGTGAAATCGAACCTCGATCTCACCACAAGCGCGAAGCTTTGAATCAGTCTTCACTCAAATCACCACTGAGTAGATGGTCTACCACTGGAAGCAGCGACTTCTTGGCTCAGTCCTTTACAATCGTGAGTACGGGTTTTGGGCATAGCTTCGGCTATGACTACCTCCAACAATCCCAGTCCCGTTCTCAGCATAGTAAGACAGTCGGTCACTTTTGCTTGTCAAAATACTTGTGAACGGTAGTCACTTATTTTTAAAAAAACTAAAAATTTTGAGCCTTGAGTGAGCCCGATGAAAACAGTGCCGTTCGAGTTCGTTCGTTTTTTGAGTCCTTCAGGAGCCATGGGCCTCACAGTGAGTCCGACAAAAAATTTCCACCTCTTTCCCTCACAAATGAGCCGACCCGTCAGATACTAAAAGTAATTTGTACCTACCTATAAAAAATGTTGTAGCCTTTAGCAAAGCATGTCAACATATACAATACTAATGATAAAATAAAATAGTATTACTATTACTAGTGTGAACGAAATCAACACCAAAACTGAATCATCAATTACAAATTGAACATTTTGATTTATTTTTTTTTATTTAGTACAATAAATTAAATTAAATTAGATAATATTAATAACAAAAAACATTTAAATGTAATGAAATGTCAAGCAAATAACTAAAACCTTGACTTTTAATGAAATAAAATTAATTGTAAATATAAATAATTATATTATAAAATATATTACACAAAATACATAACTCGAAAATATTTACAAGTAGTGCAGATACATTTATAACTATATACAGTACTAAATCAGTCCAGAATTAATTTTTTCTGTGACAAATGGTTTTTCAAGCCTCCCTGTGCCCGTCTTTGTTTTAACCTTTCATAACTTTCAGTTTCAGCTCTCTGGTAGGACTGGTATGACTCTGAGTCATCTGAGTCTGAATCAGACCCAAAACTTAAATCTAAATCATAATTATAACTGTCCCTGACCAGGACCTCTTCGCTTCAGTGAAGATAAAACTTGGGATGACTTAACGGGCATTGTTGAGTTTATGTGCGTCGGTGTCGGTGTCGGTGTTGATGAATCTTGTAAATGAACTACCATGGTGTGTGAACGTGAATGTGAATCATCTTGAGTTTCAGTTTTGTCAATGACAACAGGTTCTTTGGGGGTCAAATAAGGATTAAATCGTGCTCTACGAAGAATAAAAGAGTTGAAGTTCAAATTTATGTCATTGTCATTACAAGGTATTAACGGTGAGATCACTGTATTGGATGGTGTTGGTGTCGGTGTCGGTGACGTGTTGTTGCTGTTGATATAAGTTGGCAAAGTTGGTGATGGTTCTGATTCTGATTCTTCTAATAACTCGTTCTCTTGAATTTCACCGTCACCATGAGGGTTAGCAACAAGTAGGTTACAATTTTCTGCATTGTTAGCAATTATAATAATTCGTGAGGGTCCTTGATCTGATTGTGATGTAGCTTCGCTAGCAGATATAGGCAAAGGCACAGGTTGTACTCCGCAGCCACTCTTGCCCGTGCAATTAACACACTTAGACACGTAAATATTTACTGTGCTGTTCTGCCCTATCGTAAATAATCCAGCCCCCAATTCTATAAAAACGAAACAAAAAAATACATTATTGTTTAAGTTACATATTTAATTATAATATTATTCAGTTATTATTTATACTAAAAATAACATAACTGAAACTAAAACTAAATACATATGTCAAATAGCAATAACCAGTAATTAGGTGAGACTGCAATGTGATGCATCAAAGCATGTATAGCAGATAGCTGCATGTAGCCTGTAGCTACTTTTTTTGCGTAACACATAATAATGTTTAATGTTTTAATATACAATTATAAACTAACCTTGCAAATAATTAGAACCAGCACCGCAACTTGTACTTGACGATACCGCATTTATGCCTGGAAGTTTCATTTCGAGCTGAACGTCTGCACTATTATTAGTTGTTGACAAAATACTTATGTTTGCTGAAAATTTTGGTTTTGGTTCGTGTTGCAACTTGTTAGCAGAACCTGTGGCTGAAGTTGCAGATTTGTCAACTGATACTGAAGTCAAAAAACTATTCAAGGTAGGAGTAGGAGTAGACGTC
This sequence comes from Dicyrtomina minuta, assembly GCA_949802685.1. Lineage (NCBI taxonomy): Eukaryota > Metazoa > Arthropoda > Collembola > Symphypleona > Dicyrtomidae > Dicyrtomina > Dicyrtomina minuta. Next base: position 87,001,639 of record OX461809.1, read on the forward strand.
CGTAATTCGATAGGCTTCAAAATACTGGTTTTTGTTGTTGTGGATGGGTCAGAAAAGGCTGAACTAACTTCGTTAATTTTGCTTGCTTCCTGTAGAGACACCGACAGGGATTCTTGACTTCCGTTGTGGGCAATAATGCTCATGTTTGTTGCATTATTAACTAAATTGCGTCGAGCACCAAACATTGAGCTCCTTTCATCACTTTCATGAAATTTCAGACCAATACTCCTGCTTTTCGTACTTATTGTAGTCATACTTCTACTGTTATTATCTTCAGATGAAAATATAAAATCATTTTTTTTGCTATTAATATATTCGGCTTCATTATCAATATTGTCAAACCCCCGAATCCCGCCATGTATAATATCTGAACTGCTAGATAGATCTGAATCTAGCCCTGTGATTGCAGAAACGTCAAAAATATCTGAACTGTCTAAAGTATTGTTAAAAATGTAATCCTGATCAGACATTTAATTAGTAGGTAATATTTACCTAAAATAACACAATTATTTTTATTTTAAATTGTAGCTCTTGTTTATAATTCCTTGTTTATGATAACCTAATAATTCCACAAAACACTTACTTTGGTAAAAGCTTTTATAGTTAATTGTCACGGTCTCACGGTTCACATCAGCTCAAGTTTCAACACCATATGCCATTTGCTACTTGACACTGACACTCCTTACGCTGCTTACACACCAGAAGTCACAAGCCACTGCTTCAATTTAAATATTATTAGCAGTACAGTAACCGTCACCAGTGCCAGTTCCAGTGCCAGTGCCAGTACCAGTTGCAGTTTGCAGTACTCAATGAGTACTCTTTAGTAAGTGTAGTGTAGTAGCAGTGTAGCAGTATCCGTTAATAATGCTGTGGCTGTGTGACTAGTGTGACATCACCGTATGTATTCCGTATGCCGTATATACCTAATGCACAGTGCACTTTTCTAATATTTTTGTATTAGCTAGGCTAAAAGATTCAAAGAATTTCAATTATTTGATTATTATATTGCTATTAAAAAACCATCAATAATGTTTATATAATTTAAGTGATATTTTATATGCTTAATACTATTTATTGGTCTAGATTACTCTATGTTCGTTGAATTTTAAATTGTCGGTATTTTTTAATTGCATTAGCAAATGGAATGCTCTAAAATAATTTTCGAGTAATTCAAATAATTAATAATATCTGCTGCTGATAGTGCTTAATTAATGAGACTATAACTATGTGCATATATTTTAATAAGAAAATTTGGAAAATTTATAAATATCACATAAATTTAAGTCAGATGTGTAACGTAACTTTTAAGTAACTATAATTAATATTACAATTATTTTGTTGTATTAACTCAGGCACACAGAAATTAGAATTAAATATTAGAATTATTACAATCAGTGCCAGTGCACTAACTAATGGTGCGACCTGCAATGCATAATGCATATACATACGACGTGCATATCCCCGATCCCCCGGTTTGAATTTCCTTTTTATGTATTTCAGATATTTTTTTGGAAGACAGTACTGAGTCCAAAATGAGCCAGACGGTCACTTTTAAATGAGTCGGACTCAATACCCCACTACGGAAACGAAAAATCCTTGAGCCCTCAATATGGGCTCATGGCTTGAGCCTAAATGAGGCGAGAGGAAAAATGAGTGAGCCTGGGTAGAGCCCAACATTTTTTGGTTTTGTGGACCGGGAGGCCGGTCGTGAACGAAAATAGCCAGGTCACTTGTGTTTTGTCTTACTATGGTTCTCAGTCACATCTTGGAGACAGAAGAGCTGACCCTAAAGTGCCCTCACCAAAAAGGCGGCTCTTGGTTTTCAAACTAATCAGCACGTCTATAAAAATCAGATTTTAACAATCCCAAATTAATTCCGTATATTTTAACCACCATACTAAATTTTTTTTCCTATCAAATTACTATTTTCTATCCATTTATTGACGTCTTCCGTAAAATTATTTACACTATCGGCTTTTTCCTCACCCGACTATTCTATCATTCCGACCTATAAGTCTACTTTTTATCTACCTTCGATTCAGTTCAGTGTTATTTATCTTCTGTCAAACTATGGCGTCCAACTTTTCTGAAGAATTTCCTCATTATCATCTCATCCAACCTATCTATTCCATCATTGAAGATTTCAACGATTTAAATCGTCTCTCCGCGATGGTTGCTGCATTAAGTCCCTCACATCTCACCAATCAGTATCACCTGGACACCACCGCATACAAGAATAAAAATCTGTTTACTTTAAATCGAATTTTGATTGAACCTGAAGATTCTTTAGCTCGGACATTAATTCTTCAACAATTACTGCAGGATTTGAATAAACATCTTATCCATTCTCAAAAGGTATTTCCTTTTCAACTTTACCATTGGACCCATCGCGCAAATTTGGCCCAAGCAATTATCAAAAATCATATCAAGAAATTCCATCTACGTCTAGTTCTGCTACTTTATTCTGTCCTGTCAGCATTCGATTCCATCTCCGGTTCTTTCTTTCATCCGGTGCCACTTATGATTACTTAGGCGACCAGTACCGACGATTTTCAATCATCATCTACGGACTGAACAACTGTTGATTCTGCTCCTATTGCCACCGACGTCAGATTCTACAACCTAAATTCACCGAAGTCCGGAAAAACCATCAATCAATTTACTACTTCTATGAAAAGGCTCCAACTCTGCATTCCATCTCCTCGGTTCTTTCGGTCATGATTTTCCGAATATCGTTCTACTCAAAAAATTTGTCGCAATTTGATTTTGGACTAATATTCTAGAAAATCATCAGTTTCTTCACCTCTTCACGACCACATTGGATTCCAACGTATGCAGTTAGTCTTCACAGAATTTTTTTTCCATCAGGGTTAACATTACATCCTGTTCGTGTCATCGTATTCGTCAATACAGCAGTCAACTTTCTATTCACCTTACTTGGAATTCAACTTTTCTTCAAGCTCTATCGAAGTTCATCACTCTTCACAGTATCTCCAACCAAATCAGGTCATGTACAATTTTAAGTTTTCCATCTCGTCATAATAACCACTGTACAGTAAAATTTGTGTTAGAATACAATATTCTATAAGCTAATAGTAGTAGGTGGGTCACTTTGGCCTTGCTTTCCAAGTAGGCAAAAACATTTTCCAAAAAGAGCACAAAACCCTACGAAATCAATGATTAAACCTCATATTTGTTGATGTTTAGCATTTTTTAAAAGTCAAAAAATTGAAAGGCTACTTAGCTCAAGTAGCACTACTTAACCCAACAAAACCAAGTAGCAATTAAATCTCAGGAAATCAATGATTATACCTCATATTTGTTGATTTTTCATCACCTATCAGAAGTCACAAAATTGAAAGGAAACTTAGCTCAAGTAGCACTACTTAACCTAACGAAACCAAGTAGCAATAAAATCTCAAGAAATCAATGATTTTATCTTATACTTGTTGATTTTTCATCAGTTTTCAAAAGTCACAAAATTGAAAGGATACTTAGCCCAAGTAGCACTACTTAACCTAACGAAACCAAGTAGCAATAAAATCTCAAGAAATCAATAATTTTACCTTATACTTGTTGATTTTTCATCAGTTTTCAAAAGTCACACAATTGAAAGGATACTTAGCCCAAGTAGCACTACTTAACGTAACCTTCTCACAAAATTGAAAAGCTACGTTACAAGTATCAAAACCTTACTAAGACTTTTATATTCTGGGCTTTAAAATTTATAAAATTTTTACTTAATATTTTTCTTATAAAATAAATGCCATAACCAGATGTGAAATTTGTGATTTGACTTTAAATAAGCCACTTGCGCCATCAAGAGTAATTCCTCATCAAAAAACTAAAAACCATCAAGAAAATCAAAAAAGAATCCTACTTGAAAAAGAGCTCTACAGGATTGCAACAATGGAAAAAGTGGGAATAGTAACAGAACCTAAGGATAAAATATAAATTAATCATGACTTTGGAAATAGTACATTAATTAAGCGGCGGAAAGCGGAAATAAAAAATTTAAATTTATATCTAGATACTTATAATTGGGAACTGTTGCAAACCGAAACAGAAGATATTGTAGATGTTTTTAAATCTTTATTCAAACATTATGAAAAAAGATTTCTAAAAAGTGTTAAAATTTATATTGGTATTTCAATTTCTTTTAGTGATGGTAGTCAGTTTCATAAAAATTATAGTTTTGACCCTAAAAAAGGAATTCCTACAGATGAGTTACTAATTGAAGCTATGGGTAAAATTGCCATATATAAAGATATTACAACTAATAATCTAGATCTCCAAGTAACAATTATTGATAATATTCAAGGAGAGGGACGTAGGAAAATGATAGATTTACATGAAGATATTAGAACAAAAAGATGTGTTAATAAAATCAATAACAGTGATAATTTATGTGGTGTAAGAGCAGTTGTTGTTGGTTTAACATATTTAAATTTAACAAAGTTTACTCATGCTAAAGATCTTGGTTTGGAAGGTATAAGTGATAGAAACATCAAAAAAATACAATTAAATGAGAGATATTAGCAAGATAAAATAAAAAATAATTTAATTAATTACGTCGGATTAAAAATACCTAAAGATGGAATGACTTCAGAATTATTCACTGAAATTGAAAAAAAATTAGACATTTAAATAAATTTAATTTCTTTAATTGATGGTTTATTTAAATGTGCTATTAAGAAAGTGGAAGCAGAACATCAGCTGTATTTGTTACATCTAGACAATCATTATGATTATGTTAATAAAGTTGCTGCTCTTTATAGCTGTTATTATTATTGTCATGATTGTAAAACACCTTTTGAAAACAAAGACCAACACGTTTGTAAGAATAAAGTTCAATACAGTTGCAAAATTTGCAATGGATCGAAAAAAGAGTGTAAAAGTGGCGATGAAACTACAAAAGATTGGAAAGATTGTAAAAAATGTAACAGAGTATTCTGGAATCAAACTTGTTATAATAATCATTTGGAAAAACAATGTGAAAGGTTCAAAAATGTAAAATTTGTAACGCAAAACTATTTTATGACAACAAGGGCAACTTAAAAGAAGAACTCATTTGTAATCAAAATAAATGCTACATTTGTGAAGTAGAATATGACAAAAAAGAAAAACATCAATCTTTTGTGGGTTTTAAAAAACCTAAAGATTGTAGTGAAAATTACATATTTTATGACCACGAAACATACTTAGATGAAGATTATTAACATATACCAATGTCGATAGAAACACAAGATTTTGAAGGGAATTAAAAAGCTTTTGCTACAAATAATGAATTTTGTAAATGGGCCTTACAACAGGAAGGATTTACATTTATAGCACATAATGCAAAAGTTTATGATAGTCCTTTTATTTATAATTACTATGGTATACAACCAGAATAATTATTGAAAGGAACAAAAAAACAATCCATGTATATTAAAAACTTGAAAATTAGATTTAATTTGGCTTAAAAGAACTTAAAAAAAGATATTTTCCACATAAGATTATTAAACCAGAAAATTGGAATTATATAGGACCTTTACCAGATAAATAGTATTATGAGCCAGATAGAATGAAATCTGAGGATCGTTAAGAATTAATGAAATGGTATGACTAAGATTCCAAGTATTATGAAGAAGATAAAAGATTTAATTTCAGAAAAGAAATGTATTCGTATTGTAAATCGGATGTTAATATACTCAGAAAAGGATGCATCAGTTACCGTAAAAACGTAATCAAGTTAAGTTTTTTGAGTGCCGAAGAATATGTAGATCCATGTCACGATAGCTAGTGTTGCTATGGCTGTGCATAGATTTAAATTCATGCCTAAGAATAAAATAGCTATCGTATCCAAAAACAAAGATAACTATTCAAAACAAAGTATAAAATGGTTGGAATGTGTAATGTCTGAGGAAAATATAAACATTTAACATGCTCTAAATGGGGGTAATTTTGGTATACGAAATGCGTATAATAGAATCAGAAAAGTTGATGAATATTGTCAAAATACTAACACAGTTTATCAATTTCAAGGGTGTTATTTCCATGGTTGTCAAGATTGTTATAATTCATAACAAACCAATACTTCAAGTAAAAGTACAATGAAAGTTTTGTATGAAAATACTTGTGAGTGGACAAATTACCTGAAGAGCAAAGGGTATAACGTAGTGGAATATTAGAGTCATCAATTTAAAAAGGATAGAAAAATCAAGAATTTTAATATGGATAAGCCTATAATAACTCCAATAAACCTCAGAGATGCATTCTTTGGAGGTAAAACAGAAACAATCAAATTACTCAAAAAACCTATTAAAAATGAAAACATTAGGTATTATGACATTTTTAGTTTATATCCTAGTGCTATGTTATTTGATGATTATTCAATCGGTTATCCTATTAGAATAGATAATCCAAAAATTTATGATCCAGAGTGGTTTCTTTTTATTAAGTGTAAAATTTTAACACCAAAAGGTCTTTATCATCCTGTAATACAAGCAAAAATCAATGGAAAGTGAATTTCTTCATTGTGTTATACTTGCGATAGTTTAAACCAAAAAACAAGGTGTAGCCATAATGAAGAAAAAAGAGCTTTAATTGGTACGTGGACTAGTGTTGAAATAGCTAAAGCTGTTGAAAAAATGTACATTATCTCAAAAATCTATTTAGTTCTACATTTTAAAAAAAAATCGAGCGAGTTATTCAAGGATTACATACAAACATTTATGAAGATAAAAACTGAAGCCTCCTTTAATATAGAAGATTTTACTAAAGAAGGATTAATTGAATTTATAAAGCAAAACAAAAACATTGGTGTAAAAATAAATCCTAATACTCTTATTAACAATTTAAGTTTAAAAGCTGTAGCCAAACTGTTTTTAAATAGTTTATGGGGTAAATTTAGTTAGAGAGATTCATTAAAACAAGTTGAAATTGTGTCAGAATATGCGGATTCATATAAATTAGAAGCAAATCCTAAACTTAAAATTCTAAATTATACATTACTCACAAATAAATCTGTATTAGTTGAATATAAAAAGCAAGAAGATTTGATTCCATGTTCAAAGGATACAAATATATTTATTGCAGCATTTACAACAGCAAATGCAAGATTAAGATTATATGATGCTCTTGATAAATTAAAGGAAAGAGTTCTTCATATGGATACAAATAGTGTGATTTGGGTTGATAATATAGACAATCGTCTTGATTTTGTAACTGGTAAATATGTTGGTGAGTGGGAAGATGAATTTATAGGAATGAAAAAATACGATCTTAAAGCACGTGGTATAATAAATTTTGTTTCAACAGGACCTAAGTCATTATCCTATAGGATAAATATACCTGGTTATGCTGGATGTACTAAATTTAAAGGTTTTGAAAGAATTTACACAAAAAGTAAAGAAGTTAACATAGAAAACATGCAGTAACTTGTATTAGGTTCTGTTGAAAAATTAACTACAAAACACGATAATTTTGTAAGAAATAAAGAAAGTGTTATTAAAACAATTACAAATCAAGAATAATCTTACAAATTAAAAGGAAATTTCAATAAAAGAGTTATGTGTGAATATGACCAAGAAACACAAGAATTAGACACTAAACCTCTTGGTTATTAAATTTATTTTATTATAAATAGGTGCATGTATTATACACTTATGCTTGAATAGTCAATGTACTATTGTTTTAGCAGATATTAGTACTAAATTAACAAATATTGAAAATGTTAATGCTTTACAAGATGAAAAATTAAAAATTTTAGAAAATCAACTTTTAAGACTTGAATCACGTATTGATATGCTTTTGATGAAAAATAAAGATTATAATAAATGAATAATAAAAAAACATTTGTTTGGAATAAAAATCCAAAATTTAAACATAGTTACCTATTTCCTAATATATTCATGTCTTTAGTTATTGGTGAAAGTAATTGTGGCAAGAGTTGTCTAGTTATCAAATTTTTATTAGAAAAAGAAATATTAGACTATAATAATTTTATATTAGTAGGAGATAGTCTCCAACAAGATACATATCAAATAATTATTAAAGCATTTTAAAATCATCTATCAAAACAAGGTGTTGTAGATCTATTTAAAATATAGAATGAAATACGAAAAAGTGGTTTATGTGAGTTAAAACTAATAAAAAGAGTAAAAAGGGGTTTAAAAATTCAAGAAAATAATAAAATAGAGATACAAATATATAACACTGAAAATGCTATACCAGACCCTAAAGAGATTGATCCCAAATTAAAAACTGTTATAGTTTTTGATGATGTAATGAATTGTAAGATTCAGGATATAATGAAAAGTTATTTTACAAGAAGCAGACATTATAATATCTGCGTATTTTATCTAAGTCAGTCATATTTCAAATTGGATCGAAAGTCTATTTGTATGAATTCTAATTTTTTAATTTTATTCCGTTTATCTATTAGGGATATACAAAACTTACATAGTGATAGAATTGCTGTGAATATAGATTTAAAATAATTTATGTTATTTTGTCAACAAGGCTGGGAAAAAGATTATTCGTTTATAACTATTGATTGTACACCAAATGCTAGTAAAAAGCGATATAGACATAACCTAGACAATTTTTATATTCCTAGTTAATGTCTGAATTAATTGTGTACAATAGTGAGTCTCAGACTTCCTACATTAAAAAGTTAGATTAAAGAACCCTGGTCTTCAAGGGGCTTTCCTTTGCATTGAAATTTAACTTATAAATTTACTTTTTATAAAATAGAAATGGAAAATCGTAACTCTTTGCTCAAGGGCTATGTCAAATTGGGAGGATTACAAATCGGAGAAAAATATTCTATTTTAGATTGTGAAATAGTACATTCTAAAGCATATTAAGTAGACCAAGTTAAACTACGTATAAATAATGATACTAAAAATAGTAAAAACGTTTATTTACCAGTTCGTTCTATTAAAATGATTACTTAACCATTAGGAAATAACGTCAGTAGATATTTAACGTATAATGGTCTGAAACCTATTAAAATGTATCAATATTACGATATTAATATTACTGAAACTCAAGGAACATAAACAACTGATACAGGCTTTATAAAAACACTAAATTTATTTCGTTTTCAATATTTTGCTATATTGTTATATTTTTTTATAATATGATATGATATTTTATCATGCAATTTTTTATTGTAAAAGTAATAAAATAATACCTACTTCACGCATTTTTTTCATTTTGCAACGCTAACGCTGACAAATGCTAACGCTAACGAACGCTAACGCTAACGAGCGCTAACGCTAACGAACGCTAACGCTAACGAACGCTAACACTAACGAACGATGAACACTAACGCTCACAAACGCTATCGCTAACGAATGCTAACGCTAACAAACGCTAACGCTAACGAACGCTAACGCTAACGAACGCTAACGCTAACAAACAATGAACACTAACAAGCGCTAACGCTAACGACGAATTGTGTTTAATAAAATAAAACAATAGGTTATTATTATTGAAGAATACTGTTGAACCAATATATTGTACCTGGTTTATAATCAGTTACTTCAATTTGTAAGCTTGTATTAGATATTCAAAGTATTGCAGCTTGTTTAGTTACATGACTTATACATGTATTAGCAAAATCTATTAAGAGTATATTGCAAACTTTTCGACTAAAACTAGTTGTTTCAAAAGAGGGTGTGTTTATACAGATAAAACCAGTTAAAAATGCTATTTTATTATTTAATTTAGTTAATTTTAGACCTCCAATGACATATTCTTCATATTGTTGTAGGCGTATAGAATCCGGTAATACTACTGAGTTGTTTTCTAATCTTTTTTCTGGAAGTCCAATATTTGTATTTATTTTTATTACTTCTTTATTGATTCGACTATCTAAATTTTTAAATAATGAATCTTTTGATGCAATTTTAGCTTGTTTATTACTTTCTATGAAATCAATGATTCTTATATTTTCTTTTTTTAGTTTTGTTTCACTTTCAGTTATTTCTGTATTTATTTTAAGATTTATGTTACTATCTTCTTGAATAAGATTGTTAATTTGAGTTCGGTTTATTTTTACCGCTGTACTATTATTTTACATTTGTTACCAAAATCAGTTGTTTAGTTAGTAATAATATCTTTTATTCCTTCTATTACCCCTATAGGATTCTCTATTTCACTGTTTTTATTAGCTAAGCTATCTTTCAATTCATTTGTCTCATTAGTTAATTTTCTTATTTTAAAATCCTTACTTTGTATTTTGTTCAATATATTTAAAGGATTTGATGTTATCTCAATAGTCATTTTTCTAATATATCCAAATATTGAAATCATTTATTATACAAATGTTATTTGATTACATGCATGAGTGCTACGCACGCCTTTATAAAATCATTATGACTAACAATATCATTCATTCACTGTAGACATAAAGAACTACAAGCATTTGTTGCAATTTCTTGTAATTTATTAGTTGAATGAACTATATCTGCTTTTAAATAATTACATAATTTTATAAGTGGTCTATGACCAAAAGAATCAAAATAATAGTGTTTTTTATTGTTTTTATACCATAAAGTCCAATGAATTCTAGGGTTATTATTGCTATCAAGATTTGGTATTCCAATTGCTGTATTTTTAGGTTGCTAAGGCAAATTATCTCGCATATATACACGTTTAAATAAACCAGGCTTTAAAACGCATATTTGTCTAGAATATTCATCCATTTCTTTATTTGTTAGTGCTTTTATGGATAAGGTTTAAAAAAACCACTTCCAGACTTTGTTTTTTTGTTTAAAAAGTTTTTCTTGTAACTTTTTATTATTAACTGCATTAACTACTTGACTAACTCTTCCTGCAGCAGCCTCTACTCCACCAATAATAGCAGCTGCTTTAGTAATTAATAGAATTAGGGCTAAAAGAGGTAATGCACCTCCTGATTTAATATGTTTTGATAAATTTGTAATAATCATTTTACATTGTAAAGTTCATAATTTTAAATTGAAATTATTCCCTTTTAAACCATTCAATTGTTTGATTTGAGTTTGTGTTAAATTTATTGGATACCCATCATCTTTATTAAATTGAGCTTCATTAAGACGAAATGTTACACTTTTTTCATTCATACACGCATTTACAATACCCTTATGTTGGCTTTCAGTGAATGAAATAATTATCATTTATATAAAAGAAAAACATTTCATAATAAGTATTCTACTATACCAAGTATTCTACTAATAAGTACTCATATATTCAACTTGCATTTTTCTACTACCTGTTGTAGTCGTAGAAAGTACTCAGTCTTTAAATATAATAACATAGGCAGTTGTATTCGCTAGTACATTTTCACTAAATTCGAATTAAATTTAATTACTTAATGTATTGCCACTAATACGATCTTCTTGAAAAGTTGTATCAAAACAAATACAAAGGATAAACTGTTTGAAATTCATATGGTGCAATTTTAGGTTCTAAATTTGTAAATAGTTTTCTAAATTTTAAATATAGATCATAGTTTTCCATACAAGCTAAACTATTTCCACCATTCAATTCAATGCCAGGAACATTTAAATTATTTAAAGATTTATAGAAGCATCCCGAACATTACAATGATCAAATACTGAAATATTTGATTTTTGACTATTTTAACAATTAGCTTGAAATCCAACAACAAAACCTAGAATATTTTAGGTCCTGAGATAGTAGTTAAATTACGATCTAAAGTCATTGTTGGTAAAACTGGGAATGTTTCTAGTTAATTTATTATAAATTTATACGAAATCTTTGGTTGAGTTGTAAAATATTCAGATATTTCACTTGAAATTTCTGAATTTAGTTTAATATAAGGCATTCTCTATTTTAGAGAGGTAATATTAATTAAATCATTAACAACATCGTCTGTATCTGCTGTTACTGCTTGAGTACGTGATTTAAATATAGCATTATCATTAAGTACTCTAACAAAATCGAAAGAAACTCTTACTCCTGATACTATTTTACTTCTAAATCCAAAGATATGTGAAAATGGAATTATAAAACGGCCTTTACCTTTATTCCCTGCATTTACATTAAATTAGAACAATAAATTATGTCTATTTGCAAATCCTGGGTTGTTATTCGTTGTTGCATTATATTCATTATCATCTAGAGACCAGCATTGACCATACCTCTATTTGAACTAAAACCATCTTTATATTTTAATTATCCCTGAATTAAATTTACATGTCCTGGCCTATTATACTGTTGCACAGTCGTATCGTCAAATGTTAAGAATACTTTACTTAAATAGAAACATAGGTGCATTATTAACTAATGTAATTAACTCTGTACCTGTATATCTTGTACTATTTGACTTTTTTACCAAATCAACCTCAATAATTAAGAAACTATTCTCTAATAGAAAAAAGTTATCTACATTATGAATGCTAATTGTAGTTGCTACTGATTCATTTAAATGTGATTTTTCTTGTTGTAAATAATCTTTAAATTTACAAAATTTTATTGCATCACTAGTAGTTATTGGATGTTGAAGATCCAAGTATTTTTTAATCACTTTTTGTGCATTTATTTATAAAAAGGAAAATTTGAAATTAATTTTTATATTTACAATAGTATTCATTTAATCGCTCTATTATGGTTTTCCATGAAGGTTTAGTTTGTATATTTTATGCTTTATGCTCTGTTTTGTTATTATTTTCATCAACATCTTGTCCTATTAACGTTTTATCATATTTGATATATTCAGTCTTTGTATTTATTTATAATTATTTTGAAGAGAAAGTAATTGTTATTTCTTTACCTCTTAAATTAATTTGATTGAGTTCTTTATCAGTCAACCAAACCTTTATTTCATTGATATATTCCTGATCTACATTATAATATACTGGTTGTGTAGCTTTTTCTAAAATTTTATAACCTGGTCGTACTTTTGGTGTAAATGAATAAATACACCTAGATATTCTGGCATTCACAGAACATCCTGTCACTCAATTACATTGTACAAGTACTGAGTTAACAGGATTCATATCGACAGTTGTATCTGAAAAATATTGACCAGATGTAAGTAGTTTACGCGCAAATCCTAATGTTTTACCAATTGAATTAGATGTTCAAAAATCTACAACGTAACCAGCTGGAATTTCAATTACACATTTAGCAATAGAAGTATTTGGCTTGATTTGTATAACATAACGTGAAAAGTTTTCTTTATCTTCTTATGTTATGACATTATTATCAACATCTGAACGCATTTTATCTTGAATTTTATTAGCGATACTTTCAGTTTTATAACTTCCTAATCCTAAAGTAATATCAATAAAATTATCACCATCTTTCTTATATCTAAAATTATTATTTCTTTCATCTATATAAGGTATTGAATAGTAAGCAGATATCTTTTTTAAGGCGATTTAGGCTCCATTTTTGATAGGAATTGGTACCTCATAATAAACGGTCATATTTTTTTCTTTTGTATGCAACAATATATCGGTTTTTCGTTTATTATTAAATAGTCGGCTCTCATTACTCAATATTTTGATTTCTTGTAGAATATTGTCTAAGACTTTTATAATATTTTCATTATTCATTTACTGTGTTATTTATTTATAAGTATAGAATATATATTTGTAAAAGCTTTATCAAACAAATGTGATTCAAATTTATCTAGTATTTTAGTAGCTAATTCTATATCTTTTTTATCAATATTTGCATGTCCTGATTGTATATTAGCTAGTGTGGTTTCTAACTTTGTTTCAAGAATATCAGGATCATCTATAATAAATTTAATATTACTATGAAAACTATTCCTGAGGCCTTGTCCTATTGCTGTTTTAAAACTTGCTTCATCTAATGTATTACCACTCTGTGATATTTGTTCACTAATTACCACTGGTTTTTTAAGATAAGCAGAAATAATACCCCATTTTGTACCTTTAGAACTTCTTAATTTACCTTTAGGTGTATACCAAGCTTTAGTTCTAACCATAAGCCACGCATATAAATCAGCAACATGCATATCAAATTTAATTTTATCTGGATGCATTCTAGTTAATAATTTCCATACGCCAATTGACAATTTTTGTTTCTTTCTTATTATATGTATGAAATCATCACCTGAATCTTGTATTTTTTCATTTCCAATATAATAACCATCTGTGTTAGTAATATCATCTACTTGTTGTTTTATAGATATAGCATCCTTGGATAAATTACCTAAATATTTAAAAGATATAGGACCTCTTTTATATTTTTGATAAATAAGTTCTGGTATAATTTCAATTGCTAATTGTACCTCTCTTTCTTCTTGTACAGATTGATTTGATGTTTTCCATCTGTAATTTAGTAATTTTAATGTATAATCCTACCAAGAATCAAACTATTTTGTATATAAAAGCATCATTATACGGAACATGAAGTGGTTGTAAGGGCTCAGGCCAAATATCAACTAGATGAATAAATAATAATAATACAGATTGATTTGCTTAAGCTCGATTTTCTAAAAATTGATCATTACTAGCTTTTAATTACTTTAATTCAGTGTATTGATGATGTGCAATATTTTTTAAATGTGCGTGTTTAGAATTAACATCTTTTTGAAAAATGGCTAATTCTTTTGAAGCTGCTGTTGCTTTATTTTCGACTGTATCAGTTATATTTTGTGTTGCTTTATTAATTAGTGCATATTTGCTCTCTTGTTCTAATGTAAAAGCATCATCTCCTGTTTTCTCAATAATGAATTGTGTCCTTAAGTTTCGATCATTTTCTTTTTTCATTAGTCTTATTTGACGTTTAATTTGTTCTGCTTCACTTATTTATAAATGTTTATTTTATAGATTATTTCTCTTTGGCCACATGTCTTTTAACACGTAGTTTTATTATATTTTGTTTTATTTCAGGTTTTTGTTTTCCTGCATTAGCTTTGCTTTATTCGGAGTTGTTTACGGACCTTTGGTCCTTAAGGGCTTCGCCTACTTGTTCTGGTTTTAAATCAACCTAACTATTATAATTATTAATATATCCTTACGATTTTACTAAAGCTTTTATAATATTTGGATTTTTTGTTTTCTTTGTTTTTATAATATATTCATATTCAAAATCTTTTTCTTTCTTGTTATATGGTGTTATTTCATTCAAATGATAGGTTCCTTTAATTTCCTTATTATAGTAGTCTACAAGTTTATAGGTTATACGATTTGTGGGTAAAACTTAACTTATATACAGTATTTCTTTATTTACAGTATTGGGGTTTATAACCTCTATTAAATTTAGTTCCAAATAAATAGGTTTTTACTCTTCGACCAATTTTTAAATTAGTATTTGTACTTTTATTATTATCTAACTCCCCTAATCCAGATTTTGAACCATAAAGATTTGAATATACAAATAATTTATTTTCTGTTTTACTTGCTTCAGTTGGTGTCATTTTATTGCTTGTATGTTTTGAATTATTATAATTTGTTATAGGATTCCTTGGAACAAAGACCCATCTTGTTGTTTTTTGTTCAGTCATATAATTATACATTTTTTGTTGAATTGTTCTTGCAAATTTTTCTACAATCATTGCTTTGGTCTCATTTTCAGTTGTATACCAACTAATATTATATTTTTTAAACAGATTAGTTGTCTTTTTACCACTATATTTAGTTCCTTTATCAGGATGAATCTTTTCAGAAGTACTTTGTAGACTTAATACTAATTCAAAACTATCCACTTCCTCATCTGCATTTTTAGTTTTCAAAGGTATAGCCCATTCATATTTAGAAAGTGTGTCAATTATTAAATTATTATATCTACAACTATTATTATCTTTAACTCATTTTTTAGGCATGAAAACTAAATTATCTTGCCAAATTGAATCTATTCCTAGTGTATAATATCTAACTTTTAAATTATGTTATTTTACCTAAATGCTTAGTATACGTATCCTGTGTAGCTACATATTCTTTAACTATTTTAGGTTTTATTCTTGTTTTTCTAGCTAATTCATTTATTCCAACAAATCCAGTTAAAAGGTTTTTTTATACGGAATCTAAAATTTTATATGATTTATCATCTTTATTTAGCGGGCTGTGTCCTTGAGACTCTTCAAACCGTCAAGACTTTTTTAATCCAAGTACTAGATTTAATTTTAGTTTAATTACAACACGTGTTACTTTTTCACTAAATGTAGGATTTTCATTTCTATCTATATCTGGTAGTAATTTTTTATTTGCTTTATGTCTATTATCTTTATTTTTGTATACATTATATCATTAATCATGATGCATTGCTGCTTCATCAAATCAGTCTACTGGTTTATCTCCTTTTGCTATTTTTTCTTGAAATTTAGTACCTGGTCCTAGATAATTACTACCTGGATAATGTAATTCACCTACATATTTTCCAATTGTATCAACTATATTATCGCCAATTTTAGTAGTTTTGATAAAAGTACACTTTTAAGTATTACAAACTGTGCATTTTGCTTTTATTATCCTTTTATTATTTTTAGTTATTACTTGTTCAATCTCTTTATTGGGTGTTTTAATCTTACATTTGATACAAATTATATGACCTACGTCCTCGTTGTGCTTTGCGCTATTATTTATTTAATAGCATTTATTTTACTTAAACATCTATCATGAATACTTGTTTGTCTGTGCCTTGCAAGTTTATAAATTCTTACTGTACGACGACATTCACATTCATTCATTTTTGGTACACTTGCTTTTTCCTGGACACAGACTTTGCATTCTGCTCATAGACCATTTTTAGATGTTGCATGTTTTCTGAATTCAAGTATTGTTTTTTCTATTTTACACGTCTTGCATGTCTTAGTAAAACAGTTATTTCATAAGAACAAAATTTTGAAGTGAAAAAGTTGTGAATAGGAGTTTTTAAGCTTACATTTTATTACCTATTTAATAACATATGATTGTTATAAATATTTGATGTTTTGCGTCTTAGAGTATTATCACGACGCATTTCACGACCACACTCACACGTGATTTTTTGTTAAGCTTTTTCAGCACCACACACTTTACATTCTGGTCTTCAAAGGTTTTCAACAGGGTTGGCCCTGTTTTAGATAAACCGTTTTTTCTAAACTCATTTGATTGTTTTTTTTATAACACCACAAACATTTATTGGCATCCCTTTTATAAGAACAAAATTATTAAGTAAAAATTTAAAAATTTTTAAAGCCCAGAATATGAAAGTCTTAGTAAGGTTTTGATACTTGTAACGTAGCTTGTCAATTTTGTGAGAAGGTTAGGTTAGGTAGTGCTACTTGGGCTAAGTATCCTTTGAATTGTGTGACTTTTGATAACTGATGAAAAATCAACAAGTATGAGGTAAAATTATTGATTTCTTGAGATTTTATTGCTACTTGGTTTCGTTAGGTTAAGTAGTGCTACTTGAGCTGTTTCCTTACAATTTTGTGACTTTTGATAACTGATGAAAAATCAACAAATATGAGGTAAAATCATTGATTTCTTGAAATTTTATTGCTACTTGGTTTCGTTAGGTTAAGTAGTGCTACTTGAGCTGTTTCCTTACAATTTTGTGACTTTCGATAACTGATGAAAAATCAACAAATATGAGGTAAAATCATTAATTTCTTGAGATTTTATTGCTTCTTGGTTTCGTTAGGTTAAGTAATGCTACTTTAGCTAAGTAGCCTTTCAATTTTGTGACTTAAAAATGCTAAAAATCAACAAATATGAGGTATAATCATTGATTTCTTAGGGTTTTGTGCTCTTTTTGGAAAATGTTTTTGTCTACTTGGAAAGCGGGGCCATAGTGACCCACCTACTACTGCCAACTTTTAGTATATAATACGTAAAGTTCAGTTAGTATAGTTACTACCAAATAAGTATAGTGTATATCTATTACTCACTAAGTAGTAAGGGAAACGTTAAACGCTGCTTGTTATATTTTTTTTATCCATATCTTAAGAAAATTTTAGTTCTCTATAACACAACTTTATATATATATATATAGTTCGTTATGTTAAGTAATATCTACCTAATATAAAGGTTAGCCAAGTTCGCCTATACATACTTAGCGCAGTCTCACGTGTTATCAAAATCTCATTCTTTTACTTCGTCGTTGGGTTGCTTTTAAGTATTTTCCATTCAGATTTGTTTTTCCTTTTATATATGAATCTCCGACTGTGTTACGTTCTTATATTTGATTTCTCAAAGTCTCAGTTGTATACCAGTTTATTTTTTTGTGTTACTTTCAAAGTTAACCAATGAGCATCTTTTCAAAAGACGCTTTTCGTCCCTTTGACCTTGACACGTGTAGCTTGGTCTTCACGATTGTCGCAGCCTAGTATTTTTTGAATACCTCACTCTACCTCGTTATCATACGGTTATTTCGCTCAGCCTTTAATATTTTCAGTCACAACTTTGTCCAAAAAGTTACATAAACGACATTCCTTCTCACTTCTTGATTCTTCCAATGAACATTGAAACACGATTTCACTTAGCCACGTCAGCAATACTGTATACGAACTTGGTCATACATTAGGTAGGTTATATAGCCATTAAATTGTACTACTTATATACGCAAGAAAGTCGACATTTTTGTAAATAAGTACAGGTAAAAATCAGAAAGCAAGTTCAAAATCACACGCACATAGATTAAGGGTATTTGATTAGGCCAACTCGATCTCAAATTCTCATCGTGGTCGCTCTAATAGGCTGCATGTTAATTTCGCTTCCTCTTTGTAAGTAATAAGTAAATAAATATTTCTTATCCGTCTTCCCTTCTACGATTCTTCAGCTACGATAATGACTGACAAGCCTTGACAATTTTATTAGTTTTTTGTTTCACATTCTGTATTCTTTGCTCATGTGTACGAGTTAATGTATTCAGTTCAAGAAAATAATATCTTCCAAATTTTGAAAGTTGTAAATTCTTCGTCCCCAAATATTCAGGTTCTTATCGTACTACTAAGCTGGATATCGCGATAAGACCTGCATTAAGACAGATGGTATTAAATTATATAAGGATATAGGTCTACTCGACCAGTTTCTTCATCCCATGCGATCGTTTTTAGATGCTGAGCTTAAGCATCTATAGGAATGGCTATGTCCGTCCGTCTGTCTGTCTGTCTGTCCGTCTGTCTGTTATTTATGCGCTACAGGTCACAGTTTTTAAGCGATATTCGTCAAATATTTTTTAAATGGCCACAAATGCGAATGAGAAGTGCCCTATTGTTTTTGAGAGCGATCGAACTAACCAGTTTTTCACAATTAACAGTTGACTGGACCAACTTTTTTAGCCATCTAAAAGCATCGGAGAAAAACGGGTGATTTGCCGCTTTGCATCAGCCAAATGCACCAGCTAAATGGACCAGATACGCACCAGTCGAAATTTCAATTTGCCCATTTGCACCAGCCAAATGCACCAGCTAAATAATTTCGTTACATGCGCTAGTCAATGCACCAGCAATATGCACCAGTCATCGGCACCAGCTACAAGCAGAAGTTACCCGCACCCACAAAGTAACCCTAAGGGGGGAGGTGCACTTGGGGTCACCCACAAAGACGTCCCAACTATCCTAACTATTTTTGCTAAAACCATAAAAAAACTTTAAATACTTGCACCCCCCACCCATAAAGTATCCCATAAGGGCAGGGGGTGTACTTGGGTTCACCCACAAATGACGTCCCTAAAATCCTATTTTTTTTTGCTAAAACCATTAAAAACTTTAAATACTTGCACTCCCACCCTTAGAGTATCCCCTAAGGGGAGGGGGTGTACTTGGGGTCACTCACAAATGATGTCCCGAAAATCTTAATTTTCTTCCTAAAACCATTAAAAAACTTTAAATGCTTGCACCTCCTACCCACAAAGTATCCCCTAAGGGGAGGGGGTGTACTTGGGGTCACCCACAAATGACGTCCCAAAAATCTTAATTTTCTTGCTAAAACAATTAAAAACTTTAAATACTTGCTCCCCCCACCCACTATGTATCCCCTCAGGGGAGGAGTGTACTTGGGGTCACTCACAAATGACGTCCCAAAAATCTTAATTTTCTTGCTAAAACAAATATAAAACTTTAAATACTTGCACCCCCACCCTTAGAGTATCCCCTAAGGGGATGGGGTATACTTGGGGTCACTCACAAATGATGTCCCGAAAATCTTAATTTTCTTCCTAAAACCATTAAAAAACTTTAAATGCTTGCACCTCCTACCCACAAAGTATCCCCTCAGGGGAGGGGGTGTACTTGGGGTCACCCACAAAAGACGTCCCAAAAATCTTAATTTTCTTGCTAAAACAATTAAAAACTTTAAATACTTGCACCCCCCACCCACTATGTATCCCCTCAGGGGAGGAGTGTACTTGGGGTCACTCACAAATGACGTCCCAAAAATCTTAATTTTCTTGCTAAAACAAATATAAAACTTTGAATACTTGCACCCCCACCCTTAGAGTATCCCCTAAGGGGATGGGGTATACTTCGGGTCACTCACAAACGATGTCCCGAAAATCTTTATTTTCTTCCTAAAACCATTGAAAAACTTTAAATACTTGCACCTCCTACCCACAAAGTATCCCCTTAGGGGAGAGGGTGTACTTGGGGTCACCCACAAATGACGTCCCAAAAATCTTAATTTTCTTGCTAAAACAATTAAAAACTTTAAATACTTGCACCCCCCACCCACTATGTATCCCCTCAGGGGAGGAGTGTACTTGGGGTCACTCACAAATGACTTCCCAAAAAACTTAATATTCTTGCTAAAACCAATATAAAACTTTAAATACTTGCACTCTCTACCCACAAAGTATCGCCTAAGAAGAAGGGGTAAACTTGGGGTCACCCAGAAATGACGTCCCTAAAATCTCAACTATTTGTGCGCAAACCAATAAAAAACTTTAAATACTTACACCCCCCACCCACCAAGTATCCCCTTAAGGAGAAGGGGTGTACATAGGGTCACCCACAAATGACGTCGTAAAAATCTTAATTTCTTTGCTAAAACGAATAAAAAACTTTAAATACTTGCACCCCCAACCCCACGAATTATCTCTTGAAGGGGGGGCTAGGTTTTAAGAATTGAAACAAGTCAGAATCTTAAAAATATAAATATTTCTTATGCCTAATGCTTTACCAACCGCAAACTAATGCTCCCCTACTCAACAAATCATCCTTATTAGGTTCGGGGAGGGGGGGGGGCAATTCAGGGTTAATCGTAAAATATGTTCTAAAAATTCGAAGCCTCAAAGCCAAGGTTGGAATGGAGCACGCGACACCTAGAGTCCCGTAAACAGCAATGGGTCAGTAATGGAATATTATTATTGTACATATTAGGTTCGTCAAACAATGTCGTCACTAAAATATTGCACTTTAGAGGGTATAGAGTGTATTTTATGTAAATAATGTCAAAAGATGCATCGATTGACTGAAGTCAATATTCGCTGTAAGCTCAGCATCTACTTCGGGCCCACGGTAGGCAAATCCGGCGCGAAGCGCCGGATTTTTTGTTTCTCTCAACTCTGGACAAGGTGTTGCCCACGAGTTGATTTAAACAAGTTATGAACTCTTGGTCTTCATTCCGTTAAGTTTATCAAATTACTCTCCTATACACACGGCTTGTCAGGCCATCTGCACATACAGAGATGAACCAGTACCATTAGCAGGTATTTAGTGAGTGTATTAGTTTAAATTACCAAACACCATTTCATCATCAATTTCTATATTTTACTCTTTTACATAATAAAGTGTGGCTGAGATATTGGATCGTGAGCCTCACGGTACCCAACACACGTTTAATTTACTTTTCGAAGGGTGGTTAACACTTCCTTGAGTACTCAGTCTACTTAATTTGATACTGTTCATTATCTTCCAATGCCACTGGTTGATATGAGCCAAACTGTTTCAGAGTTTGCGTTTCCTTTATTAATTATCTCATTTTTCCTTTCAAGATTAGTTTACTGATCAACTCCTTATATGACAAGGAGATCTAAGCTAATTGTTCTTTTCAATTTTTGAAAAATTCAAGCACCGTGTATCAATCGGTGTTCTTATTATTTTCACTTTGCCGATCTCCTTTTTTTGGAAAAGGACCCAAAGTTTAAAACTTTTTACTTTCTCCACTCGAGTTGTTTCCCTTTATTAACTTACATAGATACTGTTAGATTTCGACAAATTTTAAAGTTCAATAATATAGACGCTTCTTCGTTCAACCCGCTTATCGATTGCAATCATCTGTGTGATGACCAATTTCAATGTTTATTTATTCTGTTTTGCGTTGTATTCCTTTTCTACATTAATTATCCAATACACTTAGATTCAAGCGTGATTGCGGCCGCAAATACTTATGATTTCGAATTTGATTTTGAATTTTGCACGTGTAGTTTCTTCTATATTGTACAAAGACTATAATTTTTTGATAATAAGTATAGCCTTTAACCTAGTAATAAGGTAAACTTTTATAAAGGTAAACTTCTCATGTAAACTTTTACAAAGAGACTCCGATTCCTATAGTCTTCCATGTAAATTGTTAAATTACTTACATTAGCCCTGTTATTTTTCAACTTGACCAATTGGCCATAGCCAAATGACAAAATTATTTGTTTTTTCCAAAATCACAGTCATCAATTAAGTACTACCACATTGACCACAAACCTACTCCAGTCCCCAGGGTACAGTTATTAGTGCTACCACTAGCACTATAATTACGTCGGAGCAGAGGCTAACCTCTCACTATATATATGATATGATTGATCTACTAAAAATTATTTGTATTCATATTATTCCAGCCATTTCAGAAATTTTTTCTACACGTATTCATTTGATTATTTTACTTTTACGTCATATAAGCCATAATAGCTAATAAGATACGCTTCATGGTAATAATTTTTTCTTTCTCTTTATAGCACTATTAATTGATTAGGCAGTTATGTTAGTGTTGGTAACGCATCCGTAGTTAGAAGCCGACCACCTGTTAGTCTTTATAAATAAGGTTATCAGTCGCTTCTCTACACTAAAAGTATTCAACTAGTTATTCTATAATACAAAAGAAATTTTCTAAATTTATTTTTATTTTTTTTATATACGTACTATAAGTATCCTGATTCTGGACCGATTCTCGGAATTAGTACTTGGAACAATCTATGACATTATTAATTTAATTAAAACGACGCGTGAAGACCTTTCGGTCTCAAATTACAGCTACCTATTCTAAACCATGTCGACTTGCACTGTGATCTACTTATCACCGCATTGACAGCTATATCTCCACCATCACCACTACTTATCTTACTTTAAACTGATACCACTTAAATGAGTAGGCAGGTTATTTTTTCAGGAAAATTTAACTTATCAATCACATGCTTGTACTTAGCATTCTTTCTTCTATATTTGGCTCTCTATCACTCATATATCAAATATGAGATTTCTGACGGCAAATCTTGAGTATCCAAAGACTGCAAATTATTAATTTCAGTTACTACTTAGTTTGGCATCCGCATCTTTTAACTGGATCGCACTTGGTCACAAATTTATAATAGCGGTAGAAATGGTACCAATCCAAACTTCACCATTGGAACGTTCTATTACCGTATACCCATTTTTATTGTCAATTAGCGTACCTTCTTGACAAAAATGAAATGAGATACTATAGCTTAGTCGCGGGACATCGTTATTATTAGATCAGAGCTATCCGCTCTACATTTTTCTACTCCTAATTAGTACTTAAAATATACATAATATTACAAAAACAATTATCGTCAGGTTCGAACCATCAGCTTGTATCGCGTTCTATGTATAGTCCATTATTTCTCTAATCGACATTATTGAAACGGTATCCTCTAGCTGAGTCGCGGGGAAAAATATTCTGGTCGGTAATATCTCCTTAACGGAGATGTTGCGTTCTGGATAAACCTTAATTTTAAGGCAAGTTATTATAAGTTTATATCTCTTTCTTTTTCCTATTACAGTCATCGCTTTTATTTTGAAATCCAATGAGGACATAAGGATCCTATCGCATAACTTTCTGTCTCGTTCTATATATGTCCATTGTCAGCACCTTAAAACAAGGTTAGTAAATAGGTGGCGTGATCATATTTAAAAATTTATAGCGTCGTTCTGTTTTGGTATTGTTCAAAATGGCCGTATCTTAGTATTTTTGTCTAAAAATATAACATACCATTCTCTTGTCATGAAGATAGCCATTGCGTACTCTAAAGGAAACTGCATTTATAATTAAGTATAGACGAATGTCATCCTCGGGTACAAGGACATATAGTATTATAGTCTAAAATACAAGTTTACCATCTACCTTCCTTGCAAGCCTTTATTGTTGAATAAAAATAGATTTTGTAGAAGATTTCCGATGAGGACAGACGTTTGCTCAGTCCCAGGTATCAAAACGGTACCATTACTATTTCTTGATTTTTTTTTCACCCATATTTTGTTCTCAAAATATACATTTTACAGTTTAGAGTAATAGAGGTAACATTCGGTAGTAACGATACTTGGGCTATACCGAAGTAAGATATTCACGTTAACATCCATTTTATATACTAAATACTGAAATTAGGACATATACAAATAACAGTAAAGAGAAAACATCGGATACCATAAAACATAGCGGGTCTAATTAAAGAGTTACTTAATTAAAATGGTCTCAAACCAGTCTAAAAACTAATTCATCAACAATTGCGCCAGCAAAGGTTTGATTTCAGTTTTGCCATGGTATACACACTACCTACGGTTAACGTAGACGTATTTTGATTCTTAAAAATACAATATATCATCTACTTGCCTTGGAAACTTTTACTGAGAATTAATAATTACCAACATATCTCCACGACAGTTGCGAAAGCAAATGGATTATTTTCAGTTTCATATAAAAAACTCCATGAATACTTCAAAACTGTGCTAGCCACACCACAAATCCAGGGTGTCTATATCCACGTTCAAAAATCTTCTTAACATATTAAGTACTAGAACCTAAGCCCACCTGCCTTCGGCAGGGCACCAGACAGGGGGGCCCGAGCGCGAAGTAATGGGCAAGAAGCGACGAAGTCGTTATGCTGTGATGTATTTATTATTCAGATTCGGTATTTAGATAGCACATAGTCGCAAATAATAGTGTAGTGCCAGCACAGGTGCGGGCTCCAGGAGGGGGCAGGCACGGCGAGGCTGTAGGAAGGCGACGGGTAAGATGGGCGGGTGAGCGGCTACGACGGTTGCTTTCGAGACCCGCGGCGAGGCTTCTTTGGTGGTGCCGGGCCCTTGGGCTTGCGGGCGGACTTGGGCAACTTCTTCGCTGGCTTGACCTTTGCGGTTCGGCGGGGCTTAAGTGTAACGTTTTAGACAGACGGCGGGCGCGGCCCGTCCCCATCGGCAGCCGCCTCGTCTCCGTCCGCGAAGGAATCAGCGGCAGCGGGCGAAGCCGGGGGCGGTGCTGTCTCGGCTGAGCAGACGGACGCCTCGTACTGCGCCGCGGCAGCATACATCTCATCGTCGAAGGCATCGTTGAGGTCCTGGCCTTCGGCTGCAGCTCGTGCACCATCCAGCTCCAGATTGTCCGCTGCGGTCGGAAATCTAGTGCTGAGCCCGGCGGCCTCCGGCTCGGGCGGCGAGGGAAGTTGTGTCCCGGCCGATTCGGGGCGAGGGCAGAAAGCCTCGGAGCAGCCGGCGACAGGCTCCGCCGGTTTTGAAGCGCTGGCGGGTGACGGTTGCGATGCCGATGTGGTTGGGATGCTCTTGATTATGCGGGTCTCCACTGCCACGCTGTCCAGCGCACGCTGCAGCCAATGCATGCCAGCTGCGAAGCGCGCGCGCTTGCGTTCCAGACGCGCGAGCTCCAGGGCTTTGAATTCAGGTTCCATCTGAAAAAAACAATAAAGCACGGACCTGGACTCACACGGATGACAGTATATAGAATACCCGGAAGCCAAGAGGCAATAAAATCTGATCGTACCTGGCGTCAAAGTATCGGCTGTCAAGAGCTGGCAATTACGGTGTTGGCGTAGCGAGTGCTGAGGAAAGAACGGAATGAGGGAAAATTGTTGCCAGTGTGCAATAGGCAAAAGGCGGCAGGAAGAAAGAAAATCGGCAAAGGTCAAAAAAAAGTAATTTTTTGGTCTACCGTCGCAAATCACGCGGCATAAACAACTCTCGCCGTTTCGGGCAGCGGCCATGGGAACCGTGCCGAGTACGGCAGAGTGTGGGTGGGCGCCAGGTTTGCGCCACGGCAACATGAATAGAGTCACCACCAACGTTCGCGCATGGCGCAATTGCCGCGTCGCGGGCGCCCAAACGCGCTTGGCGCCCCACGCCAGAGAGCCGGCAACCGGGAAGCCACCACTAGTTGCCCCGCCGTTGCAGCGAGCGTGCCCCCGGCGTTAGCGAGCGCGTGTGCGGGGTGGGCGCCGTGCGGCTGGGGGCGGTTGCAGCCTTGGCGGTGTTTGGGGCAAGTGGCAGTTGCTAAGGGGCAGTGCCAAACCGCCCGGGATCAAACGGCAGTCACAACACGCCGGTTGCTTTTGCACCAGCAGCGGTAACAGGATGCATGAGAACGCTGCCGTAGGCCAGTGGCGCATGCAAAACTGCCAGCAGGCAGTGTCCGCCGTGGTGCAGCCGGGGCAACTGCCCTGAAGCACAACCGCGCCCGCAGATACTGCTAACGCTGGCGCGGTGCGCGCCGCCGGCCCTTTGGCTACTGCCGGCCGCGCGGCTGGCAGTAGCCAGGCGCACGTATAAACGAAAGAGAACCACCCAACCGTAGGGTGAGCGATCTCTGTAATGCGAGAGATGTTGCGATCTTTTTTCTTTCGTTTATAGTGTGCAGGCCGCGGCAAAAATGTGCAACATCTCTTAACGCATTACAGAAGCACATTTTAGTTGCAGCAGTACAAGAAGGTGGATACGTGAAACGATGTAAGGTGATTCAGTTTATTACCAATGACGGTTACAACATTACATGGTTTAAAGTAAGATGCGTAAAGTGTGCGGCGTAAATGCGCGGCGTCGAGCGTGAGCGCAAGTTCTTTGGCGTAGACCACGGGATTTCTTCATCTTGCGTGACCGCTTGGGACCCGCATCTTTCGGCAGCTAATCAAGGACTTCGCGGTAGACAAGGTTGGTCGTAAATACTTCGGCTGATCCCGGCACAAGCTTGCCTTGGTCAGACGTGTCGGTACTTGAACAGGTACTTGACTGCCTTGATGGAGGACACGATCTCAAAGTTAATGTGGGCGTTGTACCTAAGTAGCAAAACGGGATTATACGGCACGACCATTGCGTTTGTGTACTCCCTGCCTTTGGCGTCATAGTGCACACCGCAGTTTCGGCGCCGGTACAACGGGTACCCGTTTTCGTCGTTAGTAGTCCCCTGTTGAAACTCTTTAGGGTACCCTTTAGTGCATTTCTTATCCACTATACATGCAGAGTGCGCCCCGTGCGGGCCATGTAACATATGTTTTTGAACTATGCTGTACAATCGGAGATGAGTTTCTTAATTTGGCATTTCTGCGCAGACAAGATTGTTGATGTCGCTAACAGTCGATGGCTTGGCCCCCTCCTTGTATAACTGCACACAACACACAGAAATTAGCTAGTTACGCGCCCCTGCCGGCGTTATTGTTGTCTGCACTGAAACTTACCAAAAATGTGAGCGTGCGGAAGGCCCCAGCAAAAAGTAAACCCGATGTGACACAAGGGTAACAGTATGTAAGTGCTATAACTTGTGAGTACGTTATTCGCAACTGTTACCGTTTCTGAAACTCCACGACGTGGATACAAGCTGCAATGTCACCAAACAGCCCACTTTTCAGGTCAGCCAGGAGCTCTCGCAACTTCAGGTGAAACACCCTTGCTATTAAGTCAGGGCGGTCGCCGGCCCGTTGGCCAGCTAACAGATTGGCAGTAATCTTTTTCCATTTTGGATTTGCTGTAAACGTCTAAAAACAGGAAGGCAGTATAAGACACAATTAATTAGTCGTCAAAATTTATTAGGGAAACGTTCGTATGTTTTCGTACGATGAAATAATCCGGCCTGCCCTTGGCGCGTACAATCTGTGACGTGAAAGAAGATATAGACGTTACGTTGTTACCTAGGCTATGCTACCCAAACACATATAAGTAAGACACATACACAACCGTGATACAACGTACCGCTATCGCGTCGGCATAATGTTCTTGGCAGTTTCTTGGGCTGCCCTGAAAGCTGGACAGGAGTATCACGATTACTCCGGCTTTCAAGCCTTGTTCGCTTGCCATGCTGTGGACGTGGTCAACAAGCCCGGAATACATTTCGCACCGCAGCTAACGTTGATGTGTCCTGCACCACTCCAGTCTGTTAGCTTCAGCTTTGCAGTATGCGTCAACTAAATACATTTGATACAGTTTCCCGCAGTACAACAACGAGTTGAACTCGTCCTTTCTTGCAGACACCCTGTAGGAGTAGTATTGGCTTTGCGTCACTCGCCGCGTACTTTTGTAGTGCCGTAGCAGCGGGCTTCAACCCTTTTGTCCTACAGAATAACCCATACAAAACGTTAGCGGCGTGTTCAAACCAACGTGAAAGCTGTTGGTAACTGCAGTTAGTAGCGCATTTACCTGTTAGGTGAATTAGCGGGTAGACTAACGAGTCCAGGTTCGGGGCCAAAATGGATATTCGCTGCGTGCTGTTGCCTGCTCTGCTGTAAATACGCAGGTCCCTGTCGCCTGGGGGTGCTCCGTCACTACTGCAAAACACTGCGGCAATGTCGCACGTCGTACTAATGTTATACCGACGTTGGTCCTGCGTTGGATCCTGGCCAAAAGTCATACATATGTTGACGGGGCTACTTCCATCGTGGGTTGCTAGTGCCTCTTCTTCCACTTCCCGCATCGACTTCAACCCCCTGGCGTACACGTTCACTTCGCGAATAACCGCGTCTAGTTTGGTCATGACGTGGGGCAGACACTCGGCGTTCTTGAGTATGCCCATGCGCTGCTCGGCAGCAAGTTCGGTGTCTACGATGTAGAACTGCGCGTACCGCGGTTTCTGGCCGCTGCGAGGGTGCAGCTCCGCCGACACAACGTGGTAAACTTGACCGTGCAGACGGACGTAAGGCTCCCCGTTGCAGCCCACGTTGTTTGTTTCCGCAGGGAACTGCGCTCCCATTGAAGCAAAGGCAAAGGCACTATGGTACTGCCGGATATACTTTTTAAAGTTTAGCCTCTCGTCGTCGGTAGCATTAGGCTTACCCACAACCAGGTACTTCTTTAGTTGCGCGGGATAGTCGTCGAGTCTATCCAGACGTACCTTCCCTTTCTGGCAGCACCTTGCAACCAACTTGTTCTTTGGCTTTTCTGCGGCAAAGTTGTCTCTGCCGCAAAATTCGCATTTGACGTCCATCGCGCCGAGATCATTTTCTTTGTAGGCCTCTTCCGTTTCTACTATTGCCACAACTGCTTCGTTGACCCCTTGGACGGCTCTTTGCTCGCCGGCACCAGCGGCCACTAGGGTTTCACCTAGGGAGTCAGCTTGTAGCACGACCGTTACTATTTCGCGTGTCCTCCACATGGTCAACCCGCGGTGTGCTTCGTTCATGGCAACTTTCCTCCGCTTTTACAGTAAGCCCGCAAAGAACCCCGGCCCGAGCACGTTTTGGGTTGCTTTTGCGATTGTTAATTGCCACTTTTCCGGAGACATTGCTTCTTCTTCGCCGCGTCAATTTGTCCTCAATTGCTTCTGCTGTGCTTACTTTCTTCGCGTGTTCCCTAATTCAATAAACTTACCGCCAAACTGCCAGCCTGGGCATATGCAAGTACTGCCAAACTGCCAGCCCGAGCATATGCACGTACTGCCAAACTGCCAGCCCGAGCATATGCACGTACTGCCAAACTGCCAAACTGCCAGCCGGGGCATATGCACGTACTGCCAAACTGCCAGCCGGGGCATATGCACGTACTGTCAAACTGCCAGGCTCTACTGCCAAAGTGCCAGCCTGGCCATGTGCACGTACTGC
This sequence comes from Dicyrtomina minuta, assembly GCA_949802685.1. Classification (NCBI taxonomy): domain Eukaryota; kingdom Metazoa; phylum Arthropoda; class Collembola; order Symphypleona; family Dicyrtomidae; genus Dicyrtomina; species Dicyrtomina minuta. The sequence continues at coordinate 87,031,570 of OX461809.1, forward strand.
CAAACTGCCAGGCTCTACTGCCAAACTGCCAGCCTGTCCATGTGCACGTCCTGCCAAACTGCCAGGCTCTACTGCCAGCCTGGCCATGTGCACGTACTGCCAAACTGCCAGGCTCTACTGCCAAACTGCCAGCCTGGCCATGTGCACGTACTGCCAAACTGCCAGCCGGGGCATATGCACGTACTCCCAAACTGCCAGCCGGGGCATATGCACGTACTCCCAAACTGCCAGCCGGGGCATATGCACGTACTGCCTATCAGCTGTACTACCTGGGCATATGCACGTACTGCCTATTAGCTGTACTACCTGGGCATTCGGTGTTTTTTGGTGGTGTACCTACTCTCCTTTGACACTTTGCTTTTTTTTTGGGATTGTTTCTCTTCACCCGCGCTTCACTTAGCTGGCGTTTTCTTTTCCGGTCATTCGTCCGTGTGCACCTGGTGGTCTTTTCGTGCCGTTTCAATCTTTTAAAAACTCAAACCTCGACACTCTTGACTTTTGAAAAATGCAAAAAGTTTCCGCAACTTTTTTCCTGCGACGAAATAAACACTACTAGTTTTATTTTCTTTGGTTGTTTTCTATTCCTCTTCTTCAGTTTTTCCCTGTTTTTTGTTCCTATGGCCTTTCGTTAGGCCAGAAGACTTCCGTTTTCTGCATTTTTTTTTCGATTTCGACACTCCCGAATTTTTGCAAAACTTGTCTGATCGTGGCGTGTGAGGTGTCAAAATTTGCGCCGTTAAATTTTGTATCTGCCAGTGTAGCATAACTTAACTGTATTTGCACACTTTGACTGTTTTGCGCCCTGACAGCTTCCCCTCTTTTTTTATATTTTGCGTTTGCCGTGCCTTACCCTCGCGCTGAGGTTGTATTTTTGGAACGAATCTTCCCAATTTTTCTCCTTATATCTCTTCCTTGGTTCATTCTGCTTCTTTTAGTGCCTTGCGGCCATACCTGCGTTGTTTCCTTCAAAAATTGTCTGTCTTCCTGTGACCTACGGTTTTCCCTTGTTTTTCACTTTTGAGATTCGGGGCTTTCTTTTTTATGAATACGTGTTTCACATTTCCCTGAATGTTGTCGTTTGCCTGCATGCGGTTTTTTATTCTGCGTCGTGTGGTACCAATTGTATTTTTGTGCGTTACGTAGTTTGGAACGTATGGCCGTTTCTGAACGGCGTACGCTATATTCTACTGTAGAGTTAGAATTTTCCATCCCTTGCCCCTTTGCTGACGTGTTTTTCGGCTGTATTTTTCCTGGTTTCTCTCCTTATTTCTCGTCCCGGGTTCATTCTGATCATTTTGATACCTTGCGGCCTTGCCTGCGTTGTGTTGTTCAAAAGTTGTTTATCTTCCTGCGACCCCTGTTTTTTCCATGATTTCTGCCCTTCGGTTTTGGGCCTCCCCGTTTTTTGAGAACGTGTTTCACGTTTTGCTAGATGTTTCTAATCTACCTGTCTACAGTTTCTCATTCTGCATCTTTTGGTACCAATTACATTTTTGTGCGTCGCGTGGTTTGCGAGTTATGCCCATTTCCGCACGGCGGTACCTCTAATATACTATAGATTTCGCCTCCCGGTATTTTGATCCCAATTATATTAACCTTTTCGATTCCATTTCCGTTGTCTTTTTGTTTTGTCCCGTCAGCTCATTAATTTACCTATTACATAAGTAATTTTTAACTTCAGCATTAAACTATTCCTAGGTAATAATAACTCTGGTCAACTGTCCTTACGTGACAAATCCTTACATTGTTCATTGTAGGATTAATATATAATTAATTTTTATATATAATTAATATATAGTTATAGGCATCAATAAAAGGTATAGGTATATATTTTAAAACCAACTTCTTATTATTTTTGAATTAGCTACTCAAAAATTAAATCAAAATCAAAGATGCTCTTTCTTTCAATTGTTGACGGCAAAGATCACGGTCAGCTCTGCAATGAAATACATAATCGTATTAACTACAATTTATACTAAATATAATACATTGATAATATGCCCATAAAAGCCAATAAAAAAGGTAAAAAATTATGACTTACTCATGAAAAATTGGAATATGAGGAGGATCATGAACTTTAGTGAGGGCTAAGGATCCATCTAAGTATTTTATTAAAGCTCCTTTGCAGACAACACCCTTTCAGCGGCGGCACCTATACCGAAGATTGCCATTCTTTTGAGTTTTCTGATATGTAAACGGAAACCCGTTGAACCACTTCACTTCCTTATTTCTTTGTGTTAAGCCGGATGAAATTTCATCTTCAAGTACTTCCGGTTCTTCGTGTTCAATATCGCCAAACAGGAGTTCTAAATCATTATTTTCGAACTCAACATCTTGACTAGCCATACTTACACCAGAGAACAAGAAGACCACGAACCAGACACTTCAACAGTCACACCGTTTATGAGCGTAACAGCTCCTTATCACGATCAGCCAGAACTTTATCTTGATTTCCTTATCTTGTTACCTTCTTCTTTTCTAAAAGTAAGCATAGGCAACATGACTTCTAAAGTCACCGTAAAATTACATCATTGGTGTACATACGCTCTACATTTTCTACAAAAATAAGGTTGTCAAATATAGCCAACAATGGGCATCTGTCCTGCAACATCCATGCTCCTCTTGCCTCTAACTATTATTTTTGGGGGCCTAAATAGCAGGGGCCGATTGCATAGCGGGCCCAAATAGCAGGGGCCGATTGCATAGCGGGCCGAAATAGCAGGGGCCGATTACATACGGGGGCAGAAATAGCAGGGGCCGATTACATAGCGGGCCCAAATAGCAGGGGCCGATTTTCAGGGGACGATTGCTAGGGGACGACTTTCAGGGGACGAACAGCCACCGTACCCTAGTTTATCTATTTAGAATTTATATAGAATCATTTATAAGTGGTAATAATTTTTAGCTCTTTATTTATTGCTTTTTGCATTAATCTTTCATTAATGCAAAGTCAATCAAATTCAAGCATTAATGATAGGTATGTTTCTTACTAGTTGTACGATATTTAATTTCTAATTATCTTTATTATACTGTCTGTTCTTAATTCTCTCCAACTATTGATCAAAATGTTTTAACCCGTAACGCATTATTTTATAATTTTTGTTTCTTTTCTAATCTATAAAAATTGTATTCAAATCAGTTAGCACCTTAATTACACATCGTAATTCCGCGGACTTTAGTCTAGTCACTTCCTGGAACGCCATCCATCTGGCTCCGGCTCGTTTCTCATCCAGTTTCCAAAGCGATATGCAAATATTATTTTTTATGCCACGATATACATTTGTGGTTCTATGCCATATTTACTATAGACCTAATTTTTCTATGCCATATTTACTGTAGACCTAATTTTTCTATGCCATATTTACTATAGACCTAATTTTTTTATGCCATAATAATCTATATGATTTTATGCAAGCCACAAATCACACGTCATGTTTTTAGTTTTTTAAAATTAAATTTTGTTTCAATTTCACATATTTTTTTCTTCAGTCTTTAATCATTTTCCAAAAACATTAATTGTTTTTACAATTCTGATCATCAATCAATAACAAGTTCTTTTTCGTCCTCAACCATTCAATCAGCACTTTTCCAAAAATACACTATTATAAACATATTATTATAATTTTTTCTTTAATAAGGCATACCATTTTTTATATATTGATATTTAATGTTGGCACTTGGTTTCGGTTATAAGCTTTCTGTAAATTATTATTGTAAAAACTATACACACACCACGTATATACTATGAATCATGTATTAATATTTTCATTGCTGCGTCATCATATTTCAAGTCTATATATTCACACATCATTAAGTCTCATTATTTCAAATCATGTATTTTTTTTATTTTTTTGTTCTGTTTTTCTGTAGCCTTCCTGCACGGACATCCAACGTACTGTGTCTTCCGTATTCCTTTTCGCAGTCCCGGTCTGTTCCTTTACCATCCTTCGTGTCCGCTATTCAACCTATGTACATATAAAGATATATATATTAATAAGCCATATCATACGCTTAGCATTCATGATGCATCATAGCACATTCACCATAGTAGGCACATTCCCAATCGTAGTTCATACCCGATCGTCGCAACACCCACGATTGTCGTAGCCTGGCGATCGCAGCCAACCTCACGATCATAGCGGTCTCACGATCGTAGGCCATCAAAACGTCGTCACGCATTTAAGATCATTGACCATTAACGTTTATTGAAACTCTTACGATCGTTGTACATGCCCGAAAGCAAGGCACTCACGATCATAACACATCCACGATCGTTGAACATCGAGACTAGCTAAACATCCACGATCGTACCACCGGCTCTAGAAGCACAACATCTACGATCGTGCACTTACTCGATTGCTAGATATCCACGATCGTCGCACATACATAATAGCGAACATCCACGACCGTAGCATATCCACACACGATCGTAGCTATTCATTCCTAGCAAAGAACCCACGATCGTAGAACATCTACAATACTTAAGCATCCACGATCGTAGCCAATTCGGATTGTAGGGTAGCCACAATCTCAAATAGGAAATTCACTACCTTATCTAACGTCCACGATCATCGGTTTAATACTATACTGCAAAGTCATCTTTTTCATAACTACTTTAATATTTTGTACTCTGTTTAGTACTATAGAATTCTGTCAATCTCCTGTATAACTAACCACGTTACTCTTTACACCGTCTTCTTATCTAGCTTGTGATGAACCACGGCCTCGTCTGCAGTCATTCCATCCGGAATTTGAAAGACATGAGCGCCTGTGGGTACAGTCGATCTGAAATAAAGATCAATCATTAATTACCTTCTTGTATCAAAAAATTCTGTTTTTCCACATTCATTACCCACGTCTATGGTTTTTTTTCGTTCGAAATTATTTTTTCAAACATACTTTTGCTGATTGCCTAGACAATCCAGAGCAGCTAAAGGCACATAGCAAACTTTTCAGTCCACTATATCTTTACCATGCCTCTCTATGACATGATCTAATCGACTAGTGTGATCTGTCGTGTAGTTACAGTACGGACATCCATATTGTTTAGTCGCCACCCACGAAATCTCCTCATTATGTCGTCTGCAATGCGTATAGGTCGCTTAGGTAAATTTACCTTCGAATTTACAATCCTTTGTTTACATCTCAGTACTGGGAAATGGCCTATAAAATGATTATTTCATTGAGCCTTGTCAATCCAAAAGAATTGCTTACATTCGGGTTCAATTCCACAAACATAACTTTTAATGGGTTTTGAATTTTTCGTCTTCTTTTTCAGTGATTTTTAACATCATTCCTTAATGATAATATTGGCCGGAAAATCGTGACAAATTCTTCTGTATTATCCGGTTGCATAGGTACCAGTTCCTGGCTACGCAATTCACCCAGTGCATCGTCATCATTTGGCGCGGATTCTTGTACGTGTTCTTGAAAACCCATAGACAGTCCTTCCACAGAAGTACTTCCTTGTCTCGTCTTTTCCATTTCTTTATTTGACTCAGTACCAACACTCATTAGTGTTGCTGCAAATTCCAATGGCGCTATACACAGACATATCTACAATCAGTATTCATTATTAGTTTTTTACTATCTGAGTTCTATTCTAAATTTGTTTTTCGTTGTCGAGACATACTCATTTCTGGTTGTTGGATATCCGATGTCATCGGACTTTCTTCAAAGGAAGCAGTCGATCGTTCGCCTCCTGAAGTCATGTTACTACCTTCCGGTCCTCGTAACATAGCTTGGAAATCCGAGACAATAATGGTAGCTAGAACGTCTACTGGCAAGTCTACTACTATTTCTTTCTCGCCTGATATATTTTCACTAGTCACAGTACTAATAGTATCCGGAAACGCTCCAATTTCTGGCTCAGGCTCGAGTACATCTAATAAATTTGGAACAATATTCTCGGACTCAACTGAGCTACCTATATCTCCTACCTGCTCAGTAACTCCTACCTTAGTACTCAAATCCATAGCCATTTCTAAAAACGGCTCTGCTAAAATCGCTTTATAAACGGCACTCGTCTTCGCAGGCTATTAATCTTTGAAAAACTTCTCCCTGTTTAGTCTAGTATTTATCAGACTTTTACTCCAGTCTTGACTATCTGTACTTTCCGAGATTCGATCATCCATTCGATTTTCAGTTAGTCCTTTTTTGTCTACACATGACCTACAATCTGGTAAATTTAAAAATTCTGCCGGTTTTGTCTCCTGTTGCTTAGCCTTTCTGATAGCTCTTTCTCGTTCTCTCGATTCTCTAATTGGGATATGGTCATTTTCAGTACAAAATTGAATGGCTCTTTCCCTGTCATCGTCTTTTTGAGCTGTGAGATACCTTCTAGCATCCTCCAAAAAACATCGTCTAATATTGTCACTATTTTTTAACTCTTCGCCAAAACACACAGTAATATTTATATTATGCGCTTTCACATTTTTCTAATCCTGAGTTCTTCTACCATTAATAGTCCTCATATGATGCTTCAACCGTCGAGCTTAAAATAATAAATCACTAATACTCAACGCTGGAAAAATATACAGTTGATACTGGTCCCATAAAGCCCAAAACATCGCATCTCAACAACTACTAGCTTCAAAACTAACGCCATAATGATCTACCTTACTATGTTTATCCGTTTTTATTGTATCCACAAACTCCCTTATACCTTCTTGCCAAAAGAAATCTAAAACCTTTAAAGATATTTATCTTAAAAAAACTATTTCTGGATAAAAAATTATTTCAATCATTTCACCGATACGTACAATTCGCCTTACTATGTATCGTGCTCCGTTCACCTCACATCGTAGGCTCTCGATAGTGATACAAGCAAAAACTCCTATGTGTCCCCTAGCTACCGACTGACAATAGTCTATTACTTGCGCGCTAACTTCGATAATTTTTCAATCGAGTAACACATCCGCTGTAATCCTTATACGCCTGCAACTAAAATTATAACATCCATTTTTAACGCCATTTTTATTTCTTACTTTCACACAAAACTTCCCTATCCACTTGATAATTTGTGAATTACGCTATTACCTCGGTTCCATTATCATAACAGCCCAGTCGCCTTCTGGCCTCCGTAGGAAACCCCATGATAATATAACTTAAACTATTCCTTCTCTTATGATAATGTCTCGATCACGCTTAAGATATTTTATATAATATGGTGCTGGAATATTTGCTAACAGTTTATCTTTATTCCACCAACAAGCCACCTCATGGTGCCAATGGGTGATCCCTACCTTCCTTGTACTTTTCTATATACCCAAAACAAATTTTGCAAATTACCTTTTATTTGTTTTTCTTCAACAGCAAAAGTTTCTGACTCAGTATTATTGACAAACATTACATAGCTAAGACAGTAATTTCTCTCCTCTTAATTTTCCACTACTACTAGTTGAGTTTCAGGTCTCGTAACATCAATATTAGCTATATTCTTATTATGCGCCTCACGTGGTAAACTCATCATTGTTAGACAAATGCTCTTTTTCTTCTCCTTTTTCGCGATGCGTTTAGGCGTTCTAGCCAAACTACTTAATCCAAATCCTACATTATTTACATATTTTATTAAAACTACGGTCTATTTCGTAAAAGTACTAACTGTGCGATTCAAAAATAAATCAATTCACAGAAGTATATTTTCTCTCTACAAAAAGTTGAGGGGCACTACTTATTTCCCACTCCTTGTCGGCGCAAATTAAGCAGTGTCCGTCCTGATTTTATAAAGACATCACCACTTTCATGGTCACTTCTGATATATCTTCCGTTTTTCCCATACATTCTATTTTTTTTAATTCACGTCTATGGTTGAATTTTAAAAACCTATTTCAGTTATGTCATTAGATTTTTACATTTTATTTTCATTTGCTACACACACACAATACAATTTTTACTACAAATACTTTTATTTTGTCACTTTAATTTTTTAAATCACCAAATTAATACTATTTTTTAATATTTTGACAGATCACACACGCTTTATCACAAACCGAATGATGCACGATGCTGATCCAGTTTCGGGTCATCATCAGGCACCATTTCTTTAATTAAGCGATGTGCTTTGCCTTGTTATTTATCACTTAAGTAAGTTTAAAACTTGAATACACAACATTTATATTTCCCAATTTTCAAATCTAAAATAATTATATTTTTTCATGCAATCTGTATTATATTCTGATTTTCCTACGTTGTTCCGTATTTGGCACCTCATAACACGCAATTTTTTTTGCCAGACTTTTTTTTATTTAGTACATATTTTGTACACGATTTTCGTATGCATCACTAATTTCTCGCTAATTAAGTTCTTTAAGGACATGATCGATGGAAATATTGAACAGTTGTGGAGAAAAAGGGGAACTTTAAAAAGCTCCTTTTTTAACAAGTATAGGTTGCGACATACCTTTGGTAGTTTGGATTTGAGCTACATTTTCCCCATGAGGCATAAAATCAGAGTTTGAAATTTTGTTGGAAGCAGCTAAGCATTCAACATATTAGAAGTATGCATATGTGACGTCCCCTTAAATGCTTTACTGACGTCAAGAAATACTACACAGCAATCAATTTTTTCACGTTTTGCTTTTTGAAGGCAACTATTTACTATAGAAGTGTTAATAAAGGTTCCTGGACATTTAGAAAACCCGACTTGGTTATCATTGATAGTGACATGAGTCTGCAATCGACGGTCCAACACACGTTCTATAATTCTTCTAAGAATGGAGCATATAGAAATTGGTCTCCAATTGCCTACATCAAACTTATCGCCTATCTTATGTATCATAATAGTCCGCGCTTTACGAAAGCATTCTGATACCATAGTCCAAGTCTCCATAATTGTACTAATCAAAGCAATAGTCTTAAAGCAGCCAATGTCTTTTACACTTCGAATTGCAACGCCATCTAAAGCACTGGAAGAGTCTGAATTTATGCCTTGTACAGCTTGCATTACTTCACCTATAGTAATTCCACATTGATAGGATTCATTAAGTTCAATTTGCTGCTTATCAGAATACTCATTGGTGTAATTTGTAAGGATTGAATTATAAGCAACACCCCATCTAGCGTTGTATGACTCATATAAAGATTCCAATGGAATACTGCAAGCACTTGAAGCAAAAGATGACTTAAGCAACATTCTGACAGCCTAACGTCTGGAGTACTAATACAAGTGCTGAAGTAACTCAAAATTATATTTTTCTTTTCGTTTATCTCTATCCTGCTCTGAGGATCCTTGTGGATTCGATGTTTTGGAAAACTCTTTTTGCGAATTGACAAATGTTTCTCGTCTTTCACGCGCTTTGAATTGCTTCTTTGCAGAGTGCTGAGGACCTAAAAGAACATCCTTAGATTCCTTAATAATGTCTGAAAATTGTACCCCCAAATCAGAAAAGTCATCCTCACTGGGTCTTGTCACTACCATTATACTGTTGTTTATCAAGGACTGCAATTTTACTTTTAATTTGCTTCATTTCGTCCAATTCAGCAATACTTACTTCGTCAGCGACGTCATTTTCTCTACGAGGTTGATATAAGTGAACAATTAATTCCTGATACTCCTTTAGATGCGCTTTACTCATGTGAATATTAACGCTCTTGTACAGCTTTTTGCATACAGGACAAGTTTTAAGATTGTCATCAGTTGTAGAGGTGGTGACTAATGTATCAACTGGTAGTTTCTTCTTTCTTTTATTTTTCGCCATTTAAATTAAAAATTTTAAGCTACTTAAACAACTCTACTAAACTTTCTTAAAATAAAAATTCAATTAATTCAAGAAAAATTAATCCAACACTCTAACCAATAACAATACATCTTGTTTTTAGACTCTGCCTACTAAAATTTGAATTATTGAAAATAATTTAAAATTGGATATGAGCAATCTAAACTAAATTTCACTCACAAAATCAAAAAGTAACGAAGGTTCTTGTCACCAAAGAGCAATACAAATAAACGTCCTACCTAAACGAGCTCTTAAATGCTACCCAAAATGCTACACATCATACCGGCATAATTTTGACTTGCAATAGGTAACAATAACAGCACTTAGCTGTATTTTTGACAGTCATTTAAAATTTGTCAATCTGTGTCCTTCAAAGGTCAAAAAGGTCATACATACGAATTTCCATCAAATTTGATACATAGGTCAGGCTGCTGCAAATAATGTTTTGGGCACTTTTATATGTATTGTTTTTATTTAAAAGTGATAAGAAACCCTCTAAAGGGCAATTCTTACGATTAAGTCACGAGATTTTCAAATTTATTTAAAACAGTATTGCTAAATAACCCGATCACGTATAGGAAGCAACTGATCACCTAAAGGGCACCAAATTCCCTATGATAATAATGCTTTTTTTTCATGATCACCATTTGGAATCATATGATCACCTATAAGGCATTTCGTTGACTTTTAGAATTTCTATACCTGCTGCATACAATCCTTAGTGACTTAAAACCACTTTAAGTAGGGATTCTAAAAATTTTACAGCTCATAGCAAGTTAAGTGCTGATTACTTTGAAACATAAAACTTTGCTTTGGTGGAAGTACAAAAAAGTTACAGATTTTTAAAGTTAAAAAACATGAACCCGATTACCATTAAGAGCGTCCCTACTAGGCAAAAACATTTTTCGAAAACAGCATAAAACCTTAAGAAATCATTGATTTTATCTCATATTTGGTGATTTTTTAGCATTTTGTATAAGTAATAAAATTGACAAGCTACTAAGCCCGTATAGCAGCACCCAACCTTACCTAGCCTTACTAAAACCCTAGCCCGGATTTCCTGGTAGGCAAACACATTTTTCAAAAACAGCATAAAACTATTAAAATTAAAGAAATTGGCACTATATTCACTGGTTTTTGTTACATTTTTGAAAATCTAAAAATTAAAAAGCTATTTTATTTAAGTAGTAAAACCTTACTAAGACTTCCATATTTTGGACTTTAAAAAAATTCTTATTTTTACTGAACAATTTGTTTCTTACAAAATGGACGCCATAAAGTTTTTGTGGCGTAGCAAAAAAAACAATCAACTGAATTTAGAAAAAACGTTTTATCTAAAACAGAGGTGGATGTAACCCTTGGGAGACCAAAATGTAAAATGTGTGGGGCTGAAACAGCAAAGCCAAAAATCACATGTGAGTGTGGTCGTAAAATGCGTCGTAACAATACTTTAAGATACAAAGTATCAAATATGCATAAAAACTGTACGTTATTAAATAAGTAATGCTTAAAACCTCCTATTCACTACTTTTTTTACTTATAAGTTTTTGTTTATAAAATAAACTGTATCAAAAACCAATACCTGAATCTAGAAAACATGATAGATTTAAAAATGGTCTACGAGCCGAATGTGAAGTGTATGTCCGCAAAAATGCAGGTGTACCAAAACATTGTGAATGTGGTCGTGCAGTAAGAATTTAAAAAAGATGATACACAAACAATTAAGTATTCATGATAGATGTTTAGGTAAAATAAATTTTAATAAATAAATAATGTAATTTGTATATAATTTAAGGTAAAATTACGTAATACAGAAATAAAAAAAATTGTAACTCAGAAATTTAAACTATAATAAAGGCAAAATGCACAGTGTGTAACACTAAAAAGTGTACTTTAATAAGTGTCAAAGCTATTACGTCTGAAGTGCCCCAGAGGGGCTTGAACGTTGTGACTGGTGGTGATATAGTTGATAAAATAGGAAAATATAAAACAGAAGTACATTATCCAAGTTGTAACTATCTAGGACCAGGCACTGAATTTAAAGAACAAATAGCGAAAGGGGATAAACTAGTATATAAACTTGATGAAGCAGCAATGCATCACGATTTATTATATAATATTTACAAAGATATTCTCCGCTCTTTCTGCCTCTTTCTCTCACAGCAAGAGTCAAAATTAGGTTGTAGTTAATAAAAATTCTTTTCAAGTCGTCATTTATTTTAGAAATTCAGGTTTCGGATAGACAGAATATATCCATGTTATTATGTACAACTATATTAGCTTATACGTTCTTGTCTTTTATATGTCTGTTTACATTCCAGTATAGAATTATATTTACAGAAGGTTTATTTAAAGTGTGCGTGATGTGTATGGGCTGCCACTATCCTATTTAGTGTAAATATCTGGTATAGCGTTGCTGTTTAGTGGTTTAGTTGCATTCCTTTCAGCTTCACCCTTCTCATATTTAATTATGGCCGTCGCCGGTGGTATGTCAGGATTGATGTAGTAAGTGGAGTCTTTTGCCTCCAATAGCTTGTTTGTGGCCCCTATCACTGCGTTGAGGTCTTCGAAATAGCTAAACATGACACAGACTTTTTCAAGCGGAATGCTTTCTTTACTTTTGATTCTTCTAAGTGTCAGAGTGCCATGGATGAAACTAGTGGCTAGGGTTTTTAGTGATTCCTGGTTTTCTTCTGAGAGAAAGAACGTAACATTTTTAATTACACTGGTACACAATCGTACTTGCCTAAACGACACAGTTACAAACATTGTTTTACAAAAAATATTTGCACATGAATGAACAATGTAATATAATACATCAAGGGTAAGTGAGCCGCTAAAATTCGAATCTACAACATCACTCTTTGCTTCAGGGGAAAATAAATTTCAGTTTTTGTAATAAAAACAAGAAAAAAACGTCGAGTTAAACAGTGTTAGTTATACTGAAAAAAGAGAAATTTACTGTGAACAGGAATGTACTTGAAGATATCAACTAATCAATTGCATTAAAAGCAAAAAGAGGAAAAAATAATCCACAATTCACTATTTCTAGAATTAGCAAACCAACTCAAGGACGCAATAGACCGATTTCAGTAACATTTTTCAAGCTAAAGGACAGATTAACAGTAGCAGCAACAAAAACAAAACTCAAAGACAACGCCGAGATGAAAAAAATCTTTATTAATGCTGACCTTCCCCCAAGAATACAGAAGGGTAAAACGAAAGCAAAAATTGAAAAGAAAAACCAACAGGGCACTGCTAACAGCAATAGAAATTCTAAAAGAAACTTGGAAGACTGCAACATTGAAATTGATGACCCTACAGCATAGGAAATCAGTCGCCCCTAACAACCCAATTATTTAAGTGTAAATAAAAGGAACACAAATGACAAGTTTACTCACGCAAATAATATTATTATTATAAACAATAATGACGACCAGCATAACCAGAGAAACTTTCAAATATACCGACGTATACGATCATCGCAGATTCAAATTTACTAATATACAAACAATACTTTATTGGAACGTTAACGGAGTTTTAAGCAACACTACTTTTTTAAGCAACATGTAATAACCAAAAACAAACCCTGCGTTTTCTGCTTGACGGAAACTTGGCTAACAAGTGACATCATACTAAACAAACAAATAACAGATAATTACGAAATATTTCAACAAAAAGCCACCAGGGACTCCAAATTTGGATAGCAAGAGCTGGACACGTCGCAGGAATATTAAAGAAACTTGTAACAGAATGGTACGTCGAATTAAACAGTCTATTTGTAAATATTAAATCCAAATGTGGAAACAAAAACCTAATACTCGCTTACATTCCCCAGTCAAAAGAATACGACACACAACTAAATCTAATTAGAAAATACATGTGGCTGCAGTCAATTTTAATTAAAGACCTTAATGCTAGATGTGGAGAAATTGAATGCGACAAAATCATGAACAAGCTCTCAATGATGCAACTTGACAAAACCACAAAATTTGAGGACACAAGCACAAATCCGCGAGGTGAAACTTTAGCTAATATAATCAAAGAAGATCAACTTATTATCGTTAATGGGCGAACTTCTTCCGACCCTAGTGCGGAAGTAACATATTTAAAGGGGGTTGGGCAAAGTCAGGTTGACCTCTGTATTGCAACTAAAGCCGCGATAGCGTCTTTTTCTAATCTTACAGTAAACAATGATCCTTACTCTGACCATGCATTCATCACTATTTCTATTGGTGTAAATCACTCATACAATTACAAAAAATTCGAAGTTGGTTGTTACTCCAAGCTTAAGTGGAACCCAGACCAAGCCGAATTATTTACACTAAAACTCACAGAAAAACAAAAACCTATCACATATGATGAAATTAAAAATAATATAATTGAAGCAGGATAACGCTAGTATGCAACACATAATTCCTTTCACAGTTCACTAAAATCAGGGACCAAAATAGTTTAACAAAACATGCATTAAGGCCAAGAAAGAATTCATTTAGGCAACCAAAAAATTAAAACAATCTAATAAAATTGAAAACAAAAAGCTCATTCAAGACAGTCTAAAGAGTCTGCAAAAATTTAAAACCAACTACCTAGGTACAATTACTGATGCTAAGCAGAAGTACTATGAAAATATACGGGCTACAATCAATGCATCAAAATCTTCCAACTCATTCTAGGAGGCTATTAATTTGTTACGCCCATCAAAAAGAACATTAACAAAAAATTCTATAACGCTGAATACTTTGAACAAATACCTATTAAACCTTTTTTCTGTGAAACCATCAAATAATTAATTTTTAATGAACCCAGAAAAAACTACTCAAGATGCTACTCTGGATGGCGAAATCAATATCATAGAAGGTACTAAAGCAATTCGACGATTAGCCAACAAAAAAGCTCCAGGTAACAATGGCATACCAAATAAGGCTTGATAAAATCTTGACTACGAGCATCTGTTGTCACTCACTGAAGTTTTTAATAACATTTTGACCACAAAGCAAATACCTAAAAAATGGGGAGAAAGAATTGTAATTCACATTCACAAAAAAGGTGACAAGGAACTGCCGTCAAACTACAGGCCCGTATTCCTCTTAAACACAGGCGCCAAGTTAATTACTGTCATATTAGCAGAAAAGCTACAATTATGGTGCAAGTTAAAAAATAAGATTGCAGAAAATCAAGCCGCATACAAGAAAAATAAAGGATGTGTAGACAGTATTTTTAAACTAAATTTGCTTATTCAAAAATCACTAGATAAGCCACACTTCAGTTATCTCTTTTCCCTATTTATTGATCTGAGTCAGGCATTTGACAGCATATCGCACTCCAAACTATTGAAGAAACTTAAAAAATAAGAATAAATTAGAATTTATATCACTTATGCAATTATACGAAGACGTTAAATTAAGAGCAAGACCCGAATTCGGTCACACTGATTGGGTAAACGTCTTAATAGGAGTTCTGCAGGGTGAAACACTGTCTCTAAACCTGTTTAACTTGTATCTCGACAAATTAGTGGAGCACTTAAACGAGAGTAGAGCACTTGGAATCAGAATGGCAAGTGTAGCAATACTTATTCTGGTGTACGCGGACGACATAGTATTATCTGCACTAACACCCGGAGAACTACAAAAACAGATAAATATTGTAAAATCTTTTTTTGAGCTAAATCAGCTAAAAGTAAACCTGGCAAAAACTAAAATTGTTATTTTCCGAAATCGAAAGCCGTTGAAGAATGAAATTAAGCATGCCAAGTTTACACGGGGCGACAAACCAATTGAGCAGGTTAATAAATACACCTATCTAGGAATACCAATGAACTACAATGGAACATTTGATTTAGCAAAGAAACAATTTTTCGAAAATGCAAATGTTGCACTCTCATTCAGCTATACTCAGTCATGCAAAACTCTAAAACAAACAACATTAACATACAAATAAAAAAATTTAACTCTATTGTGAAATCAATAGATACATATGCTTTACCGATATGGGCCCTAAACTACGTCGACCAACTAGAGCTCTTTCAAACCAAATTCCTACGCTCGTTAGTTAACACCATTAATCTTGCACCAGCTCATATCTTAAGACTGAAAACAGAAGTCCGAGCAATAAAAACCTCAATTTTTAAAAACACTAAGAAGTTTATGAGAAATAACATTTTTCGCAGCAGCAAGGAGAGCCTTAACTACAATTGCTATGTCGAGCTTTAAAAGCTCAAGACAACTGAAACTTAACGTAACTGGATATTACAAGTTAAACAGCTATTCTGGTCACTCGAGCTGGAATCTAAATTTGGAATGGTGTCATCAGCCTACCTTCAGGATAACATTAATAAGCTAATCGCAACAGCATATCAAAACTCCCCAAATCAAAATGTAAAGTCGATGATTGAATCTCAATCTCTAAGGCACTACAAAGAACTTAAAACGCATGCTCTTCAAAGCAAAATTTATAACCAGAACGCACCGTGGGACGCAATTAAATTAGTGCAACAGTTAAAGCTTGGACTTCCAGTCATCAAATGTATTAAGAAAAAAATATACTTAAAAGCTATAAACAAATGGTGGAACCCAAAGAAATCTCCGAAATGTATGGAATGTCAATCTGGGACGGAAGATAATTTTCACGTCCTCCTAGAATGCAAGGCATATGACACACCACGGCAGAAACTTCAAATCCCAGATAGCTTAAGTAGATCCAACTACATAGTAAGACTTTTCGATGACGACAGTTGTTCAGCGAAAAATATCTAAAAGATGTACGAATTCTGGAAAACAGTGATAAAACTTAGAGTTCATAGTGACTAATAAAACAGCGGAAGCAAATCATTTACTAAAATTGCTGCGAAGTGCACATTCAAATACCAATTATTTTATTTTACTAAGATCCTATTGCAACAATATTATTTTCTCGATAATATATCACTAAACAGTTTTTAATTATACTAATATATCCAACTTAGGATACACAGCATCTTCTGTAAAAAGCTAAACGTATCATATTATGGTTGTAAGGGCCATGGCCATAACACCACTTGATGAATAAAATCTATCTATCTATCTACATCTAGGGCAACTATTTTTTAGATGGAGGTATTGCATATAAATGATGATGTGCGATCCTGTTTGATCCTTAGACAGCTGCTAAAATAGCTTCTTTGACTATAGAATGTGGCAATATAAAAGATTTCTGAAAGTTTTTGAAGAACTTAGTGATAGTACCTCTGACACCTACAAATAATCGTATAACTTCCATTTTTTCCAATCGATACTAAAATATGAGATGTACTGATTATAAATCATTTGCTTCTCCAGATCTCTTCTTAAGCTTGATCTTCATTTTTCTCAAACCTTACTGTTGAATCTATAACGTTACCAACTTTAGACGGCTCCTAACACAAAACGTCAACACGTTGACTAGTATCTGTACAGGTGACGTCCTCATGAACTTTCAAAACCGTTGTGCTCCAAAAAAAGCTTTGCGTAAATGTCTTGAAATAAGAGACAAAATTTCATGATGTCTTGTGTTTTGCATTATATCCCCTCTAGGACAGCTACCAAGGACATGACTTAGGGTATCTCTCTTGTCAAAATTACGGCAACAAGGTTTACCTAGACTTAACCGGATATACATTAGAAGACATTTTTAAAATTGACACCCATTCAGACGTTGTGAGGCCTACTTTATCCATAATAATACGATTCCTTGCTGGGTATTCTAAGAAGACTTTGACCCCCATACCCTTTTGGGGTAATTCACACCATTTATCATATTCCTGGTCTCGCAACTGTTTTCTTAGTATTTGACGAGGTTCAGTTTTAGAATTGGGCAATAACCAGTGTCTCAATTTCATTTTAATATAATTTCAAAGCCTGTATGCACTGTTGCATTTCGTCCTCTACTTTTCAAACATACAGTATATATTTATCTAGTGACGGAAGTAGATAGACACAAATATTATACTGCTGAATGAACGTCTCCCATGTAGCACGAACGATTTGGAGCCCACGATGACTTTTTGTTGTATATAGCATAGCATCAGGAGTGTCTGCAGGAATTCTAATGATCTCTTTAACTGAACTTTTGGCCTTTTTGTCGAGATCTAACAGAAATTAAGAAGACAGTTTATGTAACGGGGCAGTTTGCAATAAATAAATCAAGGTTGGCTAAAGATATTGAGTAATAATTTTTAATTTCTGATTTGGATAAAGAATGGGCGTACCAACAAGGTTTTGCAAAATTTTTCCAAAGCTTTATATTACTTTGGATGGGTCAAAAATAATTTCATGAGTAAGGTGTACTCCAAGATATCTAATACGCTCGCCATTTTTTATTGCACTAATCTTACAATTCAGTAGCCGCAGAGAAGATCGAGGGAGAAGTTAAAAAACCCTTTTGAAGCCCTTTAAACTTTATTTCAAAAGATAAAGTTTAAAGGGCTTCAAAAGGGTTTTTTTTTCCTCCTCCCTTGAACTTCTCTGTGGCTGCTGAATTCTCATCTAGCACTATTGATTCTTCACATAATTTACCTTCTCAAATATTAATTATTTTTGACTTTTCAAAATTAATTTTATACCCAACTTTTTAAAAATTATTAATAGCAATCTAAGTAAGCTCTTTAGCATCTTCAATTAAGTGGAAAAATAAAGCAACGTCATCAGCAAACCCTTTAGCTGATATCTTTAGAAAATCAGGATTAATATGAAACCCATACTCTTCTGAAACCTTGTACTTAGTCAATCTTTTAGTACATGGTCAATAAAGACATTAAAGAGACAAGGTGACAGTGGCGACCCTTGGAAGACGTCACGTTAAACTAACAAGCTTTTATACCAGTGAAGATGAGATTAAGTCTTCTAGTCCCTAGAATCCTTTTTTCAAGTTTGTTGTTGGTTGCGGGCTATTAAAGTTCTGCTTTAATGTAAAAATTCTTGATTTGAGTTGCTCGTTTGATTTTTCTAAAATTTGGATTTTTGACGATAGTACCTCCACCTTGTCTTTAAGTGCAAGTTAAATTGAGTCGAGTCGCTCTTGGATGTTGCTTTTCGTGGTTGCTGTTTTTCTTGATAAATTTATTGTTACTTTCGGGTTTCCTTGCGTAATGGCTGCCAGTACGTCCTGAAAACTCATATTTTTGCTGTTAGCTACGTTGCTTTCCTTAGATTCGTCAAATTTTAGCAATTCGTCCACAGTCAGTACTTGTGGTGTTGCCTTTTAGCTGTCTTTCTTGGCGTCCCTAAATAGTAGCTTACGCTTTTTATTGTCATTAGTAGTTGTTGGTGTTTTCAGGTTTTTCTGGGAAAGGGGGTTCTGTTTATTTGGTTTCCGTCTTTAATTTCAGTTTGGCATAGAGTTATATTACGAAAGAAGTTGTGAGTTCTGGATTGCAACTGAGGAAGCACGGGCTGTTCCGGTAGCCTGTAATTAGGCTGCTGAATAAGATGTAGCGCGGCTGGGACTAGTACACGTGCTTTCGGCACTGTGATGTCAGGTATCTAGGTCGAGTTGTACTGTGAGCTGTGGTTGTGCTTTACAATTTTCTGAATAGGTGTACTTGCTATTGAAAATGGCTACCTTTTTGGGTTTCCCAGTATATATTATTCTTGTATTTTGTCACTCACTATTTTGAGTAAAAAACTAATTATTTCCTCAGCTTTGACTTGTTTTGGATGCGGGTGATTGTGACTAATTAGATAAGAAGAGATGTTTTAATTTTTCTACTTTTTCACGGGTTTTTATAAAATAAATTGCTAAATTACTTAGAGCTTTACAGAGTGTGGTGCTAGTCCTTTGCCCGCTAAACCAAGAACTCTTTATACATATATTAGGTCAATTATTATTATAATTGTAGTTCAAAAATTAATCAGTTGGCAGGGAAAATTATAAACGAGGCGCACAAAAACTAATTTATTAGTGCAGATACTAATATGTATTCAATCAGGAGGACGGTAAACACTGGGTTTGCCTAATTTTGAGGATATGTTTTTAAATAGTTTCACGAGCCCTAACATAAAGGCCAACTGTTTTAACTTCCGTGAGCCCCAGTTTCTGTTTAAAGTAGAGCAGTAAGGGATGCATGGGTCAAAGATTCTTATTTTTCTCTTGATGTACAGCGCCAGATTGATTTATGTCGTTCTGTTCTGTACGAACAGTAGGATCGAGCATAATAATAATATATTATAATAATTTATTTATTTTGTCGATTTTGCCGCAGCCCATACAGCATTGGTTAGATATTTACAAATAGATATTTTTTTTTTGGTCCTTGGTTAGACTTTAATCGGTTATGGAATCAATTATGTTAATATGATATGGAGTTATTTTTGTCTATCCTAATAGCAGTGGTCCATCTGGACAAAGAAAGCCAATTTTTGGAATAAACTCACGTATAGGCATACCAGACAGGTAAATAAGACAGGTGTATAAGACAGGTAATTGTATATCAGAGTGATTTATTAGAAATGTGCAATGTATTGTCAGTGGGTAAAAGAATTAAGTATTACTCACTTATCTTTGTTTTAAAAACTTTAAAGTATGGTTCAAGTATTATTTACTTTAAAATAGTTTTTGTCTAAAAACGTCAGCAAGGCAAACAAGATCAACTAATAAATGCTTGCTTGATTGTTTAAAATTCAATACGGAAAGTTATAGAAAATCGCCACTATATCGATGTACTAATGAATGGAATAATATTCCTGAAGAAATAAAGGGGTGTGTGTCGCTTGAAAGTGGGGAATTTGAATTGTTTTATATTGGCCCTTTCCGGAATAAGTTGATAGAGTATATAGTAGCAAGTAGGGAAGATTATATTTATAGCCCTTATATTCCGCTGTAGTATTTGTGTTGTTCCCTCTTGCTTTTACGGCTACTAACTAATATTTTATTGGCATTGATGTATCTGATGTATCTGTATTATTTTATATTGTGTGTATTAATTTGTATTTGTGTGCTAGTATTAATTTAGTGTCCGTGATTTAATAACAGTATGTATATACTGAATTGCCTGACGTTATTATAAAAATAAACTCAAACTCAAACTACTTTAAACAACACGTCTAGAAAATACAAACATGCGAAGTTTTACATCCCTAAATCTTCCTTTACCTCACCAATTAATGGGTAAGCAGAAGACGATAAAATTTCAAGAGCATTGTAATTGTGAATGCCAGCTTTCCAGTTAGCACGAATTTGGCATATTTCTTGAAATTTTGAACTGAAATAAAGCAAGCATACAGGTTGGTGTGCTTATTAGTATGCTAATAAATTGTTTAGAAGAACTACAAATAATGTTAATTGTATTTATTTGGAAACATGTGCATGACCCACACTGTCAATTGCTTAAGTAACATAACAAAAAATTGTAGTGCAATCTAACTTCCCTCGTTTAGCTTTCCTAAGCCATGCACATTCATTGACCAATGTGACATTTTTAAAAGTGTCTGCTTGGTTAGTGAATCCACTTTGATTTCAGGGATGGTAAGCTCAAGCTGAATCCGAATCTAAAAGCTGAATTCAGCTGAATTTTTTGTTAAGATTAATCCTTATCGGAATCTGAAAAGCAAAAATTATGCAAGCCTAATCTTAATCTAAATCCTAATGTTTAGAAGAAGCTTAATCCGTAAGCTGTATTTTTATGTCTTTTGGTTTCAGGTTTTTGCAGGAAATTCAATTCTGCACTTCCAACCACTTTTGATACGCTTTTTTATAAAAACTGGTATCACGCTAAAATTATGTGCGACATACAGTAATATATTTTACTGCAGTGGTGTCAAACCCAATCATACTGGCGCTATTTTTGCCAAGCCTATTGGCACTTCACTCACAGGTTATCATCAATATATCCTACCATGACCACTCTAATCGGTTCTACTCGTATTAGGCCAGCTCAAACCTTTGCTGTTGCCATCAAGTCGCGTCATACCAGCACCACTTACAACACTGTAACTCGTTCCTAGCCTTTTTGTATCTCTGTTATTTACATCAAGCCCTATTGAACCTGCACCGATCGTGTCTCGCCTATTTAAACCATTACAATTTGTAACTAACTTGCTTTTACGGGCACTAATTGTTTTAGAGTTTTGTGTTACCCGTACTACACCAAAATTGTTCTTAAGTGATCAAAACCAATTCAGTATACGCTTAGAATCTACTTCAGGCCTACAGCGGCAAAATCCGGCGCGCAGCGCCGGATTTTTTAGCTAAGCCTAATCGTAATCTGAATTTTTTTAGCTTTTTTCAGCTAAGCGGAATTAAATTCCTTATTCATAAATTCAGCTTATCTTAATCTTAATCTTAATCTAAATATTTTGAAATATTAAAAGCTTAATCTGAATCCGAATCTTAATTTTTTGGCTTACCATCCCTGTTTGATTTTCACTGAGGTGATAAAATCCTATGAATCGCAATCCAGTTCTTTTTCCAATATTTATCCTAAAACTGATCTAGCAATGATTGGCTGCCAAATAAATATTGATAATTTGCGTGGCGTTATTAATGCACTATTCCAGCAAAATAGTGATAACTTGGTGGCGTCATTTACGTTCTATCCCAAATAAATAATAATTTTGATGGCCTTATTTTTAAAAACTGCCCTACCTCACCTAAACCTCCCAATCCCCCCTATTCTTGACAAGGCCAATATGTCGTGGTTTGAGCTTAGGTCTTGCCAAGACCAATACTCTCGAAATTAAGACTAGGGCTGGTCTTAAAATTGCAAGACTCTTGAATTTAACAGTTATCAAAGTCTTGAAATCAAGACTAAATCAAGACTTCTAACAGTCTTGACATTTCAAAAGTCTCGAAATTATGACTCTTTAACGTGTTGAATTTACAAGATTCGTTAAATCAAGACTTTTAAGTCTTGAAAATTTAAGAGTCTCAAAATTAGGACTTGCGAAAGTCTTAATTTAATAGCTATAGATTACTGGGAGGTAGTATTTGGATAGGCCATACGTATATCTCATATGCACAAAGAAAAACGAGAGCTATTATTGAACACGATTTTGACGGGCAAAATTGCGAGGCATAAGTAAGCGCATCCTATTTGGGAAATTAGTAGTACTTAGGTATAAAAACGGGAGCCTCTTTGGACAGAGTAGATAAACAGGAGCCACTGCACATAATATAATAACAAGAGCTATTATTTAGACGTATTAAAACAAAAACTACAGTCAAGGTCAGGAAGTGTAATCACACGTACCCAACGGGAGGTATACGAAACGGTTAAAACTACACAGGTTACAACCAAGAGCATTTCATTAGAAGGTAATTATTAGTTTAGCTTATGTGCAATAATATTTAGCGCATGAAAGAAGAATAATCGGCGAGCTCAAGAAATCCTTTTGGAGCTGAAGAACTCGTGAAGGATCCGTGGATGCGAGGCTTGTTCGTCAGAATTCGATCAGGAGGAAAATAAACCCCAACCCCCGTAGTGAATGTAGGGACGAGAGAGGAAGCGTCTTTGAGAGTTTTCCTCAGGCAGAGATTTTAAAATCCCTGGGAGTCGGCTTTGAATTGGATTTGTAGTAACATCAAAATTATATTCGCTCGTAATAAGTTTCGTTTCGTACATTTATTTTATTCGTTGAAATACTTCTGACTCGTATTTCGTTTCGTTTTCTTAGTTCTACATTATCGAAAGTAGTTTTGTTTGCCAAGTTAATAGTAATTTAGTTGTTAGTATTAAAACGGTCGCAGGTCAATAAAATCTAAAGGCTTCGTTTATTAAGTTTTATAAATTGGACCCATCCCTCGAGCTGTACGAATTCTGATCGAGTAAGCATCACACGGTATCGTATCTCTTACAATATTATAATTATAAAATATATTTGGACGAAAACAATCATAAATCCTTAGCTTTTCATTTTCTTTAGTTTTTATTACAAGTAAATTAATCGTATCATTCAGTTAGGAATTTTCATTTTGTTTGCTGGACATTGGTCCTTTCATTTCCCGTTACATTGAATAAAGTAAAGTATATTAATTCGTATATTTAAACAATATATTTATGTACCTACGTTCTGTTAATTATTGCATTCTGTGTTTTCCAAATTACTGCCTAATAACTTAAGTATATGTAACTGTAAGTGCATCAGTTCATTCGTTCGATTTATATTGCATACATCCATTCATATTGCTCACCATACACCATCCCATTAGTTAGTAGGCAATAGGTCATAGTTTCTCCCCACATTGCCAGTATCTCTCATAGCAAGCAAGGACCAATAATTAATTAGTGCATTTTAGGGAACGCAGCACTTCGGCCAGCTTTTCCTGCCTACATTAGTTATTGTTTTCCGAAAGTAGGGAAATAATTATCACGATATTTTTCTCCTTTCTCAAAGGTGCGGGGTATCGCGAGACTGACCCCGTGACCCGCTGTACGACGCGTAAAATAAAATCAGATAGTTACATAGTTAATGTGAAACGATAGCTTTAATTAGATAGGCGAAAATTGAGTGTAACCTGAGACACTGCAAGTAGCTGCAAGTTTGACAGTGACACTTGCGTTGCCAGTAAAAGACAGTTAAATATAGTTACCGTAGATTTAATTCAGTACTAGCTAACACCTGCGTGAATTAGTAGCAAGTGGTTGTATCGTTGAAAGCGGCACCCGCGTCCTGAGTATCGTGCAATTAAATATAGTTAAGGTAGGAAATTAAGTAATAGATATTAAGTTGCAAGTTTGAAAAGTCAGAATCTATATATTATTAAAACTAGGCAAAACTCCGTAGATATATTATATACCACGGCAAGCATTGTCCGACTTTTGTGGCAGAATTTGGTCACTTCATAGTTATAGTGCCGGTGCATAGAAATAGGCGTCGTGAAAAACGTGAATTTATAGGTAGATCATAGGAGTGGCTGTTATAGCACTGCTCCACTTTCCCTTTTCGTCCGTTAGAATTTTCCGAGGCATCACGCCATTCTCTATTCAGTACTTTGCCGCATTAGAACCTTAAGAAAAGCAGTCAGCAAATTCGTCGTGCCATTCATTTCGAAAAGTGAATATCTCATAAAGTTTTAACTTATGACCGTAGAATATTCGAAATATCAAGTATTAAATCGAACGTAGACTCCATATTTCGAAATAGTGAGTAAAAATTTGAATCTGCATAGCATTAAATTCGAAAGTTTCAAGCCAACAATAGTGTGAGGTTTGCCGGTCTGAAAACTTGTAAGTTCTTTTGTTTCGTACATGCATCCAGTAACGCAGCACTTGGCTGCTGATATATTAAACGGTATTTTGGATTTTTATATATTCGTAGGGTTTTATAAGTTGCATCACGAGCAATTCTTGCCCGTTTATTTAGTAATTTTGTTGAGTTTTATTATAGTCATAAAAATTTGTAATTTTTCGATACAGCCGCGTATCTATAAAGTAGTCATACCTAAGAAACATATCTGTAAATCATTATTACGCAAACCGAGGCCGCGTAGAATAATATATTACAGGCATTTCAGATATAACCACGCTCACGCCTATCGAGGTTTCCGAAAAATCTTGCCACATAATTTGCTCGATTGAAAATAGAACCTAAACGAAATATTTCTATAATTGTGAGGTCAAATTAATTGCATGAGTTTACGATAAAAATATTTCTTTCATTTTCGTTATTTTTGTTTGTTTCATTTCGTTCGTTTCGATATTTTTGATCGGTGCTCCTCTCAGTTGTCAGTTAAATCTGCATGAAATAAAGACACGCCCCACGTCGTCGTCGTATACGTATCTATATCAAAGGTCATATTCGATAAAATATTAACCTGCATGAACGAATGTGTGAGGTCTTAATTTCGAAGCCGAAAATCGAAAGTGGTAAACATACCGATACCGAAATCCATATTATATATTTATAAGTTGTTATTAATTGAATTTGTGAATTTTCTTTTTCGTAGAACATATAATTTTATCCGTTGAACTATGAAGTTGGTTCGATAGCCACTTCCCCCTTTAAAATCCGATCGTAGACACTCGAACCGAATCTTATAAATTGACCAAGGAGTTCCCTGGATTGACGTATCATTTCGTGACATACATTTTTGAAACCGGACGTAGGGGAATTACCCGAATTTCGATTGTAAGGAGATACCGAGAAGCCATCTCAAGTACTCGTCGCCCGTAGCCGTCATTAATCAACGAGTTGACCGTGATCAAATCTTTTAGGCCAAACGAGCTTAAATAGATCGAGGTACATACATATTATAAATATAAATTATTTCATTGCTTCATAGAACGTAGAATTGTAGATGCTTTCGTAGGTGCTTTTGACTTTACATTGCATCATATTAGTGGAAGTTGCGCGTCCGAATCGCCATACCCTCACTGCTTAGCTGGTCGCCCCATCAAAATCCATCTCAAAAGTTCATAATTTTATTGAAATCTGGTCTAACATAGCGAGTGTTATTATATTGTGTCTTATATTGTGAAAAGTAGGGAGGCATCGTCAGTAGGCATTCCCACTGCCATTACATCGTTAGGGAATACATACCTAGCCATCGCCACGCCATTTCAAGTTGGAAATTCTTCGTTCATACATATTTGTTTCGACTGAACTCGCGTGACCTCAGTCTGGATCGTACCGCATCGTATCGTCGAAATTCATACAACGCGTCTCTTCGAATTTAAATAATTTTCTCATTAGGAAAATAAATTACAAAAGTGTCTAGACTTCTTGATAGCCAGTATAGATAAGTCCGAAGGCTTTCCTTTTGTGTGCGTTCGTTAACCTGAGCAATTAAGATTACCGGTTGATTTCTTTCCAGTTTAACAGAATTTACTTGTGCATTTCGAGAATTCATTTTTTTTATTTAAAATGTTAAAGGTTGAATAAATTAAGATTAACAAAAGACAAGAATTTCCGGTCGCCCGTACAGATACTGAATCAGGGCACAGTTGTGTTTCCTCTTCATCATTTACGTTATCTATCCGGGCCTTCGAAAATTCTTTGAATAAGAAAGTTGTGAATATACATAAAATAATCAAATTACGTCTGTAGGTAAGATAGTTCTTTTCAGGGCATGACTTGAAATTATACCAGATTTTGGATACGAACCAGCGGGGATTAAAGGAAACGAGAACTAATCATTTAGTTTGAATTTCCAAATTAGTTAGGATAATTTATAATACATATACATATATAAAGCTACGTACGATTAATTTTTTTTGTTCTTGTCAGCTACGCTTCAGCCTGTAGGTATCCTCGGATAGTAGATACCCACACAAAAGAAAAACCAGACGATCCATACATTATAATATAATCAATTTCGAATAATTGATGACCGACCGAATTCTGTACACGAATCGATTCCAAAATTCTATGAGCGCACGCCAATACGTTTTTGATCGATTAGTCATAATTGCCGTTATTGATTGCAATTCGAGTCTCGAATCAAAATTGCGAATTTTGAAAGACGGACTTTCAAGTGACTTGGCCGAAAAAGTTGGTAATTGTCAAACTGTTGAAATTTTTATGTTAACATTGCAACAAGTCCTGCGGCAACGCACTTAGGAAAATAACTTCATATCGATTGAAATAAATGTATGTAAGTAGGTCCCCATACGAGGGAGAACCCGAATTTTCGATATTCAATTAATTCATGGCTCATCGTTTGGTATCTTTGACTAACTTTCAAATTGGTCAAGACGTTGATACCTACGTCACCCAACGACTCATCGCTTTGGCTGTAATTGCTAATAATATAACCGAAGAAAGCCAAGTTCGATTTTTGATTGACGGATTGCCCAGTCATTTGGCATCTCAAGTCGTGTCTTGCCCCACCATTGAAAATTTTGTTTCGACATTGAAACGAGTGGTGCAACAGCGACTCTAATATAACTACATACTAAACATATAATTTTTGGACGTAGACATCCTTATACATTACGAACGTAGGGAAATTGAAAGTAAGTCCCCCTGAATTAATAATTTTTTTGCTTTCCAGTCGGATAATATCTCCGCGATATTTTCACACTGGACGATAAAAGCAAAGCCGGAACGTCGACAGGAAAAGATATTGAGGAAAATCGAAATCCTCACGGCAGTTTATCAGACGTGAAAGCCGAATCTCCTTTGGCTACTGATAATTCCGAATTCAGTGCTTTCTCGGTTCACGGAGAAACCACCTTAGAAAGTCTTCCGCGGGAATTATTGCAATTACCTGAAGAATCGGACGATACATATTTGGCTCGAATAAACGAACAAGCCAAGAAATTTCACCAGGACGTAGACGCAGCTTTTCGAGACGATCATACTTTCGCCTTCGATACTATCAAACCTGTTCGGGATTTGTTTTTCGAACTCGACCCCGTCTACGTAGGGACAGAGTCAGGACAACCCGTCCTTAGATTAAAAAGGTTAGACGACGTAACTAAATCGGTTTCCAAATTCTTTCAAGGCAGAATTATGAAACCTGGAGGAGTAGATGCCCAAACTTCGGGAGACCCGACTAACGCCGGAGTTATTGCTCCTCAACAAATCAGTTCAGGAAATGTTGCTTCGGGCAATACTGGACAAAGTAGCGGCGCTCCACCGGCGCCCTCGAACCTTCCTGGAACGGTCCCCACAGGGATGACACCTGATCACATCCGTGCTATTGTTGAGCCATTCTACGAGTATTGCTCAGGCGGATTGGATCGTACACAAATCCGGCTCATAAATGAACAGAAATTAATCGAACCAATAGGCCATTACCGTGGTGAGCGTGAAGCCGCATTTTGGTTGATAGAGTATAAGAAGGAAATTTTACGGCGAAATATTACTTCGTACCAAGCCATTATGCCATTGGACCAATTATTGGAGGGTCCGGCAAAAACTTGGTGGTCATCCGAGAAAAATTTGCATTTCGGATCTTTAGATGAAGACGACGTCGAGGAATGCAATCATATATGGGATCGCATTATGGACTCCATGGTGTTGCGCTTCGATAGAGCACACATGTCGAGCAAGGCAGCGTCCGAATTACCTAAAACCATATACCGTCCTGGTATGGGTGGTAATGAATATGTGGCAGGTCGACTGCACATTTTAGCGCAAATTGATCCGAATATGGGAACTGAAGCCAAAATTAAATACCTCATTGAGGGGCTTCCCGATTTACTCGCCGATAAAGTCATGTCATGTTCTAGCATTGATAACATGACCAAGACTCTTAATCGCTACATCGAAATAAATTCTAAGAAGGCCCAAGAGACTTATACTTATACTAACGTAGCTCAGAAACCGGCCTTTGCACGAAGCAATAAAGTTAAAGACGTTCCCGATATTAATAATTCTAATACGTTCGTAGGCCACCCTAATTACAATAATAATAGGAATAATAACAATTCGCGAAATATTAACTCGAATAACAATAATCGAGGCCAAACTAATAAGTACACCGATGTACAATTTACAAATAGTTTCTCGGCTGCTCATAAAGCATCCTGTGTGACTCCAGACGGGAGGCCCACTTGCTTTAGATGCCAAAGCCCTCGCCACAGTGTCTGGAAATGTTGGCTTTTCATGGATGAGAATAACATCCCATTGCCACCTGAAGCGGAAGGATGGAAACGCAATCAAACTGGTGGAAATAATTATGGCTCCGGTGGCCATAACAATAATTCCAACCACAATAACAATCGGAATAATAATAACAATAATCGTAACAATTATAATCAGAATCGGAATTATAATAATAATCAGAATCGGAATACTGGTTATATAAATAATTCCAATCACAATAATTCGAGCGTAGGCCACCCCACCCCTCAGGAATTTATGCGTTTCGTGCAACTTTTTGCACCATATTTAGGAAATGGTAATAATAATAATTACCAAAACAACAATCACGATCGTAATGTCCAAATTACGTCTATGGACCAAGATACCGAACTTGTCCCCCACATCGACCAAGTTCGCAATCGCATGGCTCAGAATCAGCCGCATTCCAATAACATACATATGCGAATGTTAAAATTTCAGCTTCCGAAAGTGGAGCCTGTTTTGACGTACGTGGCCATTCAGTCGGAAATTGCTCTCCGAAAATTGCAAGGGAATGCAATGACTGAAAATCGAAACCCTAATAATTGTGTCGTCCCCGAATCACTTTTCGAGTACCCCGACGTTAACGAGGTACATTTAATTCGGTCAAACCGAATTTCGGGCAACGACATTCGTCGTGATTTTACTTTCCAACATATCAATGGAAAAGGTTTAAATATTAATGTGCTAACCGATACTGGCGCTTCCATAAGCAGTATCAGTCCTTTTGCTGTTGCTTGTCTAGGTATGACAGAGTTGATTCAGCCTTGTCGTCCAATCCAGGCTATTCTGTCCATCGATACCGGGACACCTCATTTCATAGATAAGTTTATTTTTGTCAAAGTCCAAATCCCCGAGTTGGATGAATGGATTTTGTGGGGATTCTTCGTTATTGACCCTCCCAGTAACGACGTTGTTTTTGGGATGGATATGTTGATCGCGTACGATGCCATGGTCCATTGCAGGTTGGGAACCGTGAAGTTTACTAAAGTCGAAGATTGCATAATTGACAAACCTAAGTTCATGATAGATGGTCGGCCAAATCATAGTATATACGCCAAAAGTCGAGTGGGTAGGGCAATGCAGCACCCACCTCATAATTTAAAATTGAATGCGCATAATCCTACAATAGTTAAGAATTACGACGATATGGCCGTAGAATGCATGACAATGGGTGGTGATTTATCTGTTCATGAAAATTTAAATCCATTGAATTTACCGTTTTTGCCCGTAGTTACGCCAGCCAGTAGGACACCCACGCATATTGGAGGTACCCATACGATTCGCCCCGAAGTTGAAACTACAAGTTCCTTCGATGAAGAAGTGAAAAGTATTGCTACTTCCATCATGTCTAGCACGGCCGAAGCCGAGCTGCCTAAATATAAACTGCGCTTATTCACCGTCAATCCCGTTAAACTATACGTAGATAAATCGACTAAAATTCCAATTTATACGGCCAATAGGGATTATAATGGTCCGATCGTCGTTGAGCCCAATTTTCATCTTTTTAATAAATACGGAGCGTTAATAGAAGATAATAGAGTTAATATTACTAATGGATCAGGATATTGCCATGCCATTAGTGTAGATGAAGATTTCGTGCTCCCAAAGCAGGGACTATTTAGTACATATCGCCCGCTCCCACAATGTTACATGCGAAGTAACAAGATAAATATTGACGACCAACAATGCCCCATAGGAGAGGACACGAAGCCTATTCCGGATGAAATTCCGGGTAGCAGGGAATTGACCGATGACGAATGGAACCAATTTAAAATTTTTGAGGGACTTTCGTTTTAGAAAAACGGATCGTTCGGATATTATTGTCCAAATATTATTCTGTATTTGGCTGGAAGCCGGAGGATTTCCATTCCTCAATGATCGATCCTTTGACAGGGAAAACTCTTCAAGTACATATCGATTTACTTGACCCTACGCCCCTAATTCAGACTCCTGCAGCCATGTCGAATTTATTTAAGGTCGTGTGCCGCGATGACACCGACGATTTACTTATGAAGCAGATTATCGAACCCTGCCATTCGAATTGGGTTTCTCAGCAGCGCGTAGTCAGGAAAGGCACCAATGGTTGGCGCCCAGTTCTAGATCTACGGGAAATAAATAGGAGGGTTAAGCCCATCGCAGTGCCCCTACCACCGATCGTGGATGAAATCAATAAATTGGCGGATTGCACGCATTATTGCCAATTAGATATGGCTAGTTCATACCAACAGGTAGAAGTCGAGGAAGATAGTAGGAATAACTTAGCCTACATCAATCATACGGGTACTTGGCGATTCAAAAGACTGGCATTTGGTTTCATAAACAGTGGCGCACTTTTTCAATCGGCTATGTCTAAAATTACGAAGCCCTACAATCATAAATGGTTGAGTCAGTACGTTGATGACTCTGGTTTTGGTGGAAAAGGTTTTGAAGAAATGTTGCATAGGCTAGAATTACTTCTCTGGCTATTCGTTCAAGCTAATATAAAATTAAAGCCCAGTATATGTCACATAGGATTTCCGAGCATAATCTTCCTAGGGCATCGTGTCAGCAAGGAGGGTGTGTCAATTGATGCTGATCGCATCAAAACTATCGTAGAGTACCCCTATCCCACGAGTACGACTGAAATACGTCGTTTTATAGGGATTTCTAATTTCTTTCGACGTATGATCCATGGCTATTCTCGCATGGCTCGACCTTTGTATCATCTTCTCATGAAAGATGTGCCTTTCGTCTTCGACTCTTCCTGCCGTGAGGCAGTCGACAAAATAAAATCGGCAATCACGAATGCTCCCGTGTTAGCATTCCCCGACGACAATGCACAACTCGAGTTGTGGACGGACGCATCAGAATTCGAAATAGCGGGCTGTTTAGTCCAGAAAGTAGGTAAATTACGTCGCCCACTCGGTTTTGCTTCGCATACCTTGACCACGGCCGAAAGAAAATGGTCCGTGACGGACAAGGAGTGCTTCGCCATTATTTATTCTTTACAAAAATTTCGAAATTTTGTATTGGGCCGGAAGGTGCATATCTACACCGACCACTCGGCCCTCACCTTAATCCTACATACGTCCGAATGCAATAGTCGTCTCATTCGTTGGAGCTTAAAGCTCAGTGAGTACGATCTGAAAATCTACCACGTCGCTGGAAAATGCAACGAAATGGCAGATGGTCTTAGTCGTCCTCCGAGAAACTGCCATGTCCGTACTCCCGAGAGAGAGCCCGAAATCCGTTCTATTCACATTCGATCCATACAAGATGTGGATTTCATAAAAAGGTGCGATCGCATTAAGACCGACCTCGAAAAACTAAAAACTCTGCAGCTCAATGACCGAAGAATAAGTAAAATCATTATATCTTTACGAAAAGATATTGAAAATAAATTTCTTGGGTATAATAAATACCGGAAAAATTTTCAATTAAACCCAAACTCCGGCATACTCGAGCGCTTGTCAGGAGAACCTTTAGGAAAACTCTGGGTGAGCGTTCTCACTGAAGATTTGGCTCGTCAGTCAATCAAATACTTGCATAATCGATCTCATTTAGGACATGAGAAAATTTACGCCGCGCTCCGGGAAGAATATTGGTTCTTCCAGATGCATAAATTAGTCATGGAAGTGTGTCGTTCGTGTGACACCTGCCAAAGACATTTCATACAACGAAAGAGCCGCTCCGGGCCGCTTCACGTCATGATTACGCCTCAGCTACCTTACGCAAAAATGTCCATCGATTATTTGGGCCCCTTAAATCGCACCCAGGCAGGAAATCAATACATCCTAGCATGCATAGATCAATGTACGAGATTTATTTATTTATTTCCGACAGTAGGACCTACTACCGCCGAAACGATACGTTGCCTCGAACCCCTGGTCCAGAAACATAAGATTCAGGCCCTGGTCTCCGACAATGGAGCTGCCTTCACTTCTAACGAGTATTTTCGCTTTTGCGAAAACTATGGAATAATTCGCATTGCTACGTCGGCACGTCATGCCAGTAGTAATGCTTTTGTAGAAAGGAGCAATTCCACATTCGGCTCCATCTTAAAAAAATTAAAGTTTGAATCACAAGATCCTTGGGATTCATTATTGCCGCACGTAGCCAATGAGTACAATGCTGCCAAGCACAGCAGTACTGGGTATAGCCCATACTTTCTGATGTATGGACGATCTCTTACATATCCCTACGATCAAACTATGTCCGAAAGTTCGTCAGTGGATGATGACCCCGAGAGGCATCTTATTCGGATTGGTGAACTTTTCAAACATCGCATGCAAGCTCACCAAAATTCGTGTGAAAACCAATTGAAACGGAAATTGGATTTCGACCATAGGCATCCCCATCAAAATTTTAATATCGGTAATCTCGTTTTAAAAAGAAATTACACAAGAAAAACAGGGACGCCCAGTAAATTCATGGTGCGCTATTCCGGTCCCTATAAAATTTATAGTTTGGTCGAAAATGAACATGTTTATTTTTTATGTCCTACGGACTTTGATTTGTCGTCACCCGAGAAACCTACTGAGGTGGAAATGGTACATGGCCATAACCTCATATTATATATTCCTTCGTTACTTGATCAGCCTCCTCCGGAGGTGGATCAGAATTTAGAGTGGCTTAATTTATTTAAGCCAACTGCAGCTGACCATGTCTTCTTCATTAAGCCTACGATTGACCCCACCGAGGAACCCCAAGAAGATGGTAAAAATATTTTTCCCGACGTCGTCCCACGAGGTATATATAATCATAGTGCTCCGTCACAGCGTGAGCCCACTCCGAGTGCTCCGCCCTACGACATTTTATCTGATACAGATGATTCAGATTCGGTCCATAGTAACGGTTCTGTAGACAGCACCGATGTCTCTCACCATTCTTGGCGAGGCCAAACTATTATAGAGACTCCCGATTCTAAGAGTTCTCCAGACCCACGGGGGGGAGAAGGGAGTGGATCCGTGTCCACCGGGTCACGTCATGAAAATTCGCATGTCAGTCCCCGGGACAGAACATGCAGTGTATGGGATCGCTTCGACAGCGCCCAGGAAACTTTTGCGTCGCCATCGCCGAAAAGAAATTCGATTTCTCCAGCAAATGTGAAATCGAAAACTCCGCCTAAACTCACTTTTAGATCTCCTAAAACTCCGACTAACATTAATAATATACAAGGTAATGTACAAAGTCCTGCGATCGTAGAGCCAGTAGCTCCCAATTTACCCGGATCTTCCAGATCCCAAATACCCGTCCCAGTTGAAGTAGAGCGACCCAAAAGGGATCGAAAATGGAATACCCGATACGATCCCGCAATTTATCAGATTGGAAAATTGCAATCTTTAGAGATTGACCGTAGTTATGCCTTCGCGCAATTCACGGACTTGATGTCTCAAGTCCAAGAAAATATTTTTGCCAGTAGATGCGTTGAGCAAAGTAGTGTAGATGAAATGCACTAAAAAGGTAAAAATCAAACGAATGTAAACATGTAAATAATTTGAGGTTTGATTAACTGTGTGCGTGCAAAATAAGATGAATCAGATTAGTGAGGACGATCTCCTAATGGCGAGCGACGATGAGACCGTGATAATAACTCCGGGTGAGGATGAAAATCTCCTGTTGATGGACATAGATGAAGATAGTCCAACAAAAATTACGACTACTGAGGCTCCCGATAGTCCAGATGAAAAGATGATTGAAGACCAGGATCCAAACTTGGGTGAAGATCAGCAAAAACGGCAAACGGCATTGGATGTGCTAAAGAAAACATTTGCCGATATTCATCAAAAGATCGAGGATGAGGAACGTGCCATCCGATTTATGGAGGTTGCGGAAACGAGTGCAACTCCGAAGGAAAAAGAAAAAATTGAAAAATCTGCACCAAAAATTAACGTACCCAAAATTCGTGAGTGTCCAGTGTGTATAAATAGAGG
The DNA here is from genome assembly GCA_949802685.1 of Dicyrtomina minuta. Taxonomy (NCBI): domain Eukaryota; kingdom Metazoa; phylum Arthropoda; class Collembola; order Symphypleona; family Dicyrtomidae; genus Dicyrtomina; species Dicyrtomina minuta. The sequence goes on from OX461809.1 coordinate 87,066,721, forward strand.
ACTCCGAGAGAATTTGCGGCATGTCTTCGATGAATGCCCGGTAAAGCGAACCCAACGGCTCCAGCCGTATTCGCCAAATGTGAAACTGTGTTGGTCTTGTCAGGGCCCGCATTTGTACCGTAACTGTCCCAATAATCGACATTAAAAATCTCCGTAAAGTTGTGTATAGAAGAACGGAGATTCTGTCGATGTGTAAATATAAAACAATTAGATAAGCACATATTTTAAGTTGCATAAAACTGCACAGATTTTCACTTTCATAAAATATAATAATTTTTCATATCATAATTTTTAGTTTCGCTAAATTTTGCTTTCTTTCGAATGTAGATAGAAGTGTCACGAAAGTAGACTCACAATTTTACCGTTCTATGTCCAAAGGTTATAATTGGGAAGTTTTTACTTTTTATTTTTATTTTTTTTGATTTCCTTCCCACCTTCCAATGTACATAGATGGAAGATTGTCCATATGTAGCGGCGATAGTCTGGGGACCCTTCGTGGAGTCCGTGACTGTTGATTTCTCCGATGATAGTTTCCAGAGTACGTAGAAACTATAATTTATATATATAATATTTTTTGTGAACGTAGAAAACGGGGAATAAGGAACGTAGGAGGATTAATTTGTGTGAGTGTTTATGTGCGTAGTTCACAGGCAAATTCCTCAATACGATGAGGACACGAAAGAAGAACATGAAGAAGAATTCGTACCCGAGAAAATGTTCCATGCTGAAGATCAGTTGGAAATTGAGGAAGAATACTCCGGATTTCCTCAAAGATGGGACGAATACTACGATGAAAAAGGAGAGAAAATCAGATGGTTTGCGATGAATCAGAATGATCTTCTTCGGGACCGTGTTCAGCGTCTAAAACTTGAGTTCCGAGCGATGAAATTAGAGTCAAAGCCGTATCACCAATATAGGATTCGAAAACCCTTGGCTGTCGTTATGCCCCGAATCAAACGAAAAAGTGTAGATGAAGCTCCGGAAAATCCCAGTGATCCGAAAGTGTATATGGTAGAGTACGGTAGTGAAGCCACTGAGGTTGAGCTCTGCCCACCTCCAATCGTGGCTCCAGCTAAGTTGGGAATGGTAAAATTCGGATGGGCCATTTCTCCTATCAATGGTAGATTGATTCGAAAGCGCGTGGGAGTTTATGAGTAACGTACTCCAAAGAAAATTTATCGTTTTTATTTTGAGCCACGGCCATATGCCGATTGGCTGAGGTAAAAAAATTTGTTTGTTTATGTTTTGACGTTGCTGTCTTGTTATGTGCCCGTTGGTACTTTCGTTTAGTAGTAGTAGTTTATATGCATACCGTTTTAGGTACTTTTGACGTAGTATAGTTGACCAGGTACTTAGCAAGTACCTGTGCATTTTTTGTAGTAACTTGTAGAAAACGTATTATTATTGTTTTCGCCCACCTGACGTTTTTGGGCATTTAAAGATTTGTGACTGTAGTTAAATTAGAATTTTTCCTACACTCATCAGCGAGTGTATCGTTCAAACTATGTATATGACTTACCGTTTTGTGCCTACGATCTGATCTCCGAGAAGATAGACTGGAATTATAAAATTTATATTAATCGAATCGTTTAATTTTGTACGAGGCAAATTATGTTCGTGCCTTTTTCATGTAATTTCTATTAAAGTTTTTCTTGATCCCATTTTGTGTTGGTGGATCAACTAATTATTTTGCTAAATAAAAGAGAACGTAGGAAAATAATTTAATGTGTGTGCAATTTCTTTCCACATCAATTATTTTCAGTTTCATTTCCGTTTCCGCGTACCCGTTCGGACGTCGAGCGCGAACGTCGACCCTTGGGTGAGGATTTGAAAGAAGAATAATCGGCGAGCTCAAGAAATCCTTTTGGAGCTGAAGAACTCGTGAAGGATCCGTGGATGCGAGGCTTGTTCGTCAGAATTCGATCAGGAGGAAAATAAACCCCAACCCCCGTAGTGAATGTAGGGACGAGAGAGGAAGCGTCTTTGAGAGTTTTCCTCAGGCAGAGATTTTAAAATCCCTGGGAGTCGGCTTTGAATTGGATTTGTAGTAACATCAAAATTATATTCGCTCGTAATAAGTTTCGTTTCGTACATTTATTTTATTCGTTGAAATACTTCTGACTCGTATTTCGTTTCGTTTTCTTAGTTCTACATTATCGAAAGTAGTTTTGTTTGCCAAGTTAATAGTAATTTAGTTGTTAGTATTAAAACGGTCGCAGGTCAATAAAATCTAAAGGCTTCGTTTATTAAGTTTTATAAATTGGACCCATCCCTCGAGCTGTACGAATTCTGATCGAGTAAGCATCACACGGTATCGTATCTCTTACAATTTTATAATTATAAAATATATTTGGACGAAAACAATCATAAATCCTTAGCTTTTCATTTTCTTTAGTTTTTATTACAAGTAAATTAATCGTATCATTCAGTTAGGAATTTTCATTTTGTTTGCTGGACATTGGTCCTTTCATTTCCCGTTACATTGAATAAAGTAAAGTATATTAATTCGTATATTTAAACAATATATTTATGTACCTACGTTCTGTTAATTATTGCATTCTGTGTTTTCCAAATTACTGCCTAATAACTTAAGTATATGTAACTGTAAGTGCATCAGTTCATTCGTTCGATTTATATTGCATACATCCATTCATATTGCTCACCATACACCATCCCATTAGTTAGTAGGCAATAGGTCATAGTTTCTCCCCACATTGCCAGTATCTCTCATAGCAAGCAAGGACCAATAATTAATTAGTGCATTTTAGGGAACGCAGCACTTCGGCCAGCTTTTCCTGCCTACATTAGTTATTGTTTTCCGAAAGTAGGGAAATAATTATCACGATATTTTTCTTCTTTCTCACGCATCGCAAGAGCACAGCTTAAAGAATCCGGAAGTACCATAGACGATAGTGTAGTAGGTAACTTTTTACCCTGAAAAGCGGCTGCCTCAAAAAAAGTGCAAACAGAATTCACCTAAGATTCAGGCGTCAGAACGTCAAACGTAGTCACAACTGAGTCACAGATAACATCAGGTAGTATACAAACCATAAAGAAATCATTCGAGCTTTTAGCAGCAGTCAATGCACCAGTTAACGCAGAAGTCAGAAAGGAAGAAGCGGCAGACAATAATTCGACTTAGAAGCGTTTATTTGAGATTCAGGAGAGCCCCACCAACCCAAAAAAAGACAAACTGGCGTGACAAGACGTACGTCCAAAAACACGACCTACAGGGGGAAACCGTCAACCACCAATCTCACCAATAGTACTAACATAAGACGAAATCCAGGAAGTTCTTAGGAAGCGACAGTTAGCGGTAGTAGAGCGCCAAAGGGCCAGACTACAGAAAATAGAGAACAATAGAATAGGAAGCTGGAGTAGTCAAGGAAAAGAAGGATAAAAAAGCTTTAGGATATCCATCTAACAAAACGTGGGACGAGAAAAAACTTTGCTTTTTAGGAGCAACGGTAACCAGTGTAGAAAATACCGGCGAGGTAGGTATAGAAGCTATGTTTTCAAATCCAAATAATTCATGGGTTGGAACGAGGAGACCAAATTTTAGACCAGGAAAAGATGACCCTAAAACGGAGACCAGAATCACAGCTGAGCGGGGCGCATTGGTTAATATTGGAGTTTGCCTTACATGCCTATGTGTGAACCAGTTGCCGAGGTATATATTCCTACCTATTTTGCAATAATAGTTGAGCGTAATTTTTTGTACAAAGCGTGAAAGTTTATGAAGTTATGATAATAAAATCCCTAAATTAATTTATGCAATTCAAAGTCTAAAACGTGAAATAATGCGATGATGCAGATGGTAGAGATTTGTAGTGTGGGGTTGCTTCCAGCACATCCTATAAAGGGGATGAGCTTGAGTACGAAAATGAAAAAGTAGATTTCCAATTGGAAAGTGGGTTGAAAACTGGTTAGCCACCCAATTCTCCAAACTTTCCTACTGAAAACGTTAATCCTCACCAATAATATTAAAAGGTGATTTGAGTTACGCATACGGAATATACAGAGATAATTTGCAGAATAATATTAATTAGGCTTGTAGTCGAATGGTAAGGTATAGTAAACCTCAACACTATGACGAATGTGCCTTGAATACATATGTTAAAGGAACTGACTAATATATGTATGTACATGCTGGAGAATGTGTCATGTTGATTGATGTGGAAAACCAGATCAGAGAATGTGGATAAGAAAATTTAGAGTTAAGAAATATAAGAATGTACGGACGGTGTAGAAAACGATCTTAAACGGGAAAGGCGGGGTTCATAGAACCACGATTTTCTATTTCACAAAAATAAAACCTATCTTTAATTATGTAGGGGCGGGTTTATAAAACCTTGTCCCCCTTGAGTTGATTGGACGAGCTATGAGAAAATTTAAAATAGCATTACAATATATAGCATTGGAAATCACGAAGGATGAGAACAGAGAACTAAGATATACATGAGTACATACAGGTAAACAAGAAAACGAAGGATGAACTTACACATTATACATTCTGAATAAATCATGACGTGAAAAAATTATGAAGTAGGAGATAAAGCAAGAGAAAATCAAAACACTGAAGTAACTAAGGAAAACTGAGAACGAAAAGAACATAATTTTAAGAAAATAATAATGTTAAAATCAATTTATTTAAAGAAAAATAGAATCAAAACGAAAATAAGAAAATTGAGCGACTTGAAGTTTTCCGTGTGACAAACGATCACACGGCAAAAATTGAATAGAAATAAAATTTGACTTTACATGTGCAGTTAGTTTTCGTCCACCTATAAAAATATGCGATTGACCTTACGTATTACGATTTGATCAGGTGGGGGGGGGGGGGTAAAGGCTGGAAAATTTTGAGTTGATGGTATCTAGTTTGCGAACAACGGAGGATTTACATTTTATTTTTCGATCCAATTTAACTTATTTTTTACAGCGTTTTATGTTCTGATTTCTTTTTTTATATATTTAAATTTGACTACTTAATAAATATAATTTATTTAGGAAAATTACTGAGTTGGTACAAATGATAAGTAGAAAACGGCCTAATTGATTTACATTACTGTTCGGAAAATAGTAAAAACGGTGAAGGGATTTGAGTAGATCGACAATTGTCGATCCTTCTTTAATGCCTTTTCTGTTTTACACTGGAGTTATTATTAGAAAACTGAAATTTACTTTCTTTTATGAATCACAAATTTGATAGAAAATAGTGAAATTAATTAATTAGCCATATTACAATCGGTAAAATTAAAACAAGGTTGAATCAAAAACTGAACTATAAGAACGTACAACAATGGTAATGTAAAATGGAAAAATAGTTTTTTGTTTTCCTGTGGGGAAAATTCTAACTGAAGACAAGACGTAGTAGTGAAGCTACCTCCGTCTTGGTGTGAAAATATTATCTATGTCTAAGTATGTAAAATAGAAAAAATGGCAACAGTAAAAATAAAGCTGTTGCTCTTTTGGGAAATTGGAGATATTAAAAATGATTCAGGGAAGAGCAGTTAAGCTGCTACTCCATGAAAAGTCACATCAAGAATGTTGAACTGTTGGAAAATCTGAAGTACTTTAGGAATGGAAAACTTGACTTTCGCAGTTGTGCTATACGGTGTGATGAGGTTTCTGTGAGAAGAGACGCGGACAGGATGCAGTTCCTGGGAAATGTGAAAGATGCTAGACATCCTTTTTCTGTGGTATTTTGGTTAAGATAGTTACTTATTTTTCTGTGAAAATCTAAGAAAAATGTTGATTAATTTTAAGGAATATTTACTTGAGAAACGTTTGAGTCGAGCTAGCCGTATATAATAATAATAATAATTTATTTATTTAGACGACTTGGCCTCAGCCCATACAACAATAATAATTACAGTTTTGATTGTACGGATTATGGTCCTTTTGTTCCTTTAAGAAAGCATGGTAGAAAAATAAAAAAAGACATGGTATTTAGTGTATATTACATTGACTTTGTGTTATGTATCGTATTGTTTAAATACGTGCTAAAATTATTGCTATAATGTGGTAGTAGTTTTTTTTGTTTGTCGGTAAACCGGGGAACTTATTATCCTTCTGTACATCTGTAGTACAAATTCCTGGTCCTTAGGGCTACGTCCCAGAAGTTGAAGAGAAGTTCAAATTCTTTTCCGTCTGGATAGCAGCTAAAAGTTTTAGGTATGGGGTTTTTTCAGTTAGGTGTTGTTTTCACAGCTTTCTGAGCAATTTTATTCTGGGTGATATATAATGTAGACATTTGAGCATTAAATGATACGTATTTTCCACTTCCATCCTGCATACTTCACAGTACTGTTGTAATTTGTTCACAAACAATCTGGAAGATTGTTATTCCGAGGCACGAGATTGTGCACAATCTCAATTGTTAACAATGTGATTTAACAGCAACAGATTGTGTTTGTGAAAGATTGTGATTGTAAACAATTCGATGAAAAAAGTTAGTAAAGTACGAAAACCTGCCTTATGAACTTTAGATTTTGAATTTTGTGCAAGTAATAGAGTGGATATGATCTATAAGATATGGATGGCGTTAAGGGGGCGTGCACAAATGGCGCCACCTCTTTTGGTCAACCCACCCTAGTCGCCTATATTGAGCATAAAGAAAATCATCACTTTTAAGACCCACCTTCTTACACCAAGGGTGGTGCCATTTATGAATATTTCCTTAGCTCGCAATACATGACTGATGAATAATGCAGTACTACAAGCATAACATAAATTCATTTTCTAAATAAATCGCGATTATGTTATTTGTGAAGTAGTTTTATTTCACATGAAGGCATCCATTAGTACAACACAAGGTCTTAATTTTTCAATGCAGCCAATAAATAGCTTAAAGTAAATCGAAGACAAAAATGCATCAAATTCGTTTCTGTAAGAAGTTAATGCATTTTAAGTTGTAAGGGATCGTCCATAAATGCCGTCACGGGTAGGGTAATTTGGTTAACCCGCATTCTGATGGCATCCTAAGTTACAGAATTCCGTTTATGCATTTGGTAACCTGATGACAGAAGGGTCCGAGAAATGTAAATATTTTGATGAAAACATTCATCAACGGCCCATAAATAACAACTATTTTATTGAAATTATAAAAGAAAGCAGCAACAAATACGAAGATTAAATAACCACAGCCAATAAGCATATAGCTTATGCTGTAACGGATTTTATCAATGTCAAGTAAACAATTTCATCTTTATTACTAAATATATTATTCCTAAGGTGGAATGTAGCGTCTGCTCGACAACATCAATTATACAAGTTAATACAATTTGAACGAAAACCAAGCATCAAATAGAATAAACGGAAGTTGCAGTATAATTATATGTCAGTATACATGCTGACAGTATCGGATGATCTTACTGAGATGAAGCCTAAGTAAATACTTAAAGACGGGCGATGCAGCCGATATGATTCCAGTTTAACTTAATACTTCTTAGCCATTCACTTGAATGATGACTATTAAAGACACGGCAGAATTTTATTTTGTGATTAGAATATTATTTGATTCGAATACAATTTGAAAGTACGAGAATGCAAGAGATTGGATATGAATCAAGGTTTGGCTAAGGAAAATCGAATAAAGTTTAATGATAATGTGTCAATGAAGCACTACTGAGTTGGTAGTACCGACAATAATTTTCCTTACTGACTTAAATTTTTCTGTTTTCCTGGCAAAGAAAACTGAAAGAGAGCAGGCAACAATTACGTGGTACCCATATCGAAATTTTTTGAACCCGTTCCTCCCTTTTTGGTACCTACGCCCGTGTAAAAGGATTGGCAGCCTGAACTCATATCCCACATGACGTACCACGTTATTTATGCACGCTCCCCAAGTCGTTGAGTTTAAACGATCGTGTATTGGTTACTGGGAAGTAACCCAGATAACGTCAACAATACTGTCATCATTTAACGATCCACCCACCCTTACAGGTGATCTATTTAACATTGCGCTAAATGGGGTACGCTTAGGTACCCACCCGCGCCCACGACGTCTTGCCTTCCTATAACGTGCACCTTTATTACGCTCAATTTGATTGGCTGTCTTCAAACGACTGCCTTCGCCCGCTATGCAAGGCTGGCGACGACTGTAAATCTTTTACTTGTTTGTTCTCGTTTGTTGCTGGAAGATTGTTATGCACATTGTGATTGTGCACAATCCAAATTTGCTAGTTTGTGTTAGTGATTGTGGAAGAACAAACACAAACATAGAAAACAATTGTTCTTAGTGAACAAATTACAACAGTACTTCACAGTCAGGTGTTTCTGCTAGCTTCTATATCTTATTCATGTGGTTAAAGTTGGGGCATAACCTAAATTTAAAAGACTTACAATTCAGTACAGGTTCCTATCCTGTTAAGGGTAATTTTTTTCGCCTTGACAGAACTTTATTCACCACACTGCTCTATATGCGAGAATAAATTTATTGATGAAGTCAAAATAACTGTGTAGAATGAGAATTAGAATACAAAGTTGATTTTTGCTAACATTTTCATGCTTTTTGTGGAAATAATAAAGCAAAGCTGAGGCTAAGAATTGGTGTATACGAGTTTTGGGAATACAGAACGGCATAAACACTCGTCACAGGGATAAGTCGTAGCACGTACGTTCGTAGGTTTTCTTCATCACATAGCAAAGCGACGAGTTGTGATGAAAAATTTAGAGTTTAATTTGTAACGTAAAATTTGCAGCTTTTGGGGAACACAAATAGGTATGAGGAAAATGTACTGGAATTTTTAAATTTGGGTGAGGACGATTGCTGTCAGTACTTGGGGAATAAAATTTTGAACAGAAAATATTCAAATACGTAGGTAGTACGTATCGATGAAACCAAAGGTAAATGAAGAAAATCTAATTAGATCGCGTTTTCACAAAGAAATACGAATTTTTACCAATTATTCACTTAAGAATTTCGATGCAACGACAAAACATTGTTCATTTTCAAAAATTTTGAAATAGAAAAAAGAATAAAACCGAAAAAATTTCCAGACAAAGGAAAGACCTAATGACGACTTTGACTACACTTGGAGAAAACTGGACAGAAAATGGCGTCTTTACTCTACGTTACCGTCTAAGTTTGTGTATAAGAGTGTATAGGTAGGTATGCGTAGTACGAAACGGGGACGGAGAAGCATTTTGCCGCTTCGGTCCTACGCAAGCGCAGGCTGGAATCTGAACGACATGCGGCTGATCAGGTCGTGCCTCTCCCACTTGATATTCCCTAGCGTATCGCACCAGTGGCGGTTTTCTTAAATTTGTATCGAAGTTACTTTACATCCAGATACAAAGTACATGTAATGAAACGTGGTAACTTTTACACAAGTAAGCTTAGATGATTAAAATGACTTAGCGCTGTTAAACACAGGATGTAGTAGAGCTTTAATTTTGCGGACAATTTTATCCTACCAAAAGGTTACGGTGTTTAGTAATCTTGACATAACAAGACCTGTGGGAACCACATTATTACAATTTGAGGTGAAACATAATGTAATCAGGTTAGAGGCATTGGCATTAGATGACTTCTACCCCTCATAGTAATAAGATACGATTTCTTTGAGAAAATTGGGATAGTTATAAACCATAGAAAGCGGTTATGTACCTTTAATTTGTTAGAACCCTTTGCATTTGACGTAGCAGTTTTTGGGGTGAAAAAAAATTTAAAAAACGTGCCAAGATGACAGGGATATGGCTTGGAGCCGGTTATGCCTCCGGAGGGAAACCCACTATGACGCACCCAAGCTATACAGGAGACAAAAATTAGGGAGGAACAAGGACCTACTACAGAAAAGGTACCTAAAGTATTCCATTGAATCAACAAAAACAACGTAAATAGGTTACAAAGTCGTCAAAATGGGGAAAGTATTTTTGTCAACAGAAAAAAACGAGGATTTTCCAACAAAGGAGCTGACAGGAGAGAGTGCTAAAGAGGACCAAAGTGTTATCCATTTACGCCCGTACATACGAATTACAGAAGTAGAGGAAACTTGCAATTACAAGGGCAAAAAGAGAAAGAATGCGGCGTCAGTACCAGAAGGACAGAAATTACGGCACGGCTACAGAATGTAAAGAACAATCTTATCATACGGAAGAGGAGAAATGGACTATAACAAACTCAGGGAGAATCGGAATACTCAAAAACCAACCAAGTAAGCATACCTAATGTTACTAAATAACAAGAGGAAACTATGAAGCTGAGGCGTAAGTGACCTGCGCAATATTACCAGCGAGTAGGACAGTCACAAAAGTTTTGACGATCGGTGGGGGAGTAATAGGAACAGGAGCGGCATAAATGGTACATCAATAGAGCCATTAATCAAGACTAAAACGCAAGTTTAATTCAGCAAAATACTATAAAAGGGACGAGACGGGCTCAGTCATACATTCAGGCGCAGAAATCGCCAGGAGAGGAGATGTCTATCGATTTGGAACACATTGTAGAAGCAGATACGGAATCAGAGTATTTAAGTGAAGATAAAGAACAGAAAATTCAATGGAACGAGATACTTCCACTTCATACGTTGATGCAAAATCGGATAATTATCACAAATGTGACCAACGGAAACGCAACTGAATTTTTCTGGAGTGTGTGACCAATGGAGGGACCAGTACTTGCGATTCATGAAGAAGACATACCTGGGGGAGTACACGTGGTTGGAACCACAACAAATACAGAAGCAGGACCTGTATATTACTGGAACATTGGTGTAGCAAAACTTTTAACTACATTTACTATTGGAACTATTTTTGGAATAATAAACTTGGCTAGGAGACATAGATCATTATAATGAAAATTTGGTTTAAATAATTTTTCAGGATCCAGGGGATGCAGGGGATTAGAGGCGATTTCTTCAGCGGAATTGGGAGATCCAGCTGCACAAATTTTGATGAGAAGCACAAAGGCAAGATTATCTCTAGTAGAGACACAGAAAATGCAGCAAACGGACATGCAGTTATCCAACGGAAGCTTAATATGAAATAACGAAATCACGAGGGACCTTAATCCACAACCAATACCACCACAACGAAAAGGGAAAAACAGGAATACACAACCACCTGGACTACACAATAACCAGTGGGACTGGAGCGGAGATGTTGTTACAGATAGTGTATAATGGCATACCTACAACTTTTCTTTTAATCAATATTATTGTGTTCAGGATAACGAGGCTAAAATTTTTGTATGTAACATTTGGGGTCGAATGTTTATAGCTACGGGGCGTGTTGTAATGTGCGAAGCAGTTTTATTCAGGTGCTGGGTCACCGGTATGCAAATCAGTAATGACATTGTAATGTCAGGCAAGTGCTCATGCAATAAGTCACTAAATTATGTAAACGGTCAGCAGATATTTCTAAATGATCGTGACACTCACAACGTTTGGAACAAATGTAGGAAACGACGCGGTCCTTCAGAGGAAAACAGTATTAGCTAGTTAAGAATAACAAAAGTTGTAAACAAAAGTTGTAATTTGGACTAATCCGACTTTTAGAGAGTCACTTCTGATTTCACCTCAAAGAGAGATCTTGTACTTTACTAACTCTTTTCAGTGAACCAATAAACTTATTTTGCCTTTTGCAATTCGAACTCTGTCGTTGGTCTCTCACTGATTATCGCACATCAATTCGGTAACACTAAGACTATCTTATACCTGAAATATTATCAAACATAACGCTATAAACAACTTATACTTGAATAAGATATTGATATTTGATAAGCTCCGAATATTGCAACAATTTTTAAAATTAACCAAATGCAAAGATGAAAGCTTCTTAAAAAAATTAGTTCAGTTTTTTAGTGACGTTCAGCCACAATACCTGAATCTAGAAAAACTGATGACTTTCGTGAAAAGTATTCAGCACACAAAAGCCCATTCGGTAAGAATTCTTTTCTTTATGCAACAAATTTGGACTGGCCAACGAAACAGATTGCTTATTGACAGTGACAAATACGAACAACAGTTAAGTAATTACAACTTTTTAAAATATGTCATGTTTAGAAGTGCCTAATATGGTTTTAAACAATAAAAAGCAGCTACAATTAGTAAGATCCTCGATTAAGTATAAAATCGAAGCATAAAGAAAATTAATAAAATTAAACGCTGTTAAGTACGGTCCTATATGATTATATCAATGTGTAAATGTAAAAATGAATAAGTGGTTCTGTCGTTAGAAGCCGTAGCTTAATCCTAGTATCGTGTTTTTTGTCTACTCGCTGACTGTAGAGAGGTACAGTAAGTTTAGGTTGGTGACAGAATACTGAATGGTGAGTGTGCTACTACACATGTATGTAGCACATCTCAGTTGATGGTCATGTTTACATTCTTTAATGCAGCATCTGCATTCTATATTTAAGATGTACGTGTACACATGTACTTACACTTAACAACGCATTTGAAATTTCCTATAATTTTAATTTATAAACTAAGTAAGTAATAACTATAATATAACATAACTAGAATAAGGCCAGTTGCCATGCAACTCAATTTGTGTTGTATGGGCTGTCTCGGTTTGTAGAGCTGCGCAGAGTTTTTAAAAATTTTGTTCCACAGACCGAGTCGGCCCATACAACACAAATTTAGTTGAATGGCATCTGGCCTTATTTCTACCTATTTACATAATTTTTTCTACCTTTTTACATAATTTGGAACCTTTTAGAAATACTATACCAATTTGGACGACTGATAGCTTATTTTAAAACATAGCTCTTAAAACATTAGAAACATTGGGGGATTCAGTTTTCACTTTTATCTCATATAACACTTTTCAGAGCGAATTTTCAAATTTTTTCGAAAAAAAGCTGGCTTATTGTTGAAATTTTAGAAACTGTTGTAATATCTCGCTGAGCTCGAATGCTATTATATTCTGCTAATCATTACCGTTCTAATGATGTATCACTTTAGCCTATACTCGTTGAGTTACCGGTCTAAAAACCGAATTTTCGGTTTCGACAAGAGATTTGCGGGAACTTCAAATTGTCTCCCATCACTGTAATTTTATGGGGCCGGACACAAATGACGTCATCCATGTAGAGAGTATGTTACATTAAAAAAACACTGCATGTTAGACATAGCTATTTAATCAATGCTCACAAGGGTGACAAGGTGGATAGATCCAGAATTTCGTAAATTTCATTGGCATCATTGGTGTTTGGCCCCAAATAGGTTTATCAAAGAAGAAACGTTCACTTGCAGCTGAGGTTTTCTCAATATGTAGTTTTAAGATGTGAGGTCGGTCACTTTAACTTTTCATGAATTTACTAGTCGTAATAAAATGGCATACTGTTGCTAAAGTTGAGTGGCGTTATTGGTGTCTGGCCCCTAATTTGGGACAACCAAGTTTCTTCAGTTTTTCATGATGTAGGCACAGTATAGTTAACCCTTTGGTCCACACAATAATAATACTAATAATAGTTAAGATTGCTGGGGGATTTCAAAAATATCACGAAGTTTTTTATAACAAGATATTGTCCCTTCCCTGCAAATAAACAAATAAATAATATCTTACAGCATGTTTGTATGCACTGGCAATAATCCAACTGCACCCCAAGATGCAATATTGTGTTTGCATTTTACAACAATGAAACAAGGGCTAAAGCCCTTGTTTCATGGCAGCCTTAACAGCAAAATTAGGCATTTTAAATTTGCCGCCAAATTTTAATTTACGTGTTTTAAATTAAGAGAAGCAATTAAGCCGCACAATGCTTTTTTGGTTATCTTATCGATCTTATTTACAATCAATTTCTGTAATACAGTAAAAAATTCAAAATTCCAATTTTTGAATTTTCCGCTTAAACATTAACTATTGTGTTAACTCAAGATTTTGACCGGTTACTCAATACATTTACACTAAAATGATAAATCAGTGGAATTGTGACAATTAGGCAAAGCTTGTTGGCAACGTTTTGTTATAATGGAGGCTCGTTCCGTTATTTGAATTCTACTGATGATTAGCTTTCCAATGATATATGGCTCAATGAAATTGGTCCAGTATTGCAAAATTTTCAAAATTCCCGTAAATTATGTAGATAGGTAGGAACAAACATTTTTGGGTAGGAAATGTCCGGGATAGGAAATTTTCTGCAACATTGGATCTTATAATTTTATGGGTTGTAGGACATTATCCTCCTGGACGTTTACCTCCCAGGACATAATCCCCCCCCGGACATTATCTCCCCAGGACATTTTCCTCCAAAATCGTACCGAGGACACAACCAAAATTACCGAGTGTTCCTTTACAGAAAATGTGTGTATTCATAGATTTTCTCCATTATATGCAAAAATCTTAAGCTGAAGTACAAACATTCTCTTTTTCCCATTTTGTTGTGAAGTAAAGATTACGCAACTATATATTTATTAATCAAACGAAACGACATGACCCGGCTTCAATCCTAGGCCACTGCTAATCGTTTACGGCTCGGTGTTGTACGGTAAACGTCACTGGATGGTTGATTGAAACCCAATCTCCTTCAGTGCTCCTTCGCGACCACTACTTACTGCAGGGGCCTAGGGAATGAGACTCCTTTACTGTGGAGGAGAGGACGGGGATAGGTGAAAGGGTGCTAAGACCGAGACGATCTAACGCGTTAAGGCTGTATTTCATTGACGACGGATGAGCGACGGATTCCTCCTCCGTTCATGATTTGGTCCGTACCTGTGAACACCTATCACAATAGTACTCCTCCGTATCCGGACACCCCTCTCATCCGGCCGACGGATGGCGACGGATTGGAAGTTGGAACCCAAAAAACAGAGTTCTACTTTTGGTCCGACTCCGGATGCAATCGTATTTCGCGGCAACCAAAATGTTCGCGGAATTTCTTGTAAATTCAAATTCTAGCACACCATTTCCATTTTCTTGGTTTGTAGTAAAAATAGGATCCCAAGTTATTTTAGTAATTATGAGCAATAAAAAAGCCAATAATAAGGCTGTAAAACAGCCAACTTCGATTCTGACAATAACAGAAGAAGTGGACAAATTTTTTTCACAAGTCGAAGTCCGCCCATTTCTCTTTGACCCTTCTTGTGAAGGGTACACAAATCGTGACTTGAGGCGTGTTGCGTGGGATCAAATAGGAGGTGCATGTGATCCAAAAATAACTGGTAATAATTAACTTTTGTTTTTTTAAAGTATTAAATCTATAATCAAGTACATATAAATGGTGGGTAAATAATGGTGGCTGGTCTGTAATAGTTTTCATCCGCTGTAAATATGAAAAGTGTCAATGTATTACAAGACTGTATTTTTGTTTTTAAAGTTCAAATTTAATTCTGCATGATACCGCAACTTTGAGTTTCTAATGTTTCGCAATAGTGTGAATTTTATCAGCCGGCCACCATTGCCATATCCTTCATACTTAAACAAATCAAATTTCCCAAACAATTGATTACGAAAATAATGCATACAAATTAATAGTTCAAGCTTGTTAATTTTTATTTCTCAATAATTTAAAGGTGACCAGGGCAAAAAAAAGTATGAGGGATTACGCGACACTTACAACAGAAAAAAACGAAGAGTGCCCACTGGATCAGCTGCTGAAAAAGCTACTAGCAATTCGTTTATGGCACGATTGTCATTTTTGAACCAATTTGTGAAACACCGAAAGTAAGTATACTGGTAAAATAGAAGTTATTAACGTTAGGCAGTTTTTTGGACCTAGACAAAATAGCTTTACTATAACCTCTTAAAATGCTGAATCTAACATTTTCCAGCTGAAATACAGAAATAAAGAATATTATATAGACTTTCGTATGTCCGCACGTATCTTTACCTCCATCCCCCTTTGATCACTTTTAAGCATTGTGGTTAATGGGACATGGTAACTTTCCCCCTGCACTCATTAGATTTTTAAATGAAAATTTATTCATGAACAATTTTATAATTTTTTTGTTTGTTAGGAAAAGTGGAAACTATGAAAGCCAATTTGAAGATGATGATAATGAAGAAAATCTGAATGAGAATCTGCAGGGTGACAATGAACGCTGTTCCAACGATGACAATGGCAAAAGCTTGTCTGACAGTGGGAGTGTGGATACTCAAAACATACAATCGCCGCCGTAGACAAAAAGAAAACGGAAATTGAAGCCCAAGGTATGACATAGTAATTTAATTTCATGACGACTACATACCTATATATGTCCACATATCTTTTTAAAAAGTTGCAAGATTCAATAGTAAATACAGACAAGTTCCTTAATAAGGTACATTCTTAAAAACACCTGCTGAAAGGGACACATTTGAAATATTTACTCAGCCAACTAAGTATATTTGTAATGTTTTTTTATTTTTTTTATTTAAGAAAACTGTAGATGATGAACAACGACCCAAAATCTTAAAAATGGTGGATACCCCGGATAACGAGGACGAGCATTATGGAATTTTAATTGCTAATGACATTAAAAAACTTTCTCCACAAAATAAAGCTTTTGCCAAAGCCAAAATTCAGCAGGCGCTGTATGAAGCTACGCTTCAGAATCACGATCGCCCTGTCGATGATTATCCTAACCATGATTATCAAAACCAGGACGATTTTAGGCAGGACAGCCCCTCATCAAATATTGTTCCGTTTAGTAGGTACTAGAAATTAAATTAAAGAATGTAATTCCGAGTCCAAAATAACCACTGGCAAAATAAATGAGCCCTTTTTGAGTAAAACAATTAATAGCCATAATCTCTGGTTTAATTATTGTTAGTAGTAAAATGTGAGCTTTTATCAGGAAAAGGGGCTATATGACGGTTTTAAGTTATTTATAATTTCTGGTACCTAATATTATGGACTATTATAACTTGAATTACTTTCATAATTTTTTACTGTGCCTTATCATAAGCTTCATGGATTAAAGCGGAAATCAGATTATTACATTGATTGATTACTCTGTTACCACAGAAAATTTTTATAATTGACATGCAACCTCATTGAGTTTATTTTGATATTTTAAGTGTCATGCACTAACCGCACCCATTCCATATAAATGCATACATATTCATATGCTCGTAGTGAAACCATTGGGAACTTCTATCTAACTAACTAGTAAGTAAGGTTTTTCTTTTGGTTTTCAAGTAACTCAGTGCTCCACAGGCAGATACTAATTTAAAATAGATATGTAGCGTTTCGAACACGCTAAACTCTGCTATAGTGACCGCCCCGCAGTCACATGAGTTACAGTTGAGCTAGGAAGCTTCTTCTTCCTCGTTCACTTGCAGTGAAGGGCCACAGCCAAACTTTAGTTAGTGTGTAGGCTTTGGACGTGACTGACTACCAGTCCGCATTTCATAGTTTCAATTCCAATTTTTCAATTCCGAAATATAATTTCTCAGTAATAAATATATTATTAATTACTAACTAATGTTAGTACACATATCCAGTGTTCACAACAATCCATATTTATTGCATACTTATTTCCAGTCAGATTATTTTCTCTATAATAGATCCGGTAGTACAAGTGTTAACCTGCAATCATCCGTTTCAGCCGCCGTGACCTCGGCAATTTGCCATTATTCACAGTTAGTGCACCACGTCATCGGCGTTGAGACCAAGGCGACCTACTATCACTACAGATAATAGCTAGTGATGTGATAAACGTGCTGCGTTTCCACATTAAAATCGTGCTAATTGACATTTCAACTTTTTTTTCTCGCTTTACAAACTGCTGGTCGCTGATGTAATAGCGGTAACGAGCGTTACCTTGATTCCTAAATTATATGGAGGCGACAGTGACATGTGACCCGTTTTAAACTTGTTTATAAATAAGTAAATATACATAAGTATTTCGTTGTTCTACTGATTACTGAGGGGTTTGATTTATAATCACTACTGCACTTTTATAATTACTTGCAATAATTGCAGTCATGCATCAGTCTCGTCCTCTTACGAAACAAGGAAATATAATTACGCTAGACGCTATGTATTATTTATTATAATTAGCAAGCGTTTAAAATATTTGTGAAACCTGACAAGCTAAAGCTGTGGGAAAAGCAAATTAATAAAATGCTCCTGTTTATTGTTAGCCAGTATGGGCACCCGCCCATACCGGATGCCGGATAGACGATTTATTTAAATATTATGCCACTTTGTATATATGAATAAAAAACTATAATTTTAATGTCTCTATTTCTAGGAATAAAATAAAATAAAATAACGTATAATATACTTATCTACACTTATAAGCTCGCCTAAGAAAATTTAATTTGCAAAATTTATGAAATTTCAATATTATTTTTAAAAAATTTAAATTTAGAGCAACAGATTTATTTGAATTTACATACATATTATGTGACTGGCAAACACTATTACTGTGCTTACTCAAATGGTCACCCTAATTATGCGTAAAACTATATAATGATAATATGTCAAAATTTAAAAAAAATAATAAACACTAACAACTAAACAGAGGGTACAGAGGGTATTATCCAATACATCCAAAAACTTACTCCTTACTTACTTTTTAAAAATTCAATTACAGAATTTAACTGTATAACTTAAAATTAAATCTAACAAAATTTAGTCTAAAATTAAAATTTACTCAGTACTTAGTACTGGATTCCACTTTGCAAACTTGACATAATTATCTTGCCAAGGCACGATGTCATGATTTACAAAGTAAATCGCGAAATTTTAGCGCATTACCCTGGCCATACAACTATAATTGTTTGATCCATATTTGATTTGGAAAGGTATGAAACAATCATTATTTTCTTTCCTCCACGATCCCGTTTGAAGAACGTGATTTTCTGTGTCTTCATTATCTACTGTGTCATCATGTATGTAATTTGATGCACTGTGTCCTAGATCCCAAGTTCGTAAAAAATTGTGAAGAACACAGCCAGCTAAAATATTTTTTTTTAAAACAGTAATTTTAGAAATGCGACGTATACGACTCATTGCGATTTTTGCACTTTCAAAAACATAAATACTGTAAATCCTCTAATACAACGCGGGTCTCTAATATAACGCGGGGGTTTGCTATGCTTTAACATTGCGTTTATGTGGTTAGAAATGCACAACTCTCAATACAACGCGGGTCTTTATTATAATGCGGGAGTAATAAGCCTCCAAGTTCTAATACAACGCGGGTCGTTGTATAATAGAATTTACAGTAGTCTATTTCGCACTTTTCAAAATATGAGAAGAGCATTTTGCAATTTCAAAAACATGTGACCGAAACATTTTACTCTTTTCAAAAACATGAATAAATTATTTTTTTTAAACAAGTAAGTAAAAAATTTTGCACTTTTCAAAAACAAGTAAATACAACATTTTACAAATTTTTGCACTTTCAAAAACATGAGAACATTTTGCAATTTCAAAAAAAGTACCGTATTTCCTATAATAATGCGCGGGCCTGTGATAGTACGCGGGTCTGAGAGGTCTAAGTTTGAATAGTACGCGGGGCGTACTATAATAGGAAATACGGTAAATCGATTTTTACTACTCTGTAATTATTTTTCAATGTTTTTATTTTTGTACCTTTGACTATAAAATCAATGTTTTTGGGTTTTCCAATTATTGGGCGGCGAAAAATACGAAACCTGCTTGCCATAACTCCGAAAGCATTCTCAACAGTTCTCCGTGCTCGAGAGAGGCGGTAGTTAAAAATCCGTTCAGTTTTGCTTAAACCTGATCCTGGAAACGGTTTCATGATATTTTCTGTCAATGGGAATGCATCGTCGGCGACAAAAAGGTATGGTGCTTTAATTGTACTGATTGGTAAAGTTTTGGGCCGCGGTAAATTAAGCTCACCTTTGAACACGAAAGAAAATAAAATAAATTATGCAGTAATAACGTTTCTAAAATATTATTTAAAGGTGATATTTAACTCATTTAATTGTAAAACAAAAAATAACTTTTATGACTGACTGAAAGTCATTTAGTTTTCGTTTGTTCTTGCTTTGTTGTGATGCGTGTTGTGATTGTGCAAAATCCTTTTTTAGTATTTTGCGATTGTGATATCATAATCACAACCGAAAAAACAATTGTGATTTGTGAAAAAAATACAACAGTTGTTCCTCTCTACTCAGTTCTATTTAATTTAACGTGGTGGGCAGTGACCTATATATGTATTTTACATACCATTAAACAGTCGTTTTCCGAATGGGCAGTCCCGAAAAACGGCGCTGTCGTTCTTACGCCCGTACTCCCCCACATCTATCATTATGAAGCGATAATGCGCATCCGAGAGAGCCATAAGATTAATGCTAAACGTTTTTTTGTAATTAAAATAAGTTGATGCAGAATTAAAAGGACACTGAATAGTGACATGCTTTCCATCAAGGCTTCCAACGCAATTTGGGAAATTCCACTTTTCATAAAAGTCTGAAGCAATTTTTTCCCATTCAGCAGTAGAAGGTGGAGCCATAAACAGTGGAGAAAGTGTATTCCACAATACCCGGGTAGTCTCACTGATTATGTTCGTGACAGTTGCTTGACCTAGGCAAAAGGCATCGGCTAACTGAATCATGCTGGTACCGTGGGCAAGATATCTACATTTTTCATTTACAAAACCATTTTATGTACACATATTATGAAACCCTTTTTTAATAATAATTTTAACTAAAATATCAGCACTCTAATAGAAGCTTCACTGTACTTTGTTAAGGCTTAACACCGATTAAAAAAAACGGAAAAAACCTGATCGGTTGGGGTTACGGTCCTATGCTATACGTGCGTTGTATTTTCCTATACTAAATAACTACTGTAATTATTTGTTAATTTGAATATGCTTAAATTTTAAAGGTAGTCCCGCCGTGCGGTAAATAAATGCTACAGTGAAAAAAACTAGTTTTTTATTAGTACGATTATTATTTATTAAACCATATATCAATTCAAGGTGATCGGGTAATCGGGTCGGTTTCGGTTTTGGACAACACCGAACCACCCGAACCAATCGGTTTCAGTGTCGGTTCGAGTTTTAAAAGCTTCCTCTGAAAAATATCGGTTTCGGTTCGGTTCTGAACTTTTCACCAGATTATTTTCGGTTCGGTTTCCAAACAAATCATCGGTGTTAAGCCTTACAGTTTGTAAGCCACCAACTAAACATTCTATTTGATTGCAGTAAAATAAAAAAGGCATAAGAAACATGTAATAATGATAATTACTTTAACGTGACGTAAAGACGCACACGGGGAGAAATGCATCCTCTTCGACCAGGATCTTTTTGAAGGGCAGACTCTGTCAATAGCAAAAGTTCCGCAAACTGCTCAGGCATGAACCTAGTTTCTTGTTTAAATTTCTCAGGGTATTTTTTAAATTTTAAATCTAATTTCCGTTCATCTCCCAAGCGATGACGCAGCTTATTAATTGGATGCACCCAATACTGTTTTCGTGGTTTTAATGATAAAACTAATGTCGCTATCATGAGCTTTTTCTTTTTTGACACAAACTTCATTTTATTTTATATTTTAAAGAAAGTTTTAAAAAAGATTTCTTTTAATTAAAAATAATACTTATACAGATATTAGGTGCTGGTTTTAAAATGCCCGGACTTTGAAAATCATATGATATTTTCCTTGGTTGGTCATTTATTTTTACTTTTTGTCCGTGTTACTAGTTGTCCAATGTGATGGGGTCACGACGGATACGGATTGAAATTATGTGCCGGATGACTTGATCCGTAATCTGTCAGAAGTGACTTCTCCGTTCCAATCATCCGTCGTCTATGAAATATAGCCTTTAGCCTCCTATTTCCTCACTCACAGTGCAGTGACGGATTGAGTCTGGTTGTATGAACTTCAGTTAAATCGACCCAATGAATAAATTACTATTATTATTAATTAAAATGGACATTATTAATCATAATATTTACGGTAAACTTTCACACGTAGAAATTGTTGTACTGCATTGTTGCTTTTAATAATAAATATAAAATTAGAATATCAAAGATGTAAAAGTGCTCAAAATATTCAATAATTAAATCTTAGAAGAATATAATAACGAAATAGTATACTCTAGGTAAATATAACTTAAGCTAGGTAATACTAAATATGTCATCGTAAACAAATCTACATGGCTAAGGATCTGTAAAATCTATAAATACACAAATTTTCCGTAAAGGAACACTCAGTCATATTGGTTATGTGTTTTTGACGCTGGGAGGAAAATGTCCTCGGTACGATTTGGGAGCAGATTGTCCTGGGGGGGGGGGGGGGGTAATGCCCTGGGGCGATTATGTAGGAGGATAATGTCCGTAACTACTAGGAGAGTTGTGGAGATGGAAAGTGTGTTGTAGCATAGGAGTGTTTTGGGGTTGGTGGGGTGAGTTTAGATGTTGGGGATGAGAAAGACGAAGTAGCTGGGAAGGTATCCGGGAAGGAACGGGAAGTAATGAGGGCAGATATGGAAGGAATGAAAACGGGAAGGTATGATGGGAACGAAAGGACAGGTATAATGAGATGCATTGGGTGACATGAACTGGCATTGTGTGCAGTCATTAATGCATTGATAATTTAATAATTATACGAATCCATGTACGTAGGTAGGTAGGTACATAGGTAGCTCCCAATGACTGGCAATTTGCCTTGTGTTGTATGCTAAGCATGGGAAGCGAGGAAAGAATGGCAGGAAATGAGGAAATGAGTGCAGGTGGCCGCGGATGGAAATTTGACAGGAGGGCGGCGGGGAACTAGGATACGGAGATTATGTACGGCGGGTGCCTGGAAATGTGGACGGGGTATGGCGGTGGTAGCTGGCGGGTAGTATGACGTAGGTGCGAAGGAAAGGAATAGGACAGTAGGCATGGAGATATGATGGGATTGGGAGAGGAGACACGCATATGTGATATGATGGCATGGGATAGGAGATGATATAGGGATTTGTACGCCCATCCACACAATATAAAAATAATAATAATAATAATATTACACGTGTCTGTGTATGTAGGTAGGTGCTTTAAACGGCAATTTGCCTTGCAGTATATGTTGGGCTTGGAACAGTGAGGGAAGAATAGACAGCAATTGAGGGGAAATAAAATGAATAAAAAAATATAAGTATTAAATACGGACATTGTACGTAGTAGGTACGGAGTAGGTATATGGTATATACGTAATGTGTAGGTACTGCCACATGCAGATTTGCATTGTGTCGTATGCTGTCAGTAGTAATGAAAGGGAAATGTGGGCTTTGTGTGGGATGTAGGTAGGTAGGTATATACATAGGTACCTATATAGGGACTTGAGCCCAATGTATGTAACAGTGAACGGGGTTGTCTTTAGCACTTGAGTAACGGTAGTAAGAGGTGAAATGAAGGCAAGGGGGAAAAAACGGACCCGGGCAGTAGTAACATTACGGTAAAGGGGCTGCATGGTTAATCATACAGTGTGCTGTAGCCATAACAAACCCACCTGTCCTCCTCCCGACTGTTTCAAATGAGAGAAATAGTATATAACGGATAAAAAACTTTTACAGTTTGTTCAGAAATGAACCATCTTCGCTCCGAACACTTCGCTCCGAAGTCTTCGCTCCGCTTCGCCTCGCTACGACTACGACTCTGACTAAAGCAATCGTACATACGAATTGCATCGGTATCGGCTCACACGTCGACATCCGACTTCGACTTCCGGCTTCGCTTCCGCTTCGTAAATGTTTTGAATTATAAATTCATAAACATAAATCCAGTATACACGAATAATAAAGTATTCTGTCCGAATACAACTACAACTTCGACAAAAGCAAACGTTTATTCGTTTCGCTAAGCTACGCCTCGCTTCGATGTTTTGAATTATAAATTCATAAACATAAATCCAGTATACACGAATAATAAAGTATTCTGTCCGAATACAACTACAACTTCGACAAAAGCAAACGTTAATTCGTTTCGCTGAGCTACGCCTCGCTTCGATGTTTTGAATTATAAATTCATAAACATAAATCCAGTATACACGAATATAAAAGTATTCTGTCCGAATACAACTACGAATGGTATAATATTTTATACTTTGCTACTCGCATAATAATATCTATTCGATATTATAAACTCTTCGCTACGAATAACTCGATGTATAATATTTTATACTTTACTACTCGCATAATAATATCTATTCGATATTATAAAACTCTCCTCTACGTCTACTCAAATATAATACTTTAACAACCAAAACTCTGAAATAGAGAATTGGTGTTGGTATTGAATGCATCATGTCATGTTACAAATGCAACTATTTACACTTCGCTACGCACTGCTTGATGTACAACATATTGTGCTTTACTACACTACGCATATATTGAATACACGTTTACATATGTACGTTGCACTACGACTATTAAAATTCTACTTAATGCTTTGTGCATCTTGTTATGTTACAAATGCAAACATTTACACTTTGCTACGTACTATATGCTTCTACGGCAGACTACGCTTCTATACTCTTTGTATATTGAATAAATTTAATGCATTTTGACAAATAATTGACAATCGTAGTTAGAACTTTGTATACTTAGTATAGATAAGCATGCAAACTACACTTAACAGAAATGCATATGTATACACCATGTGTTCTTATGCGAATATCACAAAAATACGAAATTGAGCTTTTGGACATGTGACCTACCAGGGGCTATGTAATTAGACGTGCAGAGCGTGCTCCCAAAAGTTTCAAAATTTTTTGTGTTGCCAATAGAAATTTTTAGTTTCAACGCGATATTTAGACTCAAAAAAATATGGGTTATTTTATGTGCAAAACGAATTTTTAATTTTCGCTCTAGAAAAAAATCACTTTTTTGTTTATAGGGCGAATTCAATTTTTTCAACGCCAATATGCTTCTCTGATTTTTTTTACCCTAAATATCAAAAAACATTTTAAAAATACGCAATAATAAAGATTTTGGGTATACCCTATTGAGCCCTACTTTTTATAACCTGCTTGTTAAATCAATGTTGCTTAACGAACTTTTTATATTAAACCCGATATTTAGACGTTATCGAGCATGGGCTATTTTATGGCATAGTCATTTTTGTGATTTTCGCGCAAAAATTTTAGGTTTGTTTTAAGGGTAAATTTTAGGGTATGTAAATTTTTTTTTCGGACGGACTATTTTTTTTTGATAGTTTAAGCTTGCAGGCTTGCCATCTGCAAAAACAGAATTTGAAAATTCGAAAAAATAAAAACCGGATCGGACAGGCCGGACAAACCGATCCGACCGGTGCACACTATGTATTGCCTTAATCTATATTGCTCGAGAACCAGTTGACGTAGAAAGATGCGGCTAGCGCCATCTGATAGATCTTACTTGTAGCTACATTCTGAAGAAACAACAACACCGTGAAAAAAATACTACCCGGGTAAAACCTATATTTTGGTTTTCATATGTATCTTTTGAACTAAATGCAATGTTACAAATCTTTTTCGAGATTATCATTAAGCTAGGCAATGCGGAATTAATAACATAAAACAATCATATGAAAATATTATAAATTTATGGTTTTTGTGTAAACCTGTATAAAACCATGGGATTTTGGAATGATTTTTTTGTAAATTCTGGTACTATTTGCATTTTTATTTTTTCAGTTCCTATTTTCATAAATTGTCTTGTCTTTGCGCTGGCTATGTTCCTTAGTACATTATGTGTAGTTTTCTCTGCAAATAGGTCACACAAGCTTAAATAAGGAAAAATAGTTAGCAAATAGAATAAATAAATAAAATACAGACACTGTGAGTACCTTGTAAATTGTCTGTAGGTAATACATTGGTTCTTGCTAGTGCTGGTTTTTATTTGTTAGTATGCTAGTTGTAATAATTCAAGAGGAACGAGATACAGGATAATAACATACATGTAGGTAGGCAGGTGAGTACAAAAGTACCTATCTAGGGACTCGAGCTCAAAGTATGTAGTATTGTACAAAGCTAGACTTTGCATTAGAGAAGCAGTCGTGAATAGTGAAGTAAAAGTACGGGGAGCAGAATAGATCCATGTAGAAGTAATGCAGTTAAGAGTTGGGCAATAGTAAGTTTACACTGCCCTGTACCCTAACGATTTTCTCCTCACCCTTTTGTCTTTCAAACATAATTGAAAATGTATAAATGAAAACTCCACATTGAAAAACATTGTCACTTGTTAGCCACTTCTACGACTACGATCACTACTGCTACCTCTCCTCTCCGCTACGATTACGACTTCGACAAAAGCAAACATTAATTTGTATTGCTTAGCTACGTCTTGCTTCGAAATGTTTTGAATTATAAATTCATGAACATATGTCCAGTATACACGAATATAAAAGTATTCTGTCCGAATACAACTACGACTACGACTTCCGGCTTCGCTTCTGCTTTGTGAATGTTTTGAATTATAAATTCATAAACATAAATCCAGTATACACGAATATAGAAGTATTCTGTCCGAATACAACTACGAATTCCGGCTTTCGCTTCTGCTACGAAATGTTTTGAAGTACAAATTCATGAACATAAATCCAGTATACACGAATATAAAAGTATTCTGTCCGAATACAACTACGACTTCGACAAAAGCAAACGTTAATTCGTTTTGCTGAGCTACGCCTCGCTTCGATGTTTTGAATTATAAATTCATAAACATAAATCCAGTATACACGAATATAAAAGTATTCTGTCCGAATACAACTACGACTTCGACAAAAGCAAACGTAAATTCGTTTCGCTAAGCTACGCCTCGCTACAATAATGTTTTGAATTATAAATTCATAAACATAAATCCAGTATACACGAATATAGAAGTAATCTGTCCAAATACAACTACGACTTCCGGCTTTCGCTTCTGCTACGAAATGTTTTGAAGTACAAATTCATGAACATAAATCCAGTATACACGAATATAAAAGTATTCTGTCCGAATACAACTACGACTTCGACAAATACAAACGTTAATTCGTTTTGATGAGCTACGCCTTGCTTCGATGTTTTGAATTACAAATTCATGAACATAAATCCAGTATACACGAATATAAAAGTATTCTGTCCGAATACAACTACGACTTTGACAAAAGCAAACGTTAATTCGTTTTGCTGAGCTACGCCTTGCTTCGATATTTTGAATTATAAATTCATAAACATAAATCCAGTATACACAAATATAAAAGTATTCTGTCCGAATACAACTACGACTCCGACAAAAGCAAACGTTAATTCGTTTTGCTGAGCTACGCCTCGCTTCGATGTTTTGAATCATAAATTCATAAACATAAATCCAGTATACACGAATATAAAAGTATTCTGTCCGAATACAACTACGACTTCGACAAAAGCAAACGTTAATTCGTTTTGCTGAGCTACGCCTTGCTCTGATGTTTTGAATCATAAATTCATAAACATAAATCCAGTATACACGAATATAAAAGTATTCTGTCCGAATACAACTACGACTTTGACAAAAGCAAACGTTAATTCGTTTTGCTGAGCTACGCCTTGCTCTGATGTTTTGAATTATAAATTCATAAACATATATCCAGTATACACGATTATAAAATTATTTTTAATGAATTTGATTTTTTTCTGCTTACATATAAACGATAAAAGTAATTTTAGAACCCACTGTCACAGGACTGTTTCCATGTGAGTATTGTACATATGCGTTTTTATCTAAGAAGCTACGCATGAATCATGTAATAAAAAGCCATTCAAAGTATGAACGATATTTAATTTTACAAAACCGTCAGTTTAAAGTGTTTCGAACATTTTTTGAACCAACTGTAATCCAGTTAGGTCAATTAACGTTGGATACAACAAGCTAAATTTGGTTATAAAAAATCAGCCTTTAGAACATAACGCTAGCAGTAAAAACCCTACCATGCTGATTTTACGTATTTTATTATAAGTTTTATCTAAAATGTATAAATTATTGCATGTGTTTGAATTATAAATGTTATATTGTAATAACCAAACACGTTTTTAAAGAATGAAAAGAAAGTGATATATACAATTTTACTATATGATAGTTGTAAGGTAATGCAATACTGTACGATTCAAACAATTTAACAATTCTGTAAATATTAGAAGTACCACTGTATTAGTATTTACAAAATATAAAATTTACTTAGTAGGTAAATGTAAAATAATAGAAAACATATAATGATTTTAGATTCATAGTTACTGTTGTTTACTGTATATAAATAGAAATAGCAGATTGTAGCTAGTAAATAATATATTGCAATATGCAAAAAATTTTGTAAATATCTGTGAATATATAGTCATGTAATTAGGAAACATTGAACTAGTTAAAATAGGGAAATACATATAATACAGCTATGTGTGACACCTTTTTATTATTGTTTGCAGTGAGGTACAAATATTAAAAACAAATTAAAATAGCTTAAAAACAAATAGTAGGTTAACTTTATAGTGCAATACAAAGTGTGCTAAAAAGAAGAAATGAAATTGTAAAATTGCACCTAAATTATAATAAAAATCAATAATACGTTGTAGTAATACATAAATACAACAATAATGAAAATGTTCAATAAATAAAATCTCGGCTACATATAAATTGTAAAATACTTAAAACGTCTGGTTTACCAAAATTTTGCGCAGTTTTACTAACAGCTGACTCAGTGACAGTCGCAAGCTTTTGTACCTATACAATGGCAGAAATTCGTAAATCATATTTAAATTCAAGGCTAAAAGGCTCATTCTCTGCCCTAAGTGGATTTATAAAAAACAATAAGCATTTTCAAGACAAGAAAAAAGTTGACAAAGAACTAAGCCAACTGAATTCATTTAGTCTACACAGACCTATTAGGAAGAATTTTAGGCGCAGGAGAACCATTGTGAACATGGCAGGAGAAATTTTTTGCGTCGATTTGAAAATCTTGGGGTCAATCTTATCAAAAGCGAATTATGGATATGAAAACATACTTTTTTGCATTGACGCTTTTACAAAAAAGCTTTTTTGTAGATTCATAAAGAACAAAAGACCAGAAACAGTAATTAAAGCAATGAAAAGTATATTCCATGAAGCAAAAATAACACCAATTTATTTATTTACAGACCAAGGTTAGCTGCAAACAGCTAATAGGGTAACATACAACCAATTTAAACGTTTCAAATCAATCTTAGTATAATATATAGGACTAACAACGATATATATATATTATTTTGTTACTTATAGGTACTGAATTTTGAGCAGAGTCTTTTCGCAAGTTTTTAAAGAGCAAGGGAATAAAATACTATAATACATATAGTGAGACCAAATCAAGTATAGTAGAAAGAGTCATAAGGTCAGCTAAAATACACACTAACTAACAAGTTTGCTATACAAAACTCAATATACGGTTGACGCACATGCTATAACACAGTATTTATTTATTTATGTAGGACCATTTTTGAGAAGGTGGCTAGGTACGTAACAGAAAAGCAAACAAACCGTATTCTTGAAATATTTCCTGCATTTGTAAAAACGTACAACAACACTTTTCATTCAGCAATCCAGATGTCGCCTAATAGCGTGAACAGTTTGAATGAAAACGATGTATGGAAAACCATGTACTCAGACCTTATTAACGACACTACGAAACGTAGACCAGTGTTCAAGCCTGGCGACCGTGTGCGAATTAGTCGTACTAAATTAACATTTGAGAAAGTTAAGTATAATATAGCGTACCACGTGAGCTAAAATAACAGATTATAAAACATGTATAAATAGGTAGACTTTCAAACAATCGAGTTAATGTATTTTTATCCTTTACCCAGGCTACAACCAAAACTTTAGCGTTGAATGGTTCATTGTGAAGTCCGTTAACTTAGAAACCATACCTATAACATACTACTTGGAAGATTTAAATCACAACAGCATTACTGGATCATTTTATAAGGAAGAGCTTAGCCGAGTTGAAGAATCAACATGAATTCTACACCGTTTATTCCATATTTTACCAATGCTATTAAGCAGCATATCAACAACAAACGCAGAAGATTAGACAAACATTGCTGTTCCCAATTAGATCGAGACCCAGCAGGTACCGAAAATATCTACATAACGATTACAAGTGACCAGCAAAACAATATTTATACTGCAAACACCCCGTCTAGCTTTGTAGCTGTTCTCCCTACCCCTCTAAACCTTGAAAATTACGACGTCGGACTAGTGAGTTTGAGATATACAAGCAGCATACAGCCAGCTATAGTTCAGCATGTACCAGCTACCCCAATACGTAGCGTACGTAGCGCTGAAGTTTCTGACCTCGAGCCTATTAAAAAACTGTTTCCCAACTACAAGCTAACAGTAAAAAGTTTTTTTAACTTCCAAAAACAAGAAACAACAGTACACCAATTCATGACTAGACTTAACGAGGCGTCAAAACTAAATCAAGACAAAGTTCCGCTTAAAATTGAACAACAAGCTCTCAGCTTAGACCCTGAGGAAATACATATGATCCTTTTAAACGTGTCAAAATCAAACAATGTAATTCTTGCAATCCCTACACCTCTTGCATTGTTTTTTAAGCAAGGCAGATCACGGTTTATGTCTGGAAACCATTTACCGTACGACTACTCACGTCAAGAAGACTTTGAGATAATTCCAATAGACACAAACTTCAATTTTGGGGCTGAAAAAATTGAAAAAATGGAGAACGTAATACAGTTATACCAGGGCTTTGAGACTTTTATAATTTTCAGAAAACAAATAAATACAGGGGATTCTGACTATCGTAAATGTTTTGAACGTTTTAATTCTGAGATGCGTGATCCAGAAAATAATGACACAAATTTAAAAATTGAGTTTTCTGCTGATACAAGCAATACCAAATGCAAATTGGCGTTTGAAGGAAACCAAGGGGATTATGTTGTGTTACCTGAACCAATAGCACTGTCCTTAGGCTTGCAGCAACACGACAAGTTTTACAATGGCGTCTACGAATCTGAATTTGACTTTGACGAAGAGAAATACAATGAATTTGTAGACTATGATTACATGAACATTCGCCTGTTTAAAATGTGTGCACATTATATGCCAATGAAAGAACCAGAAGAAATGGACTTGGATCACATAGTGCATGAAATTAACCGCACTTTGAATGAGCGGCTTTGGAGTGATACGACTGTACAGTTTAAACATGAAGACGGACAGCTCAGTATTCCAAACCTACGAGAAGACATTACTGTACAGCTCCCACCACTTGTTAATAGATTCTTTGGGTTTGATGACAATTTCATATTTAAAGATGGTGTCATCGCCAACTTGCAACCAAAATTAGCAAAGGAAGAAGAACAAGAGAAAAAAAATGAAGAATTTGAAGAAGATGTAGAACCTGAGCATACTGAACCAGCTAAGCGAATGCTTGTAACATGCAATTTGATCGAAAACCAGCTCTATGCTACCCATGCTCTACTGTTGCTGCGCTTAGTGGATATCTCAAGCGAATATAATAAAGAGACAGTGCACAACTTTTTGCCAATATTATATTTGCCACTTAAACCGCAGGAACAGCAAGTAATACGGATTACCCTTTTAAACGAATACCAAAGCCTTGTCACACTGCCTGAAAACTCGCAAACTATTATAGAATTGCAGTTTAAGCCTCGCAAAGTTTAAAACATATTTAATATAAAAAGACACAGTTTGTCATTTTCAAATCATTCTTAATTTAACTTTCAAACAAAAACAACGTCAGCCTAGTTACTTGCAAACGTCTGAAAAATACGGAGAATGGTTAGGTCCGCAAATTTAATTGAACTACGATGAAATTAAAAACCTTGTGTTGTTCTTAACCCAAGATTGAAAATTGTAAAGTTTGTTGTGCATAAAACATGAATACATTAACTCTGGAAAGTTTGTTGTGTGAGGCATGCCAGTTCTGCTGGTTGAACTATACGCCGTCAAGTTTGCAAACTGTCATGCATAAAAACAAACAATACTGTACGCGATGTGAAATGCAAGAAAGGAAAAAAGATGAACAAGTACTTGCCAGCTTAAATACACCGTACGATGAGTGGATTGACTGTGATGATTTCAACGATGTTAGCAATTGGTGTGAAGTAACCCGAAGTTTTAAAAATATTGATTGTTTCGTGTGTAAATTCGATCCTGGTGATGTTTCGTCAGTCAGAGGCGAACCCGATGCAGAGTATATTCACAGCATATCTTTGTATGAGGAAACAGTGTACATTTACAAGTACATGCCAGAAATTAAAGTATGCAACTATTGCATGTTTTGGCGATGCTTGAATGTTTTAGAGAATGTTCGAGAATATATTTATGAATACAAAGAAGATGAATACCGAAGCCTTGTCACACTGCCTGAGAACTCGCAAACTATTATAGAATTGCAGTTTAAGCCTCGCAAAGTTTAAAACATATTTAATATAAAAAGACACAGTTCTTTATTTGCAAATCATTCTTAATTCAACTCTCAAACAACAACAACGTCAGCCCAGTTACTTGCAAATTATTTAAACAAACAGTGCAGTGCTTCAATTTATTTACAACATTACCAAACATGTTGTAAATCATGCGTAAAATTGTGTGTAAAAACGTTTACGAATCTGACGCTGGTGACGCACTCCAAATTGTGGACGAAAAACTTTTAAAAGACAGTTTACTCGGTGAATACTGTACACTTAAACCAATTAAAAACATTGCTACTGAAAAAGACAAACAAATGGGGGCTGGAGAAGATACCGTAGGAGTTGGTCTTGAAAACACATTAAACAGCAGTGCAAACAGTGAAATAGGCCTAGAAAATACCCAAAATTTAGTTCCACTTAAATTGCGACAGCCATTTAAACGACGTGCAATTTCTCACAAGTGCCGCGTTACTTATTGCCGTACAATTTGCCCTAAAAGAAATAAAAAAGTAGTAAAACGCAATATGCCTAAAACTCAGACTGGCGGACGTTGTGTAGCTCGTCGTAAAGCACAGTCTGGAGGCTCAAGAAAACGCATTGTTCGCCAGCGTGTTCAAACTGGTGGCCGCCTAAGACGTAAACCAGTTACGCATACTAAGCAACGAGGAGGAGGCAGATCATCTGCTCAGTCTGGAGCAGGAAGACGAAGGAAAGCATACAGACGCAAATAACTTATAAACCACTGTACGTTTAATTCTACTTCATTCATCACCTAACCTACAACGAAGCAATATCAACAAAAAATTTGCAGCTCTGTCTTATGGATTCCACACCAGGATTCTACGACGAATCTACAATTTACGAGGGTTCTCAAAAATCTATACAGAACAGCCTCATTTTAGATAAGTTGCCCCCAACTAATGTCAGCGTTGAAGATGCCCCCGAGTATTACCCATACTATCCCGTACTTAGCCCGCGAGATAACGAAAATCCACTCATTTTTGATATTTTGAAATCTAAAGGCAAGTATTACGCCTTAGACGGATCTTTTCTAGATCTCACATGCCGTGTTATGCTAGCAGATGGCAAACCGATAGCAGCTACTGATTTAGTCGCTCCGTGTTCAATGCTGTTCTACGGTTTATTCAGTAACATGGAATTCTATTTAAATGGCCAGCTAATTAGTGACAACTCAAATCATTACGCCATCAGTTCTTACTTGAAGAAGGAACTTGCGTCAAATCCAATTGAAAAGAAAAACGGCATGTTAGACCAGTTGTACATACCAAACACCACTCCAGATACATTTACTAAAACTGACGACGGCTTCATGGCTCGATATAATATTGCTAGAGAATCAAAGCCGTTTACAATGGTGGGAAGGCCAGAATCGCCATTCTTTACACAGACTCGAATGTTACCAGGAGAAACTGATATCCGAATAATTATGAGAAGATCTCACCCTGCCTTTTGCATTGATGCAGAAACTGAAACCAGAACCAGGTACTCTGGTTGCCCGTTTCGCGTGGACATTGTGAATGCTGTACTGTACGTGAAGAGACAGACCGTTTCACCACTAGCTATTGAAAAGCATCGACTTAACCTTAATAATGGTACGCTCAAGTACCCGTGTATTGAACCTGAAATCAAGAACTTTGTTATTCCATCTGGCGTGAGTTCACATTCCTTGGATAATTGCATCAACGGCAGATTACCACAAGTTATTGTGTTTGGCCTGGTGGATTCTGAAGCGTATCTGGGAAAACTCACAAAATCCTTTTGCAACTTTCAACATTTTAACTTGAGTGAAATCACTGTCTCAATGAACCAAGAAGCAATTGAATACAAGACGTTGCCTTTAAGTTTCAAGAAAGAAGACGGATCAGGAGAAGATAACTTTTTGCTGGCTCTAAACACCATCAAAAAAACAGCAGCAAACCCAAGCCTTGGTAACGGGGTAAATAGAAACAACTATACAAAGGGAAGAGTTTTATTTGCATTTGAGCTTGTACCCACACAAGCCAATGCTTTGAGCGTGAACAAAACTGGACAGGTCCAAATAAGTTTGAAGTTTAGAACCGCACTAACTAAATCAGTGACAGCTATACTATATAGCCAATATCAAAACATTATTGAGATTGACCGCAACCAACAAGTTATCATCAACCGTTAAAATGTAAAGTACCAAACAAGTTTGTGCAAAAACCAAAAACAATTCAGCTCCAAGTATATATATATTAATGTATCTATAACAAGCCTGTCTGTTCCTTTACAGATGTTGAACAAACAACAACGTTCACATTATGAACACTGGAGAATTACAACAATGTCTCAAAATCTTACTTGGAGAAACTCAAGTAAATTTCTACGTTTTTGCAGCAGATCAAATGCGGTCAACTTTGCTCAGCGCAGAAAAAAGAATTAATGGAATAACTTACCCTATTGCAATTATTCAAAATACAGACAAGTTGGAAAGCCCTGGGAAGCACTGGATTTCTTACTGGGTGACTTCAAAGGACAGCTTCGAATATTTTGACTCGTATGGAAATCCAATTCAACGGTATCGAAATTTGCAATTGCCAGGAAACCATATGGTGGCTGAAAACTGCACAGTGCTACAAAGCGGCAGATCAACAGTGTGTGGAATGTATTGTATATATTTTCTCTACTCTAGAGCTTTAGGAATTAGTTATAAAGATTTTTTGAGTATATTTACAAGCGGTGTATTAGTTAATGATAGAAAAGTAAGGAAATTTATAGAAATGATCCCTAGTGTAATACCGAATATGTATAGCGTACCACCTAAACTACAGTCTAATACATTTAAAGTTTCGTGTCCAGAGTTTTGCCATAGTTTAATAATGTACTATTGAATATTATTGTAATATTGTGTAAGAAGTGTAGCCTAACTTTATAAAAAATGTATCACAAATTTATTATAAATAGCAGTATATGTAAAAACTTTTGTCAGTAGCAGTTTAGATTTTATAATGACAACAGCAACCACTGTCGACTTCAGACTAATTCACCCTTTTACGGCTATGATATGTGGCCCTAGTTCATCAGGAAAAAGTACTCTCTGTCTAGAAATTGTTAAGCACCGAAAACAAATTATTAGCGAAAAAATAAATAAAGTAATATATGTTAGTGTACATACAAAACCAGAACAGTTTTCTGGCATTGATTTTGCATCGGACAGTGAAATAACATTAGTGTCAGATATAAATAACATTGAAGCATAGTTAGATGATATCAACAGCCCATGCCTATTGGTTTCAGATGACCACTTAAACTTTATAGAGTCAAATCCAAAGGCCAGACTGTTAGTTCAGAAAATATTTACTGAGTTGTCGCATCATATGGACGTTAGTGTTATACTTGTTCTACAAAACCCGTTTACAAAAGAGTTAAGAACCACAAGCTTGAATGCTAAATACATGATATTGTTTGACGTACCAAGAGATAGAAGCATTATTGGTCAAATTTCAAGACAGGTTAGCCCTGGACGTCCCAAGTTCCTGCAAGAAGCATACGAGAAAGCATGCAGTTTACGCCAACACAGTTACATAATGCTAGATTTGCATCCAAAGTGCCCCAATCCTACAACATATGTGCGAAATAACGTATTTCCGTGTAATGGTACTGACATTTACGTACCAACTCAACCATAAAAATGGCTCAAACAAACAATAGTGGCAGTCGTTTTTAACAAAACTACAAGTTTCTGTCAAATTTAACATTTTAAAAGTCTAAGGAATACAAAAATCGTATAACAAGTGCAACGTCTGAACAATTATATGCCTTGGCTGAAACTATATACAACGTGAATAAATTTTGCAAACATCCACTTAAAGGATACAATACTCAAATAAAGACGCTAATAAGGCGATTAACGTGTGACGA
This sequence comes from Dicyrtomina minuta, assembly GCA_949802685.1. Taxonomy (NCBI): domain Eukaryota; kingdom Metazoa; phylum Arthropoda; class Collembola; order Symphypleona; family Dicyrtomidae; genus Dicyrtomina; species Dicyrtomina minuta. The sequence continues at coordinate 87,102,877 of OX461809.1, forward strand.
TATACTACGCCTGCGCAAAGTTTTCCTTAAGTATCATAAACTTATTCAAGCAATTTTAGCTACAGTGTTTTATAAGGTGTACAAAAGTGAAATTTGTCGTACAACTTTATTCTCTGACATAATTTGTGACTAGTTCTTTACGTGTTAACAAATAAAAAAAATGGCAACAGTTATGAAGGCAATTGAGCCAAAGCTGTATGCTGAGCTTATGAAAATACGTGCAGAACAGACTAATAATAAACCTGCCTGTAAATCCAATGCTGCATCTGCCCTACCTCATCATAGCCAATTTGACAATACACAACTGCAAGACTTACAAAATGGCAATGAAACAGGAAATCACAAGGAAACTCCTAAACGACCAGATTGGATTCAGTACGAAGAAATGATTTCAAGACCCTTTAAACGAAAACGGCGTAATATAAGTGCATAAATATTCTTGCACAACTAAATGCAAAAACCTATATAAACAGTGGCAAATTTTCAATTGTCACCAGTTGCATACAACAACTCACAGCGTTCAACACTTAACATCAACAATGCCTTCAATACGCATATACGTTGCAGTGCTGCTTGTGCTTCCGGCACTTGCATTGGCATGCAACAATGTAGCTGCAGCTGATGTGTTAGCTGCGCCACCTGTGACTGAAGATACTCAATATAAACACGCCACAAAATCCTCTGAAAATATCAAAGGCCAAATGGACGGGACTAAACCAGCTCAGCAGTTTAATACCACGCAACTTCCTCTAATTCAATCCAATTCATTTCATAAATTTATACTTCAGGCATTAAAGTATATGCTTGAAAGTCTAAATGCCCAGAATGGAATCATCATGGACGTGGTCGAGAAGTTTCAACACACAGAAACAAAGCCATTGGTACACAACACATTTGATTACATATGTAAGTGAATAAAAAAATTTGTTCACTCACTTGTAAGTTTGACCTATATACCGTATATAGTATAAAACTTGTATAGCTAATAGTAGTTTAACTAGTACTATGTATATACACATACTAATACATGGCTTTTGTTTTCTGTTTCGGCGTATGTACAGCTATCTACGTGTCATTCATCCTGGTCCTGCTCCTGTTTGCATTCAAAATTATAAAGCTGTTCAGAAAAGGAAAAACCTGGCCCCCCAAAGAAGTGGGTGGAGACCAACAAGTGGGCGTAATAGAGCGGCTCGAAGATTCAGTTATAAATACTGGTATCCAACTGACTCAGCCTCACACTACTCGCAGCAGCAGTTCACGCACCTAACTCAAGAAACTAAGAAGTCTTAAAGCCATACATCTACACAGCTCACAGTTCCAGGCAGGACTCTACTGCTGTATCGGAAACCCAACCGTGGTAATTCAAATTGCCCTCCTGTATACGTAAAGCCCAACGGTGTTTTGCTTGACCAACATGGACCCTCAAATTACCCCATCCTACACGACACGAGTTGTCGGCGCACAACTGCATTACGAGCAAGAAGATTACCCTTTGCCTACAGTGCTCGGATCATCCCCCAACCACTTCAAGTGTTCTTTCCCACACTGCCTGTTTAAGTGTTACTTTCACGTACCGTATAAGTCCCATGTGGAACACGTACATCAATGTGAAGATTGAAACCTGTTTTGTTTAAACAAACAGCACCACCAATGCTCTTATGTTGGAGAAAGACTTGGGCACATTGAGAACCGCAGCCAAGATCTGGTAGGGGGCGGCACCAGTCGATCAGGGGCAACATATGGACCAACTACAAGCACAGCTAGCCAACCAGCAAGAAAACGACTACGCCGTTCACCTCAAATAGACTTGGACGTGTTTCAAGAATATTCGCGATATCATAAGGGAATGATTGTAATCTACATTCACAAGCCAATTGAAACATTTGCAAGTATTGAAACAATAATAGCAGAATTGCATAATCCCTTTGTGAAGTTACTAACACAAAACCTAAGTGTACATACTGGTATTAAAGCTCAGCTTATAATTGTTGCTACAATGGAACTGGAAGTTGAAGTGGAAACTGAAAAAACTATAAAAGTACGTAACCCAACCTTCACAAGTCAGAATTACGATATTTTTAATACAAGTGAAATTGACAAGTTTGTATTAAATAGCACAAATGAGTGCGTAGAAAGACTGACCGATTTTAACAAGTACGGAACTGGATGGGTACTTCGCGAAATTCAATCAGTTCAGGTAAAGATTGGTGTACTAAACTTATTTGCAAATGCAGCAGCAAAAGGATACATCAAGTTTCCTAAAATGAAACCTAGAAAGACTGGCTATTTGAACATTAAAAATAAATGCAACGAGTGCTTTAAGTTCTGTGTGGCTGCTCATCGGTTTAGACACGAAATAATAGACAATAAAATGTACAAACTAAAAATACAAAACAAAGTGCAAAGAGTACACAATATGAAACGAAACTTGGAGTTGCCAGAGCAGTACCGACCATACTTTTCCCGATTTGATTTTACTGATGTTACATTTCCTTTGCAAATGGACAACTTGACTAAACTTAAAAAATTTGAAATGAACAATAATCTTGGAATCAATATTTGGAGCCACCGAGAAGATCAAATTATTCAAATCCGAAGATGCCAGAATACCGACATAAGTGAAAAGTGTAATTTATTTCTCATCCAAAACGACTCTGCAAATGAAGAAAGCAAAGCTTATCATCTTGTGTTGATTACTGACATAAACAACTCACTGCGTAATGGGCATAATACCAAGCAATTTTATTGCCAGCTATGTTTCAGATCGTTTAATTCAGAACAGAATTTGGATCAACATCTAGAAAACTGCCAAACTCTTGTGACCAAAAACGTTGTGTTTCCAGAATTACACGAACGAATCAAGTTTTCCAAACTGTGGCAAACCCTTCCCTACCCGTACGTCATTGTTTATAAATTTTCAACATTTTTTAATCCTATTGAAGATTCAGGATCTGTGAAAAACAATATCAAGATTTCAAACAAAATTCTTCCAGCAGCATATTCGTTTGTTGTTATAAGTCAAATAAAACACTACGATAAAGTTATAGCAGTGGAGTATTTTGATGGTCTACATTTAATGAATCATTTCTTTAATAGAATATTCACTTGGGCAAAAAAGTTATTGTCCAACATAAGAAACACCAACAACTTTGTACAGCCATCAGAAGAAGAAAAAAAACAATTCAATGAAGCATCACATTGTCACATGTGCAAACGTGAATTTGACAACAATAAGAAAATATTTAAAAATTTTCATCATAACCACCATCAGGGTAACTTTGAGTTTGCAGCATGCAGCCGATGTAATCTACGAATAAAGTACAAGTTTGAAATACCCATAATTTCACACTGTGGAGGAACAATTGACTACCACCTATTAATAAGTGCAATGAAAACAAATAACTTCAAAGCTAAGGATGTCAAAGTTATTGCAAAATCCGCCAGTGATATAAAATCTATAACAATAACTTCAAAGGATACTTGGCTACCAGATCTTCATCTCCAATACCCGTCAGAAGAAAACACTGGGGAACAGTATACTGGAAAAAAATTTAACTCAAAAGTTAAAGTTCGTTTCATCGATTCCAGTTTATTTATGGATACAAGTTTAACCGATTTAGTTGAATCTTTAAAATCGCAAAACAAACAAAATCTAAAACTTTTGTCACAGTGTGTGTCGCATTTTGCTCCTTTAGGTAAAATGAAATCAACAAACCCAGAAGCTAAGAAGTATAAAGAAAACTGTATTAAACTATTACAGACGCCCCTGTGCTTTCCGTTTAAGGCACTAAACAATCGTTCTGCATTTTCGAAGAAACTTATTTTGAGAGAACAATTTCAGCGATCAATACTAGACGACGGGCTAATTTCTGAAACAGAATGGGAACTTGTGCTAAAAGTGTGTACTCAATTTGAACTCACAACATTGCGCGATTATACAAGGGTTTCGTGTATGATAGAAACACTTTTACTTGCTGAAGTATGGCAAAACTTTAGAAAGCTTGGACTTCAAAACTACCAACTGGACCCAACTTACTCCATGACGCTGCCCAGCTTCTCTTGGGAGTGTTTTTTGAAACTCACGGACGCTGAAATTGATTACATAAGAGATCAAAGAATATTAGACATTGCGACAAACGGAATACGCGGCGGTCAGTGTATGTTCACTCAGAAGCATGTAGTTGCCAACCACGAGCGATGTCCGGAAGGATTTGACGAGTCAAAACCTCGCAAGCAATTGCTATCACTAGACATCAATAGTTTGTATGCATATTGCTTAAAACAGCTAATGCCAGTGTCAGATTACGAGTACATAGAAGCCAAAGACCTAAAACATATCAACTGGGCTGATTCTAACTTTGGCAACGAAGAGGGTAGCTTCGGATATATACTAGTAGTGGATTTGGAATACCCTGCACATTTACACAGGCGAGACGAAAACCTGCCCCTTGCAATGGAAAAGAGAACATTAAATCTGCAGGACGTTGCTACCATCATGTGCCCGAATAAAACTACAGCTGCCAGTTTGCAGCGGCAAGTATCCCGCCCCCGATTGATGTTAACTCTTCATAACAAGTACAAGTATACAGTGCATTTCAAAGCTCTGCAGTATTATTTGTCTAAGGGATTATTTTTACTAAAAGTTCATTGTGGCGTAAGATTTAAACAACAACGCTGTTTCAAACCATACATTGATGTTAACTTGGAAAAACGCAAAGCAGCTAAAACAGAATTTGAGAACAAAGCACTTAAAAAAAATAACAATGTAATTTACGGAAAAACAATTACAAATATTTTGGAATTTGTAAATGCTCATATTTGTACAAGTGCGGCAGAAGCTGAAAAATCATTAGCATCACCTCGTTGCAAAGACTTTAAGGGATTGTCAGAAGATCTCAGCATATTTACAGAAGAATTGAAAACATATCGCGTTACCAACTCGCCGTTAACTGGAGTAGCTATTTTAGATACTGCAAAAGTGTTGTTCTATAAAAAATGGGATCGTCTCTGTGAGATATTTCACGACAAGGCACATCTGGATTACAGTGATACCGACAAGTATGAAATGCACACAATTGACGAGCTAAATACATTCTGGGACGATATTTTCGAAGCAAAGATGGAGTTTGATTTTAGCAAAATTCCTCGCGACCACGAGTTCTTAAAAATGTATCAGCACCAGTACCCAGGTTTGCACAGTCTAAATAAAGACAACAGCGGAAAGTTAAGCATACAAAGTGTAGACTTAAAAGAACTGATTATTTTAAAACCAAAAATGTATAGTTCATTGTACTTAAACGACACTCAACAACAAAAGTGTGCAGGAATTTCAGCAGTTGCAATGAGGCAGTGTAAACATAACAAGTACAAGATAATGTTGGAAACAAACAAACCTTGTAAAATAAATGTGAATTCTGTAAGGTCTAAGGACCATAACTTGTACATTGTAAACTTCAATAGATTGGCATTTAACTCTTTGGATTTATCTCGAGTATTTCCAGATCCAAATAATTGTAATTATAGTTTACCTTTTGGTCATGTTGATTTACGTAAGACATAACTTAGTTTGCAACATGAACGTAAAAAAACCTTGTAAATATGTAAATATTGTAAAAACGATTCTTGTAAATATTAATTTAGTTAAGAAGCATAATAATTGTATGTGTAAACTTGTGTAAACAACTGTAGTTTTTAGTTTAATTATAGGTAGCCCTATGTATTTAATTTTAGCCTAATAATATACTAGAAATACAAATTTAGAAAAATATAAATTAATTGTGAAACCTGTGTATTGTAAGATGTAAATATGTGTTAATATTGTATTTGCGTTGTGTTAATATTTAATTTAGGTTAAGTTTAATTCAGAATACTGAAAACCAATATGTAAATATCAATGTAAATTGTGTCGGTGTAGCAAGAAAATTTCAAAAAAAAATAAAATGTAAATATGTAAATACTTTAATTAAATCGCTTTATTTGCATTTCTCCTGGTTCATTTTACTTATATTCCTACAATTAGCATACAACACAAGGGAAACCCCCATTCATAGGGAGCTACCTATGTAAGTACCTACCTACCTACCTACGTACATGGATTCATATAATATTATTAATATTAATATAATGCATTAATTACTGCACACAATGCCAGTCCGTGTCTTCCAATGCATCTCATGATATCTGCCCGTTGCATCCCTTCATATCTTTTCGTTCGTTCTTCTTCTTCTTTTCATTCCTTCCATATCTGCCCATAATATCTTCCCCCGTTCCTTCCTATATACCTTCCCGGATACCTTCCCAGCTACTTCGTCTTTCTCATTTCCCACATCCAAACTCACCCCACCAAACCCAAAACACTCCTATGCCACAACACAGTGATTAAAACATAAACTCTCCCAGTAGTTCCGTATACCAATTTTATGGAAATCAAACCCGGACATCAAGTGGAACTTGGAACTCATGCTACACTCCACTTGTCAGTAGAACGGAGTGGACTCAGTTAAGTGCAGCTTTGAATTCTGTGTTTCGCCCTCCATTTCATGAGTGTGAAAACCACTTGGACGGGGATGACTACGGGCATCTAATTATGTTAAAGTTCAATATCTCAACAGTTTGAAAAATAATTTAAAAATCTTTATAACGTGTTGCATAGACTGGAAGTAAAAGAATTGCTAACTAGTAAGAAGATGAGTAATACATAAGAGTTTAAATGGAGAAAAAAGTACGTGCAACCTCATTACTTATAAATTGGTATCAGTGATGGGCTTGAGATTTTAATTTGCGGAGAAACGATTTTTGATTAGTTATAAATTATGTTCTAATTAAGGTATACTTATCAAAATCTAATTTCATTCATGCTCAGTGATATTGCAACAGTATTTCATTGTTTCACAAAAAACGGCTTCATCTTTTCGAAAAATCACCACATAAAGGGATGTATGTCATTGTAAGTGAAAAAAGAAAACGGATTTTTCTATTTTCAAGATCTTTAACGTGAAATATTTTTTCGTCAAAATCGGCCAAGTATTTCAAAATGGTTCCAATTATGCAAATGGGCACAAATAAATAATACTATGCATAATTCGTCGAAGGGAAAAAATGAAAAATACAAAGATCACAATATACTACATATTTCTGCCCCATGTTACTGTTAATACTGCAAGTTGCTGTTAACAAGGGGCTTCGCCCCTTGTTTTCTAGTTATTGTATATACCTACTACTTATATTTATATTTGCGGTCAGTTCCCAATACTGGAAATACCTCTTCCCCCCCTCCAGACCCCCCTCAAATAGTCCTTGGTGCATGTGGATTGTTTGCGTGGCTGTTACATCATGCCCCATTTAATCATAAGTCTGTTCGTAAGTAAATGAAGCTTCCTGTGGGGCGCTGCGGTCCTTATTATACCACACGTCACCCATTAGTATGTTATCGTACTTGTTTTTCTGACTGTTACATGTTACAATACGGGAGCCAGTTTATCTTTAGCTATAGGCTTCGACAGGTAGTGGGGGACAGTTTTCCGCTGTGCACATTTACTGAATATTATAATATTATTATTATTTTGTCGACGGTCAGTGCAAGGCTTTACTATAGTCAATATTAACAGTGGAAAATGTATTGTTTAATACTACACACTTTATTACTACTGCCTCCATTCCCATCCTCCACTGTTGTCATAGACTAGCTTTAAATGAAACCGAACAGGCAAGGGCGGGTCATATTTCAAAAGTGAACAAGATATTTTTTTGTGGGTGCGCCATACATCAATTAGTGAGAATCTACGGTTTTAGTCGAATACATGCATATATATATGCCGTAATACCCGGGTATATCCCAAACGGTTTATATTTTTTAAAACAACCCGTGGTTATAATAATAAACTCCTGAATATTCCATAATTTTTTGTTAGACATTAAGCATACACTTGATTTTTTTTAACTCAAAATTCCCAAAGAATCGTAATCTACCCGATTTTACCCGTGTAAATTTGTCTTCGGGTAATAATTGTTTTCTCCGGTGGCCAAGCTAACTCTAATATGATTCATATATTAAAAAATTGGAAAAAAAATTAGCTAAATGTGAGATTTGGAATTTTGCCAGAGTTCATTTTGCCAAAAAAGTTATAAGCAATTAGACTTTATTTACAAATTAGGAATGCATGTACATACACTATACATATATCACTCTATATCCTTTTTCGATCTACATTGGATATAGTGTTGTCGACGTTGTCTATATAATTGTTTTTAAAGTAAAATTAAAGTAAAGCATACACTTCATTATACTTAAATGCAAGTATTAAAAATGAGCCGACACTACACACGTAAAAGATAATTAAATCAAATCAAACACTGTTAAAATATAGACACATGTACCTATGTAATTTAGAGGTGCTATATTGTACATATAGACGTAGTTAAGCATACATAGTACACGATAATTCATTATGGCAAATCCGTATACTTGTCAAATCCCGTCATTGGTAAAGAGGGATTCAGCACATTTTATTATCATGAAATGTTCTACTTAAGCAATCATTGTATTCATTATACATGCAAATTGACTTATCTAATTAGTGATTCAAGTAACTTACAAATTGTGACATCTGCCTTAACATGGAGATGAATATTTGATAATTATTGTCAACTTTAAGAAGTCGAAATTATGAGCCTTTCCTATACGAAAGCATTGAGCAATATTTGTGCTGACGACTCGGGAATGTTCGTTCTCGTCATCCTTCAACTAGCAATTACTTTTTATTAATTTATTGCAGTAACCTAGGCATGTATATTTCACAAAACAGGATGGTAGAGCCATATTTATTTCCTCTACACCATCCGCACTATTGTAGCGACTCATCAGTCCTCATTGTTTTTACAGTACTGTCAGATACATTCGTATTATAACATATGTAAACATTGATATATCAAAATTCAACCAACCGAGCCATGCTCAATACCAAGAGACTGAAAATAAATTATTCTTAGACTGATCGCCAGACGAGCAACACTTAATTTATTTCTTGTTCTTCTGGAACATTTTATTCATCTGAAATTCACTCCACATAATAGATTATGGAGTTCAACGCTGATAATTAGATAATTTCCATAGTACTATTTATTAAACACATTAAGTTTATATTTTAAAACTTATTACACTATTATTATCTAGTGTAGTTAATTGCAATTAACATAAAAAAAAGTAAATTGAGATTAGGTTAACCACAATTCAAGTTAAAATGTCGTAATGATATAAGTCATACATGTTATCATAGTAAATTTGGTATGCTGATCACGATAGCAGTAAAAATTTTACTTGAAATTAGTTAATTGCAAAGTTAATTGAGATTTAGTTAACCACAATTACAGTTAAAATGTCGAAATTATATACGCCATACATGTTATTACACTAAATTCAGTATGCTGATCACGATAGAAGTAATATTTTTTTTAGACTAGTTAATTGCTGAGTTAATTGATATTTAGCTAACCACAATTAAAGTTAAAATGTCGAAATTATAAACGCCATACATGTTATTAAACTATATTTAGTATGCTCATCACGATAGAAGTAATATTTTTTCTTAAAACTAGTTAATGGCTGAGTTAATTGATATTTAGTTAACCACAATTAAAGTTAAAATCTATGACGTGATTTATGGGCAACCCCTTAATTTTTTTAAAGCTGCAATAGTCGTTTATTGGTAAACTAATTCCTGATTTTATGAATGATGCACTAATTTAATAATTTTATTCAATTATTTCATCATGTGCCGTATTTCCTGAAAAATGGAGATGATCCAAACCATTTTAATATCAGAATGGAGATGATCATAATTAATTTTAGCTCCAAAAGGAGAACATCAAACTTCAATCGTCATCGACGATATATGAACTACAGTACAGATGGATGTACGAAAAGCACCCACTCACCTTAGTTCTCCACAACACCCCGTTTCTTCCCCCCACCCATCAGCCAGGAAAATCACCAACACCAACTCCAATCCTGAGCGTGACTGGCTAGCCCGACTCAGTGGTGTGACCATGCCGTAGTATCGTCAAACCACCAAGCCGGGTTTGGTCCGATTAGTAATTAAATCAGCAACTTTTATATTGATTGTAATTTTTTGTCAACGTTAGGACTTTTGAATATTATTATTATTTTATCGCTGGTCAGTGCAATGCGTGACTATAGTCAACACTTATAATGACTAATAATGGAAAAAGTATTTTTTTATTACTACATACTTTGATTCTAGTGATTACTACTGCTTCCATTGCCATCCATCACTGTTGTCATAGAGAAGTAAAGCATTGTACTGACCATCGACATAATGAAAATACAATGTTCTGAAGTTACAACTTCCAATGTCTGTTTTATTATATTAGCTGATTTGATTTGGCGCTCAAATACATTCGCATCTACGAACATCGTTTCTCGACAGCATCCGCCAGTGCAGGTGGTAGCTATTGCTTAAGTTGACATCGGGTTGGAAGAAGAGTATTTGTTACTACTACTGTTGTCATAGCCTCAGCCGACGCCGACATTAAAGTAAACAACGACCGTAATTCATAATTTACATGGGATTTTGAGTCGACAACCACAACCACTTTATTTAAATTGAGTACTACTGCTTCCGTTGCCATCCACCACTGTTGTCATAAAAAAATAAAAACCGGGACAGGACCACAGAGCTTTTATCTATTGGATCAGCAACAACCTAATTCTTTGATTCTCAACTTTAATATGTGTTTTTTTTTTTAATTCTGACTGTTAAAGTACTGTCTATATCTGAACTTTGTCGACGTCGACACGGCACTGATTTGTACGTTAGAAGTAAAGTAAATTTTTACTACTCTCAACTATTACTACTCCACTCCATTGTCATAGTCACAGCCAACAATCAATGTCAATAACAACACGAATATTGCTTTAAACTAATTATAAGCAATAATACTGTAGACTTTCAACAACAATAATTTATAGATACTGTAAGTGTGGTCTCTAATGGAGCCATCACCGCACTAGGAGTTCGCAGAGAGCAGCCGCAAAATGTAAATAAATTGGTTTGTGAGAAACAGAAGTTTCGAACGAATAATAATTTAAGAGTTTTTATTAACAGTAATATTTTGAACGTGAATGTTTTACAATAGTTTGGAAAGTGTAGACTAGATTATACTTCTAAGAATAGAGAAAAGAAAGAGAGTAACCAGTCTGATTCAAGATATTGGTCAGGTAAATAAAGAGGTAAGGTGAGAATACGAGTAGTCGCAAAGATGGCGGTGACTCGTGGACTTGTAGACTGAAGCTAAGACGGTCGAGGTTCAGCTTTTTATATAAAAATGTTTAACACAGGGAGATCGAGAATTGGGTCTCGGATTAGGAGAAAGTGTAAAGTGGTAAAAGTGTAAAGTGGAGAAATTACCAAGAGAAAGGTAGATGTGTCACATGTAAATACAGGGAAAGTAAATGGCGGGCAATAACAGTGAGTGTGTTACTGAAGACTTCTGCCATACAGATACATGTGGTACAAGAAGAGAGAAAAAAGAACGGTGTGGCGTTTAGGAGTTTGAGTCACGTGAGAGGCGAAAGTACTAGGCGAAAGTCGATGTGACATGTGTTCATGTAATATGGTGAACGACGATTAAATTTTTTGTCACGATATGTTCTACACACGTACATGTAGTATACGATAAGGGAAAAAGGAACGATGTGCACGGCATCAAGAGGAACGCGGAATGATGCAGAGTACCATTTGTACATGAAATGTTATAGATGCTGACAATACTAATCTTTAAGAATGCTGTTTTCAACATTAAGCCACTGATTTGAAGCTACAGCGATCACGCAGTGTTTAAGCTAGAGATAAGTTAGCTGCAAAGTGTCTAAACTGATTGGTGTTGGCTGGTGTAGATTCACATTTAGTTACTTGGAATATATTGTAGATGCGAACTACAAAAGCGCTTATTCCACTTAGTTCTGCACAGTGTTACTAAATTGTTAACTACTTTTATGTAAAACAATAACGTGTTGTGGTTCAATTACTTTAATATAAATAACAACACAATAGTAACAATAATTAACAACACTGTACTGATCCCAAATAAAACTGCAATTAATCACTAACAGCTGCATTAACTGTAATTTGATGCATGGACAGCAAACGCTTTGCGTAGGATTAAGATGAATGTAATATCAAAAATGAAGTCAGCAATGGTGGTGACTGTTCTGAATGAATGAGTATGGACGATCCCTGAATATCTATCACCTGTGTATTTATGTTTATGAGATGTTAAAATATTTTGAAAAATAATGGGGGTACAGACAAATACGATTATAAAGGACTTTGCCCTGCCATTTCCTATGAATTTTTAATATTTGTTTTGAAAATTCCAAAAAAAGGTCTTAAATTCGTCCCTTACAACCAAATTATTCCTAATATCGGTTCCCTTAAATCCGGACAATTTTAACCTTGTAAGCATAGCTGGCCAACCAAATGATTTAAAGGCCCTTTCAACAGGATATCCCTTTAAACCGGGTCCTTTATAGTAGGATTTGTCTGCTTAAAACTATGATGTTGTCATTTATGGACAGTTCCAGAATATCTATAACCTATTCCCAGCGTGTGTGTCATTCTGCCGGTAATTTCGTGAGTGAAGGACGTGCGGTGTTTTTGGTCTAAGAAAAATTGTTTTTTTTTGTGTTTGTGTTGTGAGAGTGGGAAGAAACGGGAGTCAGGATGAAGAATTTGCCGGAGAACAAGAAAAGTAAGGTGGCTTTTTCAGATAATGGCTTTTGTGCCTGATACCGGGGTTTTTTTGTGTAGAGGGGGTGTTTTATTTTTGCTTATAAATATCTGTAGATTAGTGTGTAAAATATACGGGATGGGCTGGCGGCTGGTTTCTCAATATCTGACTACAGGCCCTCTCGTAAAGTAAATCCTCGTAAATCCTCTCGTAATCCTCCCGTAAATCTTTTCATAAGATTAGTTCGTCGGTTGGTGGGTAGATGGCACTCCCGATGCTATTTAAACATCGTAACTGATGATATGATGTGTCAAGAGCATATTTTTTGTGTGATGAAATAAATAACAGACGGGAATCCAAAATTCGATTTAAACTTCCTGCCTGTCTTATTATTAGGAGATTTATTTATGTCAGGGGCCTCCACTACGTACTAACTGTGTGTAAATGGGACTGGTTGTGGCATAGGTATAGGATGGTTGTGTACTCGTCTGCTGCATGTATATGGGTATGGTTTATTAGGTCACCGTGTACTGAGTCGGGTATTTGTGTCCCGTCACTACTTACATGTGATGGGGGTACGCCAGGACATGGTATATAAGACTGCTATAGGGAAAGGGTCCATGCCGGGCCTGCACGTTGGGGTCCTGCCGAATGCATTTGTCTAGTTCTATACTATATAGAAATGAACAATATTGTTTCAGATAAGGGGCTGGAGGGTGGGGCTTCTGCTAAGGCTGGGAATACAGTGGAGGGGCGGAATGTGGTTTCCCGAGAGATGGAGTTGGCACTCTTGGGAGACTCATTGAATGACTCCAGCTCAACTTTTACGTCTATGGCTAGCCATGGGGGAGATGGTGTTGATGCTGTAGATGTTTTAGAAGGGGGAGGGGTCAAGGGAGTGGGGGTTGTTACTGACAGGGTCAAAAATCTGAAGTTGAGGGATAATGAGGGATTCAAGGTGGGAGCTGGACCTAGGCCATCGTCTGGAGGGTTGGGAGGGGGGGAGGGTTCACTTCTAAAAATACTGGGGAGGGTGGGGGTGGATTAGTTGCTAGGAATCTCGTGGTGCCTGTTTGCCTGTCATCTGTAAAGCCAACAGGCACCCCTGACACTCGGAGCCCGGTTCAGGTTAGGAAAGCCTACAAGAATAGGAAGAAGAAGGAGCAAAAAAGGAGGAAGAGGGCTCTTCAGAATAGTGGGGGTGGGGAGGCTGATGGCAGCTCTACTATGTCAATAGTGAGATCTGCATCTGGGGGTTCTCCTGTGGAGGCAGCTCCTAACAAAGCCTTCAGAGATAGAGATCTTGCCAAAAGGGAACAGCAACATGATGTTGTGTTGGGTAATGAGGGCGCGGGGAAGGAGAGTCTCGCTGCGCCAAAACTTGTGGATGGCTTTACTGGCTGTCTGGTGCCTCCTAGCAATAAGAACTCAATTCTTATTGGTCTAGTGGGTATGTCGGAGAATAAGAAAGTGTCAAAAGCAATGTTTCAACATTTTAAAATTAAAATGATTGCGCGGGTGAATAAGGTGGTGGATTCTGCAGGCACTGGTTGTTGCATGTTTAAAGGGATCTACTTGGTGCAGGGGGATATTCGAATAGATGGCGAGAATTCGGCGGCATGTGCATGGGCTGGCGCTGCTAGTAAATGCAAAGTTTGGGGAAGCGTTAAGAGAGAAAAGAAGTTCTTTCCTGGTGCGCTCTCTGTGGCTTCAGTTAAGAGATCCAAGTTAAGGGTGACAGTGGAGAGACAGGGATCTGCGAACAGCATGTGCGATGCTTTTGCGGAGTTCCTAGTCCTTCTGAGGGATCGCAATGCGAGGTTGGTCACGAAATCGTGGTTGCCGGTGTCGTGGAAGTTAATAACCAAGCTCGGACAGCCTTTACAGGTCTGGCATTTTACAGTAGATATGGAAACTGTGAAGTTCCTGTCTGTACTTGGTTTTAAGCTCCACTTCGGTCTGGGTATGGTCTTGTTTGAGGTGAGCGGGATGGGGGCTGAGGGCGGTGGTGCTTGAGGGTATTAACTCTTAACATCGGGTCGGGTCAAAAATCTGGGCGGGTAGGGGGGGGGGTCTCTCCCATGGCCCTTTTCACTATTGATCTGACCCAAATTAACATGCACCACTCAAAAGCGGGGGCCCTGAGCTTATGCGGTCTCCGCGATGGAGTAGTGCGACACGAACGTCGCGTAAATGGCACCACTGCTCTTAGTCGTCCGGTCTGCGCTCATATTTGTCTCATACAAGAACCGTACTGTTACAAAGGAGCTGTGAGGGGTCTGAGTAAGTCTGATTAAATTTTAGTTTCTAATTTGCATGTTGTACCGCGCTTATGTGTTCTGATATCTAGAAATGTTAAGGCTCATTTGCTAGTTGAGTTTACGGACAGGGATACAGTCTCTGTTTTAACGTGGTGGGGTAAAGGTCCGATGGTCTTTGCCTCTGTGTATATGCCGGGTGAAGCTGTTGATCCTTCTGGGGATCTTGTGCGCAAACTGGTTGACTATTGTCAAGTCAAGAAGCTACCCCTCATCATGGGTACTGATGCTAATGCACAAAATATGGTGTGTGGTAGTAGTACCGACACTAATTGCAGAGGTGAAGTACTGTTTGACTACATTATGGCGACTGATCTTTCGGTTGTGAATCAGCGTAGTTCTTCTACGTTTTTTGTAGCAAATAGGAGTGAGGTTATTGTTATCACGCTGGCAAATAGATTAGCCAAAGCATGGGTTGATGGATGAATTGTATCAAATCACGAATCATAGTCTGATCACAGGTACATTCGCTTCGTGTCAAGGCTGGCCTGCCAGTGGCTGTTTGCTGTAGAAATATAACGAAAGTGAATTGAAGCAGATATTCCGCTTGTTTAGGGGAGAGAGTTTCCATAGTTACTGATGGGCACATGCAGAGGGACTAATAGCTGCGTAGACGGTAGACGTACTAAAAAAGTGCTCGTTAATTTCTGTACTATTTTGTAAAATTTTATACTCTAAACCTGCTCTAATTGAAATTTTCTGCATTGTATTTTAAGCGTTGTTACTTGCTCTACCAGCTACAATAACTTGAATACAGAAAACTAATTGTTACACAACAAATATCTCAATTCTACTCCAACCACGTTCTTTTCATATACTTAACACATGAACCTGTGTGTGAACTAAACCAACCGGTACTTCTGAACTTATCAACATCAATCATCATGTCTAAAATTCTGACAAAATTAAAATCTCAACATGCGGCTGCCCAGGATTTGATTTCAATACTTCGAAAGTTTCAAAAATCTACATCTCGTTTTTGAAAACGGACTGATCAACTACTAAATTTAATTGTTGAAGGTATAAAAATCGTCAAATCCGAGGACAAAGTTCACAAATCACAAGGTTCTATACTGAAAGACGAAGTGAAATGTAAAGAACCTTACATCAAAACAGTCACGTCGGAAGTAATTCAAGTTAGGAGTAATTTACTTGCTAATATTAATGCTAAAAAAAATCTGAACCTTCTATTTGTTGTACTAAATTCAACACCAAAATCGTCTCAGAAAACTCAAACATTCGAAATTGCAAAGGTCTTAGATTTCAAAACTAACTCAGTTAAACCCCCCACATACAATACTACAAGATGGACTAAGCATTCCTTTGCAATTAGAAGTGGCTTTGTAAAAACTAAGGATTTTCATATCAACATGTTGAGGTCACTAGAACTAAATAGCTCAAACTTTTGTGTCATTGATTTCCCCTGTGATCGAATAAAGATTGAAAAATACCTTCTTCCTAAGCTAATCAACTGAGAGAAAATACGACCGTGAAGGCAGGACTAGGGACCCACGGAAGCCTCATCGTACAAAACAATAACAGATTCAATTATCAAATTACTGATGGCTCAAGATACTTTATTCTTTTCAAAATACCTAGTTATCTGCACCCTCAAAATTCTACTCCGCTACATTGGAAATCTGTATCAAGATTCTTGGAAGAATACCAGTAATACATTTTGGAAACCTATTAGTGATTCTAGGATTTGAAGAGCATCTGACCAGACTGTTAAACTTATTGTAACCTAAATACTTTATGTCCCACCTCATACAAATATAACTATTGGTACATACTTGTATCATAAATAGTATCTATACTTATACTTAAATTGCACCAATTAATGATATTGTATCAGGTAATGTCTTATTTTGTACTCAACGTACATGTCAAACAACTTACCTAATACGCTAAGTGTGAAAAATTTCAATGAAATATAAACTTACTTTAAATTTCATTATACATATGAATAATTAAATTTGCTATACCAGTTATCAAGTTAACTTTGTAATTTCATGAATGTTATGGGTAATCCCCGCAGAACATTGAATAAATTCGTATTTGTATTCGTATTCGATGGGCAGCTGCACAGTGTTGATGATGTTATTGCTGTGGCGGCTGACATTGGTAAGGCTATGATGAATTCTCTTGATGAGGTGTGCCCGCTAAACACATATAAACGACGGGATAGGGTAGCGTCGTGGTGGACAAATGAGCTTACAGCTCTCCGTGTGGGTGTAACCACTCTCTTCAAGAGCATGGGTCGTCACCAACGCGACCCTGTTAGATGGAGGGAGTATAAGGAAGCTCGCAATGTATATTTGTCTGCTGTGCAAAGTGCAAAAAAGGTCATAGACCGATTTTGTAGTGGAGTAAGTAAGTTTGGAGATGCTGTGAAGTGTCTGCGGAGCCTGGAGGGTAATGTGATAAGGATAATGGGGTCAATTCATGATGATGTTACAGATACGTCTACGACGTCTATGGATGAAACTCTGGATGTCCTTCTTCGGCATCACTTTCCTGGGCTAGACGTCAGGGAGGGGCATTTTACTGAGCACGGTATGCAATCTCTAGGATTGCATAACTGCTCAGAGATTGTCACTAAAAGGAAGGTGCAGGCTGCTGTGTGGAGCTTCAGTCCGTACAAATCTGCGAGGGCTGATGGTATCCAACCTGTGTTGTTGCAGAGGAGTTTACTAGTGATTTTGGGGCGGTTGGTTGCGCTGTATCAGGCTTGCCTAGCACTGAGTACTGTACTGCTGTGCTGGAGAGTGGCCAGGGTAGTATTTCACCTAAGCCAGGAAGATAAGACTACTGTAAGGCATCTTTGTGGAGGCCAATACAGCTAGCTCCTGTTTTGTTGAAGGTCCTGAAAAGCCTGGTGAATGGGCACATCAGGACACCTGAGTTTTAGAGCAGGCTCAAAGCGAATCATCAGTTTGCGTACTTGAGGGGTCTCTCCACAGATGCAGCTATTCATAGGATAGTTGCGTATGTGGAGAGGGCTCTTGAGTCGGGACAGATGGTCCTAGGTGCCTTTGCCGACATTAAAGGGGCCTTCAATAATGTATTATTTAGTGCCATTTCCTCCGCACTGGATAGGTTTGGTGTTTGCTCTTTGTTAAGGAGGTGGATCGACTTTAGTCTTAGACACAGAAACATCGTGTCTGAGATTAGTGGTTGTTCTAGAAAAAGAAGTGTGAAGAGGGGGTGTCCGCAAGGTAAATTAATATCACCGCTATTGTGGAACCTAGTCATGGATGGTATTTTGACCAGGCTTAGTTATAGGGCGTCGTCTACTCTGTCACAGGGGTATGCCGATGATACAGGGGTTCTTCAAAGCGGCAAGGTGCTTCGCATACTCACTCAACGAGTCACTGATGGTCTGGATATTATCAGTGACTTGTGTGTGGGAGTGGGGCTGCGCCTTAATGCTGAAAAAACTGAATTGATACTGTTTACTAATAACACTAGGCTATGTCCCAATCCTGTTAGGTATAGGGGCGTGAACCTGTTGATTCGACGTACAGTAAGGTACTTGGGCGTTGTGCTTGACAAACACTTGACGTGGATGCCACACTGCAAGTCAGTGGAGAGCAGGACGCAAGTCACGTTTGCCACATGCAAACGAATGGTTGGTAGGAAATGGGGTCTATCTTCCACGGTGTCGAAAAAGACTTACACTGCCCTTGTTCGTCCTGTGATGGAGTATGGGGTTGTGGCTTGGTCTCGTGTGCTGAAGAAAAGCTCGTATGTCAAATTTTTGTGTAACGTACAGCATCAGGCGTGCCTTATAATAACTGAAGGGCTTCGATCAACGCCTAGGGCGGTGATGGAGTCTCTTGTTGGCCTTATTCCTATAGACATATGTCTTATGGGTGTGGCCGTCAGGTCTATGCATAGGCTTAAAACGAGGGGTCTGTGGGTAAAAAACTCTGTTTTTGGGCTCAACTAGTCAAACTGTAATCTGTGAGAGGTGGCGATTCTGTGTCCCTATTCTACAGATGCCAGTGGACTGGTGTTATAAGAGTCTGGAGAATCGGAAGTTTAATGTGGAACTAGGGTCGCGGGCGGATTCGGCTTGCGATGCATCTTTTCTAGGGGAAGGGATTGTCTGCTTCACAGACGGCTCGCGGGATGGTGACAATACTTAATGTGGTGTTGTGATTGAGGACAGAAACCAGGGTGTAACCATTTTGGCTTCGTCTGTGTATCTCGGGGGTGATGCCTCTGTATTCCAGTGTGAGATCCTTGGCATCTCTTTGGCGGCCCATTGGCTGCTGGAGTTCTTTGCGAGCACTTTCCAGGCCTAACACTGTCTTAAGTGTTGTATGGGACTTACACTAACCTTAACAGACTAGCTGAGAGTGGCTGTGAGGTGGTATTAAAATGGATTCCTGCGCGTTAGGGTTTCGGGGGTAATGAGGAGGCGGATAGGCTAGCAAAGGCCTCGTATGATAGGAGTTGCGGCTACATGACAAAGGAGCGCAGACAAAAGAGCGCAGTCATTGGAGCGCAGGTACATTAGAGCGCGGGACATTAGAGCGCAGCAGACAAAAGAGCGCAGACAAAAGAGCGCAAAACTATACAGTGTAAGGAAAAAATATCGGAATTTATAAATGAGTGAAATATGAGTGCAATGTGCAAGGCAGTAGAGTTTGAGAAAAAATGAATGCGTTTCCGACGTAACAACAAAGTCAATTTAACGCAGCTCTTGGAAGTAATTAGTGTATAAATGGGTTTTTTGTGGGTTATTGTATATAATTTGTACGTCAACAATAAAGTAACAAAAAAAACGTATTGAGGGATGCCGTAATTTTTAACAGTATATTACCTATGCATAAACTCAGACAATTGACGTCAATCATGAACCAAAATTTTCCAAATTAAAGTAGATAATTTCATTCTACATGTTTGTACTCATTAATACTATTGATAATTGATTTTATTTTTTCTGTTTATTTAACCTCCTAAGGTTACGATAGTTTACAAAAAAAACATCAACACTTGCAAGCTAAAATTTAACAGAGAATCTATAAATATTTTAGTTTAAAGTTTACTACAAAAAAATTAAAAAGTTTGCCTTTCTCTAAATGCACTAGAATCAGTGACGTCAATAGCTGTTACCTACTGCAGTACCGTTGTAACTGTAGTAAACTGAACGCAAGCTTTAATTTGCTAAAAACAAACTAAGTTTTAACTATTGAATTCATTTTTTTAGAGATTATATATAAAACTCATGCATTAATTTGTTCTTGAACTCTACTGCCTTGCACTCATATTTAACTCATTTATAAATTCCGATATTTTGTCCTTACACTGTGTAGTTTTGCGCTCTTTTTTCTGCGCTCTTTTGTCTGTTGCGCTCTAATGTCCTGCGCATTATGTCCCTGCGCTCCAATGACTGCGCTCTTTTGTCTGCGCTCTTTTGTCTGCGCTCTTTTGTCTGCGCTCCGATGTCCGGTTCCCGGGAGTTGCGCTAGGCAGTTTGGTCCTAGGCCAATTGTTCCAGTCCCTCTCTCCGCTGTCCACGGTGCTATTGCGCGGTGGACTAGACGTGAGCATGAAAGACAATGGACTGGACTACGCAACTGTAGGCAGGCCAAGCTATGGATTTCGGCACCTTTGTACGGTAATGCGTCATTGCATTGGTACGATATCCTAGAAATCAACAAAGATGGTTGATTGGGTTAGTGACGGGGCATGGGGCTTGGGGTGCTTATGGTTGGAGAATTGGAGTGTTAGACTCCCCTATGTGCGTGCACTGTGGGGAGGAGGATGATACACCGATTCATTTTTTAACTGTGTGCCCTGCCTTTGTACTTGTGAGAAACCTCTATCTAAGGGAGTGTCTTATCACGTTGGAGATGTTGGGTCAAGCGTCGGTGGCTCATTTAGTGGCGTTCTCGCGCTCTACGGGCAGGCTTGCGGATTGACCTGCGTTCCTTTCTACTACTTGAGGGGGAGTTTGCAATAGGCCATTATTACAAAGGCCTCGGCGGCGTTGGTCTCTCAAGACCAAACCCCTGTGAATTAATAATAATAATAATATACCCATCGTGTCTGACGTAGCAGACCACAGACCATTGAATACTGTAGCTGAGACTGGTTTGGTTATGTACTACAAGATATGCATACTTGTATTTACAGCGCAGAGCTTTAAAATTTCGTGGTATGTACATGCACATTCTATTTGCTTACACGTATCTATCGGTTTTTGGGAAACTCACTTTCCTGATACTTGACATGGGTCCAGTTAACTGGTAATTGTGAAGAAGTGGTCAGTCCGATCAAAGTTAAAAAACAATACAGGCCTGCACGCTCGCATTTCTGGTTGTAAAAAAAAATTTCAAGACAATCGAATAAACGGTTTGACCTGTAGCGTGGGGCCAACAGGCGGACAGACAGACGGATCATTTCAATAGATTCAGCTAAAGCTCAGCATCTAAAAACTGTCCCCTAATCCCCTACCACACATTGAAGTCTTTAGCTAAAGACAAACTGGCTTCTGTATTGTCACAGTTAGGAAGACAAGTATGAATACATATTAAGAGGTGACAATAGCGGAAGGGTCTGGGGGTTGCCTCGCCCCCCCCCCCCCCTCTAGTATTCGGAAATTACTGCAGATACGAATGTAAGTAGGTACCTATAATAACTAGAAATAAGACCCCCTTGTCATTCAACGGGTTCGTTGTAAGGGCAGTCTCGGTCGGTGGAATAAAAATTTTAAAAACGCTGCACAGTTCCACAGACCAAGACGGCGGCCCATACAACAAAACCGTTGCATGGCTACGGGGGCCTTATTTTTAGTATTATTATATTCGGAGGTTGGCGTCATAAATATTTAGGTAGGTGCATCCTGAAAACATATTCTTTCTGAGTTTTGAAGAGAGGGGATCAGAATTGAAGAATTTGGCATGACGCTAATGGCATCACGCCAAAATTAGTTTTCGTATAAAATGTCCTAGTTTGAGTTTAAAATCTAGCATCTCTATCTGGAACAGTTATCGCCAGAAATTTTTAAGCTAACACAAAAATTCAAATAAATTGTAATTGAGATAGATCATCTAAATTAAAGTAATACCAAATTTGGTAAACTAATTAACGATAAAAAGAAGCCATAGTATATATAGCCACAAATAATCATCCCTTAATTTTATTCCAAGATTGGAGAATGAAAGGCATAACTGTCTGTCACGTACATCACCCCAACCACCGTAACCCTTCAGGATTGGTCTTTTTATTCCTTTATTAAGAACTCCGATCGTTAGCTTGCCCGGAAAAAGTAAGGCATGTTGTGCCTTGAGAATTGCTTCGCTGGCGTTGGCTCCGGTATGAGGATTACATACTTTTTGTTTGTGGTGCATCCCGCAATCCCCAATGTGAAAAATTCTTGGCGCCTTCGCATAAAGAACAGTCATGGGCGTATCGACGCAGGTTTGAGCAACATGAAGTAAGCTCCAATCCCAGTTGTAATCGTCATACTCACAAAACGTGGGTGCACATTTTTTGATTGTATCCCATGTGCTACGATTGAATGACATTCCCATAATTGTGTTAAGGTTGATTGTGTAATTTGCGACCATAGCTCTAGAATGTTCAGCTTTAATATGCCATGTGTTGAATAATGTGCCCGGAGCAAGGATGTTGCAACCATGACAAAAGCCTTGCACCATTGATGCTTTCATGAGGTGCAGAACCCATAGAAAGTCCGGAGCCACATAGTTATCTTCTTCGAGAAATACAATAATTCCTGTGTAATTACGAAGAGCAGCTGCCTCGTTAAAAACAAAATGTGCCTTCCACCACCAGTGATGCTTTGTCTGCGTTCTGGAAGCTTCTCGATAATGACCATGAACGTCTGGGTAGTTTGCATTGCTGCAATTAGTCTCCTGAGCTTCTTTCTGGGAAATATTACGACCGCAATCATCCGCGCTCTGCCCGGGGAAATCTGAGGGATTAAGCTGAATGGAATGCGGGTAGAATATCTGCAAAACTCGAGCAAAATCAATACTACGGATGACTTGATTAAGCTGTGGCAAGTAAAAGTCGTGGGAAAATATTAGGAGTGAATTTTCTATGTTCTTAACTCTGGACAAACTATGAATGAGAAGACGTAAATATTCCAGCCTGGAGTGCACCTGAATCAATAGCACAATCGTCCCTTCATTTATTGGTCCAAACTTAGCTGTGTTATGCACACGCTGCACTTTATTTGCAAATTTTATTTCTCGATATATCTCGTCGATTTCTGCAGTGCTTAAAGGCGAAGAGTAATGTAAGTCGACAAAAGCTGAAGTTTTCATTTTTCTATGCTCTGTCTGACCGGTCTCATTTGCACTAGATATATTTCGTTCATCACCCACGATTTCCAATTCCGCCCCTCTAAGCCTTCCCAGACTACTTAATGATTTATTGATGAAATTTTTGGCTCGAGATCCAGGACCTCCATGAATGTGCATGTACACGTAATGCCAAGCAAGTGTAATTATTACAGTGATGGCGACTGTAATCAAGAGTGTTTTACTGGCTCGTGCTTTCCCTCCACAAAAACATGATTTATGAATGGCAGTCATTGCGCCGGAGGTGGTTTCATGCCCATTCTCGGTGTCTCAAACATCATGCTTAATTTTATTTCTCGGCTTCAAAATGTTGTTGCAGGACTTTTCCTACCCTCGAACAAACCTAGGACACATTAATATATGTTAAGCATAATCTATTATTGTAATTTCATTGTTTTTATGAATCATTATAACATAACATAATCGTCTATATTTAACATAGCACTTCATCAATACCCAAACGGATCCACTGAGCCTACCAACGACATCATTTATTGGCGATCCCATAAAGTAGTTTGTGCTGCTAACAGTCCCTTGCAGTTCAGATTGCTTATGTGTTAATTGACGAAAAGGAATTAAAAATTTCGAATTTTAGAATGGGTATAAAATTTAATCTGACCAACGTTACTGCTTATAAACTGCCATTAAACATGGGCCATAGCTCTTGTTTTATTAATATATACATAATAATAATTTATTTTCAGAGTCGTCATGGCCCGTGGCCTACACAACTATTGGGTTTTAGATTACAGAGTAGATTTCAGGTAAAATGTGTTTAAGTAAATAAAAAGAGAATTAGGTACGTTAGGTAGGTAATACGAAGAAAAAATAAAATTTAATGCCCAAATCTCGGGGGTCTATCGTGAGGCATAGCTTGACATTTGATTTGCACTCGCACTACACTCGTACGAGTGCAGGTCAAATCTTGTGCAGTCAAACTCCACTCACTTGAGTGCATTCAAAAGGTTTTTGCAATCAAACTCCACTCAAGCTAATTACACGTTCAGAGTGGAATATTGTCTGCACTCCACTGTGTGGGTGCAACTCTTTGGCGACATTTACATACAAAAATACATCCTTGGTGTGGCGCGAAGTTTAAAAATCGTTGCACTCTGAGTGCAGTCAAGGTGCACTCCGCTCTGCTCCCTTGAGTGCAATATAAATTCCTTGCACTCGCACTCCGCTCACTGAGTGGAGCGGAGCGTAGTGCAGATTTAGAGCGGAGTGCAGCACTCCACTCGGTGAGTGCGCCCAACTATGTTGTGGGGTAGATTATTCTTGCAAGTACGCGAAGGAGCTTAAACAATAAAACTATTATTTATTTATTTTATATCAATAAATAAAATGATGTAAAACTTTTTGCACTACGAATAGTTTGCCTGTTCCCCTAAAATTTTAAATAAAAATAATAATAATTTATTCATTGGGTCGATTTAATCGAAGTTTGTTGACGGATCCCAACCTTCGCTGCACCAACAGTTATGCATCCGTTGGTGTTGTTTACCAAACACACGGGAATGCAGCGGTGGACATTCCGATAGCATCACTGCATTCGCCGTGTATAATGAGAACATGCTAAGATGTTCCATCTATATCACTTTGAAGATACCAATGGAATGGTTACTAGACGTAACAGTGTAGACATTACCTCAAGCACCACAAAGAAGCATGCGCAACTTCTCAGTGAAACTACAAAGATAAACACTGATACCTACACAACATTTGTACATGTTGACGACAGAAACAAGGGAGTCGCTATCCGCTTGTTTGAGGACAAAACTACTACACCAAGATCGAAGTTGATTCCAAACATACAGCCAGAGGCACAAATCACAAAGAAACAGCCAGAGGCACATTGATTGATTGATTGATTAAACTTTATTTACGTGTTGATGTGTTAGTTTCTGACAGTATTGCTAATTTTATTTCATATTTTTGTTTTTAATTTCAATTTATTTTAATTAATTAAAAAAATAAATTACATAGATAATAAAAGAATAAAACTTACAAAAAAACATACGTGGCTTTAGGTTGTTGCACTGTATTTTACTACATACTTATAATAATAATATAGTTTAAATAAAATTATGAAATATTGTTGCATACGCATTATTAAAATCTTAAACATACATCAATATTTATTATAATTATTTTTTAGTTGAGTTGTAACACTAAATTCTATTACACGTTGGCCACATGCTTTAACTATATACTTATAAACTATACAGTAATATAATATATATGCAGTGATAAGCATTAGCATACAGCATTAGTATTAAATATATTATTATATACGGCATACGGTAGGTAGGTACTACTTAAGGTAGTTAAGGTACTTAGGTACTCCACGGTAGTCCACAGTACTCCACAGCGTAAAGCGTACAGTGGACAAAAAAAGATGCTCTTTAGACGGGGGTCGGCCCAGAAAGCAGGCGGAATGGAAATTTCACAGTCGAAGGCATGGGCTCCAGCAAGCTCCACACAGCTCCAAAACTCGAGGAGTCCGTTTTATTTTTCTTGGAGGGCTCATATGCGCCTTCTTTTTGTCAAAAAAAAGACCGATTAAAAAGACGAGAAAGACCTCATTTTGTTCTCGTTTGGCTTACATTGAATAGTAGTAAAGAATCACTAACAGGATTTGACAATATAATTATCAAATTGACAAATGTCAAACATTTCAATTTGGTGATTTACAGGTACATATACAAGGTATAAATTAACTGTATAACATACAATAGAAATATTAGATGATTAATAACATAGGTAATGAATTAAAAAGGTTTCTTAACTAATACGTAAATTAATGAATAGATAACAACTAATACTAAATAACAGGTATATAAAGTAATATCTTGGTTGCTCTTCTCCTCCCTAATTTTTCTAACTTATAAAATTAAAGCTTAATGTATATATCATTTCGAGTATTAAGACACCATAACGAAATATTACTCTTAAATGCTTCTACAGATATCTCAGGATCTCTAATTTCTACAGGAATCATATTCCAATTTTTTACTCACAAGAATAAGCAAGACTTTGGGAAAAATGTTGATCTATTTTTAGGCCTTTCCAAAAGTGAAACGAACTTATTTCTACTATTTTCATTATAGGCAATAGTGTTAATTATAGAGCTTACAGACTTAAATATGAGTATCTTGAACACAAACAATGATCTATAGTACAAAATACGCTCATTAACATAAAATAAATTACATTCTCCATATAGGAATAGTATATCAATTTTAGATTTATCTATTCTTCTCTAAGTGTAATTTTTACTTTTATAAATATGTGGAAAACAATATCGGCCTAATAAGTTATCTTTTTTAGATTTTATTAAATTAATTTAAGTAGTGCTTACTGAGCTCCATATTATAATTGCATAATCAACTATAAAGAGTACAAAACAATTATTAGGTAGCTTAAAAATATACAGTGTTACATACTTTTTTAATGACATGATACAGTGCATAGCTGAGGAGACTTTTTTTAAAACTTTGTCAAAGTGGTTAGAAAAGCTCAGTGTCTCGTCCAAAATGACACCTAAGTACTTGAAAGAATAAACCCTATTAATAATGACTCCATTAAATTTAACATTACCAATATCAGTTTTAATTTTGTATCGAATCTTATGAAAAACCATATACTCAGTTTTTTGAAAATTAATTTTCACACAAATCACAAGGATACAGCCAGAGGCACAAATCTCAAAGAAACAGCCCGAGGCACACATTTTAAAGATACAGCCAGAGGCACAAATCTCTAAGATACAGCCAGAGGTACAAATCTCAAAGATAGAACTATAGGCACAAATTTTAAAAGTACAGCTAGCGGCGCAAATTTAAAAAATACAGTGAGAGGCACAAATTAAAAAGATATTGCCAGAGGCGAGAATTATAAAGAATTACTTACCAGCAAAATTGACGGACTTATACAGTGGAACTCGGATAACATAAACACTAAAGTGAGACCCGAATAACACGGACTTACGCAGTGGAACTTGGATAACACAAAGACTACAGTGAGACCTAAATAAGACGGACCAACACAGTGGAACTCGGATAACACAAAGACTACAGTAAAACTTGAATAGGACGGACTTATACAGTGAAACTAGGACAACACAAAGACTACAGTGATACCCTTATATCACACATACTACAGCGAGACCTAGATAATACGGCAACTATAAGAAGACACAAATAACTCGTACGCTACAGTAGGCCACATGTATAACGGATACGGATAAAGTATTGACTCGACAGAGAACAAGCAAAGGTTGATGCAAAGCACACCTAAGCAATAAAAACACTCTCAGTCAATTACGACAAAATAACTCGTTCCTATATGGATTAATAATAGAAAATTTGACCAAAACTAATTCATAATTCAGCGATTGGCGACGCCGACTTTGAAATAAGCAACTACTCATTGGCGACGCTAATAAGTGTTGCCTGTTTAACCTATGCCGAACATAATTAAAGACGGAAACCAAATAAATAAAACCCCCTCCTCCCTCCCAAGAACTGGATATACTGACAACTACTGAAGAGAATAAAAAGCGTAAACTAGCATTTGAGGACGACGATAAAGACAGCAAAAAAGCGAAACCAGAAGCATTGACTGTCGACGACTTGCTGGAACTAGACAAAACTGAGGATAAGGAAATTACCGACAGCACCAAAATGAGTTTTTAGGACGTACTAGATGCCATCTCGCGAGGAAATTTAGAAGTAACAACTAACTTATCAAGTAAAATAACAGCAACAAAGAACAGCATTCAGGAGAGACTCGACTTAATTGAACACGCACTCAATGACAAGGTTGACGTGCTAACGTCGCGGATCCAAATTCTGAAAGAAGAAAATGAGCAACTAAAAGAAAGAATTGTCACTTTAGAGCAGAACCCAATTAGCTCCAAAACTGCTAGCAAGGAGCTGGAAAAACAAATCCTCAGAATGCAACTGGAGGCCAGAAGAATGAATCTCATCTTCACTGGTAAAAAAGTGGACTAACTAAAGACAAGCATGGTAAAGCGACAACAATTGAACGAAATGACGTAGATATGTTTTGCTTATCCGAAACCTGGATTTCTGAACCTAATGACGACTTAAAGAGAATTTTTAATAACTACCCCATTATCTTGACTCCTGCAGTAGGAACAAGAGGCAGAAAGAGTAAAGAACTCATCGTAGGCATGAAAAATACCATATCAACGTTATGCAAACTTACACACCAAGACCGATACAAGACCGCTATTGAATACACCTTTGAAGGCAAACTTACGCTGGTCGTTTTTGCATATATACCTCCAGCGTCTCAATACGACGATAAAATTGACAATCTTTTTATAGATACGCCGCAAATAAGTAGGCAAAACTGCACCATTCTGGGAGATCTGAACAGTAAAATAGGCAATTGGGAGAATGAATCAGAATCCGCACTAAACTTTGGAAGGACAAGAAAATCGGTAGACCCACACACAAACAAGAGAGGAAACAAATTGATTGAACTAGCAACTACCTATGACCTAATAGTTTTAAACGGAAGAAACCTCTCTGACCGACATGGTAAACCAACTTTTATTGGACACAATGAAAACAGTCTAGTGGATCTATGCTTGTGCAATGACAGAGTATGCGAATACATAGAGGACTTCTCAGTCATCGAAAGCCTGGAATCTGATCATCTCCCAGTACTAATCCAAACCACACAGAATAAACAAAAACCTAAAGACACTGCCGCAGTTAGGAAAACACGTATACAATGGATTTAGGAGAAATCAATGGACTTCCAAATGCAACTAAAAAACGACAGTAAAGATCTTGACAGCAGTCATTGTGACTTTAAGACTCTTAAAGACCTGATCTACAGTACAGCAAATAAAGTTGGAAAGAGCACGGAAACAAAAAGTAGCGCAAGAGAAGAATATGGTCCCAAACGGTTTGACAAGGACTGTAGCACCGCAAAAAAAAATGCACTCCACCTACTGCCCAAATACAGAAAAAGACCTACTGCGCAGTGGTCCATGCACGGACGTCCTTAAAAGCCTCATACTTGCCAAGAAGGACTATCGTAGAATATGCACAGATAAAAAAAAGCTTTCTATGAAAATGTACAGAAGGAAATTCATCACAGCAAGGACTCCACAACCTACTGAAAGGTCCACATGCTTAGAGACAAGAAGCATAGCTTAAAATCAAATGACATCACCAAGTCGCAGTGAGATGCCCACTTCTGGATTGTCTTCGAAACCACAAAACCGGACGTCGAAGAAGTTTTAGTCTCAAACGGCTCAGCTCTAGCATGTGACACTGCCTTACTTGACGCTGAGATCACTATGACAGAACTCCTCATAAAAGAATTCAAGTAGACATAGAAAAGGAAGTGAGCAGAGTTAAAATTAACCCTGATTAATGCAAAGAAGAGCAAGAAATTTGGAAATAATGTTTAAGATTATTTTAATTTATATGTGATTCAAGGAGCTCAACCTTGAAGGTGGTCACTGTTGAAATTTGAAATTCACACAGTATAAGCCAATTAAACAGCGATATCGTAGAACTAGCAAAGAGAACAACGTAATCATTTGGAAACACGTAAAAAAGTTGTTAAAAAAAGGAACTATTTCCCGATCAATCAGCCCTTTGTCATCACGTTGTCTAATTGCTAAAAGGATGTCGTACGAAGCTGGAGTTAAGGCTACAGTAGACGATGTAATAATTTTAAAACAGTCAATGAGATTACCAAGCCGATCGCTTACTTAAAGCCTTACATGGAAGACATTTTATTTCACGTAAGAAACGCAAAAAGCTTAAGCAGCATTGATTTAGAAAGCTCGTTCTTTCAGTGTGAGGTTCACGACGACTCCAGAGAGACAACAGCATTTGCTTGTACTGATAAAACGTTTCAGTGTAACTTTTTGCCACTCAGGCTGATCAACTTTCGAGTTATTTCAGCATGATGATGGACATTTTTCTACTCGGATTAAAGCATGAAATAGTAGACAATTACATCGAAGACTTCATGGTGGGAACCAAAACCGTAGATCAGAATGTGGGAAATTTAAAGCTGGTCCATCTGAGACTTAGAGAGCATAATCTACGCTTTAAACCACAAAAATGTAATCTTGGTTACAAAGAATTAAAAGTACTTACATTTGTTATTAACAAAGAAGGAATCAGACTAAACAAGAAACCAGTAAAATCTATAAACAAATTTCCAACACAACAGAAAGTTTAGGATATTTAACGTTGTTTAGGAGCTTTTGGATACTTTAGAAAGTTTATTAAGGGACTTGCAGAAATTTCAAAACCTCTGACATTACTTTTGAACAAAAAATAATTTAAATGGAAAGAATCACATAAAGAGTCATTTTAAAAGTTGAAAGAAGCGCTTATAACTTATCCAATTTTAACACAGGAAACCTGACAGACGAACAATATTAAGAACAAATAAAAGTTTGGACGGAATAGGGAGAGCGTTATTACAAATCAATAAAGAAAGAACAGAACGAGTAGTGGCTTATGTCTCAAAAACTTTAACAAAAACTGAAAAAAACTACAGCACAACAGAAATTAAACTTTTGGGAATTACTTGGAGCAATAAAAAATTAGACATTTTAGAAGAGAGAAGATTTAAATTTAAAGTCAAAACAGATCACAGTGCATTAGCATTTATTCTCACAGACAAGAAATCAGAAATATCACTAATGTTGACCAGAATGGCTCTGCTATTATCTAAATACTCAATTACCAAAATCAGTCACGTAGCTGGCAAGCATCACTATTAAGCAGACGCTTTAAGCAGATACCCACAAATCGAAAAACATGTAGAAGCAGATTTGCTTGAAATCCTAAAATAGATATTACGACAGAGAAATTTAATAAAGAACACAGAAAAGATCCAAAAAATTAGCAGAGCTGATGACAGCACTAAAGGACGGTACCGCATCACAAAAGATAAAGATAAAATTTAAATTGCTTAAAAAAACCTAATAGTACACCAATAGCAAAAAAAGCAAACCAGTTGAATTTATAGTTGCATTATAGTATTGAAAACCAAGATTGTATTTTGCGTTTCATGACAGCCGGTCATTTAGAAATAAAAAAACGTTTAAGAAAATTCAGACTAGATTTTATTGCAAAAATCAGCACCAAAAGATCAACCACTATGTACAAACATGCCACAATTGTCAAATTAACAAAATTAAACGAAGAAAGCCGGACGAAAAAATGTAATTTATTCCAGTACCATTTAAGCCCTTTAAATAAACTTAACTAGACGTCATGGGACCTTTTACTAGATAATAATAATCAATACTTTAGTCATAGCTAGTTAATGTCCAAAGCCGTTTGTAATAGGTGATATTGTTACTAGTAAGATTAGCTCAGAAATCAGTCAGAAATCAGCATTTTCGTTTTGATAATCCTCACTAAAATTGCCTTTAGACGTTGAAACTTTTGTATAAAAGTTTATGTTGATGCTTTCGTATGGTAATTTGCACTGTAGTGACTGCTTGGTAGTTACTGGAATTATTGTATTTGTCCTATGAACTATGCTATCTTACTCATTGTACATAGTTGTTTCAACTAACTGCGTTTCTTACAGTTAAGTTTTTACTCTACTACCTGTGTACGTTGTTTGTTGCAGATATTTACGCCTTCCCTTGGAATTACTACTGTAGAATGCACCATAGTGCACTCTTGGACTACAAAAGCTTACTTTTAAGCTTTACGTCACTTTTACTCTTTGCCAAACACCAAACCCCTTACAAATAAAGTTCCTTTGACCTTTTTTTTTGCCCTATGCTCGAATAAGTTATCTCAAAGCTTTTATAATAGTCACTAGATTGCATTTGCACTCATTTTTAGGTTTTGGAAGCTAAGCTTAACATATTTAATAGTAAGCGTATTTGCGCCTTTTATTAATTATTAAATCATGCAAAAGAATTTTAAAAAATTCGTGGTATATCTTATAGTACAAACACAACCAGTTTAAGCGACAAAAATCATTGATCTGCTACGTCCGACACGCAGGGAAAGTGGTTGTGTGGGGTGAGGAGGGGCAAGCAAGGATAAGGACTTAAATCGGAAACTATTAAATCTACTTACAGGTTACAGTTTTGAACCAATTTGTTTCTCCTCCGAACTTTTAAACGACCACAAATGGGACTAGGCAGGTCTGTAATATTTTTGGATTGCCATTAAACTATTTGGTTTTACACATTACCTATTGAATGGGCTCATCTCAAACTAGATTAAAGTGGAAAACACAGACGGGTTAGATACATGTGCAGAGAGAACGTTAACATTTACTTACTACCGACACTATATTAGTGTTTGCCATACAGGCCCAATAAGAACATAATAGAATTTCTAAAATCTATAAATACGGCTTAAGGTGTTTAATAAAGTATGTTTGTATTTATTAACTTTTATAATATTTAACTAAACTAGCTGTATACTAAAAAATTACCAAAATAAAGTTACAAGTATATATGCATTTACTTCAACAGTTAAGTACATCACTACTCACTTTCGGATGCCCAAAAAAGATTTTAAACAATATTACTTCTTTAGTACTTCTCCCTCTCCTTCTCGTCAGTTTAACTCAGGGATAGTCCTAAAATGATGTTAACTAAATTATCACTGTTTGAGTACTGCCCCACTCCCATTTAATAGCTTTAGCTTAGGGATCATCCATCAATAATTTTAAAAACTTAACGTTTTATTATTATTATTCAGTATTTCCCGACTCCCATGTCATTACTTGAAGTCAGGGATCAATAATGTCAACATAATTATTACTCAATTAATGCCGCCCAACTTACCATGTAATCATTTTAACCCATTTATCGTTAGCGTAACGTTTAAAAGACCACGCAGGTCACCCACGCGATCCTGGAAGTATATTTTTGTACGGATTAGTACACATCTAAAAAGTGTGTTGCGTGCGCATCATGTACTAATTCATTCTTACACATAACTACCAGGAGTATGCATTTTGTTAGCATAGTGCAGCATGTACCTGCTCTCAAAGTGGAGGGTGTCGGATGATGAATCATTATCTAATCACAGGTACATTAGATTACAGGTCTAAGCGGGAAAACCTCTCCCACCTACACTATCGCGTAATATCCGCAAGGTGGACTGCAAAATATTTGAACTAACACTAAAAGCAACATTTGTGGTCTATTTACTAGTGGAAATGTCCTTACTCCATTGGAGATGGACACTTGCGCTATTGGAATTACGAATGCAATCATGAGTAGTTTGATTGTAGCCTTTCCGCTGAGACCTACAAAACCCTTAAGTAAAGTTGTTCCATGGTTGAGCAAAGATCTCACTTTGCTTCGTAAAAGGGCTCGCGCCCTGTACAGGCGAATGCGGTCGGCTAAAACGCGTAACTCCTTACTATGGGAGGAATATGTTTTTGCGCGCAACAAATTAAATGATGCCTTAAGGAAGGCTAAGCGTAACTCCTGGATTGAGTTCTGTAGTGGAGTTAATAATTACTCGAATGCAGTGCAGGTTCTTTGGAGGATGGATACGACGGCGTTTAGAGTCCCGGGTGACTTTGTGGATCCTGTCAATGGCAGGAGAACAGAAAGCCATGAGGATTATCTGGACCTTCTGCTTTGCCATCACTTTCCTAAAGACCTAAATTGCGTTACTGGTCTGCTGGACTTTTATCCATACCCGACCATATGGAAGATTGCGGATGTATCAGTCACTCCGGACTCCTTAAAAGCAGCTGTTAACAGCTTTAAACCATATAAATCTCTAGGGGTTGATAGAATTCTACCTGCCTTGTTACAGCGTGGACTCCAAATCATTTCTAGTCATTTATGTGTATTATATAGGTCCTTTCTGTTTGTAAGGTACGTTTCCTCTGAATAGCGGACTTCTAAAGCGGTTTTTATACCTAAACTTGAAAAAGAGAGCTATGGGTCACCAAACGCTTGGCGCCCTATCCAGTTAAGCTCCGTTCTCCTTAAATTCTTGGAACGATTAGTTGATAGAGATCTCAAAACTCCTGCCTTGGAAACAAGGTTAAGAAACAATCATCAGTTTGCATACATTAGGGGAGTATCAACGGACGCCGACATTCACAGAGTGGTTGCGTTTTTTGAAAAGTCCTTGAATGACGGGCTAATGGTTTTGGGAGCGTTTGTCGACGTTGAGGGTACATTTAACAATGTG
The DNA here is from genome assembly GCA_949802685.1 of Dicyrtomina minuta. Lineage (NCBI taxonomy): Eukaryota > Metazoa > Arthropoda > Collembola > Symphypleona > Dicyrtomidae > Dicyrtomina > Dicyrtomina minuta. The sequence continues at coordinate 87,137,482 of OX461809.1, forward strand.
CTATTTAGGGCTATTGATACTGCTTTGGGCCAATTTGGGGTGGAGATTCCAATTTGACACTGGATTAATTAGCTTATCCAGAATGGAATAGTGGTCTCCACCCTAAATCATGTGTCCTGAACAAAAAGTGTCAGTCGTGGTTGTCTACAAGGATGGTTTTATCGCCTCTATTGTGGAATCTGGTAATGGATGGTTTACTTGCCTCCTTGAGTATGTCGGTGCCGTCCCTCCTAAATCAAGGATTTCCGGATGATACCGGAATATTTCAACGAGAAAACGTTTATGAAACTCTTGTATCTAGAATTTCGGATGGCATTAGAGTCACTCAAGCCTGGTGTCAGGATGTTAGTCTTAAACTAAACCCCGGCAAAACAGAATTAGTTTTGTTTACTAAAAACTCAAAGCTACACCCACCGCCTATGCGGTTAAATGGCGTTTTCTTGGACATTAAAGCAACAGTGAGGTACCTGGGGGTCGTTCTTGATAGAGAACTCACGTGGCTGCCTCACTGTAAAGCCATTTGTTTGAAAGCATTAATAGCGCTAGCTAGATGCAAAGGAATGGTGGGAAGCAAGTGGGGGCTTACTCTAAGAGTGGTCAAGTGGGCTTACACTGCCATTGTCAGACCTTTGCTTGAGTATGGCATAGTGGTGTGGGCCCTAGCACTCTTGAAGATGTCGTATATCTCCCGCCTTCAAAAAGTTCAAAGGCAAGCGGGATTACAATGATGATTGTAATCAATGATTTGCAATGATTACAATTACAGGAGCAATACGCTCAACGCCAACATCTGCCATGCAATGCTATTTTGGCCTCACGCCTATAGAGTTTACTCTAAAGGTGGTTGCTATACGAGCCTGGCATAGGCTTAACACAAGGGGACTTTGATCTCATAATCCGATGTTTGGGTGGTCGTTAAGTCACACGGTTATCTGCGAGGGGTGGGGCAACGCCAGACCTACCCTTTGCATGCTAACTGACTGGACAAACCTCAAAGATATCAATTATAAACGCTATGACGTTGGTATTCAAAGTCGTAATGTGTGGCCTTCTGATCCCTCGGAACTCACCTCAGGAGTTATGGGCTACACGAATGGTTCCAGTAATGGCGTCCTTACAGGTAGTGGAGTACTTATTAAGGAGAGAACGGAGACAAGAACCACAATGTACTCTGAATCGGTTTACCTTGGTGAATACACTTCGGTTTTTTAATGTGAGGTACTCGCGATCTTCCATGCAATTACATGGCTGGAGGAAGCTGATGAACGTAATACATCTATTTACATTTATGTGGATAGTCAAAGGGCTTTTAAAGCACTTCAAGCGAGGCTTACTACCTCTACACTTGTTTTGGATTGCCATCATAGCCTGAACAGAGTTGCTGCAGGCAATAGTGTGAGGCTGGTGTGGATCCCAGCTCACTCAGGTTACCGTGGTAACGAGGAAGCTGACAGGCTGGCAAAATCGGGTTACGATGCCGACCGTTGGTATTTTATTAGCCCTCTTTCAGTGGTCCCTATTCCTTTGTCTCTCATTCACCGGATTCAACCAGAGAGCTGTCCTGGGAGGAGCACAGAGGGTCGTGGATTATGAAACAGGGGTGTAAAAAACTAAAATATGGATTGACTCGCCACTTTATGGAAGTCGATCCCTAATTCGGCCTTCGCGTAAGCACCTTCGTTGTCTGGTTGGACTTATCACTGGACATGGAGAGCTGCGAAGGCATACATTTCTTTTGGGCTTATCAGACTCACCAATTTGCTTGTGTGGTGAGGAGGATGAAACTCCTATACATTTTTTTACCGTGTGTCCGAGGTTTGTTTTTACTAGAAACTTGTATCTAGGTAGCTGCATCCTCACATTAGGTATGTTAGGTCAGGCCACTGCGGGAGAACTGCAGGCATACGCATATGCCACTGGTTATGTCGTGGGCCAAGATTAATCATTATTAACGGGACGTCCGCAATTTGCCTTATTGGCCTTAACGGTGTCCATGTGGATCAATTCTATGGTCTACATGGTGCCCAATAAAAATAATAATAATAATAATAATGTCCCTGCTTATACTGCCTCGTGCTAACTGAATGCATGCCAGCCTTATAGTATGTTTTAGTACCAGTCATACCAATCCGTACTCGCTTCTGTTTTTTGAGATCATGCTTACCCGTGCTTACTCAGTGGGTACATTTTGGCTTGCCACTCAATTTAAACAATCTGCATAAGTTAGTATTACATGTGACATGTCGTCGATTAAGAATGAAGTTTGATCATCTCCTTTTGAAGCTAAAATGAATAATGATCATCTCCATTCTGCTCTAAAATGAATTTTGACCATCTCCATTTTTCATGAAATACGACTAATGCGATATGTTAATGATGAGTTAAGGGTTTAGTAATTCGAAAATAAGCACATTAAGTCCGTATGACCCTCTGTCATCAGATTACACGTTGGGTATTACATGGCAACCTTTAGAATGCGATACCATAAATATCTAAGTAGATTGCTAGGCCATACCCATTACGTCATTTATATGCGACCCATTAATTTTTTAAAAGTTGCAATAGTGGTATAGTAATGAACTAATACAAATACTAAAGTAGTTACTAAGCCTTTGAGTGGTACGCATTAACCAGAAGCCCATAATTAATTGCAAGTATCTTGGATGAACACTAATATTTTCCGGTGTCAAAGTGGCAGTCACAATAGATAATGGTTCATACACCTATCTATTCCATATATATATCGTTATATTTGGTGATATTTGGGGTATATTTTAGTCTAAGTGTTAACGATTGATGTGTGATAATGAGTGAGAGGCCAACGCCAAAGTTAGATAACAAGTAACGAATTCACAATTTATTGGTTTACTGATAGAGTTTACAAAGTACAACTTACAAGTTTGGAAGTGTGTAGAGAAGTGACTATCAGTTAGTTTCTTTCTCTCAAATTACAACTTTTCTTTTACTTAAAAATACGTTTCGAATTGTAAAACAAGGACCACGTCCTTCGACACATCCGCTGATGAATGGTCCTAAAATTCATGACGGCTTAGTCATCCACAATAATCCGCTAAGCCGTGACATTCATCCAAAACTTCATCTCTGAACTCATTATACATTTTGAAGTATCAAAACTAACTACATGCCTGTGCTTCGCACATTACAACAATATTTTTTGTGGGTTTTATTTCTTTGATTCATATTTTAACTTGTACATAGGGTAACGTCCTCTAACTGTGGTAGCTTTTTGGAAAACTTTCAGTTTTTCAATCTGTAATACCAAGTAAATAGAATTTTAAAACCAATAGCACTATACACTTGACACACATACTATACAGAATACTTTACCCAATTCTTATCAAATTCTACTGCTGCTTGATTAAACTACAGGTGTTCAAACTGTACGACCTCGGTGGAGTGGGAAATTTGCTAGGTCCGGTAAATGTGGTATGCAGGGTTCTAACTGTGGTAGTCTCATTTTCGCTAAAATTGACACATTTTACGTTACGAAAATAACGTAAATAAACATTATTAGGCTATTTATGACATTATTAAGTGACTGGGCACACTATAGTTATTAGTTTGGTAACTTTATGAGAACCCACCGCTTATTGCAATTTCAGTCCAAAAAACAAGTTAAAAGTCAATTAACGTGAATAACGCATATTAAGCCAGAACAGATTTTATCACACTAGGTTCTATAAATCACATTTAATGAATAAAATAATCGGGGTGTTTACTAAAACTACTACGAGATACCTACTAATTTATTAAATGAGTGTTATTGATGATCTACTTTGAACAGAAGAAATGGCATTGTTAAGGTCTAAGTTGGTGTATGGTGTTATAATTTACGGCATACTAAACAAATAAAAACGAACTGAAATATTATTAATTATATTTTAAAAACACACTTGCTTCATTTTCACTAAATTTTCAATGATGTTTGCATGGTTACAATACCACAGTTAGAAGCCCTGACATTATCACATTTAGAGCACTACTTTGAAATGACTAAATATTTTTCTAAAATCCACCGAATTAAGGGTTAAATTAATATTTCATCCTAATCGTGATTAACTTATGCCTACTAACTCCAACTACCTCCCCGCAATCAGTTTCGGTGAGAATTTTTTTTGATCAGTAACTACAGGGACTTGAAGAAAATGAAAATAAACTTTCCTCACTAATTACACTGACACAGTAAGTTTTGTAATTTTCTTCTCCTACAAGTTTTCGACTATCGCGGGGAACATCAGCCAGAACGTACTCCATGAGTAGTTGAGTGTACTGAAATAAACTTCGGACTCCAGTTGTCGTTCGTTGCTTTATGGTTTCCCACTACCACAGTTACCGGACTACCACAGATACCCGACCCTACCCTACACAAAAAAGACACATGAAGATGTTTGATCAATCTTGAAAACAGTACTTGCAGAGATAGATAAAAGCTTAAAATTAACTTATATACTCAAATACACGAGGTATGAGAGAACAATTTTATAAGGAAAAATGAAGAAGCCCTCGCGACATATATCAAGCGCCGAGGAAAGAAAGGTTAAGCTAATAGTTATTATAACACAAAATAGTGTAGAGTGGTAATGATATTACTAAACACAATTTAATTAATATTAATTATTACGTAGTAGTATTTACCTTATTTCGTACATTCTATTAAAGGAACAAGTAATAACATATTTAGTTTAAAGTTTTTATTATAGACGGTATGGATGACGGTATATAAGTGACAATTCCATCGTGGACATAGTGACCGGAGTGCTACAAGCCGAAAACATTACATCTGTGTTTCATCGATAAAAGCATGCTAAATGAGATATAATTCAATATTAATATTCAATATAACATCATTGTTGTTTAGTGTCGTCATTAATATTAACTTCACAAAACATTCAAGATCGTGTTTTATAAACTCATGACATGACACCATAAAATTAATTAGGATGATAGTCAATAGTCAACGTGGGATAAGGTTAATTGTGACGTTTGACTGTTGACTGTGGTGACTGCGACTATGAGCGAGCAGATGAGTTGTTACTTATTGTGTGATATAATTTATGTGTCTACAGGTCACTAGAGCTCGCGTTCTAATAAAGGCAACTGATATTGATTATTTTTAAGTAATGTGTGTGTGTCGGAATTTTTTGAACCATGAGATCAGTTTTTTGGTAGTAATGCACTCATACTAACTGTTATTTACATTGCAAAGTGCGTTTTAAACCACATAATTAGAATGTAGTGGCATATTTATAGCAATAAAAAAATTACTGTGGTTAAGATACCATCCTACATTTTTCGTTCATACATTAAGGCATACATTCGGGTCTTTACTGTAAGCATGCAGGTGCACAGTCGCCCATATAAACCGTTAGTATGAAGAAGCATACGAATTTATTCGTAAGCAGCGAGCTCATGAGCATAAGTGAGCGTACGTATCACTAGAACCTTGTCGCATACGTACATCGGCTAATGAGTGGTGTGCTACCGGGTACAAAAAGTGACGTTAAGGCATGCTTCCCAGCTGAAGATAGGCATACTTTCAAAGCCATACTAAACTATACCTCCGAACGCGTGTGGGCAGCATTGATTTTTCACTTTGCTCGGAATGACTATTTTTCCAAAAAAGGTTGATTGGACCCAAGTCAAAATGGACTAAAATGAAATTTAACAAAGACGGGTGAAATAAATGTACATGCATGATGCATACAATACATATGCGATATATACATGTGCCGTAAAGCTTAAAAAACACATGGTCCATTCCAACTGCTGGGTCTAGTAAATCATCTTCAAGGGTAAATAAAATCGGATGAATTTTGTTTTTTAACAAAATCCGGTTTCTAATTACTTCCGGGGTTTGACGCAAAGTTTGCACTAACTCCCATTGGAGTTATTTGAAGCTTTATGGTACATACGTATTCTTCAAATTCTGCAGAGTAAATGCAGTTTATTTAACAGTAAAAGTACAAACCCAGCGAATCTTAGCGACATTAATCTCTTACATCATACGCACAAGAAGAGAAAATGTTTCTGTGGGGGTGGGCGGGTCTGGTGGAAACTACAATTAATTTTAAAATTCTACTGAACCACTATTTAAAGCAAACAAATACCTGTTCGTAAGCAAGACGTATTGCCCTAAAAGCATACGCCAATTATTGAGCTGTAATAACTGGGTGTTGTAGGAAAATTAACGTCCTCGTTCAATAAGTAAACCAGAACCGGAAATATGCTGACCAAGCATAATTGTATCGACCGCAATAATAGCATTTTGCCACAAGTATAGAGCCAACACGTATCAAACCCGCTTGTATGAGCATACCGACAACTACATCACACATGCCTAATTCATACCGAGCGGCACCCTCATAACATCAACAGCACCAGTAAAATTTACACGAGCTGTGCAGAGTCAACCCGTATCGTTACAATTCACACACTGCTTACTAGTATCTAGCACAGACACAAGACTCGTACCTCAACCGGCACCACAAACACCTAGCCCATTTAGGCCTACACAAGTTTTTTGGAGCCCATACTTACTGAAAATATTCGTATGAAGCCCATTGGACCCCGCAATACTCGTGGTAGCGCACATTGGGAATATCCTAACAAAAAGCGGCAGGCTAGATATATTTGGGAAATTATTGAAAGTACATCGAACTTCTTTGTAATTTTTATGACAAGTGCCTATACAAAGATGTGCTGTATCGCAAATTTTGGAAACAATCGAACACACCGTTTGCGCGCCAAAAATTTTTATGTTCGAATAGTTAACATGGCTTAAATGGCGAAACATGTAGTTTTCTTTGTGAAAGCAGGATGGCAGTTTTCAACATACTTGCCAAATGTGAACATTAGTATACTCAGAATTACCTGGGCTATCACACTCATATGCGGAAAAATGTCAAATTTTTCAAAATCTGTCGCGCGCGAATTTTCAAAATTTCACATTTTTTAAAAGTTTTATTTTTTATTTTTTTCAAAAATCTTTGCTGGCCTGCAGCTCCTACAATTTCTGTTCGATTTTTAAAATGTTTAAAGTTTTGTAGTCCCTAGAACAATATCTAAAAAGCGATTTCTAAGTTTTGGAAAATTCGAAAAATTTTTTGTTTAAATATAAATTTTGGAAAAACTCCTATTATATAAGATTTAAAAAAATACCATATATTTTTAAATCGAAAATTTTCGAATTTTTCAAAACTAAGAAATTATTTTTTAGATATTGTTCTGGAGACCACAAAACTTCAAACGTTTGGAAAATCAAACAAAAATTGTAGGAGCTGCAGGCCAGCAAAGATTTTTGAAAAAAATAAAAAATAACGCTTTTGAAAAATGTGAAATTTTGAAAATTCGCGCGCGACAGATTTTGAAAATTTTGACATTTTTCCACATATGAGGGTGATAGCCCAGGTAATTCTGAGTATACTAATGTTCACATTTGGCAAGTATGTTGAAAACTGCCATCCTGCTTTCACAAAGAAAACTACATGTTTCGCCATTTAAGCCATGTTAACTATTCGAACATAAAAATTTTTGGCGCGCAAACGGTGTGTTCGATTGTTTCCAAAATTTGCGATACAGCACATCTTTGTATAGGCACTTGTCATAAAAATTACAAAGAAGTTCGATGTACTTTCAATAATTTCCCAAATATATCTAGCCTGCCGCTTTTTGTTAGGATAATCCCAATGTGCAGCGTAAGTCGTGCTGGCATCACCCCTACTTAAGTACGGTTGCGGAACGTTTTGATCGGATAGGACTGGTTTGGAAAAGGGTGGCCCAGACCAGATCTGTCTGGGCTCGAACAGATCATACTATACTGGGACGTACTGGACAATACTAGATCAGACAAGACCTTACTAGGTCACATCACACAACAGCAGACCACTTTGCGTGAACTAGGCCATACTGGTTTGTTAATGCTCACTAAAGCTCAGCATTTACTTCGAGCCCACGGTGAACCAATCCGGTACGAAGCCTAATTTTTATTGTTAGAATTACTTTCATAGAGACTAATGACGGGAACGAAATGAAACAAGAGACCATTTGTAATGAGACAAGTTCTGACGTGGCGAGCAGTTACGATTGTAGTAGTAAAGGGATAAACAAACATATAACCGATATAATAAATACTAAGGGATGGACTTGAAGAGTGGTCGTCAGCCAACTGATTATTTAATCTATCAATGAATAGTAAATCTTAAAAGGAGCAGTAAATAGTACAGGACTTTTATATTTGAAATGCATCCACTTGTAAAATAAATTGTTTTGATTAACCTATAATTAAAAAAATGTAATACATCGTACTTGAAAATAAAAGAGTTTAAGGATGGCTTGAGTGCTACAAAAAAACTTGTTTTGCTAAAAAACAGTGTCACGAATTCAGGGGTTTTTGTTAATCGATTAAGTAAAGAGTTTTACCAAATGTTGTAATAGTGAACTTGAAACTGTGGGTTCTTCTGAATTTTGAGAACAATAACTTTTAGTTATTGTAATACAATAATATTTTAAACCAACATTTAAATAAATTTTTCAGCAAAGCCACAACCCACCCAGAACTCCAGCAAGATGCCGACCAAGACAGGCAAATACGCTACGGACAAGCAAATGTTTCCATGTCGTATTTGTTGTGAGTTGGTAGTTACATATTGATTGCAAAGCGTATGTGCTAATTATAGTTGCATTATAATTGAATTGTTGAGTATGACTAAACGACAACAAAAGTCATACAAGCATGCATGCAAACAATTCACAATGTAGTATTTTTGTTTCCACATTGTATACATCTATGAAGAAGTATGTAGATTAACTTGAAAAATGATCCTTGGCTTGACTAGTGCGTTAAATGATAAAATTGCATAAAACAAATAACAAGGTTCTCTAGAGGGGTAAAAATTATGTTTGCGTTCTAAATATTTTAACAAATAATTATTGTATTTATTTATGTTTTTAGATCCGTATCATACTTTTTAGAACACACTTCTTCAAACAAAATTGGCGCAATGTAAAAATGTAAAATAACTGACATACTAAAAATCCGGCGCTTCGCGCCGGATTTGTCCATCGTGGGCCCGAAGTAGATGCTGAGCTTACAGCAAGTTGATTTCAACATTGAAAAAAATGCTTTTGTAGTACGTTAAACAAAGTCCTAACTTAACCTTAAGCAGTTACCGCTGGTGAAAACGGGCTGAGTGCGAGCTATGTTGGCACCAGTGGGCTAAGTAAAAGCTTTGCTACTCCAAGCGAGCTTGAATTAAATAGGACACAACTATAGTTTACGTACCTACCTACCTACGTTCAGAACCAAGTGTGTATATCAATGGAATGACGTTCTGGACACCCATTTTTAACAGCATTCAATTTAGGCAATGCGTAAGTAGTTGTCTGTTATTTTAAGCATATTCGTTTACATAATTCATAACCTAATGACATAGGGGATTTTTATAATGGTCGTATGTATATAACCTCAGTAATGGACGATCCCCGTATGGGTATTATTAAGACCTCATTTGAAATATATCAGAGTACCTAATTCTTAAACTAATGAAAAAGAGGGTCTCTAAAGTGGTAATTTTTAAATAACGTCATTTATGCACGATCTCCGTATGCATATTAGTAAGATCCCGAGTTCCGATTGAGATGCCAAGCTAGAAGCATCTACTTTTACAGTGCAGAGAATAAAACAAGCCGCAACACACAATTTGTGCACCAAAATAGTCGTGAATTATAATACGAAACGTGAAATTTTACTATAATTTAAAAAATATAATTCAAAACTCAAAACTGAAAATTTAGCTTTTGTTCGTGGTAGTTTGAAAAATTTCAAAAAATAATTTTAATATTCGCATACGCTACTAAAATATATTAAATATCACAGTGACGTGTCAAGTGCACCATTAGCAAAAATCAAAAGAATGGCAAACTACGCAGAAAGTAAGTATAGTGAGGAGGAGTACGAGGATCCTTACGAAGAATTAAATAAACTATACAATTTGCCTGCAGATATGCAGGGAGTGAAAAAAGAAATAAAAGAATTAAGATTCCAAGCAACACTTACTGTTACCCCAATACTGGCAAGTATCACAAAGATGCAAAAGGAGATATCTCGGCTAAAATCTAAAGCTATGTTGGTGATTCAGCCTTTACTTACAAGAATAAAAAACATTGAAAAAGAAGTCCAAACCAGTAAACGCCGACAAACTCAGCTAGAAATTCAAACTCAAAATTTAGAGGCACAGAACTCGTTGGACTAACAGAAACAAACAAATGGAACTATGCCACTATTGAAACCTTCAGGGACAAAAATAATAGTTTAGCCAACAGTCCAGCCTACGCCGATTAAAAAATATTATGATCAGAACTTAGAACGCAAAACAAATACAACTCCTGTGTATGACGCTCCCAGATCTGTTGTGTTTTATGGTCTACATGAAACAAGAGTTGAAAATCTGCACAAAGAACTTCAATACATTACAAGCAAACTTGGAATTTACAACTTTAACTATGAAAAGGCGACAAGAATCGGAAAACCCGCAGACGGTAAAATCAGACCAATTTTTGTACAGCTACCAACAGAAACTGAAACACTTAAAATTCTCAAATTGAAGACTATACTTAAATGCCACGAAACTACGCAAAAAATATTTATTGAAAAGTTGAGGAAAAAAACTGAAATTAAAATCCATACAAGACTTGCCCAAGAAGCACGAATGTACAACAACAGTGACAACAGCGCAAAAACATTTATTATTGGAAACAAATTAATTGTCAAGCAGTCTTACAAGCACACCATCTTAATCTGTGACGACGAACTACAACTCTTGCAAAAGCATGGTTAATCAAAATTAAGTCTTAGTATACAGCAGAAATATCAACTCGTAATTTAAGCCTATTAAATTAATCTTATCGAAGTTTCAATATGAAACATCCTGTAATATTTACTACATAAGGGAATCGGAATATGTAATAATCAGCACATTAAAATTTTTTATAGTTGACTTAATTACAAGCAACAATCTGTAAATGCAGCAAAAAAATACAGTTCATGTATACTCAATTACTTTATTATGGTAGCTTGAATGCAAATACACATGTTCAAATATCTGACTAATCAATGTGGAATGAAATTAATGTATAAAAAATACAATTACGTGTATATTAAATTTAAACATTTAAAACCCATATATTACACACTAAATATATGTAGCGGATCAATCGGAACTCCAATTTGTAAAATATGTAAGTTACGTTATTAGTAAGATCCCATGTTAAATATTTTTGATTGCTCAATTCCTAAAATAATAATAAAAGGGATCTCTAAAGTAGTAATGTTTGAATGACGTCATGTAGGGATGATCCCTGTATGCATACTATTAAGATCCGATGGAACATATATTTCATTACTAAATTCCTTTAGCTAATGACAAAGGGGATCTCTAAAATGGTAATGTTTGAATGACGTCATGTAGGGACGATCCCTGTTTGCATACTAGTAAGATCCCATGGTAAATATATTTCATTACTAAATTCCTAAGCTAATGAAAAGGGGATTTTAAAATGGTAATGTTTGAATAACGTCATGTATGGACGATCCCTGTATGCATATTAGTAAGATCCCATGTGAGTGGCTTGTTTTAATTTACCCACCCTCAACTTGAATGACGTCATTTGTATCTGGCCCCTAAGCGACGTCGTCCTTGTCTACCACGTACGTACCTAGAAATGGAGGTAATTTTGAATTTTAATGTAATTCAAACGGCTGGTTTTTCTTGAGAGAAAAAAAAGTTAAAAAAATATTGAAAGTTGCTCCAGTTAACTGGTAACTGTGCAAAAACTAATCATGCGATCTCGCCTAAAAACCATACAGCAAAGCGCGAGCGCTTTTTCTAGCGTTAAAAAATATTTAAAGAAATTACGTTGAAAACTGCGACCGTTCTCGTACGACCTACAGACATTCGGACAGACAGAGCGACAGACAGACGGACGGACAAAACCATTTCAATAGATGCTTATGAGCTAAAGCTCAGCATCTAAAAACCAGACCTGATTTTCAAATAGTTAGGGTATTTTTGTTTACAAATGGAATCTAAAGATATCAGTACCAAATAAACATAGAAGTAGTGTTTTAATTACCCTGGTTTGATTTTTGACCTTATTTTTGAACTACAATTAAAGTGCTAAAACATGTATGATATGACTATAACTTTCGCTCGTGGAGGATTGGAGGGCTAACTGGCGTGGTGGGCGTGCTGGCGTATTTAATTTAGTCAGCGAGTAATGATCTCTGCCTACTTGATTGATACCCAACCGCTTCCCTTCGACCAAGAGCAAGCTTTTCGAAAACACTTTCGTATATTCTTAAATAGGAATCAAAATACGCTTATTTCCAACTGGTCTGCATAAAGATAGCAACGAAAACCATATACTACAAGTGTAGGTAATTACCATAAAAAGATAAGGAGTACTGTAGCAGATATTATATTTGCTTACGGTACTCCAACCATCTAATAGTAAAAGTTGTATGAATACACAGTCAGTCATACCCGATGAGTACATATCTGGCTGTATAAATACACACACTACTATCTTTTTAGATGATGTGCTTATTAGATGCTGAGCTTAAGCATCTATTGAAATGGTCATGTCCGTCCGTCTGTTGGCCGTACACTACAGGTCACAGCTTTGAACCAATTTTCTTTAAAAAACATTTGAGCGACCAAAAATGCGACTAGGCAGGTCTGTATTGGTTTTAAGTTGTAATTACATCAACCAGTTTGAAACAATAAACCGAATAATGAACCCAAGTCAGAAATTTTGGAAGTAAAGAACATAAAATCAGGTGAACTAAATATCAGCAATCCATAGAAAGTACGTACCTGCTACTGAACCTAAGTACATTCAGCGTACGTTCACCGTGCGCTTCTCACTCTTAGCATTTCTTAGTGTACAAATAACATACAAAATTGAATGTTAAGGAGCGTTCAGAAATGATGTCAGTTTGTTTGTTTGTGAGCTTTATTCTAGTGTCAAAATTATACAGTTCAAACTAATTAGTATGTACTGAATTCCAATAACAGACACAGTATTTAGTTACATAATATCAAGTCCAGTATTTTTATAAGATATCCAACTACACAATATATGGTTGCAAACGGAATCAACAAAATATTAAACTATGAATTAGGGAGGTGTATAAATAGTAACGTATCTACATTTTCTTTTCAATATCAAATAAACACTTAAATCTATCTTAAACTCAGCTAGAGAAATTTCAGTATTACGTAGATGTGATGAAAGCTTGTTCCAGGTATCTTCAGCTCAATAAATAAAAGATTTTTTAAACGCTGCAGACAGGATAAGAGATATATGCTCGAGCCAAATACCATCACCTCACCTTGTCGGCCTTACAATCTTTCTAACTTTAAACAGTTTATTTAAATATTCAAATTTTAAAGTTTTAAACACAAAAATTAACATAACATCATTTATACGTTCTCTGATAGAAAGCATATTAGCCTGCTCCAAAACAATCGATTCATCAATTTTTACATTATTTTTATTAGACTTTTTTGTCCACAGTAGAATTTGAGAGAATATAACAATGCTCCTGATAATTATATTTTGCGTCATTAGGTAGTATTTCTTAGACTGAACAGCCCATATAGGCAAGCAGTAGTCAATTATAGATAACATATAGGCATTGACCATAGTGCAGCAAACCTTAAACGTTAGGTATTTTTTAATGTTATGTATTACGCAGATAGCAGAAGATACACTTTTTTAAACAAAGATACTGTGTTCATTAAAATTTAAGTCAATAATAATACCTAAGTACTTAAAACTATTTACACGTTCCAGCGATACACCATTGGACAACCAACTTACTGTGCCACTTGAGACTACATCATGCGATTTATGCAGTATCATGAATTTAGTTTTACTTACGTTTAATTTTAACTTCAAATTAGAAAACTAAATATTGACACTATTTAGTGCTTCTTGCATTGTACTCTGGAGTTGAAAAAGACACGTGTCAGCACAGTAGATAACTAAATCATCAGCGTAAAAAGCATAATGGAGTTTAAAGTCAAACGCATCAGATATATTGTTAATAAAAATAAAAAATAAAAACGGTCCAAGAATAGATCTCTGCGGTACACCACTCAGCAGATCGTAGTCAGCAGAAACATAACCACCGTTTTGAATATAAAATTTTTTGTTTCTCATATAAACAGCTATCAACTTCAAAATGTGTCCATCGATGCCAAATTTATCTCATAATTGTATTAACAATGGAGTGTGGTCGACAAAGTCAAACGCCTTAGTTAGATCGGTAAATAATGCTAGGCAGCGAACACTACGAGAATTAATAGAATTATCTTTTGTGAACTGTAGAAGTGCCGCCAGGCAGCAGCTTCCAGGTCTGAACCCATATTGATTAGCATTTAGCAGCCCGCCGCCTGAAGTTTATCCAGCATTCTTTGCTAAAGCATCTTTTTGAACAATTTTTTCCTACCTATCTACATAATTTACCGGAATTTTGAAAATTCTGCAATACTAAACCAATTTCATCGAGCCATATATCATTGGAAAGCTAATCACTAGTAGAATTTTAATTTAGGAACGGGCCTCCATTATAACAAAACGTTTTCAAAATAACGGTCTTTTAATTTTAAAATGCAGCCAAAAATGTGTTGTATGGGCCACAATCAAAAAACAAAAAAATAAACTCTGCTTATTTTAAAAGAGCTTTTAAATGATATAATACGCGACAAATTCCGTTAACTTTTTTAAATTTGCAATTAGGTTTTTTTGAAACCATTTAAAAATTAATAACACTCCTGCGTGCACACTAAGTTATTTAGATTTGCCCAATCGTTACTGTTCGAATAGTATATAATATTTGTGTAAGTTTACTGAGTTACCGGTCGAAATCTTCATTTAACACAATATTTTTTGTTTTTGCGGGAAATTCAAAAATTGCAATATTTTAGATTTATTAAAAATATCAAAATACCTGTGCGTTAATCGTCACAGATAACCTGTTTACGGCTTCTCCCTTTTAATTTACAACCTTTTAATTGACAACTAAAATTTGGCGGCAAATTCAACGATTGGAATTTTGAATTTTTGGTTGTGTTACTGAAACTGAATATAAATAAGATAAATAAAATAACCAAAAACACATTGTTCAGCCTAATTGCTTTCTTTAATTTAAAACATCTAAATTAAAACTAAAATTTGGCGGCAAATTCAAAATGCCTTATTTCGCTGTTAAGGCTGCCATAAAACAAGGGCTTTAGTTCTTGTTTTTTTTAGTAATAACAGTTTAGATATTGGTCTATACGCGTTAGGGTATGATTTTCTTCCCTTTAGTTTGTATACCGGAATTACGGTTGCGTGTTTAAATGCAGATGTAAAAGCAGCAAGTAATAGAAATTAAGTGTACATAATCGCTGGTTGGACAGCTAATGTATCAAAACAGTTACTAACGAGCATAACTTGTCAACGTGTAATCGAGTTTTCTCAGGAGATATTTTGTTTCGAAAAGAAACAAAAAACTTAGATTGGCTTAACAACATGATGCGCCAAATGAGTTTCGGTCGATACATTTTTATAGAAAAAACAAAAATAGCCTTAACATGGTTTTTAATTTGTGTTAAAACCTTCGTAAGCACAATTCTGGAAAATTTTGCATGAAAACCCATTTTAAAATATTCTTAATTTAAAAAAAATTTAAATTAAAAATTTTGAATTTTTTCTATTTTTCAAAAATTTAACTGAACGAGATGCCTATAAAATGTAAATAAATAAAAAATTTCAAAATAATAATTTTTAATTTTGTTTTTGGAATCAAAATATTTTAAAATGGTTTTCCATGCAAAATTTTTCAAAATTGTGTCTACAATGTTTTTTAGAAATATTAAAAATACGATTAAGAAACCATTTTGAGGCCATTTTTGTTTTTTCAAAAAAATATTTTATTAACAGATACTCATTTGGCGTATCATGTTGTTAAGCCATAAGCCATTCTAAGTTTTTTGGGACGCTCTTTTTGAAAAAAAATATCTCCTGAGAAAACTCGATTACACGTTGGCAAGTTATGCTTGTAAGTACAATGTAGCTCTGATCTTTGATATAGCCTGGGTTTTTAGGCTTAATTTTTCTAAATGCACGAATAACTTCAGTGGTAGTTAATTGAATGACATCAATAATATTAGTGACAACTGCATTATAAAACTCATCTAGGTCGTTAAAAGGCACACTATGTACGACAAACGCACTAGCCAGATTATGTGTAATTTCACTTTGATCGCATATAACCTCGCTATCTGGCCTTAGTTCAGTAATTTGTCTCGTGCATTTATTTTTATACGTCAGTGAATTTAGTGTCCCATAGGCTGGAAGAACTAGGTACGTTATGAAGTTTACTTCTGTAGTGACTAATTATGATGAATTCATCACATTTGATGAATTTTCTGACTCGCCCGCTCATTTTAATTGATGTTCAACATAATGCAAATGAGGAATTTTTATATCAACGTACCCATTCAAATGATAATATAATTTGTAAAGGCTCCTAATTCTAAAAATTAATTCTAGAATTATCCTTTTTGGCAGCTTGGGGATTGGGCATAAATTATGTCACAAAAAATTTATTTCATGACTAACACACGCACACCAGATATGAAATTAACATTAAGTAAAAGGGTTAAGGATTAAGCACAAATGATGTCTTGTAAATTATTTGTGAATTATCATTTAGTACGCAGATTTTAAATATTATATTTATTTTATTCCTACCTATTGTTATGTTGACATGGCTTACTGAGTTCTCGTCATCGTACTAGTACTACAGATTGTTATGCAATACCATGGAATACTATAGCTGTGGCATGACTTGATTCCAATTCCATACTTCACTTAATTTTTTACTGCTAAAGAGCGAACATTGTCTTGATAGTTGTTCTGAATAAATATTCTCTTCTTTGTATTTTATACTACATTTTATCATAGTGTCAACCTTATTCTCACTCTACTTTTACACTATATTGACTTAACGTTCTCATTTTACAACCGAATTCAACATAGAATATATCATTGTAAACCTTCTTGAAAATTAAAAATACTAATTCATTTAAAACTGAAAATTTTTTATTTGCCTTTTTTTAGTTATATAAAAATTTAAACTTGTAATTTTTAATTACTGCTTTTAATATACATATAATGATAATAAACATAATAAGTTTAGTCATTGCTGCCATTTTCATCACTAATTAAAGAGAGTTATAAGCAGAAATTTTGACATCTCAGATTTGAGGGAAAATTGAAATTTTCCCTGATGCACTATTTCTGCCAACACACATTAATATTGTTAACATTATTATTCTAAGGTTTGTTATCTTTTTTTGCGAATTTGAATTTTCAATCCACAAGAATAACACAAATATGTTACTTTCCTCGAAAACAACGATAGTTTTTAGATGCTTAGGTTAAGCATCTATAGGAATGGCTCTGTCCGTGTGTCTGTCTGTCGATATTTGATTTCGTCTTACTCTGCAGGTCACAGTTTTCAACTTGGATTTTTCAAATAAATTTAAAAAGATCGTAAATGCGATGGAACAGAACCCTATTATTTTTGGAATAAAACGGATTTACCAGTTTTTTACAATTAAAAATTTAATGGACCAAATTTTGAGCAATAAAATAAATGCTAAGAAAAACGGGTGTCTGGCACGACTTAACATGCATTCCAATACTTGCCACTAAAGCTAAGTAGGTAGGTACGCCGCACGTTCCATATACCTGAAATTTAGTAGATATTCGTACAATAGAAAGCTTCAGATATGCATACCATAGAAAACCCAATGTCCGAAAGCGTTCAAGGAATTAGCTATGTATAATATATGTATATATACCTGCGTCAAACACACGTTACCATTTTAGGGACCATCGCTGTCATTAGTTCAGAAATAAAGTTGACATAAATCCTTGGCACAGGATTTTACTAGTATGCATGCAGGGATCGTCCATAAATTACGTCAAACAAATTTTACCATTTCAGGGACCCCACTGTCATTTGTTTAAAAATTAGGTTGACATATATCCTTAACATAGGATTTTACTAGTATGCTTGCAGGGATCGTCCATAAATGACATAAAAATGTTACCATTTTAGGGACCCCACTGTCATAAGTTTAAAAATTAGGTTGACGTACATCCTCAACATAATATTTTACTAGTAACAAATTTTAACACTTTCAGGGCACCCACTGTCATTAGTTCAGAAATTCAGTTAACATTTATCCTTAACATAGTATTTCACTAGTATGCATGCAGGGATCGTCCATAAATGACTTCATTCAAATTTTACTATTTTAGAGATTCCCCGATTCCCCTACCATTGGTTCCATAATTAGGTAAAAATATATATTTAACATTGGATTTTTCAAGCGTAAGTACAGGGATCGTCCATAAATTACGTCATGAAAATTTTGCTATTTCAGGGACCACCACTTTCATTAGTTCAAAAATTAGGTTGACAAATTCTCAACATAGGATTTAACTAGTATTGATTTGGCGATCATTCACCTTTTTCGTTGATTTCCTTTTAATCTGGATTATCCAAATGCGCTCGGTATCTCGACCACTTTGCATGATCTGTCGGTTGTGTAAGAAGCTCCGAGCAAACTTGCATCAAATTCAGCCGATCCTGTGCTAGATAGATTACTCATCGCAACCGAGGTTTCTGGCATAGTGGACTCAGCTGTTATAGTTTAATTCCTCTATAGATTACTCAGAAAGGAATCTCGCAGTATAGGGTTAGCAACTACTTCAATAGGAATGTCAAAGGTCTACTCACGGAATGCTTAACGCAATCCACTTATTGGGTATGTCCAAGGTAAAAATTCCGTATAAAAAATTATTCTTAGAAAATAAAACAGCAATGGTTCAGAAATGGACAGGGCTATGAAATGACTGATACGAATCTGTGAGCGTGTCAGTCATTGAACCCATAAGATACATACATACATGTAAACCGTTACCCATATCATGGAATGCTTCCAGAATTCATACTAGGATCTTTCATAAATGACGACATCTAAAAATCACTATTTTAAGGACCCGCTCGGCATTTATTTAAAATTTAGATAAACAGATACTTGCAACGCAGGATGTTACAAGAAAAAATACACGAACCGCTCATAAATGACGGTATTATTATTATTCTGGACTTGTATTTCCTTATTTAGTTCATATTGTTTCATTATATACATACATGAAAAGGATACAAGTTTTATCAGATTCAGAAATAGTACATAAAAGGACAGCAATGACAAATGTAGTATTTTAACTTACTTTTAATCAATACAGAACAAGGTAAAACAAGCAATATGTTTGTTAAGAAAAAAGGATAAATAAGTGTATAAATAAATAAATAAATCACGTTATTGAATTAGAAATTCATATAGAAGAAGGTAAAGTGGAGTAAGGCACTGTCGGAGTTTAAGCATTGCCAAAAAAGGGTTCTACTCCTATATTAAGGCAATTTTTTGCATCTACTTTGGGCCCCCGGCGTTCCGGCGCTGTGCGTCCAATTTGTTTTTCTTAATCTAATCAACAACTTTTTTTATTTTAAAATTTTATTAGGAAGTATGAGGAGCCAAACACGCGTCATATACAGGCGCAGTAAATGAAAGTTTATCAAATTAGGTGCATCATTTCTAGTTTTATTCAAGTATGTATTTCTTTTCCAGGAGTTATTTATTCATGATTAAAGTAGGCAAGAAGTAACATCAGTTCAATTTGAAGTTTGCATTAGTCTAAGTAGAGCAGGTATTGTTAATGAACGACATTTTTCCGTGTTACATTTTACTAGTCTATACTTTTTTTGTTCTACCAAGTCTATCATTGCAACGTACATAAGGCAAAATCCAAGCCGAATATCTTTGTGATTTGATCAATTGTTTCCCAAAACTAAGCAGTAATGTTTTTTAAATTATTTTCTATTCTATCAGTGTTAACTTTAAAAGCCGCTTCATCCTAATTTTGTTCACTTGTATACTCATATAATTATATTCGGAGACACTGTTTTTCAATTTTAGTAATTTTTGAGATCAACCTCCTACTTAGACATTGGCTTATAGCATAGGAGGCATATTCTAAATTGCTTCTTACATACGTTTTATAAATGATTGCTATCTGCTTGTTTCTGAATCCACAAGATTGTAATTTTCCTAATATATATACCCTTCTAGAGGCTGTTTCTGTTACTTTATTTACATGCTCAACCTATAACAAATTATTATTTATTTTACCTCCTAACAGCTTTATAATAGTTACACCTGGTAATATTGTATTACTTAATGATAATTTAAATTTTTTATTTCTTGATTTATTGATAACCATCACATTACAATTATTTCGGTTTAGTTTCATTCTAAGTTCATCTGTCCAATTGTTAATATCATTCAAGTTATTGCTGTATTTTTGTTTTTTTATCAATAGCTTTTGCTAAAGCCATGCCACCTACATATCTACTAAATAAATTTTTTTTTCTCATTAAACTTATAGTTTTAGTATTTTTCTTGAAAATTAATTAAAACTCTAGTATAGAAAGCTATAAATAATAACAGAGCTAGTTAAGTACTTTGCGGAGTACCGCTTAAAATTTTATTAGGACTAGACAAGAGATTACCATCTTTTACACACTAAGATTGTTTAAACAGAAAATCTTATAACTAGTTAATGTCACATACTTTCCAATATAATTAACTGACTGATTAAAATATTGTGATTTACAAGATCAAAGCCTCAGATCAGTCCAACAGCGCTACAATTACATACTTATTGGCATTTAATGCTTGTTAAATGTAGTCTAATATACTTATTAAATAATGAGAACTAGATGCTCCTTGCAGCGAGCCAATTTGATACAAACAAGTTTTATCTATAATTTGATCATAAATTCTTTTGAACATAAATTTTTCTGATATTTTCCCTACTATATTTCTTGAAGACAACGGCCTGAAATTTGTTATACCTATTTGGTCTGACTCTTTAAGAACAGCAGTTATGTAGCCTACGTTCCATGAAATCGGAATAAAATTATTGGCAACAGAGTAATTTTACAAAGGATAGTTCTTAGATTATATTTTAAGGCAACTTTCCTGGTGTATTAAACATGTTATCATTAATTTCATCTAATTTCTAAAAGTACTTGCATTTCATTACCAACTAAATGATTTTTTGACACATTAGTACCTTGTTAAATCTGAAATTTAGGTTTTTTGGTTGTTTTATATCAGAAAAATAATTACTTATTTCATTAAATATACAAAATTTAACATCATTATTATTAGGTTGACAAAATTGTGTTACTGCTGAATTTTTTGAGTTACTTAAAGACATTTTTTTAAGAATTCTCATGACAGTCTTTACAAATTTTTTTTGCTTTCTCTTGCAGTTTTAATTAAAATTATTCTTTAGCCAACCTAATATTCGTAGTATATAGTTGTAGGTTCTGCCGCAACTACGAGCTACAAGCCACTTTTGAAAAAACAGCATAAAAGCATTATAATTTCAAGTCATAAGACTTTTTTCAAGAATTTTAGTAATTTAAAAAAAAACACGACGTACCGCCTTGGATCCAACTACGAGCTACGAGCCACTTTTGAAAACACAACATAAAATCATAATTAATTTATGATTTATCTCTATTTTTCAAGAAGATTTTTCAAGAAGACTATTTTCAAGAATTTCAGGAACTTAAAAAAATTACTACATACCCACCGCGGACACAACTACAAAGACGAGTACGACTACGAGCTACGAGTACGACTATGACTATGAGTGCAACTACGTCTATAAGTACAGCATAATTCTATAGTTTCCATGTGCTAATGTAGTAATCCCATCATCTCATATATAATAATAATTTATTCATTAAGTCGATTTGGCCGCAGCCCATGCAACATTGGTTATTTACATTTTTAGCTTTACAGAGGTAAGTCATCCTCGGTTTGATATGATAATAAATATGTTCAATTTAGTATATGTAATTATAGTTGTTTCTTGGCTGAAAAGAGAGCATCTTAGTAATTATTCTTACACAGTATAATATAGTCATTCTTAGTCATGTTATAAGTTATAATGTGAATGTGATATAAAGTACTGTTTTTTCTCTGGGTGTCTTGATAGAAAAGGAGAAAAGGAATCTGTAGTTTAACGAATAGGGGGGGGGGGGAGTCAGGCCTCTCCGATGCATTCGTAGTAAAATTTTTGAGTCCTGATGGCTGTATCCCAAAAATTAAAAAGTAGTTAAAATCCCTCGGCGTTGTGGTATTTGTTGAAGATGCGTTTCATAAGGCTCTTTCAGGCTGGTCTTGCGTCGCTTTGTTTTCTGAGGAATTTGGTTCTTGTGTATGCGTAATGTGGAAAGTTGAGCATTACATGATAGATGTCTTCCTCTTCCCTCCCACACAGTTCGCAGCCACGTGTCTCTGCTCGCTTCCATAGTCTGCTCATTCCGTTGAGGTTGGTGACCTTTTCCCTAAGTACAATTCTAGGCAGGCCAAATCTTAGATTCAGTATGAACTGTACTGTGTTCCATGCTAATCCCATTTCAAAGTATTCCAATCTGAGAGCGTGCGTCTTCAAGCAGCTGTAGTATTTTAATGTGCTGCAGTTTTGCTTTTTTTGTGCGTCAAAATTAATACAGCTAAGTCAGTACTTCTCTAGGATCATCTAATATATACCTTTTATCATCAAAATTAGCTAATCCAACTTTAGATTGATTAAAAGTGAACATATCTAATTTATCTGATTTTATTTGTTTAAAACTTACAATATCTTTTATTTTACTATGTAAAGCTTTTCTATAATTATCAATTTCATATTTATTAACAATATGTTTAGGTTCACCCTTAGCTCTTTTCTTAGTTACTAATTTATCATTACATTAAATAGAATATGAAAACATTTTAGATCTTAACTCTACAAATTCTGTTACAATATTCTGATATGTTTCTATTTTAAAACAACCTAGTTTATTTTTATTCATAATAAGTAAGTCAAATATATTTTTAACTCCTAAATCACTAGTATTATGCCAAAGTTCAACATCATTATTTATATCCTCATAGAAATCATTGGTTTTTATGCGCAACATTAATCCATCAGTATTAGTTTGAATTATTTCTACATAATTTCCTATTTAGGTTTTAAATGTTCATAAACATATTTATACATTCTATATTTCGACATTTCTAAGACACAAAATCCTGTAAATATAGGTTTATTAAATAATATACTCATTTTATTCATATGTATCGCTACTCAATTTTCACTAAATATTGTTTCTTAATTAAAGTTGATTTTACTTACATATTTTAGAGCTTTTGCTCTGGTAGTGCAAAATTTTATAACCTGTCGTTTTAGATTATTCTCAATTGTTTTACTAAATACTGAATTATTTATTAGTTTAAAGAAATTCTTTTCAAATTCAGACTTCGCTTCTTGCGTTAATTTTGCATTTTTATTAATATAAGGTTCCAACTAAGCGCTTTGATTATATTATATCACACAATGAATTTTAGATAGTACAGATCCATGCTTTAAAGCTTGTTGCAAAGTTCTATAATCACATACTAACCCCTTCTTTTCTTCTTAACTTGCTACTAACTTCTTAGAACCTTTTTAATTTTCCTTTATATTATCCTTCTTTGTATTATTATCGTGTAATTTACATTGATATTTAGATAACTCCTTACTTGCAACTGTTTTATGCATTGAAAAGAATAGATAATCATTATGTGAATCATGTAATGTTTTAGGATATTTTAGATCTACTTCAAGTGTATACCCAACATCACTATCAATATCTAGTTCCAAATAATACCACCTTGTGATAAATTATTATTTTCTTCTTCAGAACACCACGTAAACCCATTAAGAGGTAATTTAAATGACATAGCATTGCCATACAAATTATGTGCATCAACAGGAGCTAGATATAATGATTGTTTAGTAGGATCATAATTTCTCATATATTTATTATTAGCTCTTACATCCCTATTCATAAGGCCTGATAACCTACCTCATTCCTTCTGGAAACATTACAAGCATATCTGGATCCGTTTAATGGTCTATTTCAACCTCAGTCATTTCTAACATGGCACTCCAAAAAAGGCCAGGGGTTGTAGTATAATGCGGAGGATCTAATTCATAAGTTTTTAATAATAAGTCTTTAAATGATTCAAAAACATCAGCTTATATTAGGACCTCACATGTTAAATACATCTTTATATAGTTTCCAAATGTGTATTTAATATAAGTTCTATTCTGGAAATAATTCCATAGCTTTTCACTCCTTTTATAATATTCTTTTGAAATATCTTTATCTTTTAAATCATCATAGAAATCTTTATAAATAAGATAACTTTCGTATTGAAGTTTGCTAAAAGAGTCTAAAAATGAATAAAAAAACACTCTATTTTGTGTAATTAACTCTTGAATTTTATCTGGCTCATCTTTAAAATATTCTAGTAAGTTTTTAAAATTCAGAATACCCCCCTTTTCTAAATACGATGCTTACACTCCTTTTTGATTTAATAAATCTTCACTTTTATTAAGTTCATTTTTAAAATATTCTAGTAAATTCCTAAAATTCTCAAAATTTTTAATATTACCTTTTTTAAATTATAAGGTATTACTTATTTTTGTGTTAATAATTCTTTTATTTTGTCTGGTTCATCTGGTTCATCTTTGAAATATTCTAGTAAATTTATAATATTCCTAATATCACCTTTCTTTAAATTTGATGCTAACGTGTAAAATGAAAATGATAAAAATTTTAATGAGTCTTTTAATGTAAATTTCATATTGGTTTTTGGCACTTAAACAGCTATTAAATAATATTTTTTTTTTAGTTTGGGGTACAATATTTAATTCATGAGTTTCACATGATTTTGATGGAACCATTTTATGTAGTTGTTTCGCAAACAATTTAAAATCATAATTTATACTATTGGGAAAGAAAACTAGTATATTTACTAAAGTTCTAACATTTAAATCACATGAGTTATGAGCAGCTCTTCTGAATTCAAAGCATAGTAGTAATAAAATGACACCAATTGAAGCAAGTAAACCAGACAATGAATTACAAGTATATTTAAATCTGTATGGTTCAAAATCTAGATTAGGAGAGTTAAATAATAATACAAGTACAAATAATAATTTAGAAATTGGTCAAATAGTAAGAACCCATTTATTTAAAACTAAGTTTGATAGAGGGTATAAACCTTAATTTGCTGAAGAAATACTGTAAATAAGTGAAGTTTTACCTACAGACCTAATAACTTATAAACTTGTAGACTATCATAATAAAGAAATTAAAGAAACACAATATGCAAATGAAATAACACCATACAATAAGGAAGAAGAAGAATTTGAATATGAATATATTATAGAAACAAAGAAAACAAAAGATCCTGATATTAAAAAGCTTTAGTAAAATGAAAAGGATATTCTAATAATTTTAATAGTTGAGTTGATTTAACACCACGACAAATTAAAAAAAAAGAATATAAAAAAAAAACCTAAAATTAAACAGAATATAATAAAGCCTCGTGTTGCAAGACATCTAGCAAAGCAGGTCTAAAGAAATAACTCATTAAATAAACTTATAAAAATGAGTAAATCAGAACAAATTAAACGTCAAATAAGACTCATGATAAAAAAATGTGAATAATAGAAAATTAAAAGCACAATATATAGCTAAGAAAACAGGAAATGAAACGAATCAATTAGAACAAGAAAAAAAGTATGCAACTTTAAATAAAACTACACAAAATATTACTAATACAGTAGAAAACGAAGCAATTTCAACTTTAAAGGAATTAGCTCTTTTTTAAAAAGATGTTAATTCTAAACATACTAATTTAAAAAAATATTGCTCATTATCAATACACTACATTAAAGGAATTTTAAGCTAGTAATGATTAATTGTTGGAAAATCTAGCTTTAGCAAATCGACCTGTACAAGAAAAAAGAGAGGCACAAATAGCTATTGAATATGTACCAGAAATTATTTATCAAAGATATAAAGGAGGCCCTATACCTTTCAAATACTTAGGCCAGGTAGCAAACAATGCTTTATCTATAAAACTAAAAATCACAATTGATAATAACACAGATGGCTATTATATCGGAACTGAAAAAATACAAGATTTAGGGGATGATTTTATACGAATACTGGGCGAAAAAAAGACCAATGACTATTATTTGATGGGAATTATTAACAAGACAACATCCTGTTAATTATAAAAATCAAGATTCTGAATCATATGCTTCGTATATGTTTACAACAAAAGCATGTTATACTGCAGACGGAAGACCTAGAAGTTCAAAAGGTGAAAAATGGGGTTTAATATCAGAATTTAGTAAAAACAAAAATCAAATTGGTAGACAAAGGTCTTAAAGCGATAATACATTAGATGAAGCAAGTTTTAAAACAGCAATAGGACAAGGACTGAAAAGTAATGTACGTTTTTTTAAAGATGATCTAGATATTTTTACATCAAAATTAGAAACTACATTAGCTAATATACAAGCAGGACATACAAATATTGATGAAAATGATATAGCATCAGCTACTGAAATACTAGATAAATTTAGATTTTTCATAAAAGCTTTTACAAATATTTATTCTATACTTATAAATAAATTACATAGTAAATAAGTTTTAGTAAAGCTTTAGATAATATTCTAGAGAAAATAAAAATATTGAATAATAAAAGAGAAACAGATATAATTTTACATACTTAAGAAAACAATATAACCGTTTGATTTGATGAACCAACATTTATTCCTAATGAAGCTCAGATAGCTTCAAAAAAGATATCTGTATACTATTCAATATCCAATGTTAATGAATGAAATAACAATTTTAGATACAAATTAAATGATGACCCAGGTACTGCTTTTAAAGATATTACTTTAGAAACAGAAATTTATGAAATTAAAGCTATTAGTATATTAATTGAAGATTTAATGGGGTTTGATGAAAATAATAATGAAATTCCTAAAACTGATGCAGTGAACAAGGTTATAAAAATCAAGCCTGATGCTTCTATTGCTAAATGTGTAATAGAAATATCCCTGGGTAATGTGGTTGATTTTAGAACAATTCAATCAATAAAACTCTAGGATTTATACCAAAACTACTTACTTCTGGTAGATATTTTTCAGATGCAACAGTTGATATTAATCCAGTTAACTGAGTACTTGTACATTGTGATTTAGTTTTTAGTTGTGCTAATAATGACAAACAATCTAGATGTATTTATTCATTTAAAATAAAAGTACCACCAGGTTATAAAATCATAGAAGAAGCCAGGCAAAATGTGTATTTTCAAGTAGATCAGAAATACATTAATAAAATGACTGTATAGTTGACTGATGAAGAACTTAATCCTATTACGTTTAGAGGTGTTGAAGTAACAATTACTCTATCTTTAAAATAATAAAAATAAATACAAATACTAAATAGGTAACCTATGACAGAGGTTAAGTAGTGGCAAATGATAAACAGAACTCATTAGGAAATGCTAAAAGCTCAAATTAGAAAAAACGGTTAGAGCAGTTACATAAATACTATAAAAATGCAGAAAGCTTTGGAAGCCTTAAAAAAATCTTTATAAAAGTTTCAAGTTTTTTATTCTTTTATAAATGATTACGCAAAAAGTCATTTAAAAATACCTTAACCTCTAACATCCAATTACAAGTAATTTAATAGATTTATGGATTACTTATCACAAGAATCCTCCCATTTAAATAGATCAGTTTCAATTACGATTAAAGTTAATAATGTAGATAATTATTTTCTATTTGAGAATAGTTTCTTCATAATTAAGGTTGATTTAGTGAAAAAAACTGATGGTTCTAGATATGCTGGAACTGAGTTAATTACATTAGGTAATCATGGACCTATGTTTCTATTTGATAGGGTTGTTTTAAAATTTAATGATACAACTATAGAAGAGTATTCGAATTTGGAGCACACTAGTTTAATTCAAGGATTATTAAAATATAATCATGGTTTTAGTTCCAATAGGGGACATGGTCAATGCTGGCCTCTAGATGATAATGAATATAGTGCAACATTAGATAAATATCAAGGATTTGCTAATAGACATGATTTTTTATTCAAAAGTAATAGTACTACAACTAATAAAGGTAAAGCTAGATTTATGATTTCATTTTCACTTGTTTTTAAATTTAAAAGTAAAATGTTATGAGGATTGAGAGTTTCTGTTCAAATAGATCAGGTAATTGATAAAAATGCTATATTTAAATCTAGTACACAAGTACCAGCAGGTACAGATGATTTTGTTGATGGTTTAATCAATATTACCTCTCTGATATGAAGAATTTCTTACATTGAATTAAATTCTCAAATGTCTACTGAAATATCTAGTTATTTTGCATTTCAACCAAAAATACCGTATAAAGTTCTAATACAACAAGGTATCAAATTTTCCAGTAAACCAGGCTATGACATAAGATCGTACTTTAACAACTATTTCGGGCCCTGAAAAGATTTTAGGCTTTGTTGTTGGATTCCGAACTAATCGTTTTAATAATCAAAAATGGAGTCAAATACAAAGTCTGGGAGTGGTTTCTTTTTAAAACCTTATCCTGAATAGCACTAACAAACATAAAAATAGATATATATTTTTAAAAAATATGCGTCTCAAAACCTGGTTTATTTAGACGTGTATATATGAGGGATAATTTACCCCTTAAGCCTAAAAATATAGAAATTGGAATATTAAATCTTGATAGCAATAATAATCAAGGAACTCATTGGACTTTATGGTATAGAAACAATAACAAACACTATTATTTTGATTCTTTTGATCATGCACCACCTATGGAATTATGAAATTATTTAAAATCAGATATAGTTTATTTAACTAATAAATTGCAAGAAATTGGAACAAATGCGTGTGGATCTTTATGCCTACAGTGAATAAATAATATTATTAATAATGAAGGAGATTTTACAAAAGCGTGCGTAGCACTTACGCAAGTAATGAAATAAAATTTGTATAATAAATGATTTCAAAACTGGGATATATCAAGAAAACAGAATATGAATTTAATTCAAATACTCTAAATTCATGGAATATAATACAAGGTAAAATTAAAAACCTAGCAATTAAGAATGATGAATTGAAAGATAGTTTAGCTAATAAACACAGCGAAATAGAGAATTCTATAGGGGTTATAGAAGGAATAAAAGATAATATTACTAACTAAACAAATGTTTTTGATAAAAAAGAGTAAAATTAATAGTACAGCAGTAAACACAAACAGTGCTTTAATTAACAATCTTATTCAAGAAGACAATAATATTAACCTTTAACTACACACTGA
The DNA here is from genome assembly GCA_949802685.1 of Dicyrtomina minuta. Classification (NCBI taxonomy): domain Eukaryota; kingdom Metazoa; phylum Arthropoda; class Collembola; order Symphypleona; family Dicyrtomidae; genus Dicyrtomina; species Dicyrtomina minuta. The sequence continues at coordinate 87,166,939 of OX461809.1, forward strand.
AATAGTTAAAAGTAAAAGAAAACTTGAAAATGAAAATATAAGAATTATTGATTTAATAGAACGTAATTAATTCGGAAATAAATACGTTGAATAAAAGTAATAGACCCCTAGAAACGCGTTTAATGGCAAAAATTAGTATTCCATATACTAAACTGCTTGTAGGTTAAGAAATTAATACATGCAAACTAAAATTTTAAAAATTAATGAAGGATATGGAATTGTAACAGTTATTTATAGTATTAGTGAACTCTCATTCGAGAGTTCTAATTTTTTTATAGATATTTGTGAAATTCTAATATCGGGCGACATATAGGGCTCTGTGTTAAGAATAACACTAAAAAATCTAAAGTTTTTAAAGTGGATAGAAATGTTCTTTCAATAGTAATTATGGAGTACTTACCAGGAGTTGTATGTTATTTTAATTGTATTTTTCAATCATTCTCTTCTTTTATATTATTATAACGCTTTTTTAATCCCACTTTATATCAAATAAAGAAAAACAACTTTAGTTTGTATGAAAACCGCTAGATGGCCTAATAATCCTCAAATAATTAGCAATAGTCCTGGGACACCGTGTAAGATTTTTCAATATGCAAAATGCAAAAAAAAGTGAAAAACTATCTGTCACATGTCCATGCCATATAATATTATGGACAGATAGTAATAATATGATAAAAACAAAATAACCACACTTTTTTTATTATAACATTGCATAACCTTATAGGTTTATTATATGCATACTTATCTGGCTCGGGATATACAATGGAAACTAACAACCATTGACTCAGTAAGACCCTTAAATTACACCTAGAAGGCTTGACTAATGCGATAATTTTAAGCGTCAACAACTCGCGGTTTACCTGGCTCAGGAATTACGGTGAACAAAAAGAATATTGTCCGAGCAAGACTCTTTTCCAATTGACTTCAGTAGGTTAACTCAAGCAATAATCCTGAACGTAAACAACTCTTGGGATTTTACCTGGCTCGGGAAATACGGTAAACAGTAAGAATATTGCCCCAATAAGACCGTTTCCTATTGACTTTAAAAATTACAAGTTTAGTCGGCCTGCATTGAATGAGAAGTAGTCTTCAATTGAAAGACAAGACTGGACAGTATCAGTTGGCAACCAATTATCAGAATATAAAATTTTGCAAATATTGTTTTGCAGATTGCTGATATGTTCTGAATCCTGAAGCAAATTTATGATCAAACCCCTTTTGTAGGCAAACATTACAATTACATGGAATAGGTGCTAAGCTACAATCTCTTATACTTTTTTGTTGGGGTACAACACTTTTAAAACTGTAGTTTGTGTGAGTCCTAAGACTCGAGTACTCAGATTGTCAAGACTTTTTAGAACTGTGATTTAAGTGAGTAGAGTGCTCAGATCTCCCATTTGAGTACTTAGATCTTCCATTTCAACGTCAAGATCTATTAGTTCAACATTAATTAAATTAAAAAATTTATTTTGAAGCTTGATGTTATTTAGCGGGCTAGGAAACACAGAAGGTGTTTCACAACGCGAAACAAATTAGTTAGTTTCATCAATAGTAGTTGTTGGAAGAGGATTTTGAGCTATGATAGTAGGATTGTTTGGTGGTGGATTATGTTGGGTTAGGATAATAGGATTATTTGGATTTTGAGGTCTATTCATAGGTAGTGGCTTATCTCGAGGAGGTGTGGGTGGGTGTCAAGGTATATTTTTTGTTTTAGAAATGTCTGGATTTCTTTTAAATGTAGCTCGTTTTGCTTAACTTCAGCTACTTTGACAAATTTTCTATGATTTTGTATTTTCAAATCACACATCTCATACTTGTTTTTAGCAATTTTAGCTTGTCTTATTAGCTTTTTCTATTTGTCCGCACAATTAAGTCTATATTTTTGCTTTTCCTAGAATTAAAAAACAAATACAAGTACTAGTAATACAAGTAATATAAAATAATAATAGTATAAAATACAAATAATATAAAAAACAACATTTACTTCTAATTGCTTTTCGAGCAAGTCATGATATTTCCAAGGTTTATCATAGATTCTTGAAATGCAGTGTATGTAGTTTGAACTACTGGTGGACGTCTAGGACCCCTGGAACCCCTTTTTGTGAAATATGCATTATGAAAAACTAATTACAGTCTATTTTAGACATTCTTGAAGGCATTCGTACGTAGTATGCTTACAAGTAGCACGCACCTATTAGGTCTAGTAGGAGCATGAAACATCGTGCAAATTTCTCTAGACGGTAATTCACGGTATTGAAAAGGTTCTGGAGTTTGTTTTAAACCGTTACGCAGAACATAAAACGGTCTCATAACAGCGGTAATACCCCTCAAAAATAAGGCAACAGAGGTATTGCTCTCACCATTACTGCTTGACCCATCATCGCGTATTCTTTCTCTGTTCATTATAATATTACAGCAGAAGCGTCTGGAAGTAGTTTTTGGGTGTATGGTGGTTGTGGTGGTTAATGTAGCACAAAATCGTATGGCTATCATTATCTTGTCATTGTTGTGTAATAAAGATATTTCGGTAAGTAATCTTTCTGAGGTTTCCTTCTAGTAGTTTTTGATTGTATGGCGGTTTTGGTGGTTAATGTAGCAAAATTCCGTATTTCAGGAATAATTTGGATTTTTCACCTCTTAAAAGACTGTAAATATAAGAAATTACAAATTTACTTTTATCATGTTCTCATTCTTAAATTGTAATCTGGTAAATTCTCTACAAAACACGTACAAATAAAGGGCCATCAAATTTATACCTACTTCTGGGCGAAGGGCTCTTCGCAGTTTAGGATTTGAGTTAATATATCCAAATTTTATATAGCGCCAATTTAAAAAAACTATTACCAAATATTTTAATATTAATTACTCATTTTTGAATTGTAGCCTAAAACATCCTCTACAAAATAGGAACAAATTTAAAACAATCAAATCTATATTCACCTCAGGCTGAAGCAATCCGCAGTTGAAGTCACAGAATTCAACGTCGAATATTATATACTTCCAATCTTAAAATACAATACAACCAAATATTTTAATATCAATTACTCAATAATAAATTTTAGTCTGTTATATTCTCTACAAAATAGGAACAAATTCAAAACAATTAAATTTATATTTACCTCTACAAGAAGGGTTTCGCAGTTGTTGTTTCACTCAAAAATTCGATTGTAGAGCAACAAGATACACTTTGCAATTCTATATATTTATTGATTCTGATATTTTAAATGTACCGCTTCCTAATCAACTATGGCTTTATTAGGTACCATATAGTTATCTTTATATTATGACAATTAATTGTATACACGTCGTCCTATTCATTTATTTATAAAGCTTTACTAACATGTAATAGCTAGTTAAAAAAGTCATTGTTAGGGCTATTTTTACGGTCACAATATACACGGGTATCGTGTTGTATTGGCGGGTAAAACTGGGTAACAGAATGTTTTTGAACCTATTTTTTTAAAATTAGAAACTATAATAGGTCATCGTTAAGGGTATTTTTACGGTCACAAAATGCCCAGGTATTGTGTTTTATAGGCGGGTAAAACCGGGTAACACAATTTTTTTAAACATATTTTTTTAAAATTAAACTATGTAATAAACATTTTTTTAAATTTAAAAACCTCAAAATCCAACATGGCGTCCATGACTGAAGGAATCAAACATGGCGGATTTTTAATTAAAATTAAATAAGCTAATTTTGATGATAAAAGGTATATATTAGATGATGGGATTACTACATTAGCACATTCAAAGTATAGAATTATGCTATACTTATAGACGTAGTTGCACTCATTGTCATAGTCGTACTTGTAGCTCGTAGTCGTACTTGTCCTCGTAGTTGTGTCCGCGGTGGGTAAGTGGTGATTGTTTTAAATTCCTGAAATTCTTGAAAATAATCTTGTTTTTTATGAAAAATAGAGATAAATCATAAATTATTATGATTTTATGCTGTTTTGTTTAAAAGTGGCTCGTAGCTTGTAGTTGAATTCGCGGCAGTACGTGGTGTTTTTTTTTAAATTCCTACAATTCTTAAAAATAGTTTTGTTTTTTATAAACAATAGAGGTGAATCATAAAATTATTATGCTTTTATGTTGTTTTTTCAAAAGTGGCTCGTAGTCGCGCCAAAACATGCAATTATATACTTCTAATATTACTTTTAAATATTATCTGTAATTGTTTATTATTTTTTTTGATGTGTATGAGTTTTGCTAATTGATTAATTTTAGTTTTTATCTAATTTAGATTATTTTTAGGTTTTTTATTTGGAAATGGATCTTATATGCCATAACAAAGTTGTTTTTTTAAATTATGTGCCATTACATTGATATCCATAGTATTATAGCAATCCTTCCAATCCACATTATAGTTGTTACAAATATATTTTTGTTTTCTTTTATAAACTACCTATGTAGCTGGTTTACACAGAGATTAAAATGAGCACGATTCACTAATAGTACAATGCTTATTCCAACATGCTCAGATTTGACTTCTTTTAGGGCTACAATCTTGCTAGGTTTATTATAATATTTACCTATATTTGTATAAATAAGATCCAGTTGTAGGTTATAATTAATTTAGTCGTGACGTCACGACCATCTTCCTATCTCTCAACCTATCACAACCCATTCCTCTCAACTCACACACGGTTCAACTCAATAGCGCAAAACATTTACTACTATTTTACGTGTGCCAAGAAGAAGATCAAGTAGATCGAAACGTTGCACTATTTCAAAACAGTTCGTTTTTCAAAAGTCAATATGCAAAAGTACCTACAAAATTTGGTGAGTTTCCTACTTTTACTTACTTATCAGTAATTTGGTTACTTTAGTCAATTTACTTCGCTAACACCAACGATTAATATCTCCGAATACTATTAAACCTAGGGAAACATATTTACTACCTATTTTTTCATAAATATCTAATGTGGAATTATATAATAGGTTTTGCATCTGATGCGTTAACTTTGGAGAAAAAAAAACCACAGCAATCACAATTACTGATATAGTTGTTAATAAATAATTAAAGCGAATTAGGACACACGTAATCTCAAATTGTTTTGAATTATTATTAATATATTTTTTGAATCTGAGAGCATTATTAGTATCATTTAAATAAATAGCTGTTTCTTTCTTTAACGTTTTATTCCTGGCAGTTTTAGAAATAAAACTCAAAAATTTGAAGAAACAAAATATTATTTTTTTGAAAAATCTGCTAAAAGTAAACGAAGGAAGCAGGAAATCGAACCCTGTAAGCCCGTAAACGCTAGACCGTAATCCAAGCCCTGCTAACGCTCCCTTCTATGAGTAACGATTAAACTTTTAGTGGATATAATTTAGAAGAAAATAGTGGATCACGCGATAGTAGATCTAATTAATAACTATCAAAATTTAAGTGTATTCCAATTTTTGTGTTTTGCAGTATAAAATCATCATCAAAAATAAAATCGCTTTTGTTATATGTTTATAGATTTTGTTTTTTATCTACAAACTGCACTAAATTTCTTTAAAACTGTAGATTTTAGCAATTAAATAACACTTTTCAGGGGCTTTGTTTACTTTAAAAAATGTTTATGTATTGTTTTGTGCTTTTTTAGCTTCAATAAGCTTAGAAATATAGCGTTTATTGTCGTTCTTAGCGCATTTGCAACACAGTGTAAATAATAATATGTATTTTGTTTTTGCTTACGCGTTTGGTTTGCACACTTCTTACTCTCCTTAAGAAATGAGACCTAAGTAAGCCAGCACGTTATTGGCAAATAGCATTGGTTAACTGTACAGCTAGAATGTTTTCACATATTCTCCCAGTACGTATCACGAAATGGGTAAATAAAAGCAATGTGCTACTTGAATGTCAGGCAAGCTTTTAAAAAAATAAGTTATGCATACACTCACTATATTTGTAACTTGCCTAATCCAAAACCACATTAAAATTACAGGTAGGAAGGTTTACGCAGTTTTTGTTGGTTATAAACGAGCTTTTGACTCAATCAATCACCCAAAATTAAAAAATAAATTATTTAACTAGGGTCCAAGTGCCAAGATCATCTTAATAATTATGAGAAAATCTGTATCGGAATGCAAATATTAAAGTCAGAACTAGGAAAGGACACTTTCAAAATTGAAATACAAGAAAATGTCTTACAAGGGAAATTGCTATTACAGATATTTAATAGGTTCCCAATAGTGGATGAAGATCAATTTTTAAAGTAGCAAGGATCAAGCGGGTTAAGCATAAATAAGGTGTTTATATGCTAATGTATCCAAACAACACAGTAATCTTTGCTTAAAGTGAAAGTGGCAATGAAAATAAGATACTGAAGCAGTATTGTGTCCCTAACTAGCTGACGGTTAATGCTAAAAAAACAAATAGATAATCTTTGAAAAGGGAACAAACATAAAAGTAAATAGAGCGTTTTGATATGAAGGGAAACTTCTAGAAGTTGTAATATAATATATTTAGGTGTACCTATTAGTTAATTAGGCGTATTTAAAGGAGCATTAAAATACTTTCAAAATACCTCTGTTAAAACCAATGTAAAGCCTTGAGATATATAATGTAGAAGTTAATGCAACGCCTAGGATTTAAGGATTACTCTGTTTGTATCCGTAACCATGGCTAAAATTATAAACAATGGTTTAGTCTGGGGGCTATTATTATTAATTATCAGGGGTTTAGTCTCTTTCAAGACTGACGCTGCCGAGGCCTTATTTATAATGGCCTATTGCAGACTTCCCCTATAGACATAAAAGACTAGATGAGCGTATAAGCCTACCCGAGGCATGCGACAACGCCACTAGCTGGCCCACAGATGTTTGACCAAACAGTTCCAACGATATAACACAGCCACCTTAGTAGAGGTTCCTCACTAATATTAAGGCTGGAAATGACGTAAGGAAGTAAATCGGAGTATCATCCTCCTCCCTACAGTGCTGGCACCGCGGTGAGTCCAAAACTCGTATCTTCCAACCATGATAGCCCCACGCCCCATGCCCAGTAACTAACCCAACCAACTACCTTAGGTGATCCCTGGGGTATCCTACCATTGACGCATTACCGTACAACAGTAGCGATATCCAGAGCTTCGCCTGTCTACACTTACGCAACCCAGTCCAATGTCTAGAGTGCTCACGTCTGGTCTACCCCGCAATAGCGCAGTAGACAGCGGAGATCAGGACCGGTAGAATTAGCCTTGGACCAAGCTGCCTAGCACAACTGCTATCATGCGAAGCCTTTGCAATTATATCCGCCTCCTCATTACCCCTGAACCCCGAATGAGCAGAGACCCAAACCAGCTCAACCTCACATTCACTTTTATCGAGTCTATTAAGGTACGAGTGGCAGTCACCCACAACACTCGCGGCAGTGAGAGGCCTGGATAGAGCATGCTAAGAGCTCTGACTGTCACTATATATCCTGGCCGGGAGATCCCTGTGCTCGTTCTCAAGCAGCCATTGTGCTGCTAAAGAGATGCCAGAGAACTTACACTGGAACGCGGAAGCAACAGCTCCTAGGTACACGGACATAGCCATTAGAGTACGTGTACCCCTTGGACATCGGTCCTCAATAACGACTCCACATCTAGCGTTATCACCTTCCCGTGAGACGTCTGTGTAGCATACAATTCCATAACCTCCTAGGGAGAGATATCTTACCCATTCAACCCGTGATCCAATTTCCTCCCTAAACCTGCGGTCCTCTAGCTGCCGATATGTCCAGTCCACAGGCATGCGTAGAATTGGGTCGCACAGGCCCCATTTTTCGCAGATCACACTATGACTACTGGGACCCCCAAACATCAGATTGATCGTCCACAATCCTCTAGTTTTCAGCCTATGCATTGATCTGACAGCAACTCCTTTAAAACAAATGTCCAAAGGAATGAGTCCGATTAGACATTCCATAGCCGCACTTAGCGTTGATCGAGGCGCACCATTAATCATAAGACATGCCTGGTGCTGTACCCTATTCAACAAAATCTTATACAAGCATTTCTCCAGTGCCGCGGACCATACCACAATCCCATACTCAATCACGGGTCAAATAAAAGACGAGTAGGCCCACGTTGCTACTTTTAGTGATAGCCCCCATTTCCTTCCAATCATACGCTTACATCGGACCATAGTCACCCCCGCTCTGCTGACAACCGACTTGCATTGTGGCATCCACGTGAGGTGCTTGTCCAATGTAACACCCAAATACCTTACCGAAAGCCGGATTTCCAGATTCACACCTCTATAATTTAGAGCAGAGGGGCTAAACCTGGTATTTCTCGTGAACAAAATCAACTTAGTCTTCTCGGCGTTAAGGCGAAGTCCAACCTCCACACACCATTCACTAATGATATCAAGACCACTAGTGACCCGGTGTGCGAGTGTATGGAACACCTTGCCACCTTAAAGCATTCCAGTATCATCCGCATATCCCTGTGACAGAGTGGATGACGCTATCAGCCTTGATAAAAGGCCATCCATAACAAGGTTCCACAGAAGTGGTAAAATTACCCCACCCTGTGGGCAACCTCTCTCAACGTTACGGTGTCTCGAACTACCTTTGACCTCTGACATAACCCGTCTATGTCTAACAAGGGAATTGTTTTACATGTTACCCGTCGATTTCAATGAGTTATGTCTACAAAAAACAGGCTACTTTTAAATAGTGGGGAACTAAAGTCACTCGAGTGCATTTTGCGTTGTTCGCCCACAATAGCCCGCCAAAGTTTAAAAAAATTTAAATGTTAATACTTTGCCGCCCTGTAGCATCTACAGTTCTCATCTGATTTCGATAAAAATTGACTTTTTCTAACGATTAGACTATTTTCTGAAAAGTAATTTCAGGATTTTTCAAAATTCAAAAATTTTCATTTTTTGAAAAAAATGGCCTATAAACGTAGGCCTTAAAAATAATGTTTTCTCTAAAATTTTTTTAAAAAATAAAAATAATTGAATTTTGAAAAATCCTGAAATTTCTTTTTAGAAAAAACACTAAGGATCAGAAAAAACAAAATTTCATCAAAATCGGACAAGAACTGCAAAAGTACCAGGGTGGCAAAATATTGAAATTTGAATTTTGTTAAACTTTGGCGGGCTATTGTGGGCGAACAACGCAAAATGCACTTGAGTTACTTTGGATCCCCACTATTTAAAAGTAGCTTGATTTTTGTAGACATAATTCATTGTAATCGACGGGTAACATGTAAAACCATTCCCTTGTAAGACCAAAGTCGATCCATCTCTTCTACAAAAAACACACCAAACCTGTCCAGCGCCGCCACGATTGCATAAAAAAACATTGTTAAATGCACCCTCAATATCAGCAAAGGACACCCAAAACCATCTGTCCGGACTCGAGAGCTCTCTTTACAAACGCCGCCACCCTATAAATGGCGGCGTCCGTAGAGAGGCCCCTCAAGTACGCGAACTGATTGTTAGCCCTAAGCCTACCCTCCAACTCAGGAGTTCTAATGTGACCATCCACTAATCTTTTAAGGACCTTCAGCAACACAGGTGCTAGCTGTATTGGCCTCCATGCAAAAACCCTGCTGTAATCCCCCCTACCTGGCTTTGGTAGTAAAACTACCTTTGCTACTCTCCAACACAGCAGTACAGTACCCAGTGCCAAGCAAGCTTGACACAGAGCTACCAACCGCTTCGCAATAACCGTTAGACCCCTTTGTACTAACACTGGTTTAATACCGTCCGAGCCTGCAGATTTATATGGCAGAAAACTCCATACAGCAGTCTGCACTTTAGCAGACACTCAGCAGTCTGGGGGCTAAGATAAGTATACTAAATGGAAATTTTCCCTACTAGTTACAGAAAGAGTTTCCAATAATACGCTATTTTATCTGATTAGATTCGAAACAGAAAGATGTAGGATAGAAATTACAATTTTTAAGCAGAACTTACATACATACATACATACATACATACATAAATACATACATACATACATACACACATATGTACATACATATTTCACTTTTGATAGTACAACAGGCACATAAAGTTTTTTGGATGCCCTAACTAATTCTTTTCAAAGTTTCTTTTTAGATGCTGAGCTTTAGCTTATAAGCATCTATTGATATAGGTTTGTCCGTCTCTCGGTCTGTCGGTCCGTGTGTCGGAATGTCTGTAGCTCGTACGCTACAGGTCACAGTTTTGACCTTATCTTCGCCATATAAAATTTAATCGCTCATAATAGCGCCCGCGCAGTGTTGTATAGTTTATGGGAAAGATCGTATGAATACTTTTTGCACAGTTAGCAGTTAACTGGACCAACTTTCAATATTTTTTCACTTTTCTTTGCCGTCAATCAAAAACCGCCGTTGAAATGAATTAGCGCTCAAACTTACCTTCATTTCTATGTAACTACGTGGTAGACAAGGATAACGTCGTTTAAGGGCCAGACACAAATGGCGTCATTCAAGTTGAGGGTGGGTAAATCAAAACAAGCCGCTCACAAGGGATCTTACTAATATGGATACGGGGATCGTCCCTAAATGACTTTATATAAACATTGCCATTTTAGAAATGCTCTTTGTCATTAGTTTAAGAATTAAGTAATCGGATATATTCAGCATGAGCTAATCGTTTACGGCTCGGTGTTGTACGGTAAACGTCACTGGATGGTTGATTGAAACCCAATCTCCTTCGGTGCTCCTTAGTGACCACTACTTACTGTAGGGGCCTAGGGAATGAGACTCCTTTACTGTGGAGGAGGGAACGGGGATAGGTGAAAGGGTACAAAGACCGAGACGATCTAACGCGGTAGCCTCCTATTTCCTCACCCACAGTGACTGGTTGAGTCTGGTTGCATGAACTTCGGTTAAATCGACCCAATGAATAAATTATTATTATTATATTCAGCATGAGATCTAACTAGTATGCATACGGGGATCGTCTATAAATGACGTTATTTAAACATTACCATTTCAGAGATCCCCTTTGTCATTAGTTAAGGAATTGAGTAATCGAATATATATAACATGGGATCTTACTAATATGCATACAAGGATCGTCCCTAAATGACGTTATATAAACATTGCCATTTTAGAAATGCTCTTTGTCATTAGTTTAAGAATAAGTAATCAGATATATTCAACATGAGATCTAACTAGTATGCATACGGGGATCGTCTATAAATGACGTTATTTAAACATTACCATTTTAGAGATCCCCTTTGTCATTAGTTCAGGAATTGAGTAATCGAATATATTTAACATGTGATCTTACTAATATGAATACGGGGATCGTCTATAAATGACGTTATTTAAACATTACTATTTTAAAGATCCTTTTTGTCATTAGTTCAAGAATTAAGTAATCGGATATATTTAACACGGGGTCTTACTACTATGCATACAGGGACGTCCATAACTGACGATATTTAAATACTACCATTATAAAGATCTCCTATGTCATTAGTTCATGAATTAAGTAAACGAATATGCTTAACAACAGAAAGCTATTGGCGCATTGCTTAAAATGAATTCTGACAAAAATGGTTGTCCAGACAGTCATTCTACTGATATACACACTTGCCTCTGAAAGTAGGTAGGTACGTAAACTGTCATTGTGTCTAGGCAGTGCCGAGTTAATTTTATTATTTTGGACTAATCTACTGACCAGATATCACATTAAAATTAATTAAACGTCCTAGGGGTTCGGCATAAACGATGCTACTTAAATTAATCTTTAGAATGTACAAGCACACTAAGAATCAGAAAAAGTGATTAAAGTTATTTTATATCACAAAATAATTGTATTGTATATAAATATTATAATTTATTTTATTGAAATGAATTTAAATTGCATTACTTGTAAAAGTATCCTAATCGTTTTTCTACCAGCACTTTCCGAACCAGCACACCTCCTACCCATTCGTCTTGTAACTGTGCTGCTGTCATTAAGTCCACAGGAATTAATAGAATTCGATCATGTACTGCTGTTGCATAAGCCAACAACAATCAAATTTTAACTTCCGCCATTCAAGCCAGTGATGATTTCACAGAGCCAAATCATTCCGGAAACGCTCCTGCTGCTCCCACTCGGTACAGAGTCACTTGTTTCCAGCCTGTATGTTTATGTGCTAATGCTATCGAGCCAACTTGTACCAGGACCACTCATACCCCGCCCAATCTCATCATCAACACTCGTACCTAGCTCAATCTTACCATAGCTATTTTATTCAAGCTCACCAGAAGCAGCAGCACTTGTACTTAGCCAACTAGTGCCAGCAGGGCGCGCACCTAGCCCGTTTTGAATAGCGGTAACTGCTTATGGTTAAGTTAAGGAGTTTGTCAACCTTAACATTTTTTCCAGTGATGAAATCAACTTGCTGTAAGCTCAGCATCTACTTCGCGTCCACGGTAGACAAATCCAGCGCAAAGTGCCGGATGTTTATTTATTATTTCATAGTGTCCCAAAGAGTCAAATAACATGGCACTACGATATACACTACGAATAACATTATAACGATCTTTTTACCATTAAGCTTTCTTAATTATTTAATTGTTTCAGTAAGAACTCCCAAAAATGCATCTCTAGGGTCAAATGCTGCAATTATAGGTTTAAGTAATTACAAATTTTCAATTTCTTTATCTTTTACAAATTAACAGCTCCAATTTACTATCGTGTATCCGTTTTTACGTGATTTGTCTATGTACATGTGTTATCATATAGTTGTATCATAGTTGTTTTGTAAAGTTGTATTTTTTGTTGTAGTTCATAGCAGTCCTGACAGCAATGGAAATATCAACCATTAAATTCTTAAATAGTATTTGTTGTACTGCAATAACCGTCAAAGTTTCTTAGTTTATTGTAACTATCAAGTATTTTATATTTACCACCATTTACAGCATAGTGCATTTTTATATTTCCTTAAGACAATACATATTTTAACCATTAAAATTATATTTCTTTGATTAGACTTCTATTGTATCTTTATTTTAGGACACAATAGCGATTTTGTTTTTAAGTATTTATGTAAATATGTCGCCATACCCACACAAGCAATTGTATCATATTCATATTGTAACGGATCTACACATTTGTGGTCTACTTGAGTTAAAACCATCACAGTTTTTCGTATTGCATACAACGTTTTCCTAATATGTCTGCATCTGATTTACAATACATATGCTATCTTTTTTTCCTTGAAATTAAATGTTTTGTCTTCATTTTCTTTTATTTTCTTCATTCGTTTACATACCTTACTTTTATCGTCGTCCAATTTTAAAAAGGTTTTTCTATCTTAACTTTTTATTTTATCTGGTTCCTTATACTTAAATTTAAATAGACGACCATTAAAATTCCAATTTTTAGGCTTATTGAACATGTGTCAAAAACATTAAAAATATTTTTAATTTTCTTAAGTTTAAGTCAAATTTTTTATGAAAATACTTCAGAGGTATAGCAATATAATTAAAAATATCAATAAATCTTACACCTAATTTTTTAATACGCTTGGACATACATTTTTTCCTTATAATAATAATTTAGGTTATATACTATTTCTTAAACAATAAATTATATATATATATAGTGAATATTATAGCGTTTTCCATTGTGTGCTTTAAATGTACAACTTTTTTATTTTAAGATCCGTTTACCAAATTCATCATTAATAGAAAAAGCCTATTTATCACTATTTAAATCTTTTGTTTCATTCCACATTGGTACTTTACTTTTAAAATCTAGAGGCCTTTGGGACATATCCCATGGCCCGTTTATTTACATGTAAATTTTCATTTTAATGGATTGATTGGCTGGGGTTCTCCCCATCGTTATAAGCTTTCCACATTGGTATGTGATTGTGATCATTAATGGCATCTAAATATGTTTCTTAGTCATAAAAATTGTAATCAGCACCACATTCATTATTTTATTGTATAATATCATAACTTCTATTACAATTTTAACATTCTATTTGGTTACATCATGTGGTATTATTTAACGTACCACGTACCATTTTTGTTGTAAAATAATTTTCCTTTTCCCTCTTTGTAACGCTTAAAACGTTTACATGTGTTGTTTTTTTAAATGATTGTCATCAAAAGTTTGATTCAAAAATGTGTTGTTGCATAATTCGCAATATTTACAATCCTTAGAACTTTCATTACCACTTTAACAGTTATTATTTGAACCATTACAGATATTTTATTTGTTTTGGCTTGCAAAAGTGTGACTGCCTTTTTTTTGTAAGCGTTTTTACAATCATGCCAGTCATATAAATAACTTCAAAGCGCTGCAACTTTTTAATCAAAATCATCGTATATATGTAATAAATGAAGCTTTTTTTATCTGTAAAAAGGTAAATAGCGGTTCCAAAAAGGCTATTGGCGGTACAAGATTTCGTATTAGCCAATAATTAGAAAAAGGGCTTTTGGCTCTAGAGGCAAATATTATAATTAAATTCATAAGATTCATCTTTTATTTGGATATATCGAACTGCATATATAGGAATGTCTCCTCATATTACTATATATGGCATTGCGTATGTGGAATCTGAAACATCTGAAAATATTATTCAACTTAAAAATATTGGTAGGTGCCGACATGGCATAAACAATAGGGAGGTTGTGCAAACCTAAAACTGGCACTTTAACTTTAGCAATTGCAAAAGAATCGCGACGCCATGTTTTTACTATTTTCTGTTTTGAGAAACCTATCCGCCACTTTCGCATTATCCCTGCCCATACTGCACATGTACTTTAGCGATACGCTCCAGCTCGTGCTTGATTTGTAATGTTTTTACATATGCATGTAGCACTAAACAGAAAATAGAAAAAACATGGCGTCGCGATTCTTTTGCAATTGCTAAAGTTAAAGTGCCAGTTTTACGTTTGCACAACCTCCCTAATGTCATAAAAATACTGGACCGGCATTGAGGTCAGGTTTCACATTCAATACAATGGAATATCTCACTCAAGTGAGAAATGATATTTTGAGCTGACATACGACTAAGTGCGTTCCTGTGTCAGTGAAATTCTTCATGTTCATATTTCTGATAATTGCATAAATATAATTTCTTTCGTTTTACTTTCATGATAAAGTATGTATTTGTATGGAATTCATAGTACAGTTATAACTACATCATATGGTTATATATGTAACTTATAATAGAAACTCGTGCCTCAACATGCTAACTCTTGCCCTGCAGCTGAGGTGTGGTATCTTCGAGGTAAGGTTAGGATTGGAGGAGGGCGACGAGAAGGAAAAAGTTACTAAAAACAGTTCGGTTTTTTTTCTCGCTAGGCCCGGAAGCGGCTTCGCCTCCAAAGGAAAATTGTTTCTTCAAATCTGCGCGCCACAGATGAACACTGAAAGGGGCCATCCATATATTACGTTTCATGTTTTTCTTCAAAACCTCCTTCCCACCCATCCAATCGTCGCTACGGCTACACCGTCTCAATACCCCTTCCCCCTCTATAAACTTTTTAGAGATTTTGTCGGGCCAACTGTAGATCGTACAAAACAGGTCACAGTTTTAAAAGGATTTTCTTCAGTATTAAGCGAAAACAAATGGGTACTCCGGAACCATTCGTATTTAGACCACTCGTACCGGCACCACTTGTTATGGAAACGCTTGTACCCAGCCAACTCGTGCCAATGGTAACGTTGCCGAGCCAACTTGTACCAACACCACTCGTACGCCGTAAATTCTTACCAAGCATACTCAAAACGGCACCACTAGCACCCTGCAAGACTGCGAACAAAATAACTCGTACCTACCACACTCGTACGGACGCTATTTTTACTGCTTCTACTTGAACTAGCAAAACTCGTCTAATTGTAATGGCGCTATTTTTAGCGAGCCTACTCGTATAACTTATATATAAATATAAATAACGTACCCTGCCAACTGATAACAACAAATCTCATATCCAGCCCACTCGTACTAGCGCAATTCAAGTCAAGCCCACTACTATGACTTGTGCCCTGTCAAAAGGTACCAGCGGAAATCGCACCCAGCCAACTCGTACCGGCGTTTTGTATGTCAATAACGTACCCCGCCAACTGGCACCAGCAAAGCACGTACCTAGCCCACTCTTACCGGCGCTTTTCTTAATACCCCCCCCCCCAGCTAATTCTAACCTGCGCTGCTGCTACCAAGCTCACTTCTATCCCGCCCACTCGTATTTACTAAAACTCTTACCTGGCTCACTTGAACCTGTACTATTCTTAGCAAGCCCACTCGTACCTGCACCGCTTGCACCATGACCATTTTATTCACCAAAACTCCTACCTACCTCACTCTTATCAGAGCTAACTGCGTGGTTTTTATGTTGGCTTTACCACAAAAGTAGTGTTTTTAGATGCTGAGCTTAAGCATCTATAGGAATGGCTATGTCCGTCCGTCTGTCTGTCTGTCTGTCCGTCTGTCTGTTCTTTATGCGCTACAGGTCACAGTTTTTAAGCGATATTCGTCAAATATTTTTTAAATGGCCACAAATGCGAATGAGAAGTGCCCTATTGTTTTTGAGAGCGATCGAACTAACCAGTTTTTCACAATTAACAGTTGACTGGACCAACTTTTTTAGCCATCTAAAAGCATTGGAGAAAAACGGGTGATTTGCCGCTTTGCATCAGCCAAATGCACCAGCTAAATGGACCAGATACGCACCAGTCGAAATTTCAATTTGCCCATTTGCACCAGCCAAATGCACCAGCTAAATAATTTCGTTACATGCGCTAGTCAATGCACCAGCAATATGCACCAGTCATCGGCACCAGCTACAAGCAGAAGTTACCCGCACCCACAAAGTAACCCTAAGGGGGGAGGTGCACTTGGGGTCACCCACAAAGACGTCCCAACTATCCTAACTATTTTTGCTAAAACCATAAAAAAACTTTAAATACTTGCACCCCCCACCCATAAAGTATCCCATAAGGGCAGGGGGTGTACTTGGGTTCACCCACAAATGACGTCCCTAAAATCCTATTTTTTTTTGCTAAAACCATTAAAAACTTTAAATACTTGCACTCCCACCCTTAGAGTATCCCCTAAGGGGAGGGGGTGTACTTGGGGTCACTCACAAATGATGTCCCGAAAATCTTAATTTTCTTCCTAAAACCATTAAAAAACTTTAAATGCTTGCACCTCCTACCCACAAAGTATCCCCTAAGGGGAGGGGGTGTACTTGGGGTCACCCACAAATGACGTCCCAAAAATCTTAATTTTCTTGCTAAAACAATTAAAAACTTTAAATACTTGCTCCCCCCACCCACTATGTATCCCCTCAGGGGAGGAGTGTACTTGGGGTCACTCACAAATGACGTCCCAAAAATCTTAATTTTCTTGCTAAAACAAATATAAAACTTTAAATACTTGCACCCCCACCCTTAGAGTATCCCCTAAGGAGATGGGGTATACTTGGGGTCACTCACAAATGATGTCCCGAAAATCTTAATTTTCTTCCTAAAACCATTAAAAAACTTTAAATGCTTGCACCTCCTACCCACAAAGTATCCCCTAAGGGGAGGGGGTGTACTTGGGGTCACCCACAAATGACGTCCCAAAAATCTTAATTTTCTTGCTAAAACAATTAAAAACTTTAAATACTTGCACCCCCCACCCACTATGTATCCCCTCAGGGGAGGAGTGTACTTGGGGTCACTCACAAATGACGTCCCAAAAATCTTTATTTTCTTGCTAAAACAAATATAAAACTTTGAATACTTGCACCCCCACCCTTAGAGTATCCCCTAAGAGGATGGGGTATACTTCGGGTCACTCACAAATGATGTCCCGAAAATCTTAATTTTCTTCCTAAAACCATTGAAAAACTTTAAATACTTGCACCTCCTACCCACAAAGTATCCCCTAAGGGGAAAAGGTGTACTTGGGGTCACCCACAAATGACGTCCCAAAAATCTTAATTTTCTTGCTAAAACAATTAAAAACTTTAAATACTTGCTCCCCCCACCCACTATGTATCCCCTCAGGGGAGGAGTGTACTTGGGGTCACTCACAAATGACGTCCCAAAAATCTTAATTTTCTTGCTAAAACAAATATAAAACTTTAAATACTTGCACCCCCACCCTTAGAGTATCCCCTAAGGGGATGAGGTATACTTCGGGTCACTCACAAATGATGTCCCGAAAATCTTAATTTTCTTTCTAAAACCATTAAAAACCTTTAAATACTTGCACCTCCTACCCACAAAGTATCCCCTTAGGGGAGAGGGTGTACTTGGGGTCACCCACAAATGACTTCCCAAAAAACTTAATATTCTTGCTAAAACCAATATAAAACTTTAAATACTTGCACTCTCTACCCACAAAGTATCGCCTAAGAAGAAGGGGTAAACTTGGGGTCACCCAGAAATGACGTCCCTAAAATCTCAACTATTTTTGCGCAAACCAATAAAAAACTTTAAATACTTACACCCCCCACCCACCAAGTATCCCCTTAAGGAGAAGGGGTGTACATAGGGTCACCCACAAATGACGTCGTAAAAATCTTAATTTCTTTGCTAAAACGAATAAAAAACTTTAAATACTTGCACCCCCAACCCCACGAATTATCTCTTGAAGGGGGGGCTAGGTTTTAAGAATTGAAACAAGTCAGAATCTTAAAAATATAAATATTTCTTATGCCTAATGCTTTACCAACCGCAAACTAATGCTCCCCTACTCAACAAATCATCCTTATTAGGTTCGGGGAGGGGGGGGGGCAATTCAGGGTTAATCGTAAAATATGTTCTAAAAATTCGAAGCCTCAAAGCCAAGGTTGGAATGGAGCACGCGACACCTAGAGTCCCGTAAACAGCAATGGGTCAGTAATGGAATATTATTATTGTACATATTAGGTTCGTCAAACAATGTCGTCACTAAAATATTGCACTTTAGAGGGTATAGAGTGTATTTTATGTAAATAATGTCAAAAGATGCATCGATTGACTGAAGTCAATATTCGCTGTAAGCTCAGCATCTACTTCGGGCCCACGGTAGGCAAATCCGGCGCGAAGCGCCGGATTTTTCAGTTATCAAACCAATGCGCTGTAACCTCAGCATTTACTTCGTGCCCACGCACGGTCGGCATCCGGTTTTATATTGGGGCATGAGTTATTGAAGTGGGGCATAAGCTATCGAAGTCCGAAGTTGGGCATGAGTGTCCGAAGAAACCCTTAGTTCGTGATAATAACAATAATAATCAAATAAATAAAAATAAATAAATAAATAAACGCTTTTATAATTACACAGGAAAAAATTCTTAGATGTATGTAACAGAACAAACTTAAAGGCAAACAATAAATATCTAAATATATCGTGATACAATATAGCGATATAAATAAAGTTTGTAAACAAACTATTTAACAAAACGAATAAAATATTGGGGGGAAAGACACATCATTTCCGTATAGCAGAATAAAGTTTTTGACGACCTATATGTTACGTGATGTGATTATTGTGATTACAATATATATAATAGTATATGTTATACATAATACGTGTACATACATGAGTTAGGTACGTTACGTTTATACTACGAAACTAGGTAGGGTCCCAGCAAACCACAATGGGCAACTATGTATCGGATTTATGTTGGCCCAGTGGTCGTGATTCGTGGTGGCTGGGCCTTGGAGATGTCGCACCTGCCTTGATTGGCAGTGTGTCTAATACACTCCTGGCGGTCTTACGGTGGATCACCAATAAAACGCCAATGGGCCGCCTATTAACCTATTGTTGTGACGTTTGGGATTGAGCCTTTTGTACATGCGCAACGAGCTTCTTGTTCCAACAAAACATTCAGCATTCATAAAATCCTTTGTGTGTCACTCGATGTACTCAACACCATAGAGTTTGCTGTGTCGTATCTTTTTCAATATAGCTACTAGCCATTCGCGCCTTGAATTATTTAAAATTTTAAAAACCAAGGAAAGGAAAAATTCTTGTTAGACCATACGTCTTGGATCAGCAGACCCCCTTTTGGATTTATTCGAGCTCAACCCTAAACGCCACAACGATACACCACTTGCACTTAAACCGCTACCCACCCACGCGCTACCTCCAACTTTCACCCATTCATATAACATCCATATACTTGACTGATATCTACCAATTCTCGTATCCCCGTTTCGCTTTTTTTACATCCTCTAAATATCATGAAAAATCATAAATTCATCCAAAATTTTCATAAAACACTTTGTTGGAACACTTATACAAAAACTTATGGCAGTATTTATTCCAACTTAGCTTTAAAAACAAAGTATTTACTTCAATCAGACAGCCAGTGCTGCACGGCACACACTAATGTGAAAATGATTCACTGGAGTTTATGTCACTTAAAAAGTTACTTGTAGTTCACAAACTAAGCACACCCAATAAAACGAAATCACACAATATCTTACGTGTTTTGGGTCATTGAATTGTGAAGGTTCACAACCGTTGACAAGTTAATCAAATATCCAGTGAAAATTGTAGGCAAGTTTCCAGCACTTTAAAGTATATTGAACTCTGGAAAATCCTGCGCTAAATAATTTTTCCTGTCACAATTACAGTATGTAGCTGTCGCTGTAACTGTTCCGGTTCCGGGGCTAGCTTTTGCTTGTAGATTTGAGATAATTGTTCTTGAAAAATGAGGAACGATATGCGTAAACTATGTCGTATATAATTATAGGACAGGTATTTATTTTATAATAACAATTATTTATTTATTCACTCGCCTATTTACTTGACTGACCGCACTGACTGACTGGCTGCCCGACTAACGACTGGACTCACTATCACCATATGTCTATACGACTCAATATTTAAGTCTACACCTTGACCGACTAAACTGGTCATAGTTGTGACTAACTGCACAAATTATTGAACTCAAGTAATTAATACTTGGAAGTGTAACTGTAACTAATGCTCACAAACACGTTAATAAGTTGATTCCCTACACGCTTAGAAAAATAGGAGTGAATTGACTACTTTACTGTTAATTTCTAACTACATTCTTGTTACTCCGACATCCACAGCGAATCCTGTTAACCACGGTCAACAGGATTATGGTTAGTGATTTGCAGTGAAAACTGTTAGACTGACGAGGGAACGTTCTGAAGTGATCACGCCGAATCGGCTCCATATATTTTTTAAAAAAAGAGCATGTGAAAAAAACTAGATTTGCTTAACAACAAAAACATGATGTCAACGGGCATTTTCGATCGCTAAGTATGATTTTTGAATGTAATAATTTGCCATTGGTAACTAAACGGGCGCCATAATTAGTTGACCAGAAAATGAATTCTTAATTATTTAGCACCCTGTAGCTCCTACAATTTTCGTCCGATTTTCAAAAAAATTGTAGGTTTGTATTTCCCAAACCATTATCTACAAAGTAATTTTTGAGTTTTTGCAATTTCGAAAACAAATTTTTTTTCAGAAAATGAGCTATTTATCTCGGTCCGTCTAAATTCGTATTACCCAGGAACAAGACCTCATTTTCTGAAAAAATATTTTAGTTTAGGTATTTGGCTAGAATTTAGTAGAATAAGTATCTTAAAAATAAAGATACATATGCGCATATGTCAGTATTTTTCGGCTATTATGCTGCAACAGTAGGGACTACTCTTCGTTGCCTCCCTCCTTTTTTCGCGTTAGCCTTCTTGGAATCCTCAGTTTTTTTAGGTAAGAGCATTTTCTCATAGTAGTCCTTACACATACAATAATTTTTTAATTTAAAATTCGTCTCACAATCATTTTGTCCTTGGTAACTATTAATCCGACTAATATCACCCACGACCACCGTCGTCTCATTACTAAACAAACGAACTTCAGTTTCAAAATGTGCCTTGGACGGAGATGTTTCCAAGGCAACTAAGTGATCTTTGTAAGTGATCAACTTTCCAAAATTATTCCACACCTCCCCATCCGTCAATTCACGAAGATATAAAAACTTACTAAACTTTAAAGGAACACATTGATTGGCTTTAATTTCATTCTCAAGAATCCCGTTCACGCTCTTAATAACAGTTTCACCAATTACTTTGGATTTCTTTGATGTCTTCCCAACTTCAGGATTGACACCACAACGACAGTAAATCTGTGGGATTCCGGAAGACTCACAAGTTCGATTCCTTGGGGTCTCCTCAAAGAAGGAGTACGTTTTACGGAAGCCGGGTTGTCGGTTGAAGTGTGTAAATGCAAAGGGAGGAGGCGTTGTATTATTTATATTTTTTTCATTCAACGTCTGTGTATTCGATTTTCGCTCGCTATTACTCCAAGATTTATTGTTACTAATTGATTTAAAATTATAATTAGGGGTCACACTTCCAGTGGTTTCTGGAGAAGCTGAGTTAGTATTTGAAATAGCTGACAGACTGAGAATATCTTCTAGGGTGGCGTGTAGATCTAATGGAGAAGTTAGTCGCTGACTATTGACACGTAAATTAATATACCAGTCCGGATGGGATCTTTTCAAGGAAGAGGGTAATCGAACGAAAAAAAAGGGAAGACTCTCTTCATAGTAGCCTAGAAATGTTTCACGAAAGCTCCCAAATCGACACCCGTGGTCGCTCATGAACAGAATCACAGTGTTCTCACTCCCAATCTTCACAGAGTCACGCAGAAGGTCTCGGAAATTTGCATCTGCTGTCTATAGAAATATCAATAAAATAAATATTTATTATTTGGAACTTTGTAAACAATTTTTGAGCTTGTATGTTTGTACATAGCGTACATTCATATTTATAGACCTCGAAGGTGAAACTACACGTTCCTTTTTTGCGCGCTACTGAAATACAAGTACAACTAACACTATTGGTATTAACGCAGCCAAACTTGAATACGATTAATAAAGGTAGGGAGATGCCTGGGATGTTGAATTAGTGACGTCTCCCAAATTTTTATTCGTTAATTAGGATAGTCCATAAATGACATCGTCAAATTGTTTATTGTCTTATAGCGATGGTCCATCAATGAAGTTGCCAAAATTAGAGTGGCTCGTACGTCACTGTCTTCTAGGAGTTCACATTTTTTATTTAAAGATGAAGCTTCTGGTCTTTAAAGCATGGTAAATGGTTTAGATTCTTTATTGTATCTTTTCTTTTATTGTATCAATTTAAAAATCCGCAGTCTGTTTTGACAAATGCATCATGCGTTGAGTTTGGCAAATCTTAATACCTATCATACTTTTCTTTTTTAAGGGATGTAAAGACAACATGCGCTTTAAGTATGCACTATTAGCATAGTGGTTGGATTTTGTACTAATTAATGTGCCATTTTAATAAAATTCAAGATAGCTAAAAGTTTTTTGTCACTTAGTACTAGGCGACTTGTCAGTTACAAGTGAGATTAGTTATAGCTTTTGCATTTTTCAAAGGATTTCAAGATGTATAAAATTAACGGATTTCAATTGTCTCTAGGCTCAAAGCAGGGGAACAGAGATTTTAATTGGCTTGATCGTAAAGACGGACGTTTGTAAAATAAAACTTTTCAAAGATGACATTGCGTTAAAAAGACTTAGGACTCGCCAAAGGTTGTTGGTTTGTCAAAAAGTCCTAGAATATCAACAACTTATCAGCTTTAAACGACTAGTACTAATGTGCGTAAATGTGATCACCCCTTAAATGTGATCAGTGGCCGCTGTTCAAATATTGCCGCCTTTAAAAATATGTGCAACTTATATTCATACAGCTTATAGTCTCAGCTACGATCACTAGTGATTTCAGCTTTTTTCCTCAAAAACTCTGGCTATGTAAAATTATGAAAGTTTTGAACACTTTTTTGAGTTTTTTCATGCCGATCACATTAAAGACCGTACTTTTCCATTACCTTCAAATGTATTTAAACTAACTGACCACATCAAGGGCACTTGGGGCGTTGTAAGACTTTTCAAAATTGTTTCGTACAATGACTTGTATCTCTTGCAACTTTTAATTTTCGACACTGAGTATTTGTTTGTACATAAAGGATTAAAAGAGAAGTATAATGATGTCTTCTTCATTGTGCGTCGGCTGGGTAAAAAGTTACAGATTTTCAAAGTTAAAAAAAATGAACCCGATCACATTTACGCACTCTACTGCTATATTACTTGATTTCTTGCTTTTTATAAGTATATACAATTATTGACGTAATATGCTTTGCTTTAGTGATCATATATGTGAGAACTCATCTTTGGCGGTGCATATTACTTTTTCAGCTTGCTCTAGCTTGACCAGGCTTGCGAAATGATCCGCGTTATTTACCGTATGATAATTAGTTTTGGTTAAACAATCCTCCAGTTTGTTGGCAACGTCCGCGTCTTGGCTGAGCGCCGCCATTTTGCGTCTCACGACAATATAAACAAGCTCTGTCAATTTATGTTTACAGTGTTTGCTCTACAGAAGAATTCATTTTGCGTTTCTCAAAGGCTAAGCGGCAATGCGTGACACGGCACTGTTTAGTAATTTTACGGCGTTCAGATTGATTTTTCGATTTGAGCGTTATTAAATTATAAGTAGTGCCTACATTTCCTTCATCAGATGTGTTGTCGACTGTGTTTTCAGTTCCAATACCAAACATGTTATCGCCTGATCCAATTTAGTGGGTACTAGCAATCCTATTGAATAGTTTTAACAAACATTATTCTCCTAAGCTGTCTATTATGAGCTTGTCGTCTAATGTGTGAGTGTCATTGCTGCCAGAGTGATGAATATATTGGCCAAAAATCTTAAGCATAAATAAATGCCATAAGTAATATTTTTGAACGTGTAATTGAAAAAGAACTTTAAAAAAGATGAAGTTGTTGCCGTTTAAATGTTTAGATTATATTTCGTATGTACAAAGAGTGTAAACTATTTATATACAAGCAAGTTTGCACAATTTTTATATTGTGTATTCATGCTTACGTGACGTTTGACAATTAATTTGACATATTTCGAATAACAACTTAAGTTGACTAGTCCTAACGCTTTGTCATGGTTATAAACCTGATGCGTGGACATTATGTTTGCTAATAAGATCTGCAAATATTGTTCTCGAAACCCTTTTTTTATTTATATCTTTAACGACGTTTAGACCTCTTTGACTTGTAGATTGAAATGTGATGTTAAAGCTTTTTAGAAACGCGATTCGATATGCGTTTCTTTTAGTCATGTAGTGAACAAAGGTTTCAAAATTTATGCTGAAGATATTTAAAACACTAAATATTAGAACTTGAAGAATTTAAATAAAAAAATAGCGTAATATCTAGGTAATTTGAAGTTTGTATCAGGCACATTAAACTGAACTTTACTTGATTTTGCATTGCTAAAAGTATTGTAATACTTTCTCTTATGGCCTTTTAGTTACTTCCGAAATAACTTAAAATTTTGTTTCTACTCATATTTATTACTATAATATTATTTTTATGCGTCTAACTAACATGAATTGCAATATTACTTTCAGAAATTACTAGGCGTATTTAAGTTATCGCACGTGAAAATACCTTAAATCACTAGAAGAGTGGATTGACGTGTTTTTAGCCCAAAACATTTGTGTTTTTTCATAGCCTTAATAACTAATTGTAGTTTTTATTACTTAATAAATCTGTAGTAACGCTTTTTGATAAAGTTTTGTAAATTTTACTTTCTTTTATATTTATATAACGACAAGTGTATTTTTTCTGTAGCGTAGAGATTTGACAACTAATGTTCTAATGTAATTATTTTAGTGGAGCCTGTTCATGACAAAGCTGGACATGAAATCAACAACATTGCCTAGAATTTTATTATTTAGAGTCATAGCGAAGTCTATATTGAAAGTAAGCGTAATTGATACTCATTAATTAATTCTGGTTAGGCCCATTAAACGTCACCTAAATTTTCCAACCAAAGTTGGGCTCAGTAAATCCAAGATAAATTTTGGAATTATTTTTTTGAAACAACGGAAAAATTAATTATCTTAAATCTTTATTTATCTAAGTATTGAATTTAAATTAACAATTTCATACCTTTATTACATTTATCGATAAAACATAAAATATGTTCTTAAATAAAATATACATACACGTGTGCTGCAAAGTACCTGTTATCTCGTCAATCAATCAAGTTATAGCTCCAGAAAATTTATTTGTAAGACGTAGCGCTTTTGTTGCTGCAGTTTGTAAAGTTCCAGAGAATTGCATATCAAGTATTGCAGCCTCAACAAAAACTAGTAGTACTCTAGTTTATTGTAATTATTCATGCCCTGCCACAAAGACGTGCTTAGTACAACAAATTGATAAAAGACGTAACATTATGTCGCTTTTTTAATTTAGAAATTTTTATCAAAAAAGTAGAATAAAAATCCGGCGCTTCGCGCCGGATTTGTCCACTGTGGGCCCGAAGTAGATGCTGAGCTTACAGCGAATTGTTTTAATCATTGGAATACTTTGTTTATATAGGAAGGCTGACATAAAGTCCATGCAGTTAGTGTGCGTAAATGCGGCCTAAATTACAAGTTGTGCTGGTGAAAATGGACGGAATTTGAGTGGTGCGGGCCCAAATGGGTTTTTTAGCAGCACAGGTTTGAGTTGGTAAGCCAGTACGATTGTGCTGGGTACAAACTTTGGTGGTACCATCTGAAAGGGTACAAGCGACTTGAAAGATCTTGTTGAATATTGCGCTAGTACGAGAAATAATGGTGAAGACTTTAGTTAGCTGGGTACGCCTAGTGCCAATGTGAGTGGTCATGAAAAGAAAGCAACCTGTACCTGTAGGTAGGGAACGAGATTTGATGCATCTGATGGACAGAGACGAGTGGTATGGCTAGGTTTGTAAAAATTCTATCATGTCTGGTTAATTGGTTCAGTTGGGTATTGATGGCTTAAAGATATACGTTTACTTCATACATAATTAAAGTGACGTCATTTACAGATCACCCCAATTAGCAGGTGATATTTTGTTGACGTCATTTACGGACGATTCCAGAGAAAAAGGTAAATTATTTGACGTCATTTACAGACGATCCGAATAAACGAGTGATATTTCTAATCCCAATAAAAGTAATATCTTTCTGAACCCAATTACGGATGATCCCAATAAACGAGTGATATTTTTTGTGACGTCATTTACGGACGATCCCAATAAACGATTAAATGTTTTGTGACGTCATTTACAGACGATACCAATAAACGTGTAATATTTTGTGTGACTCCATTTACGGACGATCCTAATAAATGAGTGATATTTTCTTTGACGCCATTGACAGACGATCTCCATCAACGAGTAATATTTTTTGACGTTATTTACAGACAATCCCAATAAACGAATGATACTTTTTAAGACTTCATTTTTGGTCGATCCAAATAGGCGAGTCATATTTTTGTAACGTCACTTACGGACGATCAAAATAAACAAGTAATATTTTTTGTGACGTCATTACCAGTCGATCCTAATAAACGGAAATTATTTTGCGACATCATAAACAGTGAATCGCAACTAACCGGTCATATTTTGCGACATCATTTACGGACGATACGAAAAAACAAGTAATATTTTTTGTAACGTCATTCATGAACGATCCCAATAAACGAGTGATATTTTCTTTGACGTCATTTACGCACGATCCCTATAAACGAGCAATATGCAGTTGCTGGTACATTTGGTTGGTGCATTTGGCTGGTGCATTTGGTTGGTACATTTGGTTGGTGCATTTGGCTGGTGCATTTGGTTGGTACATTTGGTTGGTGCATTTGGCTGGTGCATTTGGTTGGTACATTTGGTTGGTGCATTTGGCTTGTGCATTTGGTTTGTACATTTGGCTGGTGCATTTGGCTGGTGCATTTGGCTGGTGCATTTGGCTGATGCATTTGTCTGGTGCATTTGGTTGGTACATTTGGTTGGTGCATTTGGCTTGTGCATTTGGTTTGTACATTTGGCTGGTGCATTTTGCTGGTGCATTTGGCTGGTACATTTAGTTGGTGCATTTGGCTGGTGCATTTGGTTGGTACATTTGGTTGGTGCATTTGGCTTGTGCATTTGGTTTGTACATTTGGCTGGTGCATTTGGCTGGTGCATTTGGCTGGTGCATTTGGCTGATGCATTTGGCTTGTGTATCTGGTTGGTGCATTTGGCTGGTGCATTCACTGGTGCGTGTAACTGGTACTGTTGACTGGTGTGTTTGCCTGGTGCAATTCTAATGTAAGTTGTACGCATTGGGGTCGGACACAAATGCGTCACTTATGTTCAGGGTGGGTCACTTCAAAAAATATGACACACCATGCTAAAGATATATCCATTTACACACCGCTAAAGAAGTTAAAAAGGTAAGTGGGTGGGTCAAAAAATGTGATAAATTTTTGTGGCGTCATTTATGCTCGGTCCATTGACCCGTTTTTACAGAAAATTACTTCCCATTTACTTTCATGAGTTATGACATGGGTCCATTCAACCATTATTTGTGAAAAACTGGTTAGCCCGATCCACTCCAAAAACAATAGGGCACTTCTCCCTCGCATTTGTGGCCATTTAAAAAATATTTGACGAACATCGCTTGAAAACTGTGACCTGTAGCGCATAAAGAACAGACGGACAGACAGACAGACAGACGGACATAGCCATTCCTATAGATGCTTAAGCTCAGCATCTAAAAAGCACTTCAACCCAAACAAGAACATTAAAGATATTTTTTAAACATAAGTCCTACCACTAAACGGCAACTCTGCGCAGGATAAATCTATAATTTTTGTGAAGATATCGACGAAAATCACCATTGTCAGGTCTATATTTGAAACGTTGTCGCAAAGTAGAACTTTAATATCACGGAATTTTTTTGAATGTGCTGCTCAAATACAGTATTTTAGGTGGTCAATAATGCTTTCATTTGTAACAGGATTTATATGAAAACAAAAATTCAACGTAGCTCCTTGTAAATTAGAAGTACTAACTTCTAGAAAACAGCACACTCTAAAAAAACCCTTGTCATAGTTTTTAGTTGGAAAATGTATGTGCTGCAAAGTTTTTATTACTGCTGATTGTCTTAAACATTAGATACCCACAATGGCCACAATTATTGTTCTCAATAGGTTTTGACAAAACATCTTGAAGTTAAACACATTGGTTCATTTATTATATCCACAATTTGATTTTTGTGCTAAAAGGTGTATGAAATTTTGGGTAGTGCACAAATTTACATAATTGAATTTTGTGTATTTGATTTACTTACTAAAACTATTTATTGCAAGCATCAATTTATTTAAAATTGCACTAGGTACATTGCAAGTACTCTTAAAATTTAAAAAATTTTAGCTGTTAGTCTTTGCTGGTCGAAACATTTAAAGCACAAAGTGTATTCCAGATTAAAGGAATGAAAGTAAGACTTTAGATAAATTGTAACCTGGTTTGAATAGAATGCAAGTCAACCAAGGTTGATAACGTTCTCTGTATTAAACTAATATTTATGTTGCTGCTGCTAAAAACTGGTGCAAAGTGCAATAACACAACTAGAAATTCCTATGTCTGCAGCAATGATTTTTAGTAGCTTTAATAAATTTCTTTTTGACAAATGATTTGTTTTTAAAATGTAATTGTAGAGTTTTGACCAAATTATATAATTAAATATTAATAACATGACCATATTCATGTTGAATTTCAAGAGATAGACAACTTTATTCAAAAATGAACTTGACACTGTCCTCCAATGAGGATAGCCTAAAGACTCAGTATACGGATCATACTTTTGTCATACATAATTATGTTATTTATGATTTTTTAAACTTTAAATAGAAAAAATGAAGTAGTGCTTGTAGAAAACAGGTGATGAACACAAATTTGCACCAATTTCTTTAGAACGGACGTTACAATATCTTCTAAAACCGTAACTGGTGAACAATGAGACTTCAAAAAGTCCACAAAGAACTGTAAATTTGTGCCTCTAGCACCAACATAAAGCCCAATGACCTGGATATCGTCAAGGCCTAATTTTGCTTGAAAATACGGAATGCATGGTTCATAATGAGATTTTTTCTCCTGATTCACTGATTCTGCTTGATGTTCATCGTTCTGTTTCATTCTTGCAGTAGGATCAAGAATAAATCCTTTTCGCGAAACCTGATTGTAGGCTATAATATCCACCCGTTTCGAGCCATTTCCAGTACACTCCGCTTCTTAAAGAATCTTCCAACCTAGCTTGATTATAGCTTCAGCAAGCAGACGCCTCACAGCATGGTGTCTATTATTACGTATCAATTCCCCCCGGGGACAAGATCCAAGGATATGACTTAGTGTTTCTGACTCACTGCAACCGTGGCGGCAGCGGAATGATCCTTGATCAGGTCTCGGGATGGCATTGACTGGCATAACATTTCCCACCATTTTAATTGCATTAACCCATGTGGAAGAAGAATGCCCACGTTTAGAATGAATCAATGTATTTGCATAAGGACATGCTTTAAACTGAATAACACCCTGGCCTTTCTGTAGAAGTTTACACCAATTTTCATAATCAAGTAATCGCAAATGGTCACGAATAAGTTTACTTTTTTTACCACGAGTCGTCTCCATGCTATCTCTAACATCATCAGGAATGTTCAAGAAATCCAGACAGTCTGCTCGTTTAGCTTCCAAATCTCGAACCTCTTAAATTAAAAGATGGTTTGATGCTGACAGTATGCTGCATTAAAATTCTGTAAGCCTGCTTCCCATTTGGCTCTGATAAGTCCTAAACCTTTAACCTTAGGGCTAGAATACAACATGTTATTTGGAGTATTTGAAGAAAGCATGATAATTTCTTTAGTAGCACATCAAATTATCTTATCAATTGCATCTAAAAATTTCGTAGATAGTTTTCTAAGCGGCGCATTTTGAAATTGATAAATTAAGGTTGGCCAAAGGTAGTCTTTTAATACTTTTAATTTTTGGTCTTGCCTAAGCATAGGGGTAGATACTAACTTCTCGAATTTGGTGTTGAATTTGTTAGCACATTTAGCTTCATCAAACACTATTTCGTCAGAAAACGTAACTCCTAAATACTTAATGGTGTCATTTTTTCTCATGCAATTAATGAAAATATTTGGAGCTACCTCTAGCGGAATTTGGCAAAGCTCACCCTTCACCACACTGATGCTAGCACTTTTCAGTGGATTCATAACTAAGCTAATCTGAGCTAATGATGTGGTGCTTTGCTGGTAAAGCTCGATTGCAGAGTTACATTAATTACCAATAAATCCAGTATCATCTGCAAATTCGGTATTTGACACGTTTTGGTAGAGTAAATAAAGACAACATCCAAACTTGTTAGTAATTTTCTTCTCGCTTAATTCTTCAATCATAGGATTAATTGAAATATTGAATAAAAACGGTGACATAGCATCACACCCCTTTCAAATTTAAAAGGTCCAGTTTTGCCTTGAATTGTAGTAATTCTTGTAAAATTACCAGTAGCCAAGTTACACGTCAAATTTTTAAGACTAGATAGAGCTGGTTTACTTTTGATTTGCTGAAACATGTGGGCATGCCCAATACTATCAAACGCTTGAAAAATGTCACCAAATATTATAGTACAGTCCGTTTTCTCCTGTTTTGCTTTCTTAAGACCTGCGTTTATTAAAGTTGTGTTAAATAATGTTCCAGCCTGATTAGTAAAGCGTTTTTGATTTTCATTTAAAAAAAATATATCCACGTAATTCTTTGTCTAGTACTTTTTTAGTGATGCGGCGTAATACGGAACTAACTGTTATTGGACGCTAGTTCTTAAAATTGTTCTTATCCCCGGATTTGTAAATAAGTACAGTTCTGGCCTCTCGCATAAAATCTGGGACCATATCGTGCTGTAGCATGTAAGAAATTATCTTAGATAGTATAATTTTTGATTTTGTTAATGTGGCTTTACCTATCTCACAAGAATGCCATCAGGACCAGGAGCAGAGTCAACATTCATCCTTTTGATTTGTGGTTTTTGTTATCTATATTCAGAGTTTTTTTGTTCTGGTGTTAAATCAACCCAGCTATTAAAATTATTTAAATATCCTTTACATTTTACTAAAGCTCTTATAATATTAGGATCTTTTGTTTTCTTTGTTTCTATAATATCTTCATATTCAAAATCTTCTTCTTTGTTATATGGGGTAATTTTATTTACATAATAAGTTCCTTTAATTTCTTTATCATGAAAGTCAACAAGTTTATAAGTAATAACACTTGTTGGTAAAACTTCCTTGATATATAGTATCTCTTCTGCTAATTGAGGCTTATACTTTCTGTCAAATTTAGTTTAAAATAAATGTGTTCTAACTCTTTCACCTGGTCGTAGTTCTTTTTGTAAATTATTATTCTTGTTTTCTATGAATTCTTCTAATCTTGATTTTGATCCATAAAGATTTGAATATACTTTTAGTTCATTTTCAGGTTGACGTGTTTTAATTGATGTCATTTTAATGCTTGTATGTTTTGAATTATTTTAAATTGTTATGAGATCTTGTAAAACAGAGACCTATCTAGTAGTTCCTTGTTCTGTCATATATTTATACATCTTTTGTTGAATTGTTCTCGCAAATCTGTCTACAATTATTGCTTTTGTCTTATTTTCAGTTGTATACCAGCTGATATTATATTTCTTAAACAGCTTAGTAGTTTTTTTACCACTGTATTCAGTGTCTTTAGTAGAATGTAGTTTTTCTGCAGTACGTCCCAGACTTAATACTAATTCAAAACTTTCAACTACTTAATCGGCATTGTTATTTGTTAAAGGTATAGCCCATCCAAATTTAGAAAATGTATCAATAATTGAATTAGCATATCTATATCTATTATTATCTTAAGTCCATTCCTTAGGCATAAAAACTAATTTAGCTTGCTAAATTGAATCTATTTCTGGTGTGTTATATCTTTAACGTTTAAGTTTTGTTATTTTACCTAATTGTTTAGTATATGTATCTTAAGTAGCTAGATATTCTTTTAAAATTTAAGGTTTTATTCCCGTTTTTCTAGAAAATGTATTTACTTTTACATATCCTGTTAAAGGATCTTTATATACAGAATCTAGAATTTTATTTTTTGTATTATCTAGCGAGCTTAAGTCCTCCAGACGTTCTTGGAAACGTCGAGAATTCTTTTGATTAGGTCTTAAACCTAGATATAATTTAGGTTTAATAACTGCTTTAGTCGCAACACGTTTTACTTTTTCACTAAATGTAGGATTTTTTATTTCATCTACATCTTTAAGTAGTTATTTATCTGCCTTATGTCTATTATCTTTACCTTTATATATATTATATGCTAAATCGTAAAGCATTGCTGCTTCATCAACTTTATTTACTGGTTTATCGCCTCTAACTGCTCTTTATTGAAATTTAGTTCCAGGTCCTAAATAATTACTACCTAGATAATGTACTTCACCTACATATTTTTCAATTGTATTACCAATATCCCCGCCATTTTGTATAGCTTTTATAAATTGACATTTTGTAGTATTACAGTTAACACACTTTGCTTTCTTTATAATTTGTTTATTTTTAGTAACAGTATACTGGATTTCCTTATTAGGTTTTTTAACCTTGCACTTCACGCAGAATATATTTTAAGGCAATTATTAACATATATGTTTTATGAATATATGGGTTTCTGTGTTTACGTAATGTTAACGCTGTGTTTACGTTGTAGTAATGTTGTGTTAACGTTGTGTTTGTGGTAACGTTGTGTTTTTGTTTGTTTTTTGTTGTGGTAACGTTGTTTTAACGTTGTGTTTATGATGTGTTTATTGGTAGGAAACAAGACCGTGAAAAAGGAATTCTGATTTTCTGATAAAACGAAGAAATAGGATTTAGTGAGTTATTATTAATGAGACTGTCATGTTTTTTGTAAGTACCAACTGGTTTTAAACCCCAGTATGTCAAATACATTCCTACATTAGTTTCTAAAGGTAACAACGTAAGCATTGCAGTACAATGACTTAGTAAATAAATATCTTTATTAGCGGACCTTTGGTCCTTGAGGGCTTTGCCTGTTGTATCATTGATTTTTATTTTAAGTTCGACTTGATCTATTCTATATTTTTTAAGTGTACTATTTCACATCCTAGAATAGCATTTTTCTCTCAAATTTGCTACTGACTCAATTTGACATAGCTCTTGAGTGGTTCTGACGTGTTTATTTTATAAAAAATAAATTTTGAAGTAAAGTTTTAAATTTAGAGTTTAGAATGTGAAGCCATTTTTAAGGGGAATTACGTGATTAAGTTTGTGTGAGATATCTACTAGGTATATAAAAATTGTCTAAATTAGGTCTGTATCGCTTTTTTATCTCAAGCCTTTATCACAAAACTTAGTAAATTCTTTTAAATCCATATCTATTGCTATCCTATCTCTATGTAAATTTTAGATATCATAGCTTGATAAACGGAATAAAATTAAAAAATTAGAATTCATACGAATTGGCCTTCGATCTAACTCAAAATAGGATTGACTAAGATAAAATACACAAATATTATTATGTCTTCCTCTTGTGAAATAAGTTTTTATTATATCCTGATTTTTACGATTCATTACATCATCAAAAATTATAAGAGTTTTTAATTTAGAATTAATTCCATTAGGGTCTGGTATAACATCTCTCTTGTTATAAACAGCTATATGTATACCTTTCTTTATTTCTTTGATTCCTTTGCCTATTTTTCTATTAGTTGTAACTCACACAGACCATGTTTTTGTATTTTATTTTGATTTTCAAATAACTTAAACACATGTTGTTTTAATAGATTATTTTTAAATGCTTTTATTAATATTTGATGTGTTCTGTTGAAGACTATCTTCCACTAAAATTAGTATATTATAGTCTAGTACTCTTTTTTCTAATAGGAATTTAATAACTAGACTACTTTTACCACAATTACTTTCACCAAATATTAAAGATCTAACTATATAAGGAAACAATGGATTATAATTAAACTTTGGATTTTTATTATAAACATATTTTTTCATCATTAGTCATTCATTAGTTTCATTATTTTGAAATATTAAAATCATATCAAGTCTTAAGTCTATTTTGGAAATTTGATTTTCTAAGATTTTAGTTTTTTGTTTTGTTAAGCATTAACATTTTCTATATTTGTTAATTTAGTAGTAATATCTTCTAAAACAATAGTACAGCGACTGTTAAGACACAAACGTGAAATGCAAGCTCCCATTTGTAATAAAATAAATAAAGAAATAAATAAAGAAATAAATAAAGAAATAAATGAAGAAATAAATAAAGACACAAACCTATCAAAGCTTTTTAACTAATAGAAATTTGTTTCATAAGTTAGGAATGTATATTGGATGTTCTATGCCTTGTAATTTAATCACTGCGTACTTAACGTCCGCATTCACATGTAACTTTGTGTTTGGTTTTTGTGTTATAACACATTTTACATTCTGACCTTAGATCTGTTTTAGATGCTGAATATATTCTGAATTTAATTAGTTGTTTTTCGACATTGCAGGTTTTGCATTTATAAATAATGTTGGCCATTTTAATACAATTTTATTGTTACTGTAATTGATTTTAAAATATGTAATTATAAACCATTGCGGGTTTAAATTTAATATATTGTTTGACCCACTTTCACTTAATAGATAGGATGCCCAAAAATCAGTTAACTTAAAAAAACTTTTTATAAAATGACGAGTCAAAAGTTTGAATCTTGTAAAAAGCAAATATTAAAGGCCAATTTGAGTCATCACCTTAAATCTAAAGCAAATTTAGATATATTAAAAAAAAATGCTACTAAACTGGGATGTTAGATATGCAATGTTAAAGTGGTGGATATGGATAAACATTTACTAACTAAAATGAATTGAAAAAAATTGAAAATACAAAAAAACCTATTCTGAAAGATGAAACAAAATATTGTACTGATTGTAATAATTTTTATTCTATAAAATCATGGAATAATTACATAAAATCTAAAAAACATTTAAATGAAGAAACGATAACAAATAAAAGATTACAGTATGATATTACAACTAGTTTTACATGGAACTTTTAAGAAATTTATACCTGCTACAGGAGAAAACACATATCAGGTTATGACTTATTCTTCTAATAATCAAATAACATTGAAAAAAGAAGATATTTATTCAGCTACTGCTGATTGTTTTATTAAACTACGAACTAATATTGATGAGAAAGATAATAATGAAGCTTATTACCATCTTGATAAAATAAATAAAATTGATTTTAAACTGAGGTAACATAAGCCTTTAGAAGTCTCATCTTATATTTACTCACCAAAATGGGTATCTGATAAAAAGGCATGTAATAATATTAAAAATAAAGACCAAAAGTGTTTCAAATATTGTATGTTATACCATAAACATCAGAATAAATTATAAAAGATCCTTAAAGAGTTTCAAATTATATCAAATCTGATTGGGATACAAAATAACTTTAGTAGTATAAAATTTCCTGCAACTCTTGATGGAATAAACAAATTCCGATTGCAAAATGATGTATCAATTAATGTTTATATATAACAAGGTAAAGCAGTTAATATTTATGATACCTGTTTGTATGAAACTAGGTATGAGAACCTTGTGAATCTACTTTTAATAACTCATGAAGAAGGAAATAGTTATTATGTATAAATTAAAGATTCATCGAGACTAGTTAGAAAACAGCTAACATCTCACACGGAAAACACTTTTATTTGTGATCGATGTTTTCACCACACTAATAATGAGGAAGCAATGAAATTACATAACTTAACATGTGATATTTATTTTAAAAATTGTAAGGCGGTTGCTGAATTACCTAAGAAAGATGGAAAAGCTAATATTTTAAAATTTAAAAATTTAAACAAAACAGTAAGGTCACCAATAGTATATTAGGCTGACATAGAATCTGTACTAAAACGTCTATGTTGTGCAATATATACAAACTTTTTTCAGTCACTTGTACAACTTCAATAGCCTTACGACTTAGTATACAATACACAACATTTTATATCATTAATATGTGATTAACGAAGATATTATTATTTATCACTAATAAATATTTATATGATGATTTTTTATCTGGATGAATTCTCTAAGAGCATATAATCCAATTTCTTTCATTAATTTTGAAGGTAAATTAAACTTAGATTGAAATTCTTGAAAAAACGTTGACAATGATCCTCTTGCCCCAATATAAAGGCCAATTACTACGATATTCTTCAATCGATACTTTTCTTTAAAATAGAAGACACAAGGCTCATAGATCTCACTTTTTCAGTGTCAACTAACAATGACTGTTCTGTACTATCACCATATTCAAACCTTACGGTAGGATCCAAAATATATCCTTGTCTTATAAAGTCGAACATCAAACATGTGCCTATGCTTTTACTAGTTTTAGTCAAAATAATATTCATACGAATTTAAAAAGTAAAATAGGTTTAGTGGGAAAGATACAATTAATCATTGTGTGAAAGCTATTGTTGAAGAGGGTCCAGAATCAGATAAAAAGTTAAAGCATAGATTAGAAAAATTTAAAAAACCTATATTATCTAATGATAAAAAACACATTTCGTAATAGTATGGTGTGTCATTTTTGTGATAATGCTTTCATTGGTGATGAATTAAATTATAAAGTTAGAGATGATTGTCATATTACTGGGGAATTTAGAGGTGCGGCTCATAATTCTTGGAATATAAATGTTAGGACATTATTAAATAAACCAGCTTTCTTTCATGATGGAACAAATTATGATTTCAAATTTTTTGTAAGGTAACTCCATAAGATGACAAATTATATATGCAATGAATTACAAATTATACCCAAAACAGAAAAAAATATTATTCTAAAACCGTTCAAATACCCAATACAAACATTACATTTACATTTACACTTACATTTAAAGATTCATTAAAATTTTTAGATTCTTCATTAGATGTGTTAGCATCTAATTTAAAAAAGGTGATATTAAGAATTTTAAAAATTTGCTAAAATATTTTAGAGAACAACCAGTTGAAATTTAGGAATTATTAACACAAACAAGAGTGGTTTCTTATTCATTTTTAGACTCTTCTAGTGAACTTTACTACAACAGGTATCCTAGATATGTGGATTCTAATAAAAATCTCAAAAATACTTATATTTCAGAAGAGGATTATAAAAGAGGTAAAATTCTTTAGAATTATTTTAGGAATAAATCTAGTAAAGAATATACATTTAAAGATTACATGGACATGTATTCAGCATGTGATGTTTTAATATTGGCTGATGTTTTTGAATCATGTAGATATTTAGCATTAAAAACTTATAAATTAGATCCTGTGCATTATACTTCAACCCCTGGCTTTTCTTGAAGTGCTATGTTAAAAATGACTAAGGTTAAAATAGTACTTTTAACTGATCCAAATATGCTTTTAATGTTTCAAGAATTAATAAAAGGTGAGTTATCAGGAATAATGAATACGAATGTAGGAGCTAATAATAAATATATGAGTAATTATGATCCTACTAAAGAATCATCATATCTAGCTTCTGTTGATGCAAATAATTTGTATGGTGATGCTATGTCGTTTAAATTACCTCTTAATGGGTTTACGTGGTGTTCTGAAGAAGACATTATTAATTTATCACAAGCTGGTAATATTCAAAAACTAGATATTGATAGTGTTTTTTGTATACACTTTAAGTGGATCTGAAATATCATAAAACGTTACATGATTCACATAATGATTATCCATTCTTTTCAATGCAAAAATCAGTTATTATTAACAGATAATAAAACAATTATCTAAATAATAATGTGAATTACACGATAATGAGACTGGCAAGAATAAAGAATATAAAGGTTCTAAGAAGTTAATAGATAGTTTGAAATATAAGAAGAGATTAGTATGTGGTTATAGATTTTTGCAACAAGCTTTAGAGCATGTATTAGTACTGTCTAAAATTCATTGTATGATAAAATATAGTGAAAGCGCTTAGTTAAAATCATATATTGATAGAAATACAAAATTCAGGCAAAAACCAACGTCTAATTTTGAAAAAGATTTCTTTAAACTAATGAATAATTCAGTATTTGGTAAAACAATTGAGAATATTCAAAAACGACTGGATACAAAATTTTGCACTACTACAGCAAAAGCTTTAAAATATGTAAATAAAATTTACTTTAATTAGAAAACAATATTTAGTAAGAATGTAGTAGCAATACATATGTATTGCTATGAATAAAGTAATTATATTATTTAATTAACCTATATTCACAGGATTTTGTGTCTGAAAAATGTCGTAATATAGAATGTATAAACATGTTTATGAACATTTAAAACCTAAATAGAGAAATAATTTAAAACTTATTTAAACTGATACTGACGGTTTAATGTTGCACATAAAATCTAATAATTTCTACGAAGATATAAAGAATGATGTTAAACTGTAATATGATACTAGTGATTTAGGAGTTTCAAATGTATTTAACTTACCTATTATGAATGAATAGAAACTAATGAGAATATTGTAAAATAATTTGAAGGATTAAGATCTAAAATGTTTTTATATTCGATTGAATGTAATAATGAATTAGTTACTAAGAAACGATCTAAGGGTATACCTAAATATATTTTTAATAAATATAAAATTGATAATTATAGAAAAGCTTTATATAGTGAAATAAAAGATGTTGTAAATTTTAATCAAATAAGATCTGATAAATAAGATATGTTCACTATTAATCTATCAAAAGTTGGTCAAAAGCTAATTTTGATGATAAATGATATATTTTATATGATAGGAGTACTACATTAGCTTATGGAAACTATAAAATTATGCTGTACTCATAGTCATAGTCATACTCGTACTGGTAGTCGTACTAGTAGTTGTGTGCGAGGCGGATACGTGGTTTTTTTTTAAATTCTAAAATTCTTGAAAATAGTCTTGTTTTTCATAAAAAATAGAGATAAATCATAAATTCATTATGATTTTATGCTGTTTTTTTAAAAGTGGCTCGTAGCTCGTAGTTGCGCCAGCACATACATTTTCCTACTACTTTTAATTCAAATTTAACCTGAGAATCGATATACTGTCCCTAGTGTTATTTTTGCAACATTTTTAAAAACTGGAGCCACATACAGCAAATTCAAAAGTCAAAATTCACATCGTAATGTATAGCAAGCGCATTAAATCTATTTATGTAAACTAGCACGACATATCTAGTATCACTTCCTTTTATCACCATAACAACGTTTTGTTTGACTTTTACATGCATCAATATTGTTGTAGCATTGAATAATACGATTTGAGACACTATTTAATAGCCTAGACAGCAAATTCTATTAGTGCCTCTTTAAGTGTTTTAAAAGCAGCAAGCACTAATATCAAAAACTGAAAATAATGTACAACTTAAGATTCTGAATTTATTAAGGACAACGTGAAAGTTTGTATTGCCTGTGAATCAAACAACAAGACACTTTTTAATTATTTAGGTCAGAAAAACAAAGAAGATAAACATCCTGGAATGTATTTCTCACAACATAAAAGCTTTTTGGTCAGTTAATTGGCCAACAAATTATTAGAACACAAAACATATGACCTAACATTTTTTCTAAAAACAACAAATTATCTTTTTGACTTTTCTGGTAAACTAATTGCATTCATAAAACACCACACAACAGGATTAAAACGTTTATTTACTCAAAATACCTAAATTACAGCATCTAGTCTCTTTTAGTTCTAATTCAATGAGTAGACTGAAGCGTACAAAATGCTTATCAACTTTAATCTGTCCGAGAAGATTTTGCAGGAGTTCTTTAATTACGGTAGACCAACTTTTACATTTACACAGGTTAAGATAAACTACTATGTTGCTTAGTTTGCAACGACTAACCTAAACTAGCCCAGGTTTATACTGATATTTTAAGTAGCAACTTGAGTTGCTTGTTTAAAAATCAAAAACGTCAGATGCCGTGATGTTCTTTAAAATATACAAAGAACATAAAACGTGAATACAGAGGAGTAATTGTAAAATAAAAAATCAAGATACTAAATACAAAGATCGCTGCAGTGTATCTCCTAGTTCCCACCTTCTCCTTTTACGGCTACTTATGGTTCGCTAACGACCTGGTTTTCACTCGTTTGGACGAATTGGATCAAGACTTAAACATTATTAGTATCTTTAAACTTGTCAACAAATATTTTTATTAATTTCTAACGCTTGAAAAAATATGTTATATATAAGGTACATTTTAGTTGTATAGCAATATGATAAATTAACTAAAGCAAGAAAACAATTATTGTTGCAAGTCAATACTATTCAAGAAGTGCTAAACTACGAACGTGGCAGTAGTTTTATGAATTTAAAAGTGAATTAATATAACACAGATGACTTTAGTTTACGATTTTAGCACACGCGTTAAACAAGTCGATGTAAAAGTATTTAAGTTTAAAAAATATTTATTTTTACGGTCAGACGTATATAATTGCAAAATTATAATCCAGCTCTTTCTTTTAGAACTTTGACCTGTCAGGTCACTTTTAAATAGTACGTATACTTGTGTCTAATATATATCCAACTTTTATGTAAATATCTGTGTGTCAGTTTTATAAGTCAAATTCAGCTGAAGGTGTACACACTTTTAAATAATAGTTGCAGCAAGCCCGTGTAGCTCAGTGCTTACTGCACTGGTGTCTATAAATCTGCTGTTTAAGCAAATGCTCGCTTCAGGTCTTGGTGATCGAGACCAGCGGCGGTGGCAAGTTTTC
Organism: Dicyrtomina minuta; assembly: GCA_949802685.1. NCBI lineage: Eukaryota > Metazoa > Arthropoda > Collembola > Symphypleona > Dicyrtomidae > Dicyrtomina > Dicyrtomina minuta. The sequence continues at coordinate 87,208,540 of OX461809.1, forward strand.
CCACTGGGTTTCCCTTGTCCACAAGGCAGTGAAGGGCTCGGCGGCTCTGAACGTCAATGTAAAATGAATTTCGCCATAGAAGTAGGCCTGACTAATGTTGGAATGACAAAACCTATGTGATGGCACAGTACAAGAAGAGAATTCGAGGTCGGGCACCCTGTAAGAACTGCGGTTAAATCGGGGCAACCTCAAATTTATTTTTTTTTAAATAATAGTTGCAGTTTTTTGTATGCGTGAGATGTCTGAATTTAATGTGTAAATAATTGTTGTAAATGTGTTAGTGTGTGACAGAAAATCAAGAAACCTAATACTGCAATTATTTATATATGTAACCACCTTAACTCTGTATTATTAAACCTGCATGCTACAACAACAACAACATCGACCTTCATCTCGCTGCACTGACTTTATTTCACCTCGCATTTAACACTTGCATACATGTTCATACTCTTAATTCTTATCATTCGAATGCTTTACACTAAAAAAATGCAACAAACAAACAACTATACAAATAGTTTATAGATACATGCGATTGACTTGACTCATAGCATTAAAAAAACTAACACCAGGTCATAGATCAGGTTGCATTTTGTTAATAAATATGGTCCATCATTCCTAATGTTATATTTTGAATAGACTTGAGGAAAGCCAATATTTAATGTAAGTGTAAATTAAATCATTAAGGTTTTAGTATTCATACCACATACATTGCAAGTAATGACTTCACCCTTCGCCCTGTCTACTGCAATTCTAAGGGCCTTGGAATGCACAATATTTTGACCAGTTCAGCCTAATATTACTATATTACAGAAAAGTATTCGTTTCTAGAGTTTTTACCATATTAACTGTTGCATGGTAATGCGTCGCTGGTACAGTATTCCTGAGATCATTTGAGGTGGTTGATTGGGCTAGTCACCGGGCATGGAGCGTGCGTTAGTCATGAAGTAGGAAAGGAGTATTAGGCCTCCTGTGCCAAAATGTAAAATGCCTGTGTGAAAATACCAAATTTCTCTTCTGGAGTGCCTAGGCAAGTGTATGATGTACTCAAAAATTTGAAAATACTGCATGTTAGTTTTGCCAAAATGTCGATCTATTTGTTCGAAAATTTGCCCTTATGTGGGTAATGAGGCACTTACAAAACCCTATGCTCAAGATTTGCGGTGGCCCGGTGGGGCGCGGGAGATAAATCTCGGATCGGTAGTAATTCCTGAGACGGCGTTGAACTACGTCATTTAAATTTGCTGTTTTTGTATTGAACTTTTCAATGCTGTCAGTCATTGAGTCAGTGTGAGTAAAATCCTCCCAACCAACAATCGGGATTTAACAAATTAGGTCCGATAATGTATTCGGAAACTAGACGAACAAATATAAATTATATAATGAAACCTTTGTAAAAAATACTTTATCCCTTATTACCAAAAATCGCTAAAGCTTAGCGCTGTAAGAATTTATGCTGCGTCTGGAACATGATAAGTTTCACTCTACGATGGCCTATTTCTCGTATGTTGCATACTTTATTATTTACTCAAACACAGCCGCACACACGCATCACATACGCCCCCTTAACAGTAACAACCTGAAGAGGGAAGCCTTCGAATTGCAAAGCGTTAGAAGAACAGACAATATAGTGCATAGTTTGTACAGTTGGCAGCCATAAATAACTTTCAATCAGCAGAATAAATAATTGTTTCCCTCGAAGGCCACAAATAACTTCTCATCAGCAGCATATATAAATTATCCCCTCGAAGGCCATAAATAACCCCCAATCGTCAGTAATATTTTTTTAACCCTTAATGACTATGAAGGAAAATAAGTACAAAATCCAAACTAAACGAGTAAATTATCAAAGCGAGTAACCAGTTAAAAACAACTCAAGATAGATTATTATATGCATGTATGTATGTATGTATGTATAGTAGTATTGTACTTACAGGCCAAAGCCTACGCACAGTACGTTACAATTTACTATTACAGCTACTCACGAGATACACTATTTGGACAATTCCTAGTGCACTCAACTGAGATCACTGAATAATATACTAGCTTACATGGGAAGACTACCAAATAATATGGGCTATCAAATTCGCCGCACTCTTTCAGACGCGATATTTAAACTCCTGGCTAAGGAGATATGTCTAGGCTGTTTGTTTTACAAGGTCGTAGTGAAGCAGAGTTTGAATCAATCTCTATGATGTGTCAAGTCATAGCCAGAGAAACACTCTATGTCACTATACACATTGGTTCCCCTACCTTATGGGAAGAACTATCCTATGGGACGACTTCCGATACTTGCTATATCAAGTTGAGGAACGAGGATATAGTAATCGGATAGCACTACAGACGCACCAGACACCAAGCGGATACTCTCTGTATCATTAAGAGTCAGCTCTGTCACCGATTGGCGCTATTACTATACCGTTCTGTACCGTTCTATTACTACTTGGAATAATTTACCGAATTCTGTTAAATGTGAAGAGGGTGTGCTTTGTGATAATTTCATAAGTAAGCTAAACGATTACTTTGTCCGTATTCGTAATCATCCTCCGTAGCTGTACTATTTGTATGCCGATATCTCTTTGGTGCCAACGGAATTCAATTTTAATTCTACTGTCGTCGTAGTATAATTTATTTATTTATTTATATTTAATTTAAGTTTATTTTAGTTTGTGTATGTGTCCATTTTTTGAAATCAGTACTATGTATTGTAAAATCTGACCCCATAATAAAGCTAAATCAAATCAAATCAAATATTGTCCGCTAGAGCTCACCCCTACTCACAGATTTCCGAACTCACTCAGTCTGTAGCCTGTTTTTACTAGCCGTATCTATCCCACACTATTCCTTTAATTCCTTTCCTATCAGCATATACAAACAGACAGCAGAAAGTTCAACCCGTGAAGACTAATGGATTTAGAGAGATCTCCCATACGAAAATTGCTTCATATGGTTTTCGCTCACCGATAACTCGTATCTCGGCGCGCACAGTTCACAATTGAGCCCACTAGCCTCCCCTAAGATAGAATATTATGTTACATATAGGGGGAAAATTAATTATTCTGATGATGAGAAAAAATTTATGGCATTGGAGGGTACAAGTTATAATAATGAAAAGATTGGGTTATTTATAGATTGTAAATGGGAAAATCAAAAAATGTTGATGGTAAGTTATGTATGGCTTTCAAAATATGCACTTTATTGTGGGTACTATTTTAAAGCTTTAGATTTATTCGAAGGCTTATCTCGTCAGGTTATTTACGCGTTTCACAGTAAAGACTCATTCGATAATCGGAGTAGTCAAGTTTCCACCCAGAAATGAAGAATAAAGAGTCAGAAGTTGTCACGCCAAATCGGCTCCATATAGTTTTTTTAAACCGGCATGTGAAAAAACGTAGATAGTCTTAAATCATAGAGTGAATGTGCATATTGGCTCGCTACGTGCGATTTTTGAACGTAAAACTTTGGTAATGGTAATTAAACGGGCGTCGTCTTTTTAGGCGACCAGAAAATAAAATTTTAATCCTTTGAAACTTTGTCACTCATAGCTCCTACAATTTTTGTCCCATTTTTAAGAAAGTGCAGTTTTTTAATTCACAAAACATTACGTAAAAAGTCATGTCTGGGTTTTTAAAATATCAAAAAATGTAATTCTAAAGAATAAAAAATTCTTTTTTGGTCCAACTAAATATGGCGCTCGTTTAATTACCATTAGCAAAATACTTTCAAAAATCTTACTTAGCGAGCTAAAATGCACATTCGCATCATGGTTTAAGCAAATCTACTTTTTTTCACCTGCTGGTATAAAAAACAATACATGATGCCGATTTTTCTAGACCACTTCTAACCCTTCCCTCGTGAGAGAGTAAAAACGTATTGTCTGAAACAACCGTTGCATTATTCAGATAATATAGACAACTACCAACTAAAAAATCAATTTTTAACGGTTTCTAAACCATATCTAAAGTGTAGCTATGCTGTAACAAAGCACATTTCTTACAAACTTTATAGGGACCTCTTAGTTAAAAATCCTTGAATTCGCCTGTTCATTACAAACGTGGGTACCATTCCATAACTGAAATATATGGTAAGAGCATATAAATATGAAACTACCTTGCATGTACATGCATACCTATGTTGAATATGGGGGCAAAAATGCGAATCCAGATTAGTAAAAAAAGCTTACTAGTGGGTTGCTTATTGTGCTATAGTAGAAAGCTTAAGGGTGTATCGACTTCATTACTACAGAATAAAGCTTAAGAGTGTAACTAGTAGTAAGAGTAAATTTTAAAATTTAAAAATGATTTAATTATGAAAATCTTTAAAATAATTTTTTAAAAAAGGTGTGAAGTAGTTTAAAAATTTTATTATTAAATTATTTAAAAACTCAAATACGGAGTAATTCTTTTTTAAATGCATTATTCTGTATAATATTATCAGGTTTAATTAATAATGCGATTCGATAATAAATGTGATGAAATAGAGATGCGGATGCGATGAGATAAAAATTACGATGCGTAGTTACAGTTGTTAAATATAGTAAGGTAGCTATATATTTAGCTATATAGGTAGTAGGTGTAAGAGATAAGTGTGTAGTGTGTAGATACATTCCACACAATGTGGAATGGGGTCACACAAAAAAGGGTCTACCTTTGAGTGCGTAAAAAAAGAAGGGTGAGCGTGTGAATGAAAAAGATTGGGTTGGCATAAATTATAGTATGTACATGTATAAAAAAATTGCCAGATTTGTCGACCGGGGGAGGACCTAAAGTAGATGCTGAGCTTCAACAAATGCGCAACACAATTTTGGTTACGCTAGAAGATGAAATAAGATTTATGGAAGCGCCTCTACCATTAATAAGCCATATACGAATGTTATAATTATTAGGGGGTTTTTATTAAATCATTTAAAGTCCTATTTGAATTACACATACACAGTAAAGTCACAAATACATGATTGACTCACCGAAAACAGCGTAATTAATTTCAATAGGTTACGAATTAACATGAAATTTGGATTAAAACTACTTAAACTATAACATGTAACAAACAGGTAAATTTTTAGTGGAAAAATCAAGAAGCCCGGCGACATATAATAAGCGCATCGGAAAACCGAATTTACAAATGGAATCATTTGATTCTTTACTGTGTTACAAGTTAATCATAATCTGGTGATTTGAATTAATTAACCTAACAATTATATTTAACTAACATATGAATTGAAGATTTTTTGTACCTTTTGGTGCTGCAACTTATTAGACTGTATTTATTGTTGAGTCTATTTGATGTGCAATTAGTTCTTTCGTACTTTTTTAACCAATTAGAATATCTACTAGATTTTACAAGCTTATTGCCCAAATTGACTAACAGTTTTTTATACCTATCTTCTATTTTTGTCAATTGTAAAGCCAAGGAAGTTATTTCATAGTTTGAATTACTAACATACTTATTTATTATAATAGACCAGCAACGTTTTTCGACTGAGGTAATTTTGTTTAGTAGGTTCTTTGGGATAGCTGTACTACATATGACCGATGCGTATTCTAAAATGCTCCTGATGTAGGTTTTGTACACGCTTACGAGTTTATTTTTGGAAAATATTTTAATTTTCTCAACATAAAAATTTTTTTGAAGTGTTTTGCATGTGCGTAGCATGTAGGTAAATATAGCTAAAAAATTCTGACAAATTGCACCATTCACAAATTACGTCATTTGTAGAGGCTCTTTTACCATCAATAAGCTATTTATGGAAGTACGTGGCATGTAGTTAAATATAGCTGGAAAAGTTTTGAGAATTGCCTAATTTAAAAATATCTAAAATCATTTATAGAGCTTCCTCTACAACCAATAAGCCACATTCGAATGTACGTTCCAAGCAGTTTATAAAAGCCTTGGAAAAACATTATTGTTATAAATGGGGGCACTAAAAACTTTGAAATTTGAATGACGTCATTCTGGACGATCCCTGAATATTTATACCATGTACAAGTATGTCCATGAGACGCTGTTGAAATATGTTGGAAACAATTTAAAAATTGGGAATGGGGGTAGAATAATAAAATTTATAGGACGTCAATATGGACGATTCCTAAATATTTTTATACTATATAGGTATACATAACATGTAGTTAAAATGGGTTGAAAAAAATTGAAGTTAGGAATTGGAGTACCTAAACTATAAGATGTGAAGCACGTCATTATGGGTGATCCCTAAATATCTATCTTCCAATAACTATGTACAATATAGGTATATATATAACATGAAGTTATAATAGCTTGGAAAAAATTTGAAAGTTGAAAATGGGGATACCTAAAACTATAAAATCTGAAGGACGTCATTCTCGACGATCCCTGAATATCTATATACTATATACGTATGTATAGCATTTAGTTAAAATAGGTTGGTAAAAAAAGTTCGAAACGGGGGTACTTAAAACTATAAAATATGTAGGACGTCGTTATTAGGTATAGACAATCGGTCACTTTGTCTTGTCTAAAAACTTGTGAACAATAGTCACTAATTTTTAGAAAAACAACCTCTTTGCGAGCCAGAAGGGAGCCCGGAAAAAAAGTGCTGTTCAAATTCGTTCGTTGTTTCTCCCTCCACTGAACGATCGGTCTCAAAAGTCGGCGAAAACATTTCCACTTCTTTTCCTCACAAGAAAGCCGACCCCATAGATAATAAAAGTAATTTTTACATACTTATAAAAATGTTGTAGCCTTTATGCAAAACATGTTTAGCTATACAATACTAATGATAAAATATAATAACTATTAACTATTGACTATTGCCTACTTACTATACAATTATACTAACGACGACTTTAATAGAATATAAATGTTATATAATATGTATGAATATTAAATATTAATGAGAAAGCATGAACGGCAACAAGATTCAACACCAACACCAAATCACTAATCAAAAATTAAAATAATTATAATAATCATTATTTAAATAAACGTAGCAATGCACAGTGCACTGACACTTATGACAGTGACAGTTATGCAGAATTTTAAAACTTATGCCAGTTTATGTTTGAAAAATTTTATCAGAATTCTATAATTTTAAAACTTTATATTTTATGATATATTCTTTTACAATATATACAATTAATACATCAGACTAAAAGTCATTTGTACCTTACTATACAAAATGTAGGCAAATAGCATGTAAGTCAGTTAGCCATATATTAAAATAAAAATTATGTTATTGTGTAATTAAATAATATCAAACACCAGACACAAAGTTAGCATGTAAGCACTTTAGACACAGTAAGTATTCCACCCAACCAATTTGTGCACTAAAACAGCTAATACAAGACAGAGCTGATTTACCTATTTAATCGGTACATATAAGTAATTTGTGCTATATTTTGATTGCAGTAAACGAAGCCGTATAGTAGCGGCACAAAATTTGTATACTAAGGTAGATATTTAACCAGATCCCATGCTAGACGAAATAGCTTGTGTACCCAACCTATTAGTGCACAAACTTTATTTTTGTGCTCATGCAGTTGGTGCCTCATAATAAGTGCGTCACCAAGTTCATAGTTTATCTAAATAATTTGTGCACACAATTTTGTTGTGCGCTAAAGCAGTAGGTGTAGATACTGTGTGGCAACAGCAAGTTTGCGGTACATTTAGCTAATTTGTGCATCTAAGTTATTAGTGCATCCTATTTGTTATTAAATCAAATTCGATACGGCACAAGATAGTTGGTGCACCATACTAATTTGTGCGTCCCTTTAACATGCGCACCAAAATAGGCAATGCTTAAAATCAATAAAATTACTGATTATCTGGTTAAAAAGTTAGTTGTGACACTAAGTTGAGTGTGCACCTAACTAATAAGTGCACCACCAAAGTCATTTCTGCACGAATGTAGCAAGAGCATAAAATAGTTGCAACAAAAAGTAGTGCACTTAAATAATTAGTGCACTAAAATAATTTGTGCATCAAAGTAGCTAGTGAACAAATAAGTGGCGACACCAAGTAGCTGGTACACTTAACTCAAAGGTGCACTGACGTAATAAGTGCACTAATACAGTTAGTAAAAAAACCTTATCATGATTCTGGTGACTACAGGAGTACAAGCTGAACACATTTTTCTATGATGCATCAATAAAAGCTTCAATTAAAATTTAATTTATTTCTTATAATGAAAATAACATCTTTGTTGTTTTATGTTGTTATATTACTATAGTCACTATTATTTATAACAGCTTAAGGTACATAAGTAATTGTCTTTAGTAATTACTTATTGAATTCATTACAAGCTGCCGTATCACAAGAGTACACGTTTAGAAAAATAGATGTTAATTTGTAACGTATGTTTTTGTTACCCCGACATCCAAAACAGGGGTTACAGTAGTCAACACAAATTGTAGTTAGGAATTGACACTGTAATATGTTAGACTACAAACCCTTTGCCATGCAACAGGTTTGTTGTAGGAGCATTATTGGTCTGTAAAACAATATTTAAAAAAACTGCACAGTTATTATAATATTACTAACCAGCCGTTTGGTGTTTTAACATTTAGCATTTCATACAAATTATATAGACTTCGTTATCCTTGTGCTTTGTGCTATTATTCATATATAACCATTTATTTTACTTCAACATTTTTTATAAATACTTGATTTTCTGTGTCCGACAATCTTATAAACTCTTACCGTACGTTCACATTCACAAGTTTTTGGTACTTGGTACACTTCATTTTTCCTGGACACACATTTTACAATTAGCTGGTAGAACATTTTTAGGTGTATCATGTTTTCAAAATTTAGGTATTAGTGTTCCTATCAAACACGTCTTGGGTGTCTTAGTAAGGTTTTGCTAAAACTACTTGGCTAAAATAGCTTGTCAGTTTCGTGAATTTTAAAATGTTGCAAGATACAATTAAATATAATATAAAATCATTGATTTCTGGCTGTTGTATGTTGTTTTCAAAATATCATGTGGTTGGGCATTGTTGCTGGGCCAAAATCCCTATAACCCTACTACTATCCACGTATGAGCTTGAGGAGCATCTTTAGAGGCCTATTTGACTCATTGATGCGGAGCTTTGCTGATTTTACTTGATGAACGAGTGTCTTGAATCACGAATAAGACTAATATTATCAGCAAATTATATTCAACATTAGATACGCATTGATGTAGGGGATGTAATTTTCTGTTACTTCTCGTTTACCTAATTCCTAAACCATTGAATTGACGGACATAATAAATGTAGATAGTAAGAGTGGACTTCTCTGCATGATTTCCCTTTCAAATTTTATAATACGTCTTTTGCCTTCAATTGTGTTGATCCTTGTAAAATTCTGAGACGCCAAGCTGCATGATAGCTGCTTTAACAAGGTGGAGGCGGGCTTGGAAAGTATTTATCAAAAGGTGAGAGCGTCGCCAACATTTTTAACCGCTTAGGCAATATCCTAAAAAATAATTGTACAATCTAATTTAACTGTTTTTGCTTTTTGCTAGCACTTGTCATATCAGCGTTGTAATAATCAGTGTACCAGCTTGATTGGTGAACCGTCTTTGATTTTTTATTAAGAGTAATATTTTGCAGTAGTTCGATTTCTTAGATTTTTTCAATTATTTATTGAACAACTGAATTAACCGTTATAGGCTTCACTTCTAGTTGGTTATTAAATTTTACTGTCTAATCGTAAGAAACAAGGTAATTAAATTATTATAAATGTATAATTTCGAAAGTCATTTCTATAAAATCTAGAATTATTCATTTAAATATTTGGAGACGCGTACAAATTTTTCTAGGTAACACAGTCATTTAATTATAATATGCATGAAAGAAAACAAATTATTTTATATAAGTTTTAATGTTTAAAATTTCGGTAAAGTTCAATGTGTTTGCGTTGTATAATTTTTAATGAGAGTTTTCTAAAACGCACTTTAAAGTTGCACATTTCTAAGTTGTAGAGATTTGATTAAGTTAAAGCAGTTTTTTTAATTACAATGTGTTAGCAGAAACACAATTTGAATTTTAAAATTCAATTTATGATATTCTTTCAATTTTTTGTACAAGAAACAAGGGCATTTAATTGATATCACTTTTAAAATTTGAAAGTTATTTCCGTAAGAGTTAGAATTATTTACTTCTTGTAAAATCGCCAACGTATTTAGATACGCGCCTATATAATAAACAGCACACACCTATTTCTAGGCGACACAGTCGTTTTATTTTAATTTACAAGAAAAAACCTAATTTATTTATAATTACTTTGAAATTTTATAGTAATTTCAGTAAAAGTTATAATTATTCATTTGTTTTGTATAATCTGTGAAGTATTTGAATACGCGCCTACAAAACGTACAGCACACGTTTTTATAGATGACAGTCATTTGAATATATTGTACTAAAAAAACATGATTTATTATATACCTTCTAATTATTTTCGAACTTCAGGTATGTAAAAATCATTCGTTTTGTATAATTTAAAATTTTTTGAAATGCACTTATAAGTTTAAGATTTTATTTAGACAGTCCTTTTCGTGTATGAAACAATTAAACTATTTTTAAAATGTTGATAGTAACTTCAGGTTAAACGTTTGATCAGTTTACAGTTCTTGAGAAATTAAAAATAACCGTAGCACAAAACCTACGCAATGACAGAGAAAGCAGGAGAGATGACTTGACTACTGATAAAAAAATTTAACATTTATATACTTGTTTGTCGCTTTAAAGGATTAACGAAACTTCGTTTTTCTGCGACGACGCCTTTGTATATTATTATGATGTGTGTAGTAACCAATACGGTGCAAGTTTATAGTATGAGATTAATAGATAGCCCATAAAAATCACCTTAATTTAATCAATATATTAAACAGACTCACTATACAGTGCATTAAGCTGCTAGAGTCATACAGTACTCTGCAGCTGGCTTTCCTTGGTCATCCGTAGGAAAGCATTGGGGTGACAATAATTATTCTATACATAAAAATCAGCAACTACATTAGTGAACTTTATGCGTTGAATGCATTTGTGTGACTTTTGTTTGACAACAGTAACAATGAATACGATTTTCAGCTTCTTTTATGCTGACGATACTCGCTCAAGTAGGGTTTCACTACCCGATTGCTATAAAAATTAAAGTTTTTAATATTTATGAGCATTGGCTAACGTGATTCTCAGATGTCCTTTCTTTTGGCTTCTCCTTACATTGTACACACGTGCACCCTCGCTATTGTTAACACACATTGTTAAAAATGCATGGTAGCACAGCAGTAATGTACTTACTATGTATGTATGTATGTAAGTATGTATGTATGTTTGTATGTATGTATGTATGTATCTATTGATTTATTGCATATACGGGCCTCAGCCCACACACAAATCTGATTATTATCTTAGTTACATTATTTTGGTTTAAGCAAATTAATTGTTCAACCATCGTAGCTCATATAATATTTGTTCTGAAATTTTAACATGTTTAAAGTAATGCATTACACGCATAATATTTTGTTATTCACTTTCTTAACATTATCTTCCGTATTTAACAGTTTACATCTAGTTTAATTCTCACTATTAGCAGTTGTATCTTCTAGCTATTGTTATTCATTCAACATATTCTATAAAAAGCTTTAATTTAGATATAATCTCCAACAATTCACTTCAAGATCAAATTTTCACAATTTTTTTGCAATCGTATTTGTCACTCATGATCTCAGTTAAAAAGGTAGCTTTAATTGAACATGCTATAGAAGACTACTTATTGTATTTTTCAAAAATATTGTATCGTTGTAAGTTTACACTTAATAGCTCCGACAACAGCTCATTTATCTCTCATAAGTTTTAATACAGTCACTTATTTTAGTAATTTCTATTAGTTCATTTAACATGGACGCATTTGACAGATTTTTTTTAGTATGAACTGGTTGAATTATATAGTTAAGGTTATGAGATCATTTCAAGAATGGAACTTGGTCAGGATTTTTCCGTCACTAGTGTATCTGGTGCCATCAGCTTCAAATGAGTAACTGCCTACATATTTAACAGTTTTGATTGAAGCGTCATGTTTCTTTATCCAGTAGTGTTCTGTTAGGTGCATGAGACTTCTTGTTCTTTTTTACTTCGGCACTGTTGTATGTAGACTTGCGGTAGCGCCTCCTTCAATCGAGACTTCTTTTGTAGCATTGAAAAAACTTCATCTTCGTCAGCTAGCTGGACAAAAAGAAGTAAACGTTTGCATTCAGTTTTGTTACAGAATCGTTTTGCCTTCACAATTTGTGTCGAATTAAGTTTTAGAGTGTCTAAAATAACTGATTAAGCATCCTCGGCTAGAGACAAACTAACAGGTATACCTGTGATTAAAATTTCTTTTCTTCTGTTCGGTCTCTCAGGTTCATTTACTTTTGTCTTGGTACTTTGAAGTCGTTTTTCCAACTCACTAACTTTCAGAATATAAACTTCAATTTCTTGTCTTAAAGTAGCTTTATTCAATCTAGTATCTAGTGATTTCTATTTTGATTCTATGTTAGTTTCCAAAGTTATTGAGTTAGCGTTGATTTGTGTTGTTAGTTGTTGGCTGAGTTATAATAGTTGCTTAGAGAGTTGCTGAGAAACGTAGCAGGCTAGCTGCTCTTGTCCACTTAGCAATGGGATTTTCTTTTTATTTTGCATGATTTATATCTGTTTGATGATCTTGTATTTCTCGTTTTTCTCTCGATCCTACCAACATATACGTGTTGCTAGTATCTTAACACCTAATTAAAGAAAATATAAAATTTGTGGGCCTACGGTCTACGTATTAATGAGAAGAAACTCAGCTTTATGTTTTTAGGTTGATTCTTGCTTTTTTGGGTTTAGTTTTTCTCGTCCTAATTTTCTATAATTGTAGTCCTGTGAGTTTTCTCCGTCTGTTCAGCTTGCGGCGTGGCAGGCTTTTGAGAATTTGTTAAAAACTAACAAGTTAAATCAAATCTATAAATTTTTGATCGGATTACACTTACTGGCGTACTTAAGGATTTGATTACGAATTAAAAGTAGACAAAAACTGTTATTAAACTGTTAAAAATTTGAAAAGTAAAATAAAATTTATGAAATACTTTGGGCCTACTTAGAATTTAGAAGTTCGCAGTTTGCATGCTCAATGGTCTCCTCGTCATGTACTTACTATACTTCAAATACTCTGTAAAGTCTTGTTGTACACTACACACACCACTGTAATGCTACGTACATATATGTTTATATGATAATTTATACAGGTCCAATCTTTTTTATTAACACGCTCACTCCACACATGGCCCTTTTCAGATGCTGACCTTTAGCTGCATCTAATGAAATGGTTATGTCTGTCCGTCCGTCTGTCTATCTGTCCTCCTTTTCTTTGGTTCACGCTACAGGTCAAAATTTTGAACTAACAATATTTTAACAACTTTAAAAAAATTACAAATGCAATGTAGATGTGCTTTATAGTTTTGGGGAACAATCTATTGAGTAACGGTTTTGCAATTAGCAGTCAAATGGACCAGGAATCAAAGTTTTGTTCTCTCAAAAACATACAAGTACAAAAATCTAGTTTGTGTCGGCCCTAAATGCTTCTTGCATTGTTTGTTTGTTTGTTTGTGAGCTTTTTTCAAGTGTCAAAATTATACAGTACAAACTAACTAGTATGTACTGAATTCAAATAACAGACACAGTATTCGGTTACATAATATCAAGTCCAGTATTTTTAAAACATATCTAAGTACGCAATATATGGTTACAAACGGAAATCAACAAAATATTAAACTATAAATTATGGAGGTGTATACAAAGTTACGTATCTACATTTTCTGTTCAATAAAAAATAGGAACTTAAATCTATCTTAAACTCAGCTAGAGAAATGTCAATTTCACGTGGATGTGATGGAAGCTTGTTCCAGGTATCCACCGCTTTATACCTGAAAGATTTTTTAAACGCTGCAGACGGGCTACGAGATATATGCTCAAGCAAAATACCATCACCTGACCTTGTTGGCCTTACAATCTTTTTAACTTTAAACAGTTTATTTAGGCATTCAATATGTGAACCAAATTTTAAAGTTTAAACACAAAAATTAACATAACATCATTTATACGTTCTTTGATAGAAAGCATATTAGCCTGCTCCAAAACAATTAATTTATCAATTTTTACCTTCGTTTTACTAGGCTTTTTTGTCCACAATGGAATCTGGGAGAATATAACAATGCTCCTGGTAATTATATTTTGCGTCGTTAGGTAGTACTTTTCAGACTGAACAGCCCATATAGGCGAGCAGTAGTCAATTATGGATAACACATAGGCATTGACCAAAGTGCAGCAAACCTTGAACGTTAGGTATTTTCTAATGTTATGTATAACGCAAATAGCAGTAGAGACTCTTTTCTTAACATAGATACTGTGTTCATTAAAATTTAAGTGTGAGTCAATAATAATACCAAAGTACTTAAAACTATTTACACGTTCCAGAGATGCACCATTAGACAACAGACTTACTGTGCCACTTGATACTGCATCATGCGATTTATGAAGTATCATGAATTTAGTTTTACTTACGTTAAGTTTTAACTTAAAATTAGAAAACCATATATTGACGCTATTTAGTGCTTCTTGCATTGTACTTTGGAGTTTAAAAAGACACGTGTCAGCACAGTAAATAACTAAGTCATCAGCATATAATGCATATTGAAGTTTCGAGTCAAAAGCATCAGATGTATCGTTAATAAAAAGAATAAATAGTAACGGTTCGAGAATAGATTCCTGTGGTTTACCACTCAGCAGATTGTAGTCAGCAGAAGCATAGCCACCGTTTTGAATACTAAATTTTTCATTTCTTAAATAATCAGCTATCAACTTTAGGGTGTGCCCTTCAAAGCCAAATTTATCTCTTAATTTTGTTAACAATAGAGTGTGGTCGACAGAGTCAAAGGCCTTTGTTAGATCGATAAATAATGCTAAGCGGCGAGCACTACGAGAATTAATAGAATTATAGACGTCTTGTGTGAACTGTAGTACTGCTGTCTGACAGCAGCGTCCAGGTCTTAACCCATATTGATTAGCATTAAGCAGCCCCGCCGCTTGAACTTTGTCTAACATTCTTTGCTGAAGCATCTTTTCAAACAGTTTATTCAGTAATAACAGTTTAGATATTGGTCTGTACGAGTTAGGGTCTGATTTGCTTTCCTTTCCTTTGTATACCAGAATTACGGTTGCGTGTTTGAATTCAGATGGAAAAGCAGCAAGTAAGAGAAATTGAGTGTACATAATCGCTAGTGGGACAGCAAAAGTATTATTACAGTTACTGAGTACAATGTAGCTCTGATCTTGGATAGAGCCTGAGTTCTTAGGCTTAATTTTTCTAAATGCACGAATAACTTCAGTAGTAGTAAATGGAATGACATCGTTGACATTAGTGACAATTGTATTATAAAACTCATCTAGGTCGTTAGAACGCACACTATGTACGACAAATGCATTAGCTAGATTTTGTGTAATTTCACTTTGATCGCATATAACCTCGCTATCTAGCCTTAGTTCAGTAATTTGTCTCGTGCATTTATTTTTACCAGTTAGTAAATTCACAGTGTCCCATAGGCTGGACGAACTAGGTACGTTATTAAGTTTATTTCTGTAGTGACTAATTTTGGTCTGCTTTATAACATTAGATATAAAGTTACGTATTGCCTTATATTCAATCCATGCTTCAGCACTGCCTGTTATTTTACTCAGAGATTTGTAATGATCCGTCTTATGCATTAAGCGTTTGATGTCCCCTGTGAGGAATTCTGAGGTTTTACTTTTAATAGTGCGCTTAACTTCAGGTATGTGCAAGTTAAGTACATTATTTACATTTAAGTTAAATGAGCAGAGGATATCGTCAGCATTACCTAGACATTCAAGAGCCTTCCATGCTATGTTGCTAAGGTCAGTATTAATTTTATCCCAGTCCGCTCGTTTGTAGCTTTGAGTTCTAATAGAGTTATTACTGCTGTACATTCCCGACTTACTTGTTTTAGTAGTTACATACACTAGGTCATGGTCAGAACAGCCAAGTCTATGTACCCCAGAGGAAACGACTGCATTTATGGTACTTACATAAACATGATCTATAAGTGAATTTGTCCTATTAGTCACCCTAGTGTCGTCTGCAATAAGTTGATACAAGCCAAAGCTACTTGTTATATTTAAAACATCAAGTGCGTCAGTAGAGTTGTCATTTAAGTTTATGTTAAAGTCTCCCAAGACTATTCTATCATTTTTATTGCCAGCCTGAGTTAATAGAACTTCCCAGCTTTCTAAAAACTCCTGTACTTTAATATGTGGGGGTTTATGAACAGAAATTATTGTAAGAGGAGCTACAAATTCTTTGAAAATTTTGAGACAATTGAATTCTAGCTCATTATGTATGTTAGGTATAATGACTGAATATTCTACAAACTTCAAGTGATTTCTTAAATAGAAAACAGTGCCGCTACTACCTCTGTGTTCCCTATCTTTCCTGAAGTAGTTGTAACCTTTTACTACATAGGGTCCAAACGGCATTGTTGGCTGCAGCTTACTTTCAGTAATGCTTAAAATGTCCAGCTTAAATGATTCTAAGAGGTTATTTATATCTTCAATTTTAGAAATATTAAAACCATTTAAATTTAGATGAGCTACTTTAAACCCCTTCGTACCTAGTCCTGTTTTAACTATGTGATTATTTAAGCTAGTAGCACTGTCAATAGCCGTAATATTATGCAAATCAGGACTTAGAAAGATACAGTTTATGCAGTACCAGCTACTACTATCACCTTGATTACTGAGGACGACGTCATTGTTACATCCCAAACAAGCACTTACAACTAAATTATTTTTACAACTTTGACAGTACCATAAATCTGTAGTACAGCTATACAATATTGATTAAGTGTCTTGAAAAACGCAAGATGAGTGGAATTCCAGCTTGCAATTGCAGCAGGAGGTCTTCTGTTGATGTCTTCCAAATTTACAATGGCACTTGCTGCATTTTTGGGGTCGTGCCATGATGACTTCAGGTTATTTGCAATCTAAACTGCTTTAATACAGCCCTTTATCCCTCCCAAGCACGAAAAACGGTCTCGCTGAGTTGATTTAAGCTAATCATTAGCTGTAGATGTTGAAACAACGGGCTACATTAGAAATATCCCTAAAAACACCATCTCACGACACACATATAGGCTGTTGTCGGGTTTAGTCCAGACTCCACAAGAATCAGGTAGAACCAGTTTCCACTCTCCAAGGCCAGAATTATATCTGTATCCACATATTTCCAGTTTCAACAGAATAGACAGTCCAATCGCACTAGCCCAACACAGATAAGCAGCAGCTCAAATTACGTCCAAATTTGTTCAGCCGGAAGCTAGAATTCACACACTACCACTTCCAGAACTCGTTCTCATTAATATGCATACGTATGCATAAATAATTAGTTAAAACAAATTTCACCAAAATTGGGTGGTTGAAATGAGCCAACTTTTTCTGAAGTTTATAAAAAAGTGAAGCCTGTAATGGGAAGGGAATAACGAGTTTGCAGTTGGCTCATTCCAAGTGTGTGCCCCAGCCTAGATTCGAACCACGAACCAGGCTCTTGACCCAGGATCACCGTCTCAAACCAGAGGTGGTGATCTGAACTTATTGGGTTTCCAACAGCACTTATGCGATAAAGTTATCAGCACTTACTTTCAACTTGAGTTGGCGGCACTTTTTCTTTTGTTCCTAGTCACTAGCACATAGCTTACTTCTCACGACTTTGCAGTAAGTGTATTCCTAATGTCGAGTAAATTATTATGTTTACTCACAAAAACTATTTAATTAATGTTTTATACGCGGATTCACTTCAAGCACTTATCACATATAGTTAAGGATCACTAAAATTTAAATACGGTTGAAGTAATATTTCCTCTATGCACCGCAGTTTATACTTTTATTTTCCACTGCCTATTACTCCAGTTATTTTTCAGCTTAGCTAAATAATATTTTTACCACTAAACAGAGACAGTGTGGTCGCTTTGGCTGTCAACTTGGAACTTGTTATGAAGTTTTAGTTGGTCCAGGGCCCTTGTTAGGTCATAATGGTTCCTTATTTTCTCCTGCTGTGTATTAGAGGACCCTACAATGTTATTACTATAGGAGCGAGTCTTTGTCGGGACTTTCATCTGTCACTTACTCACTCCACTCTCATTTTTTCATTACATGCTACGTTCAAATATACTTAGGTACTTTTATTTTGAATTTTTGGTAGGGTGAGTGTGCCTAATTGTGGCCACTTGCTTCATTTGACGCGCATGTCTTAACATAGAAAATTTATATTAAGGCATTGAGAGATACTGGTGTGTACTAGCTACACTCAAATTTAAGGCGCCAAAATCAAATCAGTGACACCAAACAAAATTGACAAAAGCTGTCTCTCCGACTTCCTGATTTTTCGTATTAAGAGTGGCCTAGTTCAACTTTAATTTAAATCTACGGCAGTAGCTTTTAAGTTAAAACTTTTCATGAGTAATGATCAACTAATTTAAGTAAGTAATCTACGCTATTAGATTGAAATTTTATTTTTCGAGATAGAAGCAAAAGTTGAAAAACTGAAATCCTCAACTTTTCACCGAAGTGCTGTAATTGTGGCCACTGCAGATGCATAAATGAGGCCAGATCCAAACTTAATAAATTACAAGGTTTCTTGCATGTTACACCAAGATTAGGACTAAAAAGAAATAAAAAATAACTTTGGTACGTATTGGAGCGATTTCACGGTGATTTAAAACATTTTCGACGGGCTCAAACATCCTAACATGTTTAGCATTGTAGCAAACGGACAGATTATACGAGCCACCCATAATAAAAATTAATAATGATACCATTTACAGAATCTGGGATTGCGTATTAAGCAAACTGACAATCTTGACGCATAAAACAATCAAATTGATAGTGTGCTCGTTAGCTAGACCGCTAGAAAAACGTAATCGTTAGTTAATTGAGACTTTTGCTAGAATCCAGATGATAGACAGCTTCAGCATGAGAAAAGCAGATATGCTGGTTGCGAATGCAAGTTGTGCAATTTTCTTTCAAAATAATCAGCTACTACTACTTTAGCATCATGGGTGCTTAAATTGTATCGAAATACAGAAATTTAAGGATGGCCACTATTAGGACTCGCCCGGCCACAATTATGAAACTTTAGATAATTTTCAAAAATCCTGACTTTGTGAACATATCTCCTTTTATCTTGAAAACCCTATAATTTGCATTCAAGATTATTTTTACTCTTATTAAGCGAGATTCAGCCAACAATTCTGTATATTAGGTTTTTTTCTGCGAGCTCTGGTTTAGAAGTTTGATTTTTGAAAGTTTACCTTTTATGAACCCGGCCACAATTAGGCACTCTCACCCTACTGTTTTGTTTAAACGCTTCCGCTCCCGGAAAAATCTATGGGCATTCACACAGACTACAGGTCCTACGTGTAGTGTAGGTATGGTTGGCTGATAGGAGCGAAACACAAATGGCGTCACTAAAATTGTGGATGGGCCAATGTGAGAAAACAAGACACCCCATGTTATTGATAGCCATCTACGCAATCTTTAGGAACATAACAAGGCGTAAGAGTAGGTCCCAAGTGTTAGTGAATTTTGATGACGCCATTTTTGCCTGGCCCCTGCTTGTAAAACTTCATTTATTTAAACAAAAGAAATTTACTAATGATGTAGCTTTACGAACCAACGAACGCGCATATATACAAACTTAGGGATAGTCTGTAAACGATTTCAAAATTTTTTCCAACCTGTTTTAACTACATGTCATATATACCTATATATTATATAGATATTCAGAGATCATCCATAACGACGTCCTTCAGATTTTATAGTTTTAAGTACCCCCGTTTCGAACTTTAAATTTTTTACCAACCTATTTTAACTAAATGCTATATGTTCATAGTATATAGATATTCAGGGATCGTCGAAAATAACGTCCTTCAGATTTAATAGTTTCAGGTACCCCCATTTTCAACTTTCAAATCTTTTCCAAGCTATTATAACTTGTATGTATGTTACAAGTATCGTACTTTCAGGCCAAAGCCTATTGCACACTAAGATATTATAACTTCATGTTACATATATACCTGTATTGTATATAGATATTGGAGGATAGATATTTAGGGACACCCATAATGACGTCCTTCACATCTTATAGTTTTAGGTACTCCCATTCATAACTTTAATTTTTTTAAACCCATTTAGACTACATGTTATGTATACCTATATAGTATACAAATATTTAGGGATCGTCCATAATGACGTCCTATACATTTTATTATTCTACCCCCATTCCCAATTTTTAAATTGTTTCCAACATATTTCAACAGCGTCTCATGAACATACTTGTACATGGTATAAATATTCAGGGATCGTCCAGAATGACGTCATTCAAATTTCAAAGTTTTTAGTGCCCCCATTTATAACAATAATGTTTTTCCAAGGCTTTCATAAACTGCTTGGAACGTACATTCGAATGTGGCTTATTTATGGTAGAGGAAGCTCTATAAATGACGTTATTTTTAAATTAGGCAATTCTCAAAACTTTTCCAGCTATATTTAACTACATGCCATAAATGGCTTATTGATGGTAAAAGAGCCTCTACAAATGACGTAATTTGTGAATGGTGCAATTTGTCAGAATTTTTCAGCTATATTTACCTACATGCTACGCACATTCGTATATGGCCTATTAATGGTAGGGGAGCTTCCGTAAATCTTATTTTATCTTCTAGCGTAACAAAAATTGTGTTGCGCATTTGTTGAAGCTCAGCATCTACTTTGAGTCCTTCCCCGGTCGACAAATCTGGCAATTTTTTTATACATGTATGTACATACTATAATTTATGCAGACCCAATCTTTTTCATTCACACGCTCACCCTTCTTTTTTTACGCACTCCAAGGTAGACCCTTTTTTGTGTGACCCCATTCCACATTGTGTGGAATGTATCTACACACTACACACTTATCTCTTATACCTACTACCTATATAGCTAAATATATAGCTACCTTACTATATTCAACAACTGTAACTACGCATCTTAATTTTTATCTCATCGCATCCGCATCTCTATTTCATCACATTTATTATCAAATCGCATTATTAATTAAACCTGATAATATTATACAGAAAAAGAAGGGCTAAAGCCCTTGTTTTATAGCAGCCTTAACAGTAACTTTAGGCAGTTCTTGCCGGGTCAATTTATAACCTTTAAATTAAGGGGAGGTAGCCGTGAAAGAGTAAGTAATGAGTAAGACTTGTAAATGTTAATAAAAAATGTTTCAGGCGAAAATGCCTCCAGGCGATTTTCAGTTTTTGAAAAGTACATTTTTTGAATTTCCCGCCAAATCTTAAATCCGAAATTTGAACCCGTCAGTCAATGAATGCAGATATAAACGATATACCATTGAAACCGGAATTAGTAGGCGAACCTATTGAACTTGTAGTTCGAGGTCAGGTCATGATTAATTTTTAATTGTAATTAAAAAACTGAATTATTTTTTTATCAAAATTGAGTGATGGTAATGCATGATATATCATTTTAAAGCCCTTGAAAAATTAAGAAAACGTGTATTTTGTTTTAGGCTTCGGACGCTTAAAAAAATATTTAGGCGGAATTTTCGAAAAAATTGACGGTTTTTTAAAAAAAATGTTGAAAATTTGTAAGTAAAATCGTGCAGAGTCCGTTATTTAGATTCTACTCGTCGTTACCTTTCGAATGGTATATAACACTTCAAAATGGGTCAAATATTTCGATATCGTGAAAAATCCGCTAAATTATGTAGATAGGTAGGATTAATGCATTTCAAAAAGAATTACTCCGTATTTGAGTTTTTAAATAATTTAATAATAAAATTTTTAAACTACTTCACACCTTTTTTAAAAAATTATTTTAAAGATTTTCATAATTAAATCATTTTTAAATTTTAAAATTTACACCTGTGCTTGTATTGTTGCTCATTTTCATATGTATGCAAAACAAGCACCACACTTCAAGAGAAAAACTAACTATTACCGCTCAACGAGACCCGGTCGAAATTTTAAGTAATTTTACATGTCAACGAAATATTTTTTTTCTAACGCCCCATACTACTACCAGTAAGAATCTTCGGTTTTAGTGGAATACATGCGTATGGAATCCTGTGATACCCGGGTAAACCTGCAACATTTTTTAATTTTTAAAACGACGTTATGGTTAAAATATGAACATTTTTGCTATCGCATATTTTTTAGTGGGCTGTTTGGCATACACCTGATTTTTTAGAAATTTAAACTCCTAAAAAGTCGTATTTACCCGGGTTTTGGTCTATGCTATCGGGTTGTAGCTTGTTCATTTTTTTCTTCGAACGCCACCCTCACTCCACTAGTATTATTATTTCAAAAACTAGGCAAAAAAATTAGCTATATTGCTGTCTTCGAATTTTGGCAGTGCGGGGGTGGCTTAAAAAACTACAACCAACTAAACTTAAATTAATAATCAGGATCATAGTTGTCGCCGTTGCCACGTTCCCCATTAGTTTTAACTTCGCGCATGTGAAAGTTTAAACTCAAGCAACTGAACGGCAACAATCACAGCAGAACCACAGCAATCAACTGCCACAGTGGGCTAGGTGTTAAACATGCGGACGGTTTTCCCGGTGCTCGGAGTTCGAATCCCATTGGTGGAAAAAAGTATACGCACTTTTTATCATTTTTCATGCGACTAAACTACCTAATATGGCCATAGATGGAAAGAGAGCGCCAAATTCTATCTCTTAACATATCAATGTTTATTTATCGAGGTATTTTTACTGCAGTATTGCTTTGGATTATTTGGTCTAGGATTCGTCACAAGGTTTTTTATACTATTCAGATTCGAGTGTTTATCCTCCGACATTCAGAATAGGTATGTTTTCCTATTTCCATCGTTCATTTACATACAACTGTAAAATAAGAATTTGAGTTTTTACTGTTGAATAATTTAATAATAAAATTTTTCCCTAACTACTTTGCACAGTTTGTAAATATTTATTTTCATAATTAGCTACTTATTTTATAATTGAAGCTTTAATTGCACAATTACAATCATTTCCAATTTCAGCAACGCACTTTTAAGTTTTACTTCTTACATCGTAGCCATTTTGAGTTACACTCTTAAGCTTTATTCTATGGTAATATAGTCAATATACTCTTAAGCTTTATACTATAGCAAAAATAGATACACTCTTAAGCTCTAAACTATAGCAAAATAAACAACACACTCGTAAGTTTTTTTACTACCCGGATTTGCATGTTTGCCCTCCATATTCAAAAGAAGTATGGAGCTTGGTCAATAATTGCCAGGCATTTAAGGACCTTGGATTGGAATGTGTTTGAGGAAGTAACAGATGGGGCTTCTAAACGCGTGGATATTATTTGCTGGAGAGCGGAGACTAAGACTGGTTATATTCTGGATCCTACAATACACATGGAGCAAAATTCTGCTCAGGCAGATGAAGTCAATATTGAAAAACAATGTCATAACAATCCATGTATTCCCTATGTTTTGGAAAAATACCAACTCAAGAAGTTAGAAGTTATTGGTTTGCTGGTGGGAGCTCGTGGCACGATTCCGGAATTTTTTGAGTCTTTTAGGAAACAGATGCGACTTCGTTCTAAATTAGTAGAAGAAATAGTGATTGCTACTATCAGAGGCTCTTGTCGAATAGCCCAAAATCATTTATATAACATGAATTTATTTAACAGTTAGTGTAGAATTAATAAGTATGAAACATTTTCGTTATATTTCTAAAGCATTTTTCCTATTCCTATAACTGTGTATTGTTCTTACTGTGTCTTTATGGCAAGCGTTATTGTAACGTCAGTCGTAAATAAATATTTACTTTCTCTCTCATGCAAGGTAGTTTCATATTTATACGCTCTTACCATATATACTGAATACAAAAATGTCACTTATATTAAACTGCTTTTACTATATTTTCATATTAAAACACTTACCTCAAGTCCGTTGAAGTCATCATGTCCGATGGAGGTAAACCAAGAAAGGAGGAAATAGGGAATGGTCCGCCCCATCTGCTTTTGAAAATCTCTAATGTATTTAATCATGAAGTCCGTTTGGGTCGAACCTCCAACACATCCTTGATACCCGGAATTTCTATCTAATTTCCCATGGTATGCCACAGCTAATGGTCTCAAGTAATAGTCAGTAGGCTGCTTCACAAACCCAGTTTTCATATGATTAAAACCGGTAATCCCAGGAGAATCTTCTAACAAGGCTGTAATGTAATTATGAGAACTAAAATTCTTCCAAATCAATGGACAATTATCCAGTATTGAATTATTATAACATGGATACTTATTTAGCTCCATCCCACCCAGAGCCCCCATTAAATTAGGAAATGTATTATCTCCGATTTTAGTGTAGCCCTTCATCTCAACAAAATCATTGTCACTCAGAAACTTCTTTGTTCTGGACATCGAGCGTATCATGTGGAGACGAGATGTGGCGTCAATCCCTATAATGAGTACACTTGGGGGTAGGGGAACATTATTTATTGTTTTTAGTGGTAGCTGCTCCTTATCCGTTCCTTTTATCATATTATCATCATCGACGGATTTCGTCACATTCGAATCCAAAGTCGAAGTTGACCTTATATCTACATTCGTAAGTAAGTTTTGGGAATTTTCCCAATATTGAACTTTTGCTACTGTACGATTTGATTGATTCTTTGGGGATATGACTACTGCTTGAAAATCCACCTTTGTTTCATATTTCCCATAATTTTCGTACTTGCAGTCAATCTGTAGGAATTCTGTTCGGGCAATGGTGATATTGGGTAACTTTAAAATAGGTGTACAGGAGGATTTCCTACAAGTATGGTAAAAACACAGCACGGTTAGCACGAATACTGTATTATACGTGTACTAACCACGGAAGCACTCCCTAGATTTTGAAACAAATACCCACAATGAATTAGGCTGCACTTGGTTAC
Source organism: Dicyrtomina minuta (assembly GCA_949802685.1). Lineage (NCBI taxonomy): Eukaryota > Metazoa > Arthropoda > Collembola > Symphypleona > Dicyrtomidae > Dicyrtomina > Dicyrtomina minuta. The sequence goes on from OX461809.1 coordinate 87,233,542, forward strand.
TATAGATCCAAAATAACGCGACTGCAATTTGGGCCATTTGCTCACAATTACGCGCCAAAGTTTACAAAAATTTGCAACTTAGACACCCTGTTTTTACAATTTTTGTCCGATTTTCAAAACTTTTGCAGTTTTGTGATCTCAAAGACATTATCTAAAATATCCGGCGCTTCGCGCCGGATTTTTTGACCGTGGGCAAGCCCGAAGTAGATGCTGAGCTTCAACCAAGGCGCAAAACAATTTATGTTACGCTAAAAGATGATATAGGATCTATGGAAGCTCCCTTACAATCAATAGGACATATACGAATGTGCGTAGCACGTAGTTAAATATAGGTATAAAATTTTTAAAAATTGCACCATTCACAAATGACGTCATTTATGAAGCCTCTTCTACCTTCAATAAGCCATATACGAATGTACGTGGCAAGCAGTTAAAAAAAGGTTGAAAAATATTTTGATGTTAAATATAGGGATACTAGAAACTATGGTATTCGAATGACGTCATTATGAACGATCCCTAAATATCTATAACACATACAGGTGAGTCCGTGACAGGTAGTCAAAATAGGATGAAAAAAAAATTAATATTGGTACTAGGGGTAATAAAAACTATGATATTAAAAGGATGTCATTATGGACGATCCCTGAATATATATAACATATGTAGGTAAGCCTGTGACATGTAGTTAAAATAGATAAGAAACAAATTTAATGTTTGGACTGGGGGTTCTAAAAGATATGATAATTAAAGGACGTCATTAGGGACGATCCCTGACTATTTATAACACTAAAGGACGTCATCATGTGCTCAGCATGTAAAAATGGTTAAATAATTAAAATGGGGGTGGGAATACCTAAAATTATGATATTTTTGAAAGACGCTATTAACGGACGATCACTCACAATGTATAAAGAAAAATTTTGGAGTTGCATGACGTCATTTACGGGCGACCCCTTACCATTTATGAGCCATATACGAATATATATGTGACATAAAGTTAAAAAAAATTTATTATATTAAAGCGGATCTGTAAAATGGTGTTATTTGACGGACATTGTGATTTGGGTCATTTACGGACGACCCCTAAAATACTAATATATGTGACAAGTATTTTTTAAAAGTTGGAGAAGTTGGAAGAAGGGTCGGTACATTTGTGTTATTTAACGCCATTTACGGACAACCCCATACCACGATGGTTCTCTGACGACGGTTACAAATGATATTATTAAGGCGGGTAAGTAGTTCTAAAAATAAAGGATAGGATTTGCCTTAGGATTTACATATCAGTATAATTAAGTTAATCAGATACTCGTTTTCGCCCGACAGAGTTTAAATTTGATGGTATGCGTATGCATTTCGTGCATTTGGCTTACATGTGTTTACACGTATTTCTTTGCTTTTTGTTATCGTTCACTCCAATTTGTTTCGACATGGGTCGATTCGACTGCTATGTAATTGCAATAAAATGGTCAGTTTTAGCAAAGTACAAAAACAATACAAACCTGCCTGCTCGCATTTGTGGTGGGCTAGGAATTGTTTTATGAAAATCGCATTAATACTGTGACTTGTAGTGTACAGCCAACAGACGGACACACGGACAGACAGACGGACAGACGCACATGACCATTTTATTAGATGCTTAAGCTCAGCATCTCAAAATAGTAAAATTTGTATGACATCATATATGGACGATCCCTGCATGCACACTTGTAAAATTCTATGCTAAAGATATATGTAAACCTACTTTCGAAACTAATGAAAGTAGGGATCCCTAAAATAATAAAATTTGTATGACGTCAGTTCTGGACGATCCCTGCATGTATACTAATAAAATCCTGTGTTAAGGTTATACGTCAATCTAATTTCTAATTTATTGACATTTGGGATCTCTAAAATGGTAAAATTTGTATGACGTCATTTATGGACGATCGCTGCATGTATACTAGTAAAATCTTATGCTAAGGATATATGTAAACCTAATTTCTGAACTAATGAGAGTAGGGATCCTATCAATGGTAAAATTTGTATGACGTCAGTTATGGGTGATCCCTACATGCATACTAGTAAAATCCTATGTTAATGATATATGTCATTGTAATTAATTTCTAAACTAATGACAGCGGGGATCCCTAAAATGGTAAAATTTGTATGACATCGTCAGTAAATGTTGTCATAAGTAGTAGTAGTGAGTGTGGGCAGGTATTGATGACACGCTACAGCTATATATAAACGTGAATTATTATTCATGGGACATCATTTGTGCGTAACCCCTAAGCCCCCAGAACGATATTCCTTGCGTGCCTGAAGTGAGAGACAAATTGACCACTGCCTGCACTGCACTGTAGCATAGATTAGATTACTTGTGTTTGCCCGGCAGAGTTTAAACACAGTGGTATGTATTTTGTTTTCTACATTTGTTTTGTATATATGCGTTTACACGCATTCCAGTCGTTTTTAGAAGCTCACTTTTCTGATTTTTGACATGGGTCCGCTCAACTGTTATTTCTGGATAAGTGGTTCGTCCGATAATCCTCAAAAGCAATAGCGCACTTCGTAGTCGCATTTGTGAGAATTTAAGAGTAGTTTGACAGAAATCATGTAAAAACTGTGACCTGTAGAGCAACCCCAACAGACGGACGGACTGACAGACCGACAGACAAAACCATTTTAATAGATGCTCAGCATCTAACAACTAATTAAAATATTTCAAAAACGTTCAATTTTTCAAAAAATGTTCAGTTTTTTCAAAAATTATTGTATTTTGAGTGCTTTCAAATAAATTGGTTAAAAAAAATATTTTTTCGAAATTGTATAAACTCTAATTTTGTTGTAATACTATGTGCTACAGATCCCAAAACTTAAATTTTTTTGAAAATCGGACTAAAATTGTAAAAGCTACAGAGCGGGGTCCCAAAGTTGCAAAAAAAAGATTTTTTTGAACTTTGGCACGTGACTGTGAGCAAATAAGGGAAAAAGTCAAGTTATTTTAGATATGTAGTAACCAATTCCAGTCTTATTCATTGAGGGTATTTGTTTTGAAAATCTTGAAAGTACATGTGGCGTGGTTTCCTTGTATTTCGTAAAATTTTAGGCATACTTTGTAATACAGATATAAAAATGATACAGATATATTTTGTAATTAAAATTTTACATGGAAATCGGTAACATATAAATACTGCTGGTATAACCTTGAAACTCAAGTCATCAAATTGACTAAAACTATAGTCACACACTGTACATTACTGCTTACCTAATCAACCAATCTGCGTTACTGGTGAAGTTAACTGGATCCTGAGTCACACGATGGATTTCTCTGCAGCAACACGTTGCATTTTTGTACACTAGCAGCGCTTCATCATACTTTAGTACCTAAAAATAAAGACGATAAAACAAAAATACACAATATTTAATAATCTACACTGAAAGAATAATTTCAAGAAACTACTTTGTACACAAATTAATTGAAAACAACTTAATCACACTAAACAAAGAAGTGCAGGTTAAAAGATGGCCACTTCACATTTGTAACTAGTAAAGGGCAAAGGGACCAGCATTTTAGACTATTGTATGTATATGCAGGAAAGACTCGTTAGACGTCGACGTCGTTAAGGACTTGGTTATTATTGTGACAAAAACAAGGGGCTGCGCTCCTTGTTTAATGGTAGCCCTAACAGTAATATGGGGCATTACTACGGGGGTTTTGATGGAGATGTCGGTGACGGAGTCACTGTGTGACGGTAGAGTTGAAGTACGCGAGAGTATCGACTGGGACAGCCTGGGCCATGACAAGGATTGAGGCACGTTGTGAGATATGGGACTGAAACGACAGATAACCTTGCTAAGCATATTGGCATTTAATTTAATTGTAATGTAAAGTCATGGGGATAAATTGAAACGACAGATAACCTTGCTAAGCTTATGGGCATTTAAATGCATTTTAATGTAATGTCATGGGTATGAATGGGAGGAAATGGGAGCTTGAGTTGTATTATTGGCATGGAATAGTGTGGCTGGTATATAGGCATTGGGAAGTAATGAGGAAGAGTGGAGAAGACCAGAGCAAGTGCTAATGTTTGGACTGCGTTCCCATAGCAACGTGTGTTGGGTATGAGAATCAGCTGAGCTGTGACTGCCGGTGCTGATCATATGAGAGCAGTCATTATTGTATGATATTTGAGATTGATAGAATTCAAAGTAACCGGGGATTTGCATTGTTGGGATTGATCACAATAGCAACGGGATCATATGGTATGTAAAATGAGAGGAAAAGACGGATTTCAGGAGTGCTTCACGAAGGGGGAGACAACGTGCTTATATAATTGGAACCGTAGGGGTTGAATGTGTGCGTACATACTTCAAAACCCTGAGAGAGGATGCCTGATGGATTTCAAGACTGAGAATTGCTTTGCTCAACTACATATTATGTGAGAAGGGGGCGAAACCGCTTCTATTCATTACGTAAGAGAAGTGAGGCATTGAAAAAGTTGAGGAATATTTCACGAGGGTGGAGACAAGGTGCCTATAGAATTGGAACCGTATGGGATTGAATGGTCATGTACATACTTCAAAAGACTGAGAAATAGTGCCTGATGGATTTTAAGACTGAGAATGGATTTGTTTAACTACAAAGTATAGAAACAGAGGGCAACATGTCGGTAATAGCTATGGGACTTGAACTGGGATGCTTGAGATGGATAGAATTTGATCGAGAATGTGGACTCTTGAATATTAGGTACTAATATGCTATTATGTAGAACCCATTACTTACCTATGTATGTATGTACACGTTATTTAGTATGTACAGTGTACTAGTTGCGTATTGCTAAATACAATTAGCATGTATATTATATTAAACTATATGCATTTAACATAATTAAATGCAATAATTACACTGATTTAACGTACACACTTATTTAAAATATTTAAATATTATAACTGCAATTAAAATTAATTATTAATTAATTATTTAATTTTAAATTTAGTTTATTGATAAAAAATGACCATTTCAAAAACTCTACCTAATTCTTAAAAATATGTAACAAAAAAAAATAAAAATTAATGTGCTCGTTTTAAGCCGACATGTATATATATATATGATACATATGTATATGAATGTATCAGTATATAGAATATCTACTCACTGTAGCGGGATGTATACAGTAGTAGGTGGATGTTTGGGTTCTGGAATGAATATTATTTTGAAATATCCTGTATTATTGAGAAAAAATGGCAGCAATTGGATGCACTTTGTAGCCCTTAGCACTGGAGAGTGCACTGAGTTGGGGTGACTGTGTTACTGTGAATATGCGTGCCGTGCATATTAATATCTAATTAACTTAACGCTCTGACCAAGGCTGGGCTGAAGCTTCTGATGGGCCCAGTCGACTTCTAAAATCAAACCTTTTAGACTGATGGATCTCTGAGCTTTAACTTTCCATGTACTGAGCTAACCACTCATGCTCCTTATGGACAATACATACGGACAATGAGATATATGTATACGATATATGTACATGCCCAACTGTGTACCTATACACTATGTAACAGTAGTATATCATTATAATTATTGATTGTTATGATGTACAATGTAGATACATACAGTTGCTGGGGTAGGAATGCTCGAATCAAATAATATTATATTTTAATATTGAGCTCAACTGAACATAATAAAGTGCACTTTCTGACCTTTAGCACTGCAGGAATCAAATCAAAGGGGGAAATTTGTTACTAAGGATGCGCGTGATATGAATATAATTTGAATAATTATTCAAATTGCACTAAAGCTGGTTCTTGGTTTCTCTAGAAACCAGTAAAAATATGAAATTGAAGGTACAAGGCCAGAACGAAAAGCTAAAATATACCTGCTGTGAGACAGATACAAGTTTTTTATTGATCCAAGTCAGTTAGGCTGCAGGTTTCTATGAAATATATGTTAAGTTGTTTGTTTGTTATATGTTTCTAGTATATGGTTTATGAATCACAACAATTGATAGGATGAGCAGGGATGCAAGTGCAAACTGCAAGTGTAAAATACAAGGTACAACAGGTGAAAAAGTGCAGAGAGACGCAGGTTATTTTTTATATTATGCAGATGTTGTATGCAGGTTTTTCTTTGCAGAGTAAAGGTTGGTTGTAATGCAGTGTTTACATATATACATATTTACAAGTTTATTTTTTTTTTGAATTTTCTTTCACACACACACTTACATCCATATATACAAATATTAACACACATGATTTACAAATACAACAGACATACATAGTTTTACATTTACTATTTAAATAATATTTACAAGTGTGCAGTTTATTTGCAGACGCAATAATTAATTCATTAATTTAAAATTCACACACACTACACAATGACAATTACATTTACAATATTATCAAACTACTATTTACAAATATGTACATCTTACTTTACTACAATACACTACATGAATATTTGTTAATACATATATTTTTAAATATGTGCACTGTTATTCTCAGCTTAAATTATTTGTGTAATATTTATTCACTTCTTAAACTTTAATTACAACTACAATTATAAATTAACATTTCCTAATTAGTACTGCCCTGAAACAGGTTAGTATTGTTTCTTATTGATTTTTTATAAAACGCTTAAATTATACCATTTTAATATTTACGTATTTTGCTAAATGTTAGAAATAAAATAAATTTCTTGATGACATTGAAATTATATTGTTCTTTATAACAGCAATCGCCTAATCTTTATCAGATTCTTCTGAATAAGTGAAACCCAAATCGTCTGTTAATCCTTAGTGACAGTCAAGAGATGAGGTTGGAGAAGAAGGAAATCCTGCAAATATCTCTTCCCATAGTATCTTGGTCTTTGATTGTTCAACTGCTGCTTCAGATTCTGGTTTTGACTTCTTTATATCTTTAAGATGTTGCGGCAATGCTCTGCGTTTTTGCTCTTGTTGCTGTAAGTTTTTTTTGGTAACTGTCACTTCATTTGGTTTTTGAGCTGCCAACTTTAGGTTGGTATTTGTCAAGTAAGCAACAAAGTCGTTTACCTCAACTAGTGTGAATTTAATGGTTGGGCCACCGTAATTGGAAAACTGCTGAGAATACTTTTCAGACAGATTAGAATTAATGAGCATGTTATAAGCTCCTGTCAGTTGATTGAATGAAAAGCGAACTCGGACTGACTTGACACTGAAATTTGGAGACTTTCAGTAGACAAACTTCTTGAATCAGCTTCGAGGTTCTTCAAACATAAACTCGACTGATTTACCAGCAAAGTTCAAAATATGATCTGTTACTTTGCGGCTAACAGTAGGATGATCATTATGTTCTTGTAAAATCTGAGCTGCCCATTCAATTAAAGAAAGACTTTCAAATTGTGAGAAAGAAATTTGGAAATGCTTGGATTCTATTTTTTTTCGACCCAAATAGTAGAAATGTGTCTTCATGCCAGGGTTGTAAACAACACGAGCTTTAACGTTGTCCCCAATAAATACAAAATCTGAAGTTTCAAAGAATACCCAGTTTTTGGAATCAATATTTGCTGTATTCAATGTATTTGAAGATGCACTGTTCAGATTAGGCTACGGTCCAGGCTGTTAGGTGTTGTCCATTTTGTCAGATGCCACAACGTTGTTGATATTTTCAATGTTTACGGAATTTGAGCAAGACTTTGCCATGGTGACTGGAGGAAGTGAAGATAAATGCGCCGTGCTACTCTTCATATATAACTTTAATATGCTCACTTTATCTGACTGCGTATTTCTAAATTCTTGATTAAATGTAGTTTACTATGGTTTGTTGTACTGCTGAGACAATGACACTCGAGACAATATTACGGATCAAAGGCTTGAGTAGAAATGAAAATAATTGCTTAGTGGGCAAGAGTGTTATTCTATTTTAGATAAGCTCAAGTCTTCTGATTTTTGCTGCCGTTTGTGCAAGCATTATTATCATATGTATTACCTATTGACAATAATAGCAGTGACTTGTGATTGGACTTATTTTACGTAGGCCCTGCCCCCTTCTTTTGTATTCACAGGGACGCTAGGTTGTTGTGCGTCACTAAAACATAAAGCATTATTGTTGAGTGTAGGCACTCATCTAGAGAGATTGTTGAAGCCGTAGGACAGTCAGTCAGCTACTTATAACCAGTGTGCATTAGTGGCATTATCGATTATATTTCCAGTCTCATAGAGAACTGAAAGATGAAAAAGTAATTTCAGAATCTACTGTTACGTGTATTAACTCGCATTTGTGTGGGTACTGTACACAGCAATTTCAGTCTACAGAGCTTCGCAAACAACTTGTTATAGAAAATCATTCAAAGTATGAGCGCTATTTAATATTAAAAAACCGTCAGTTTGAAGAACATCAAAATCTTCTCAAACAAGCCCAAAACTTAACGTGCCAGCTATCATTAAAATCAAAAGACTGAACAAAAACTATATACAGTGCTGCTTTATGTAGAAGCATGTTAACCATTGTGAGCTGCCAATACTGTGGTCGCTATTACACAGTCAAAAAAGCTTGTGGTCAAGAAAACAAGAACAAAAATACGCTAACAGAGATTTGAATTCTAGACTACATACAAACAACTTTGGATCTGTACAACTTTGAAATTCCTGTAGTGCGTGTTATGGAAGAATAGTTTTTTTTCAACACAGATACAACGTCTTGTATGTTCAAATTTACGAGACAATAAACTTTGGCTGAAACCACCAAATCGAGTTTTAGAAACTGATCATTCATCAGAAAGGAGTATATCTGAACCGTCTAGAAATATATGCTGTAGACATGTAAAGTGCTGTTCCTGCAAACAAACTGCACATCAATTTTCCGTAGCAGCAACCAAAGTATTGAATGAATACAGAGAACGTAATCAACCGGCGTCAGACCGTTTTTCAATCCACCCAAATTTAGTTCCACTAGTTGCAAGGTCCTATTTGTATGCCTTTAATCTAGAACATACTTTGTGCTTTGAATGTTTTTACAAGCACAGACTTACAGCCAAGGATAACTTAAATTGCAACTGTACATGCCATTTTAGTAATGCAATTTCAGATACATTAACTACTTGTGAACTATTGGCAATAAACAATTTTAGAGAGTTTGAATTATTATCCTAGAATTCAAGTATGCAAATCTTTGCGCCTCCAGAAATTCCATACACGTTTTTAGCTCCGCGTCAAAAACAAATTGTGGACTTGGTAAAAAAACAAATAGGTTTACCTGGAAGACTATTTTACAAAACACCATTAAGAATGATAATTGTGGGTATCCCAGGCTCAGGCAAATCAGCGGTAATAAAGACATTGCATCACATATTGTTGCAAAAGCAAAGCCAAGATGAAACCTGGTCTTTTAGAATATGCTGCTTTTTTGGAGTATGTGTCTCCAGTTTAAAAGGCACAACAATTCATTCTTGCTTCAAAATAAAGATGTTTGAAAATTGGAATATCACTGACCAACTAAAGAGCGGTATTTCAGCTGTCGATAAACACAAATTTTGGAATGGCAAAGTTCCACTATTTGACAAAGTTTCAACTAGAGGCTTGAAATTACTGCAATTCATGAAACTAGTAGATCTATCCCGGGCAAAGTTGCCATTTAGCGGAAGAACCGTACTTATGTTTGAAGACTTTCTTCAATGTTCTTGTTTGGGAGTTAGTAATTTGTATTCTCAGTTCATAGTACAGACTTCTCTAGAATTACAAAAGCTTCTCAGTTGTACAAGAGTTTTAATACTGCTTTTGTATTAGACACACCGTTTCGGCAGAGCAAAAATGATTCAAAACAACTGGAGTACTACGAGTTTCTAATGAGGCTGAGATATTTTAAATGTACCCCTCTGGATCTTCACAATTTGCAACAACGACAGCAGCACATTTTGCAATCTGATCTTTCGGATATTGAATTTGAAGAATATGAAAAATCAATTCATCTTTGTTAAACGAACAGCATCGTAGCAGCACACAATAAGTACGTATTTCATGAATAAAATGACATAAAACATATCACTATAATAAATTTTATTATTAAATTTAGTTTAAGTTATAAATATTTGATATTTGCCATATATTTATAAATATATAATTGTATTAATAATTTGATTGGTATTTTGTAGAAAGATGATCCGAAGATTTTATCCTGGGTTCATTGAGGTTCCAGCTTTAATCGGAAAAACCAGTTCACTTTTGACAGATCTACTTAAAGTAAATTATGGCGCACGTATCATGTTAACGCAGAACTTGGACGTAGCATCAAATCTTACTAATGGAAGCCAAGGCGCTGTTGTGGATTTAATATTTAGCTCCGTCAAGAACAGACTTTACTGGAATAATTATATTAAAGCTATAGTTATAAACTTTCCAAATTACCGAGGAAACAATATTTGTGTTACCTCAAGAGGAAAAGGGGTGAAAATAACACGTATTAAATACTGTGAACTAGATTTAGAAACAAATCGATATGTTAAAATGCAGGCATTTTTACTTGTCTTGAATGAGGGGATGACAATTTACAGATCGCAAGGCATAACAATAGAAAAAGAATGTGTGCACTTGAATACAAGAAAAATTAAAGCGTGCACAACTTATGTAGCTCTTTCTCAATTTAAATGTTTTGAAAATCTTATAATTGTAGACAAAAAAATAATACAGCCCTCAAGAATTTTAGTTGTTCAGCATGAGTATGAAACGCAGCTGCGGTGGAAAGAAGAAGCCCGACTAAAAGAACTTGAAGTAGAAAACAGAAAATCTCGTAAAGCAGACATAAGTAGCCAAGTAAATCGGTTTTTATAAATAAAAAATGCACTATTTTGAAAAAATGTAAATACAATTTAATACTTTTAAATATACTATACATTGTAGTTTGTTTGTACATAATCTTACTTTTAATATAACGTTAGTATGTAATAATTATTTACACTTTCTAATTGTAATAGTTGTAATATGTTAAAAAGTATAAAATATGTAAAACTGATAAAAAATCCCATAATTAAAAAAATTTTCAACAAAAATTAAATGTAAATTTGTAAATATGTAATATGTGCTATAAATTGCATGCGATTATTTAACAGCGTCTATTTGTAGTTTGAATGCACACCGCAGTGGTTCACATATAAAACGTACACATCATGGCTGAAATACGAAAATTATATTTAAATTCTAGATTTAAAGAATCTTTTTATGCATTAAGTGGTTTTATTAAAAACAATAAAAAATTCCATGACAAAATTACTGTAGACTGATAATTAAGTCAGCTGCGTTTATTTAGTTTGCATAGACCAATTAGAAAAAAATTTAAACGCAGACGAGTATTAGTTAATATGATAGGAGAAATTTTCTGTGCTGATCTGAAGATTCGTGAAAGCGGCATGGCTAAACATAATTCAGGATTTGCCAACACATTACTTTGCATAGACGCTGTCAGCAAGATGCTATATTGCTGCTTCATTAAAAATAAAAAGCCGAGATTAATAATAAAATCAATGAAAAGCATTTTTGAGGAGCTAAAATGACACCAATCTACTTGTTTACTAATCAAGGTTGTTATTTGGTACGGTAACATACAACTATAATTATAACGTAAGCATCACTATATCTTACTAGTAAAAAAGGCATTTAATTAATTTTCAAATATTATATGTTTAGGAACCGAATGTGGAGCAGAGTCTTTTTGCGAGTTTTTGAAGAGTCATAGAATTAAGTATTACAATACTTGCAGCGAAACAAAAGCAAGCATAGTAGAACGTGTAATAAGGTGCGTCTAAATAATACAAAATTAGAAGTAACTAGACAATATATAGCCTCTTTTTATAAATTTTTAATGTATTTATATGTGATGTTTTGTATGTATTTAGGACAATTTTTGAGAAAGTTGCTCGTTTTATGACTGAAAGGGACACCTATCGCATAATTGATATTTTTCCTGCTTTTGTTAAAAGCTACAACACTTTTCACTCTACAATTCAAAGAGCCCTAAACGCTGTCAATAAATCTAATGAGAACGAGGTTTGGCGAACAATGTTTGCAGATCGTATCAGCAATAAAAAAAGCCAAATGTCAGTTTTCAAGCTAAGAGAACGTGTTCGGATTAGCCGGACTAAGATCTGGTTTGAAAAAGGTATAATGTGTCGTTACTTATTACGTTAGAATATTTTAATTAATATAAAATTATTCTATAAATAGACTTGTACATGAAGTTATGAAGTTAATATACCTTTGGCTTTTAAACAGGATACAACCAGAACTTCAGTCTTGAAATATTCAAGATTAAGTCAATTACCTTGAAAGCAATCCCTGTTACCTACTATTTAGAGGATCAGGATAATAAAAGTATCACTGGCGGTTTTTATAAGGAAAAATTTAGCCGTGCCTAAATTCTCGAGATGAGTGAATCACCGTTTATTCCGTATCTTGCAAATACAATTAAACAGCACATATGGCAAAAACAAAGAAAATTAGACTAACACAGCTGCTCAGTGCTAGATCGAGACACAACAGAAACAGAGAATATTTATGTTACATTGACAAGTGACCAGCAAAACCATATTTATACAGACCGTCCGTCAAATTTTGTATCGGTACTTTCAACTCCATTAGATCTTGACAATTATGACGTTGGGTTAGTCAGTTTGAGATACACAAGCAGTGAACAACCTGCAATAGTACAGAAGTAACGAGTACCTCTAGTTAGAAAAGTCCGTAATGTGGAAAGCAATGAGATGGAATTAGCACCGAAACTATTTCCAAATTACGTGCCTACTGAAAAAACTGCATTAAGTTTTCAAAAGACAGCATCTAAAATGAATGTGTTTATGGGCAGCTTCAATGACCGCCTGGTATCAACAGTTGACCATTTTCCATTAGAAATTGTTCAGAGAGCAATTAAGCAACATCCAGAGGAAACCTATATTCATTTTAATAATTAGGCACCAAACAACACTGTCAACATAAAAATTTCGCCAGCTTTAGCCTCTTTTTTTATAGTCAATCGATACAGATTTATGTCTGGGAGACAACTGCTATATGATAATGTAACACAGGCAAAATTAGACACAGTCCTAATGAATACAGTATTTAATTTCGTCGCTCATAAATTTGTCAACACATCAAATGTTATAAAAATATACGAAGGTATTGAAACGATATTACCGTATAGAAAGAGAATAATTGACATTGACGCTGATATCAAGAAATACTTTGAGCGGTTTAGCACAGAACTACAAGAAAGGACCGGCATTAAAATAAAAATTGAATTTCCGTCCAAAGAACTTAGAGAAACTAAATGCAAGTTGACATTTGAAGGTAAAAAAAATGAGTATGTTGTCTTACCAGAAGAAATTGCTGTTTGTCTTGGATTTCAACAAGATAATAAATTTTTCAACGGCGTTTATAATTCAGAGTCTGACTTTGACAAAGAAAAGTACAGAGAAATTGAGGACAACAAATATTTATACATACGATTGTTTTAATTATATTCAAATTATCTCTTAATAAAAGAACCAGAAGAAGTTGACTTAGATCATGTTGTTCATGAAATTAAGCGTACGTTGTCAGAAAAGTCGTTAGAAGATACAAGAATACAGTTTGAGCACAAAGATGGCGAGCTTAGAATACCTCAAATGAGAGACAATATCTCAGTACAACTGCCCGCGTTGGTCAACAGATATTTTGGATTTGAAGACAATTTTATTTTCAAAACTGGAGTGGTTGGACAACTTAAGTCTGAACTAGCTGAGCAAGAGCAAATAGAAAGGGAAAACGAGGAATTTAAAGAGGACGTGGAACAAGAGCCAGAGCAGACAAAACAACCCAAACGTCTGCTTGTATCATGCAATATGGTTGAAAATCAACTGTACGCCTCACATGCCCTGCCATTACTACGGTCAGTAGACATTTCTCCAGTTTACGATAAGGAGACTGTACATGTTTTTTCTCCAATATTGTATGTGCCATTAAAAGCACAGGCACAGCAAATACTTCGAATAACTCTATTAACGAGTATCGCAATCTCATCACATTGCTAAAAAATTCCACAACTATTGTAGAACTGCAGTTTAGACCACGCAAAATGTAATAATGTGGAATGAATTATAATTTAAATTGACCTGTTAATGTATAATTTACGTCGCCGACAACAAACTGGAGGTCGACCTGAGCGAAAAACAATATCTTACGGTAAACAACAAAGATCAGGTCGCAGATTAGGTCAAGCTGGAGCAGCGCGAAGAAAGAATATGTACCGCCTACAATAAGTGTATACGTATATAATCAATAGTGCGAAACACATACCGCCATTTAACGTCTAGACTTATAGGAAGCAATGTCAAATATATATTAGTTTGAAGCTCTAATAAACCATGGATACACAAGGATTTTATGATGAACCGACAGTGTATGACGAATCTCAGAAATCCTTTCAAAGTAACCTGACCTTAGAACCACTCCCACCAACAAATGTCAGTGTTGAAGACTCTGCCGAGTTCTATCCCTACTACACTGTCTTGAGCCTTTGAGACAATAAAATCCTTTTGTTTTTGATATTTTGAAATCTAAATCCTAAATTAAATTAATAAATATTACATCTTTGACGAATCCATCTTTAAAGTGACATGTCGTGTAGTGCTCAGTGACAAAAAACGAGTAGTAGGTACAGATATAGTTGCGCCTTCGTCGATGCTATTGTACAGTTTATTCAGTAATCTTAAATTTTATTTAAATGACACTCTTATTAGTGACAACTCCAATCACTATGCTATAAGTGCATACTTAAAGCGCATGTTATCCTTAAATCCAATCGAAAAGAAAAACAGTATGCTGGATCAGTTGTATTTGCCAAACTCAACGCCTGATGCATTTGCAAAAACGGATAGTTGATTTTTAGCGCGATACAATATTGAAAAAGAATTAAAACCATTCACTATGGTTCCAAGATCTGAAGCTCAATTTTTTAATCAAAAACGAATGGTTCTAGGAGACAGTGACGTATGAATTATTATGAGAAGGTCATTGCCTGCATTCTGCATAGACGCCGAGACTGAGACCCGGACAGGTTATTCTAGTTGCCCTTTTCGTATTGACATTGTCAATGCTGTGTTGTATTTTAATAGGCAGACAATTTCACTACTTGCAATTGAAAAGCATCGATTAAGTTTAAACAGTGGCATTACTTTAAAATATCCATGTCTCGATCCTGAAATTAAAACCTTTGTTATTCCAGCCGGCGTCAGCTCGCATTCACTTGACACTTGCATAAATGGACGATTGCCACAGACTATCGTACTTGGGCTAGTAGACAGCCAAGCGTATCTTGGTAAATTAACAAAGTCGTTCTGTAACTTTCAACACTTTAGTTTAAGTGAAATAGCTGTATCTATGAACCAAAAATTGATAGAATACAAGACATTACACTTGAGCTTCAAAGACTCTTATGGAAACGGAGAAGACAATTTTCTTCTTGCCTTGAACACTTTAAAGAAAACAGCAGATAATCCTAGTTTGGGAAATAAGATAAATTCTTCAAACTTCACACAAAGAAAATGTTCTATTTGCATTTGAACTTGTGCCATGACAGTCCAATTCAATGAGCATAATGGAAACTGGACAGGTTCAGATCAATATGAAGTTTAGATCTGCATTGGCGAATTCAGTAACTGTCATTTTGTATAGCCAGTACTAAAACGTCGTGGAAATTGACAAGAACAAACAAATATTGATTAATCGTTAAGTGTAAAGTATCAAACCAGTTTTTAGTTGATCTACTTGTATTCGAACTTAATTTATTGTGCATAACATCTATCGTAACATAATAAAAACTGTCTGTTGCTTTACAGAACTCAACTGAACCACATCACGCTCGCCATGAATACCAGAGAATTACAGAAATGTCTCGGAATTTTACTCGGCGGAACCCAAACAGAGTACTACGTCATAGCAGCAGATCAAATGAGATCTACCATGGAGGAATTAGAAAAAGAAAATCATGAGAACGGATCAATTTACCCCATTGCAATAATTCAAAACACAGACAGGATAAAAGACTCTGGGAAGCACTGAGTCAGTTACTGGGTAACTTCAAAAGAATGAATATTTTGACTTGTATGGATTGCCGATTCACCAATACCGTAACCTGCAGTGGCCCGGCACAAATTAAGTAACTAAAAACTGCACAGCACTTCAAAGCGGAAGATCTACAGTTTGCGGATTGTACGCCTGCCTCTTTAAGGAGAGTTCGTCGCTCTTATCCTATTGATTTGGATGTATTTCACGAAACGTCACGTTCACATCTTGGCATGATATTGACATACAGTCATCAGCCTACTGAGACATTTCAAAATATTGAATCTCTTTTGACACAACTATACGAGCCATTTGTAAAGTTGTTTACCCAAAATATAAATTTGCACTGTAGTATTAAAGCACAATTAATTATTGTAGTTACATTAGAATTAATTTCAGAAGTAGAAAATGAAAAAAATACAATAGAGCGTGATATACAGTTTGTTTCTAAAAATTATACTAGAGGGGGATACTAGAAACTATGATATTTAAAGGACGTCATTATGGACGATCCTGTAATATCTATAATACATATAGGTAAGTCTGTGGCATGTAGTTGAAATAGGTTGGAAAAAAATTTAATGTTGGGACTGGGAGTTCTAAAACCTATATTTGAAGGACGTCATTACGCACGATCCCTAAATATCTATAACACTGAAGGACGTCATTATGTGCTCAGCATCTAAAAATGGTTAAATAAATAAAAAGAAAAGGAATACCTAAAATTATGATATTTTTGAAAGACGTCATTAACGGACGATCCCTCACAATGTTTAAGGAAAAATTTTGGAGTTGCTTCATATAACTACTAATGATGGAAAAACGATCAGTCATTATCTAGTACGTCATTATGTACGATCCCTGAATAAGTATAACGTATATACTGAATATTTATAATATTAAACTTTGATATTTGAAGGACGTCATTACGGACGATCCCTGAATATGTATAACCTATATACTGAGTATCTATAATCTATTCCCAGCTAGCGTGTCTGACGTAGCAGACCACAAACCATTGAAGACTGTAGGTGACATTTTTCTGGGCGTGTAATATAAGATATTCTTGTATTCGCCGCCCAGAGCTTTAAAATTACGTGGTATGTACATAGAAATCCATTTGTTTACACGTATGTATTCGTTTTTGCCAAGCTCAATTTCCTGAGTTTTCTCCCGTACAGCTCCTTTCAGAAAACTCGTCAAAATTCTCCCCCAGTTCAACACCTTGAACGTAACCCACTAAAGAAAAGAAAGCTAACAGTAAGCGAGAATGTCGAGACGTTACCAGTTTATGATAGCAAAATTTAAAATAACGGATCCCAAATCAGTCCCAACCTTCCTCTATTACATAACCGCAACTTAGCTCAAACTCTTGGACAGCCTTGCTCATCATTACATCCCCCTCAACGAAGCACAAGGCAACCATACTGTTGTATAGTGCGGGGCACGAGCATGTAGTTAGTTTTGATACTTCAAAATGTATGAATGAGTTAGAGTTGCAGTTTGGTATGAATTTCATGGCACAGCGAATATTTGGAAATGACTCAGCTGGCATGAATTCTGTGACCTTCCATCAGCGGATGTGTCGAAGGACGGGGTCCTAGTTTTACAATTCGAAACGTAATTTTAAGTAAAACAAAAGTTGTTATTTGAGCGAAAGCGACTAACCGATAGTCACTTCTCTACACACTTCCAAACTTACAAGTTGTACTTTGTAAACTCTATCAGTGAACCAATAAATTGTGAATTCGTTACTTGTTATCTAACTTCGGCGTTGGTCTCTCACTCATTATCACACATCAAATTGTAGCACTTTTGACTTGTATACCAAGAGCAATCACCAATTATAACGATACGTTTTATCCGGTCGTGTGAATCATGCTTGGTGTTCTCGGGGCAATAATTAGGCATTACCATTACAGTTTCCGTCACTAACTTCCTTTACTCACAGTTACTCGTCAGAAAACTTTAGAACCACCCCATATCTTAGAGAAAGATCAGCGCTAACGCCAACTTCTCAGTCTGAAAATACATCGCCAGAAAATCCAATTTCTCTTAGCAATCTCCTGTCCTCCCCGAACGTCCTTATTATTTATCCCAAAGACCTCGAACGCCGCAGCGAAATATAAAACAAGAAATCACGCAGCCGACCCTAAGGGAGATGTTCGATCAATTTATGGGACCTTGAACCTATGAATTTTCATCAGAATTACTAATTGGTCAATCAAATCATCGTTCGCAAAATTTGAGAACCCTCACATCCCAAAACTTACAAGGGCAATCTCGATACGTGCCTAGTATTCACTTGTTCCCTGACCGTCTTCAATGCGGTTCCTTTACCTACACCAATGATGCAAACGGCGTAACCATCCTCACGACTACCTTTGAACTCCCTTCTCATATCACTTTTGAACAATACGGACCACAGTTGAACCCGAGTCAACCGGATAATCGAAACCCTTAAGAATAATTTATCCTATAAAATCAAAAAGACGCAAGCTTTGCACCGGATCCATAATATGTTTTCGTTTGCTTATTCATTTATCTTATTTCATTTTGATTCTTCATCATTGATAACCCCTAATAAGGGACAAAAATCTTGACATACAACAATCTGTAGATAAGGTACCCTTTGATTAGGTAATTTTCTATTTATACGACATAACTATTTTTTTAGTGAACTAACAAGAGTTTTTTTTCACTCTACTTTTATTTCCCACTTGTGAAATCAAGTGATCATTTTTTATCCTTAATAATAATATTTGACATGACTTTCATAAAACAAATGAAATTTAAAACTCATATCATTTTTCGATCAAAAATTCAAACCTTTTTGTAAAAATCCAAGTTAATTAAAATTTTAAATTAAAACATTAACTAAAAATTTAAATTTATCATTTTAATCAGGATATTATTTAATTGTCGTGTTAGCCCTTTCTTTCAAATTTTTCTTTCAGCTCCCAGTCGTGAGGTCACTGAAGAATAGGTCACATGAAGAATATGAATGCCAATTATTTTAAGTCCTAATCTAAGAAGTGAAGTGTAAGTGTTAATTTTAGGTTATGCTACGGACAGAAGGGCCAACAGCAACATGGTACCAGTCACCCAAAATCAAGCTGAGAATTGATGACTGATACTAGGGAGATGACGGACGGATCAACTGACATTGACTGTGTGCTCAGTTGACGTCATTCATCTCTCCCTTGTCGACTGTCGTCCTTCAATTTTGATACTTTTGAATTCGAATTATTTTAATAAAATGAAATCTAAGAGAAGTATATTAAATAATTTACTTTTAAGTTTTAGAGTTTGAAGTCCTAATAGTTATGCAAATAAATTTCAATTGAGGCAATGGCCCGTGGAAGAACGCTACTCGCACTCACGAAGACATTGACACGACCTAGTGTAGCAGTGGTAGTGAGACTTCGCTATTCCCAATGTCCCACTGCTAACAGGAGAAGCCAAGCTTCGCTTCTCCAAGTGCCCTAGAATTTTGCTTCCTATGTATTTTCATGGAATTTTCCTGAATAAATTCTAATTATTATGCGTATTCTTATGAAGGTGTGTTCCAAGTTGAACTTCGAACCAGCTGAATATGGTTTAGAAAGTACACGAATTATTCTTATTTGTAACTTAAGATTAGGAATAATGAATTAAAATAATTATACGTATGAGAATCGAATAGAGTTTACCCATGTAATTATTGGTGCACTCACATCAAAGTTTACAGAATTAATTTTAAAGAATAATATTAATTAATTTGAATTTTGGAAAATGAAACGGAAATAAAACGGAAAGGAAAAGTGTTCCTCTGACAGAAGATCAGGGACTAAAAGCTTACATTTACTTCGAATTATATTTTGTTTTTCTTTTTCTTATATGTTTTGAATTTCGTCCATACACAATACAATTATTACAATACAATGTCTTACGGATACCGAGGATTCCCCGGATTACAAGCCAATATAGTGACAGATTTAGAGTCAGAGGTAAGTTTTTGGTTCACAATTTTAATAATAATTACTTTATGATATTTGATTTACGGAAACCTCGATTAAATTTAAAATTAGATTAATTAATACAAACTTTAAAAACGGGAAGCACAAGAATGGAGACTAGGATTATAATAATACAAATAATGAACTGATAATCATAAATAAAACTTCTCTTTTTATATTTTATAGGTTTCTTGCACCAACAAGATTTGCAGAGGATTACTTTACTACCTGAATCTTCCTGCAATTTTCAAATTCTCCTAAGTGTCTCCATTTCTGTCTTTCCCGAATTTACAAAATTTAATTTTGATAGATAAATATAATATATGTGTATGTGCTGAGTTTGATCCTGCGACTGGGAAAGAAGCTGTACAATGTTATTCGTTTTTTTATTTTAATTTAAGAAATAATTACTTAAGGTAATCTAGTTAATGCATTTAATATTTGTCTACCTCAAACGTATTAATACTTGAGTTATTACTATTTTATCGTATGAACTAAAATTGAGCAGCCTTCTACACTTACAAAAACATGTAATCAAGGCTAATTTTAAATGTTTTCATATAATTACATTGCAGTATGCTAATGTTGGTATTAAACTGCTAAATAACGTAAATTCAATACAATAACTGGCAAGTTAAAAGTGAAAAGATAACATGCTTCTCCTGTGCCACTGCGCTATGGGAGCAGAACAAAAATGCTAGTAAATTGTATATTGACAACAAAACACCTAGTCTCAAAGTCCAAGATGTGGTACTACCACACAATAAGATGCCTTTAAATATATACTATTTACTTTAAAGTCAACGTTTTTTTTGTGCATTCACATGCAAGGAGTGAAATTCATTTGTCTTTGGGCTGGAAAAATTCACAAATAATACCTTCACTTGATATTTTTAATTATTTTTATTATAATTAGTTTTAAGTAAATTACCTAATACGTAATAAATCAGCAAACTACTAAACTACAGTAATAAAAAATAATTGATTAATAATTAATTAAACTCTGACTATAGCCCTGATTATTAAAACATAATTTAACACTTTTTTATATTATAATAATTTATAAACTAGTAATTTGTTTTCAATTTTGCTACAAAAAAACTTACACATATATTAAAACATTTTGTAATCAAAACCGTATAATATATTAAAATCAAATTAAATAATTTTTAATTCTCATGGATGATTGCTTACGTATTTTTCCTTATAATTGTGTTAATAGAAGCAAAATAAATTAGCCATGAAACAAAATTATATGTGCTGTTTTTTGTAAGTGAAAAAAACCAAATATAGTTAATTTGAAATAACTACATTAAAATGATAATTGTCAGAAGCGTCAAGAAAATAGTATGAATGTAATGCCATCAACAATTTTACCATACTGTAATACATTTACAAACATTATAAAATTTCTAAATTTTTTATTGTTAGTTTTAACAGTTTAGCAGCAAATTTTGGCCTTACGTTTAAGACACAGTAGAAGACTTTCATTTGGCTTACTCATAAACCGATTTAAGAACCTTACAACAATTGCTGAATTTTATTAAACGTACTTAAGCGTTTATATTGAGATGAAACTCCTTCTCCAAATAATCAGCCAACCATAAATAGACCTCGAAATAATCCACAGCTTATAAATAATTGTATCAACCCATCTCAAAATAATCCTACACTCATCAACGTATCTCAAAATATAACTTCCAACAATCTTACTCATAAAAAAATTGACTTATTTCTTTCCACAATGTAAAACCCTTTTAGTGTTCACAGAATTAAATAAAATCAAACTAAATTTTAAAAAACAATTGATGTGAAAATGAAAGACCCAAGTTGTCAAGCTACACAAATCAGTTTTAATAAGTGTTGCGCCTCAACAAAAAACTTAAATAGATGGAAAAACAGCACCTATACACAATTCCATGAATGTGTGCATGTCTGCAATTGATGTTTGATAATAAAATGGCTTCCAGATTCATACCGTATCAGCTGCCTACGAGGAATGCTTGCAAAATCGTATATTAGGATAATTGGATAAAATTGTAATTATACTTCATGTAAAATTCAAATTAATCAAAGTACGTCCTAAGATAGCTAAAATCGCAAGAGTTGTTGATGTTTAGGTTTATCGTATGAGTTAACTTCCTGAAGTCGTTGAAAAAAGGTCTCACAGTGTCAATATTCTTTCTGTTCACTGTATATCCCGAGTTAGGTAACTGTTGAGTTGTTGACGTTTAGGCTTAACACATTAGTCAACCCTCAAACGTTTAATTAAAAAGTATTCTTGGATTAGTGTTAGTTTTTTACCTATTTTACATGTTTGAAAGCACCTCTCAGTAAAACGATACTCGCAAATTTTTCCTGTTTTTTTGGCTCCATCTAGCTGCTAAGGTTTACACTGGCCTAATTTATTCTTTTTTTCTAATAACTCCACGTTTTCTAATAGATTAAAGTGATTTAAACTATACAAAATTAGATTGTCTGTATGTGTTTTAAATATTTGAGATGTTGAGATGTCTAATATTCTATGCATCTTAAATAATTATACCTATATTTAAAGCAGTAAGTATTACTGTGCCCTATAACACACATTTATATACTAGTAGTGTGTAAATGTATGTCCTGGCACATTTATAAGGTAGTCTCATATTTAAAAAGTATAGAATAATCCAAAAAATGTGTCATATACAATACAAAAATATTTTTTTTCCTACCTAAATGAATAAAAAATACGACTTCTTTAAAATTGTAGTCATAGGTCATAGGTGCGCCAGAACATTTATTTGTACACCACTCTAGTTTGTGAACTATGTCGGCAGACGGAATGATCCTGGTGAGGTGGAAATTTTCATCAAAATATTACCTCCAATAACATTTTTGAGCAATTCAAAAGGTTGAATTTGGATTTTGTTTAATCCTCGTTGTGCTACTGTTGAAGCTTACTTTGTGATTCTCACTCTTCTCGATGCTGCCGCGTTGCCGCATAGTGTATTGTTTCTACAATGTGCACGTGGGGGTGATTGTACACCCTTGTCGTTTAGATCGTATTCTGTGTGGCACGATGTAGCATCGTTGCGGTGTGAGTTTCGTGTGGGAAGCTTTGACGGCATCATCAACGTGGTTTATTCTGAGGTTGACTGTATTCAAGGCGAAGACTGTAGTTTACACTTTTGTGTAGTATGTTTCTTTTTGGAAATTTAATTTTTCAGATCTAGCACCAATTAGTTGAGTGGGGAGCAGTAAACTCTGCTCCTATTTTCCTTAGCTAGATGTCGTAGGTTGTTTTTATTTTCGCTAGGTATTTAAATCCCACCACTAAGCATCAAATCCTGTTTTAGATTAAGGCCTGTACGGGCAATTCCGGTGACGTTTTATATGTTACAGGTTATCTTGTTGGCCAAAATTAAAGATTGTTATAATTGGACGTCCGCAATAGGCCTTAATGGCCATAGCAGTGTCTGTGTGGTTCAGTTTATGAACTAAGTGGCGCTCACTAAAAATAATAATAATAATAGTACACTGATGGTTTTGATATCATTAGTGGACGGTGCATGGAAGTTGAACAGAGGCTAACTGCTGAGAAAACGGTGCGGGTATTGTTCACAACAAACAACATACAGAGGTCTTTCTGCAATTAGGTAAAGGGGCGTAAATCTAGAAACTTAGCGAAGGCTTACATACTTTGGCGTTCTCGTTGACAAGCATCTTACGTGGAAGCGACACTGTAATTTAGTTGTGAGCAGAACGCAAATATTTTGATCAGGTGCAAACGCATGGTGGGTAGGAAGTAGAGGCTTTTACCAAATGTTGTGAAATGGACCTACATATCTCTTGTTCGACCTGTGATGGAATTTGGGATTTTTGTCTTGTCATTAGCACTCGTATGTGAGTCTGTTGAGGAGAGTTCAGCACCAAGCTTGTCTTATGATCACTGGTGGCTTTTGCTCAGCGCCGAGAGCGGCCATGGAATGTCTTTTTGGTCTAATACCTCTCGACATCTGTCTCAGAGTGGCAGCCGTTAGATTCATGCATGGGCTGAAAACAAGAGGATTGTGGACGGTCGATCCTATGTTTAGGAGTTCTGGTAGTTACACAAAAGATGGGGCTCGTGTGACGACACAATTTTTAGAATGCCAGTGGACTGGACATATCAGAACCTGGAGTATCGCAAGCTCACTGTGGAACTTGGGTTACAGGCTGATTGGGTAAGAAATTTAACTTATGGTGGAGGGGTTGTTGTGTGCTACACAGAAGGCTCACCGGAATGAGCTCCAGAAGATGATGAAAGCAGCTTAAACAGCAATGACCACGGATTAATATGCTTAACTACACTCCAACAGCATGAAAACAGCAATAGCAGGTGATATAGCTGGTTATGGTATGGTGCACTTTAAAACTTGAAACGTGATGCAATTAACTGGTATATGGTGATTTAAATAAAGTGAGATTAGGGTGAGGCAAATAAATTACAAATCGAATGCTGGTGTTTGATCTTTTTAGTGTTAATTGGTATAAAGTACCAATTGAGTCTCTAATTATATACTTTCATTCTTCAAATCGAATTGGCAAAAGACCTCCCCCATCCTCTTATTTACACAGAGGACGTGAAGTTAGGGTTGACGTTAATGTGCACGGGATTTACAACCCCAGCTACATTGTGCATACCCCTAATCCGATGTCGTGTATTGTACAGTTTGTTCCTTGTATATTCTTAAATTATTACCTATCTACAAAAACCAAAAAAATGGCAAAAATAATTCGACCCAAAAATGAAGAAGATGAATAATAAGGGTGCCCCTCATGTATATTTTTTTACGTAAAAATTTGCAACGCTTTTCCCTACGAAGATAGCACACAAAATGAAACTTTACCTGATCCAATGTCGTAATCAAAGACCTTGGGCATCTCTTCGGTCTAATCTTCATAATGTACCTGAGGACGGAGGTGTGAAATGGGCTCATATCCAAAATTTTGCAATGTGGTGTATGAATAAGATATCCGGGTGGTGGGCTTTCCCTGTTTTAAATTGAATGAAAGTTAAAATTGAATTAAAAAATTGTAATAAATGTGGGTAGTTTTACTTTAGTTCAGTAACTTTAGTAGATCAAAAACCTAAAATTCAAAAGCATGATTATTATTATTATTTATAATGTTTAATGTTATCCGTAATACGTGTCTGCAGGCAACCAAGCCAAGTCAGAGAGACGATGGATGTAGAGAGATTTTTAAAAAAAACTTTATTTAACGTCCGATTATCAGCAAATGCTCTTACAGACAGTTCATTGGGAAATGTGTGTTGTGTTGATATCTTTCCTATCTCTACTAAGTAGCTGAGCATTATTACCCAACTCTGGACACCCACTACACTACTCTCAGTGACACAACCTCAGGATCTACAGCTTGGGTTTTATGCCTCGGCTAACCTTCGCTTCCCCTTTGAATTTCGTTTTATGTTTTAGAGTAGGTACTGATGTTCTGCAGAGTTGGTTCATGCCACCGTCTAGTTGACTCAACGAGATAGTCAGATAACAACCACGCAAGACTCTTACAAGCTTTTCTTAATTTTAACAATTCAAATACAAATTAAAAATTGTATGCAACTATTCTAATAACTTATAAATTCAAGCTATGAGGTAGAGGGAGCGATTGGGACAGATTTTTGGAATCTTGAGGTTGCGTTGAAAGTACTTGTCTGCAGGCTTACTGTCCCCAGGGTGGTATGGTTTCAGGCAAAGTATTCCCTCACGTAGTCTGACTGCCTCCCGCGCTCCTCCCCCAGTCCTTCTCCTCTGCAAGCTCCTCTACCCCGCACAGCCCCACCGTAGGCGAACACGAGGGCAATTCAATATTTTGTATTATTTTAAAAGTCCAGCTTAAAAATTTTGAATGTTACGAATGTGGATAAATAAACCATTGTTTAAACAATTTCAGGTCTTTCTTGTTTTAAATCATAATTTTATCGACCAAAGTTCATTGGGCGCAACATGCTGTTAAGCAAATCCAATGTTTTTAGGATGCGCTTTTAAAAAAAATAGGGGGGGGGGGAGAAATTAGCTCTTATAAGTTGGTGCGTAATGCTCGTAAGTATTAAAATGTTTCCCATTCTAATCATAATAATATTGCATAGTAAAATAAAATAAAAAATGAAATCTTACCACAAAATACTTTTACTAGGAAGGCACAGTTCGGTTTTGCAATGTCTGAGGTCTCTGAGGATTAATTTGTAGATTGGGGGCATGTAGCAGAATATGAGGAAGAGAAATACAAATATTAAAAAGATAAATCGGACTCGTGAAGACTTTGTACCTCCACCACCACCATCCCCATGATCAAACGTTTTTTTTTCACGGGCTGATATGATGATCACAGGCTTATTTATAGGTGTCCCCATTGGCTTAGAGATATATTTGGAGGTGGCTGGATACAAGATACACTTGAAAAACTTTCACCCTTATCGCCAATGAGTCTCAGTAGCAGTTGTACTATTTGCACTAATCAGTCGACTTGATCATTCCTATTTGGAAATCCAATCCCCAATTGTTGAAATACAACAGTAATTTGTTTTTCTTCATTTCAACAGTTTTGGCTTAAAAAAATGCATGCCCACGCCACCTAGCAGGAGTTTTGTGAACTAATCTAACCTAAGCTGCCGGCAGGTGGCGCCAATGTCGCTTAAACCTAACCTAATATATTTCGATACTATCGCTTAAACCTAGTCCAACTTAACCAAACTCACTAACATAGCCCAACTTGGCTCTAGTCTCCCTTTAACCTAACCCAACCAAACCTACTAACCTAACTTAACTTAGCAATAGAGTAGCTTCAACCTATTATAAGGCGCTACTGTCGCTTTAACCTAAGCTAAAAAATCCGGCGCTTCGCCGGATTTGTCGACCGGGGGCGGGCCCGAAGTAGATTTGTTGTATTGTATTTGAAGGAGATCCAGTAACATGAAGCTACTGGAATGCCGCTCAGTCCGAAGTAGATGCTGAGATTCAACAAATGCGCAACACAATTTATGTTACGCTAAAAGATGATATTAGATTTATGGAAGCTCCCCTACCATCAATAAGCCATATACGAATGTGCGTAGCATGTAGTTATATATAGCTGAATAATGTTGACAAATTGCATCATTCACAAATGACGTCATTTATAGAGGCTCTTCTACCATCAATAGGCTTTATATAGAAGTACGTGGCATGTAGTTAAATATAGCTGGAAAATTTTTAAGAATGGCCTAATTTACAAATAACGTCATTTATAGAGCCTCCTCTACCACCAATAAGCCATTTACGAATGTACGTTGCAAGCAGTAAAAAAAATAATAATGCTTACATAAAGGTATTTATAAACGATCTGTGTATGTATTCTTGTAACACCCCTGCGTTCAAAAAATCTGTTTGCCTAATTTTAAAACAAATGCAGAGCGGAACCCCAAAATAGTGATATTTAGATGACGTCATTTATGGAAGATCCCAGTATCAATAATGGAGGCATTCCATAATATGGGTACCCGTTTACCTCATTTAAAACTAAAGACAGGCGGGATACTTGAAATAATAATATTTAAACAACGCCATCTATGAACGATTTCCCTATGAATACTAAAAAAATCATATGTTGAGGTCATACGTCCACCTAATTTCTGAACTAATTACAGTAGGGATCTCTAAAATAGTAAAATTTGAATGACGTGATTTACGGACAATCCCCGTATGTAAGCTTGAAAATTCAATGTTAAGTATATAAGTTAACTTAATTTTAGAACTAAAGGCATGTGAATTTCTAAAACGGTAAAATTTGTATGACGCCCTTTATAGACAAACCCTGCATGCATACTAGTAAAATCTTATGCGAAAGATATATGTCAACCTAATTTCTAAACCTATGACAGTGGGGATCCCTAAAAAAGTAAAATTTGTATGACGTCATTTTTGGACGATCCCTGCATGCATACTAGTAAAATCCTATGTTAAGGATATATGTCAACCGAATTTTTAAACTGTTGACAGTAAGGATCCCAAAAATAGTAAAATTTGAATAACGTCATTTATGGACGATCCCGGCATGCATACTAGTAAAATCCTATGTTAAGGATATATGTCAACCGAATTTCTAAACTTATGACAGTGGGGATCCCTAAAATAGTAGAAATTTTTATGACGTCATTGATGGACAATCCCCGCATGCATACTAGTAAAATCCTATGTTAAGGATATATTATGTCAACCGAATTTCTAAACTTGTGACAGTGGGGATCACTAAAATAGTAAAAATTTATATGACGTCATTTATGGAAGACCCCTGCATGCATACTTGTAAAATGCTATGTTAACGATATATGTCAACCGAATTTTTATACTTATTAAAATAGTAATGTATGTATGTATGTATGTATGTATGTATGTATGTATGTATGTATGTTAGAAGTATTGTACTTGCAGGCCAAAGCCTATTGCACACTTCAAACACTTTACTTTTTCAGCTTGCTCTGGAGATACACTATTCTAGTGTACTCGTAAAGCTTACTGACTGTAAATGTTTATTTTAATACTAGCTTACTTGGGAAGTCTAAACCTATAGATACGGACTTTCTTAAACGTCGCGCTCTTTGTGACCCCTGGTTTTAGTTCCTGGCTAAGGAAACATGAGTTACTGTTTAAGGCCGTGGTGCCCAGAGTTTAAATCAATCTCTATGGTATGTCAAGTCATAGTCAGAGAAACTACTCTATGTCACCCTTCACCTGCCTAAGTATGGGGCTGCCTATCTATGAGACGTCCACGACATTGCTATATCGAATTTGGAGAATGAGGATATATAGTGATCGGAAAGATGCTAGTGACGCACCACGAGTTGAGCTGAGGTATTTATTGCTTCCTCATTAAGATTTGGCTCTGTCTCGGTCGAAGTGCTCACGTGCTCCAAAGGAGTACGTGCCTCCGCTCACAGATGTCCATAATCGCTCATCATGTAGCCACTTTTTACTAATCTGCCTATCCCACACTATACCTGTTTCCCTCTTTTCTCAGCAAATCTAGAGAGACAGCAGAAGGCAGCCACGTGAAGACAAGTGGATTAGAGTATCTCGTATGCAAAATATATTACTACATTATGCTTTTCACTTATTGATAGCTCGTATCTCGACGTGCACCGTGCACCACTGAGCCCACTTGCCTCCCCTCCCTAAAATAGTAAAATTTGTATGACGTCATTTATGGACGATAACTAGGCTGCATTGTTAACGTCTGTAAAATGATGAGAAAGGAGAATTCTGAATTCGTGAAAAGTTTCCATGTGTATTTTCAATGGCGAAACGTGAAAAGCTCTTAGCTCCGTATGTACCTTCCATGTATTTTTCGCCCTTTTTTTATCTTGAAACATGGATTTTATTCTTCGTCGGTTTAACTGCTAATTGCAAAGAAACTATAACTTCAACAATAACCAAAAACTGTACAGCACTTTTCCTTCGCTTTTCTGGGCGATTAAAAAATGTTTGAATTTAGAAGCTTCAAAAATGCGACCTGTAGCGTGCAACCTACCGACATTGTGACAGACAGACAGACAGACAGACACCAGACTAATAGATGCTTGCTCAGCATCTAAAAAACACACTTACCTTTCCCAACTTGGCGTTAGTGTAGCTTTAACCCAACTCACTAACTTAAACTAACATACAGCGCCAGTATCGCTTTACCGTAACCTAAACCTACGGCGCCAGTGTAGCTTTACCATAACCTAACCTAACCTACCCTACTTTAAATCGCAAACCTAACCAAGTCCACTATCCTAACCAAGGCTGGCACCAGTGTCGCTTTAACCCAACTTAGCAATACTGTCTCTTTAACCAAGTCTTAGCTGGCGCTACTGTCACTTGAACTTAATGTAACCTAACCTAACTTGGCGCTAATGTCGCTTTAACCAAACCTAACTAAATTCCCTCACCTTACTTAACTTAGCGCTGGTGTAGCTTTCACATTACCTATCCCACGGCGCGTGTGTAATGGAATGCAGTTGCCTGGTGCAATTACTGGTGTCGCAGCTGTAATTTTTAAATTCCAGTCTGGCTCCGCCATTGCCCACCGTACCTATATCCGCCACTATGCTCCACCCTAGATGAGTGACTGCCTTTCACTCTGGATCCGTTACTATGTCCCACCCTAGGTACGCCATTGTGCTCTCATACCCGCAAATGCTCCCCGCTTTGTGGTTTCCTCCTTAAAATCGTCAAAGGAATAGCGCATTAGAGTTTTATGTGTTTGTATGGTAACTTATAGTGTAATAGTGTTGTATAATAGTTTTTACACTAGATTATTTTTGGCAAATTTTTTATAGGTAATGAACAATAAAATTTTAAAACCATCTTTCACTAGCTAGTGTTTATACAACCTTCATGCGAGACAAACAAAATTTCAAAGTAATAAGATTTTTGTTTGACTGCAAAACAATTCCATAAATTGCATTGCTGATCAGTTTTTAAAAATCCATCTTTGACTTCGCTTTTTTGTCTTCCAACGTTTGTTGTTATATAGTCTTTCTTGTAGGTTTATTGTGTGACTCTTAATCCTTAATAACTGTTCACAAGTTTCACTCACATTTTGTATTAGTGTTCTAATGACGTATGATATACTACATAATGCATTTTGTCATAGCATGTAAGCATAACATTTTCTTGAGTAAAGAATGTTTTTTACAACTGTCAAAGTTTTATGACATTTTATTTTTGTCTTACTGCCAGCTTTTTTAACTGGATTTTGAGTTTTTAAGGATTAATAATTATTATAATAATAATTAAAGATACAAAAACGTTTCAATTCACTATCAAGTACTTTCTTAATTATTCGGCGCAAGACAGAGTTAGCAGTTATAGACATCCTGTTGTTGGAATCGTTAACGTCACTAGACTTGTAGATTACTACGGCTTGGGACGTTTGTACAAAAGAAAGTACCAAATTGTGTCATGATCTATAAAAATAATTGTTAAATTGTGTATTTCTAATCTAGCTCCGGCTCTGATTACTATTTTTAATGCTTGCCTTAATTTAGGATTCTTTCCAACTGAATGGAAGCAGGCTACAATTACCCCTATTATTAAATCTAATTGTAGCGCATGCGACCCATTTTCGTACAGGCCTATATCAGTGTTACCTTTTCTCTCAAAAGTTTTTTAATCTATACTTGCTGACAAAATCCTAATGCATGTAAATATAAAAACCGCTTAATGAGGATGAATTTGGATTAGGAAAACTAAGATCTACTTCAGATGCTATTTTAAAGCTTTCTTGTGAAATTTACAGCTCACTTGATCAGAAAAAAGCTGTTAGTGTAATATTTTTCGATTTTCAGAAAGCATTTGACAGTCTCTCCTTTAAAATTTTAATTAATAATTTTAAGCTGCAGTTTTCCTTTTCTTCTTATCTTTTACGAATTGTAGCACACTACCTTCTTGACCGAACTTACAAAATTAAATTGGGAAAAAATATCTCTGAGTCTTTTAGTATGTACGGTGGGGTCCCTCAAGGTTCAGTTCTAGGCCCGCTGTTGTTTGTCAATTTCATTGATGATGTTGGGTCAAATGTTACAGCTAGTAAAAGCCTCTATGCTGATGATCTGGCAACATTATCTGTTCATGACGATCCTGACCAACTTACCATTTTACTAACAGATACTTTCTCTGAAATTTAAACTTGGGCTGACAAAAATTGCATAAAATTGAACTGATCAAAAACCAAATGCATGATTTTTTACAAAAGCAAAAAAATTAACATTAAAGAAATTTTAACAGCCTATGATCCGATTGAAGTTGTTGATCGCTTTAAGCACCTAGGTATAGGGTTTGACTCTGAATTTTCCTTTAACTATCATGCTCTCAATACATGTATGGAAATGAGTCTTATGTGTAACCTTCTCCTGAGAAATAAGCGTTACATATTTACAGCTACTATGAAAACTTTATTCACTTCGCTTGTTATTTCATTACCTTATTATGGCATTGTAGTATATGGAATCTCAAAATGTAATAGAATTCAAAATACTATTGACCTGTTTTTGAAGCGCTGGTCACTACTACTTAAATGTAATCTACAAATGCTCTTTATTTTGTTTGATATTTTAACCTTTTCTGAAATGTACATGTATAGCATTCTACTTGAAGCAAGGCGTATTCTTACTTCTAACTGCATTTCTTCTTCTATCAAAAATCTGCTCACTACCTCTCAGCGTTCGCACTCACAGCTTCACGAACTCGATTTTAATCTTATTGTCCCTAAACGTACCTACAAAATATTTGAAAACTCCTTTTCCTACTTCTCTACCATAGCGTGGATTTCTATCCCAAAACCTATCAAACAAATTAATAGCTTGAATGAGTTCAAAAATGAAATTAAACAAATGCTTTTGAAGCGCAGATCTAACCAAAACTAGTATATGTCATGTAAAAGTACTATTGTTAGTATGTTTCTTGTGTCTCTATTTATTTAATTAGTTAAGCGTTAATTATTCCTAATGTCTCCTCTGTAAGACCAGCATGTATTTTTTGAAGAGAACGACAATAAAGCCTAATACAAATACAAATACAAAATTTAAGATAAAATGACTTTCGGTTTTTCAAAGGTAATTTTACCTACCGAGCTAAAATACCATCTAGACCAGAAGCAAAATCAACGTTTATTGGTTTTATATGTGTTCTAGCCATATCCTGGGAGACCATAAGGGCAAAATTAGAATTAATTTAATTTTGCTGCACTAGACTAACAGCGTTATATTTTAGCCTCACTAAATTATTTAGTTTACCCCTTTGAGAAGATCAGTCAGGCATTAGATCGGCCAGTGGTATAGTACAGCATTTATTGTTTTAGTTAAGAGCGAGCCCAAAAACTTTTGTTGGTTAATTATCAGAAAAGTACTAATCCAGACTTTCTTGGCTCTCTTGCTTACGGGATTTTTTTACAGCTTGGCTGTCGTTAGGGATTTGTACCTGAATTAAAGACAGCGTCAGTATTTTTAAATATGTGGGGTTTCTTACGTTATTTATATAATATTTTTGCAAGGTTCTTCCGAGAATTGTTTTCTCACATTTGTGCAATATACAGGAGTAAAAAAAATATACAGGAGTATTTATTACATGAATCTTCAAATATTTTATAACTTAGGGCATTTGTAGACTTTTTTTAATAAAAGCATCTAAATTAAAATTGATTGAGACCATTTCTGCATCTTGATCTTCATTTATGCTTTGTTATCAAAGCATGAAAGATAAAATTTTGGCTCAGATTCTGTAGTAAACCTTGAAAAATGAGCAAAAATAATGTGCTTTTTTAGTAATTTTTGTTAATAACCCGATCACAATGTGGGCATAGAACAGAATCAGTGGCAGACAAAGAAAAATCTGCAGAAGTCACCACTGGGCAAAATAAATTTTAATTTAAAATTTCCAAGTATTGAAAATTAATATTAAGCACGAAGAAACACTGACCGTTTCCAATCCAAGGTAAATAAAAGAATGACGTTGTTGATTTTAAATTATTGAAATTCAAATCAGTTTCTAAAAATAGAAATCTCAACTAAGTTTGCAGTAAAACCCCAGATAGGATGAAACTTTGAGTCACTTGAGAGCAAAAATAAAAGACGTATGCCCTAGCCATAGACCTAATAATTAAAAGTCCTAACAAAAAGTAACTTTTAAATTTGGTTTACAATTCTCTTCTTTAACCAAACCATTATATAAAAATTGGACGAAATTTTCAAAAAAGCATAATTTAAAGTTATGTATCTCAGATGCAAATTGATTTCATTTAGAAGCCGAAGCGAAACGATCTCTCTCTTACGAAAGAAATAAGGTTAACATAACAACGTGTTATCACTTTTACAGAGCACCTTTTCAGTTCAACTACCAAAGAAGGTGTGAGCACTATCGATCACGCATCACGCAACCTTTCAAACAGTTTAAATACTTTTTATCCTAAAAACATTTTATAATCTAGTTTATTTTTGTCAAATTCTTATCTTAAATACAGTTAATAATTCAAATTACTTTTGGTAAACTTGTAATAATTCAGATTATTTTTGAGAATGTTGTTACTATAAAAACAGTAAACAATTTAGGTTATTTTCAGCTGCTTAAAGGATCACGTACACATTACGTCATACATTCTGGTGACGTAGATTGTGCACAATTCCCTTTCTACCTATTTCCATTACAAACTATATAGCACCATTATGTATCATACAACTACATACAACTACAATGCATTATTCCTCAGACGGGTTTAGAGCGGGAGCAACAACGGCGGGTTGCATTCGCGGGTACAAGAGCACAGTAGCGGACATAGGGTGGGGTGCAGTGGCAAACCCAGGGTGGGTCACAGTGGCAGATCTATGGAGGGTATGCAATGGCGGAGCCACTCTGGGATTTAAACATTCCAGCAGCGACACCCACGTCATTTAATACACCAGTACCAACACCAGGCAACTATATTTCACTACACGCTTAGGTTAGGGTGGCACTAGCACCATATGTAAGTTTAAGTAAAGTTAGCGAGTAAGGTTAAAGCTACACTAACGCAAAGTTGGGTTAGGTTATTGAGTTTGGTTAGCTTAGGTTAAAACGACACTAGCGCCATAGGTTAGGTTAGAGAGTTAAGTTAAAGCTACACTAGTGCCAAGTTGGGTTAGGTTAAGTTAAAGCAACACTCGCACCAAGTTGGATTAGGTTTGGTGAGTTAGGTTAGGTTAGGTTCAAGCTTCAGTAGCGGCATTGGTTAGGTTAGTAGGCTAAGTTAGGTTATGTTTGAGCGACACTGGTGCCCCCTACGGAAAGCTATTGCAAGCTTATATTAGCATAGGTTAAAGTTAGTTCACAAAACTTCTGCTAGGTGGCGCGGGCATGCATTTTGTTTTATCCAAAACCGATTGAATGAAGTAAAATTTACTACTTACAACGTAGAAACCTCTTAGTGCTTCTTCCTTCGTCCT
Organism: Dicyrtomina minuta; assembly: GCA_949802685.1. Classification (NCBI taxonomy): domain Eukaryota; kingdom Metazoa; phylum Arthropoda; class Collembola; order Symphypleona; family Dicyrtomidae; genus Dicyrtomina; species Dicyrtomina minuta. The sequence continues at coordinate 87,268,560 of OX461809.1, forward strand.
TCTCGTTCTCGATCCAGTCAGTTCAACTAAATAAGAAATTAAACAAAGACTATATTAATCCAATTTCTGCACTGTACTTAAGTCCTAAGCTTGTAGCATGATAATTATGCTAATCACACCAGGAAAAGTATATGTATACGTAATTATATACGTTCTATATTGATACTTGCTCGATTGTAATCACAGTTAGCTTAGTACTTAGAAATTCAGTATTAGTTAATTGTTTGCATTTAAAATATTGTATCTACATTCATTGAAAACTTAATTAATTAGCAAACACCTAGCTAGTATTTTATAAACGCAGAATGATCTCTTTCAGCGCAACATAAATAATTTGGAATGTGTTAGCGTAATGCAAACATTTGGACACAGAAATTAACACGCAACAATGGACGCTGAAAATACACCAGCAAGGATTTACCAAATAAAAACCTTTTACAAAAAGCCAACATAATTAAATATAAACTTTAATAAACATGCATAACGACAAGTAAACTTTCCCTTAGAATTTTTAACTCTAATGACACATAACTAAATGGGTGATACTTTAGACTTTCGTGCTTCGTTTGTATTTTGCTTTTCTTCAACTGCCCAATTATTTGTTTAAGCAATGATATATTTGTTTGCACCAATGACATTTAAATACTTTTTGCTGCAATCATATATTTGCCGGTATTTTATAGAGTACATACTTTTTTTATCATTGAAACCAAAATATTAGAATAATGTATTCATGAGTTCATGGGCAGTGTTTAGGAATGGAAAACTATTTATATTCGTAAATGACGTCAAGCACTGATAAGGTGAGTTGTATACACACTAAGAAAAATATTACCGAGTTAACTTCTGCTACTAGAATCTAATGTGTTACTCTATTACACCGGCACCTACAGATTTCTAAGTTAACATCTGTAAAAGACAAATCGGTTACGAGCTAACAAAATGAAATTGCTGACTCAACCGATCTTCTACTGCAGTTTATAACAGGCTAATCTATTGACTACTTTACTGACATTTTGTTAAGGCAGTTGACCGTCTTTCTATTACAAATTCAACCAATTACGAGGTTTGCTCAGTCAAAAGCTCTGTTAAATAATGTAACCCAGACATTGGTCAACCTAATATTAGTGCTGTAAAAGTATACTATGCAATAATTACTGCCCCAATAAATGCAATTCTTCATTTCTTAAACAAATACGTACATTTTGTACTTTAGATTTCCTTTATTTTGTTTTCAGATACCAAAAAAAGTCGATAACGAGAATTTTGTATTATGTGATAATACAAATAAAAGCTATTAATTAACGCTATTAACTTAACTATTAAAGCGTGTCGCCGAGAGCACATGTCTCATGTTGGCTCTCCCAAAAGTAAAGCGTTTCCTGGAAAAACAACTCACACAGTACACACATTAAAATTATATCACTAGATAAGTAAAAGTAGCAGTGACAAAAAGTAATATAAATTATTTTATTAAATATATCGAACAATTAAATATTGATCAATAACCTCAGTTTAATTAATTACATATTATCAGTACAGTTTTAGAGGGATCGGAGAAATCCCACCCTCTGGTGCTATAAGTGCTGAAAAAGGAAACCCTTTAAAGAAAGGTTATGGATTTGTACTTAAACCCGTGGACGGAGCAACCTTAGAAGACTATGTGTGCGCTATATAGAATATTGTAGAAGATAAGAATATAAGCCACGCCGGAAAAATAAATTTAAATTATGGTATTTGGGTAGCAAACAGTGAAGCATCATATAAGTTAAAAATCGCAAGATCTATTGAAATCAAAAATGAAGCTGCTCCTTTGGCCGTACATTAACCCAATTAGAGATTTTAAACTAATAGGATGTCCACCATTCATACCACACGAAGAAATCCAAAAAGTTCTATCTAAATATGGTAATATTCAGAGGCCGATTGAATTCGAACCTATGCATGGTTTTAAGACTGATAGATTTCCCCAGCTAAAGACCTTCACGCGAACAGTTGGAATGTATTTTCGAAGAGAACAGCAACTACCAGATAAGATATTAGTTAAATACGAAAACTCGGAGTACATAATTAATACTAAAGTGGGAAAAAGAAAATGCTTCCTATGTCAAAGCATCGAACACGTAGGTAAAAATTGGCAACGAAATAATACTTATAAAAATGCAATCCCTTCCCCAGCGGAAAGTACAGCAACACTGATTACTACACAATTAGCATCAACTTCGGCTGCAACAGCTATGACTCAAGGTGAAATTCCTATCATTTCTACAGGCAATGACATGGTTCCGACTACAAAGGCTGTCTTCAAAATACCCAATGTGAAACGAAAAAGAAGAACTTTACGTACCACGGAAAACAGATGGTTATAGCTCTGACTCATCAACTATGTCCATGAGAGACAAAACTGCAGATAATTATGAAAGCGACACCAGCTCCAGATCTGATAAGAAACAAAAATTAGAAGCACTTAGGAGCATTAATTTGCCAATACATCAAATACAGCTAAGAAGCAACGTACAATTTGACTGGCACTATGCTGAATGGCATAAACAAAAACTAATGAATGAAGAAGCACCTATACCAAACAATCTTCTATTAGAATTCCTAAATTAAATACGCATGAATAGGAAATATAGTGGAGTTACCAAAGCTTATATCAAAAACTACTGCAAACTGCTGCGGCCTTAAAACCATGATAGAAGAACTACATGCTGCTATGGCGTCAAAACATAAGAAAACAAAACAAAACCTGAAGAAAATTATTGATTCATTTCCTGAACCGGAAGTTGAAAACAAGATGGCTTTGCCGGGCGACTAATTTCAATATAATAGATAGAATATAATATATAACTTACAGCATAAAGTCATTAATAAATTCGCAACTAATAGATCCAGATAAAATGTTAATATTTCAAAATTAGAAATAATACATCAAATAAGATTAACGCGGAAAATATTAATTACATTAAGTGTTACAATTTTTTAATAAATTTTATTGAATAAAGTTGACTATTATCCTAACAGAAAAAAAAATAAAATCTAAATGTTCACACTTCAGCGCATGCATTTATTATAAAATTCGCATGGTTAAAACGATTATCACAACATTTAGGTGCTAGTGGCTTTGAATTTAAAATAATGTTTCGTGACAAATGTTACAACTACTGAAATATTTCATGAAGCCATCGATTCATGAATTCACAAAACACAATCATTATTTCTTGTGAATATATAGCCATTAACAATAATTAAAGATTAAATCAACATAAACACTTAGCTTTTTTGTTTGCTGATAGTGCTTTTGAGTTGCATGCAGTTGCTGCTGCCGTGCGTATCAGAACTGCTGCTGCCGTGCATATTTGAATAGCTGCTGCCGTGAAAACGGAACTGCTGCTAAATGCTAACCAAACTGCTGCTGCATGCAAAGGGGCCGCACACAAATGGTGCCACCCATCTTTACTAAATTTTTATAAACCTACCCACCCATCTTAGTACCCTGTTAAGTATTACGAAAATGGCTTTCGTTAACATGAGGTGTTATTTTTTTTAAAGCGACCCACCCTCAACGTAGGTGACCTCTTTGTGCTTGACCCCTTACCTATGTGCTGCGGCGTTATGAGTTACTGAGTACGTGAATGCTGAGCTCAAGGGTTAGTTCAACAGATAGTAGGACTTGCAAACGGCCCTCAACCTTATCTAATTTGGTAGGCCAAGTTTATAACCCACGGCCATGACCGTTACCTGTCGTCTAAATCATTTTTGAATTTTGGATTTGTATGTATGTATGTATCTTTAAAGTCTTGAATACCGTTATTAAAACAGCACCAAGTTAGCGCAGGCCATTACTGACCCATTGCTTTCCCTATTAGGACAACCTTATATTCAATATAACCCCTGTCGAATCGACCTGTAGCAATAATATATGCTAACACGTCTTTCCTAGGGGCTTTTGTGATTATTTCGTGCAAGTCCTTGCTGGAACCGAAAAACCAGTTTAAGCTTTGCATGCGATGATATATATGAATGCGACACCTTACCAGATAATGTAGTACCATTTCGTCTTTTTCACCGCAATCTTAGCACAGCGGGGAATTGACAACGCCCATGCAGTGGAGGTGCTTTTGTAACGGGCAGTGACCTGAGTAAATTTACGCCAGTAATTGCCCCCCTCGATAGTAAAACAGGTGAGATTGAGCCGGTTGAATAATTCGGCTTTACAGAAAGTAGTTTAGCAATTTTGCAGTTCTATTTTCCTTTCCACCTGCGGAGGTGTAGGTCACGCTGCCATAAGCGAGTTTTGCTGTGCTTTACGCTGTAAGATACACGAAGTATAGGTTCAGTCCCCATTTGAGCCTTCTTTCCTCCTTCCTTCTACATATGCGCACCGCGGGCTAGTTGATCGGCAAACTCATTGCCCTCAAAGCCCATGTGAGCAGGTATTCAGATATGTTTTACCTCGTTTGATGTCGCTGGCTCTGACAAGTGGTTACAACACTCCTTAAGAAGCTTAGAGTTTGTATTCAGTTTGGTCAGAGATCTCAAGGCGCTCTGACTGTCACTAAACATAATGATGGATTTGTTACTGTACCTTCGTTTAATTAACGCTTATGCTGCTAAAGAAATTGCTACTACCTCGGCTTGGTAGACCGTGGCGTATTTGCCTAGTGATTGCGAGATTTCACAGATTACTCCTACGTTCTCTATGTCTTCCCGATCTTCAATACGGCAGCCACAGCCTGAGCTGTTACCATCTTTAGGGCCGTCAGTAAAGCATACTTTGCCCGTGTACCCTGCTGGAAGATCTTGCTTCCAGAGTGCCTTGTTTTGAATTTGTACCACTAGGGTCCAGCTTAGCTCATGCGTACTATCATTTTTCGAGGGCATTCGAAGAACCGAGACATTTATTGCCTAGCTATTGCTTAGCCCTACGTAATTTTTGATACCTTGACTTAATGAGTTTTTTTGCTAATGGTCTTGACCAATGAGCCTTTGTCTGGTCTTTAGTGCTAAGCCCATGAGATTTATATCAATGGGTAGCAGCCCAATGAGGCATTCCATTGTAGCCGTTGGCGTAAATTTCATGGCGCTAGTTAAGCAAAGACAAGCTAGTCTTTGTACATTATTCAGTAGTTTTATGCAGTACTGCTTGCGTAGTGCAGTATACCAGCCAATGACAGCTTATTCCACCTTAGGTCTCACTTTTGCTGTATAAACCCATTCAGCAATCTTGGGGGTAAAGCCCAAGGTCTTACTAATAGCCCTGCGGCAGCGCCCCATTGCCGTAGAGGCTTTTAGTCCATCGCTTAAGCAGTGTTTGGTCCACAAAAGTTTAGTGTCGATAAGTACACCTAAGTACCTTACCACGTCTTTTCGTTGAAGTGCTGCTCCGTTTAGTACAATTGGTTTCAGTTTAACTGACTTTTTGTGCCCAAACAGTACCAGATCAGTTTTGTTAGGGTTAGCGTCTAGACCTTCTGTTAGGCACAAGTTTTTAATGAGCCTAACTCCTTTCTAAATTCTGTCCGCCACAACATTAGAGTCAATACCACTTTAAAGTATGCGAACATCATCTGCAAAGGCCTGTAATAATGCGGATGATATAGATTTGAGTTTAATTAGCAACTTAGAGATTACTAGTTTCCAGAGCAGTGGCGACAACTGGCCTCCCTGCCCAGTAACAGCCACTAGTAATTTTCTTGAAGATTGAAATACTATTCACCGATGCATTTGCGGTTCTCTGTGCAAGCATGAAGCTTATCTACTTTATTAAGGTTGTGTTGATATGGAATTTTGTTAATGCCTGGGTGATTGCACTGTGATAGAGGTTTTTTAAAAGCTCTCTCTATGACAATAAAAACACCCAGTACCATTTTCTTGTTTGCCATAGCTTTCTCGATGTACAAAACCAGCCTATGAATAGCTGCTTTAGTGAAGGAGCATTTTAAATAGGCAAACTGATTGTTGGCCTTTAAATGCTGTACAAGCTGCGGACTTTTGAGATTTCTGTCAACCAGTCTCTCCATAGTCTTTAACATTAATGAGTTCAGTTAAATCGGTCTCCATGCTGAGTGCATTTCATAGTCCGATTTGCCTGGTTTTAGATGGAAGATTATTTTGGCTTGCCTCCATATGCTTGAATTATAGCCAGTCGCAGGACTTGCTTTAAATAGTTCCAGCATATGATTGGAGACTGCGCCTAAACCTTTTTGCGATAGTATTGGGGATATGCCATCAGGCCCTGATGCTTTAGAAGAACTGAAGCTGTAGACCGCAGCCCACAGATTCGCTGAGGTAACCACTTCATCTACAAGGTTAACGTCACTTACTGCGTAATCTACCATTACTGTACCCTCGTCTGGGTTGTCCGGAAATTGGCAATCTACTAGAGTCTGCAGTGCAGTCCTCGAGTCGTTTAGTCAAATGCCGGATACTGGGTCTTTAATTATCCCTAGTTGTTTCCATACATCCCTAGACAGTATCTTATGTAGTCGACTCGCCGCATGTAATGTGGAAACCTCACTGCAGTATATCCGCCATGAGTTTTTCTTTTCCCTGCAAATGGTCTACTTGAGTGCTCGTAAAGCAGCTGTGTAGTTTAATCTATGTGCATCGCTTGCGCCAAGCTTGGTGCCACGGTAGACCCGCCTTGCTGTTTTGCGCAAGTTGTCTAGATCTTTGTTCCACTATAACACAGCTTTGCGCCAAGGGTATGTACGTTTCATAGGACAAGCTTTTTTCCACGATTTTGTGATTGCATTTTTTATGTCAATTGCTTTTTGCGCAATTTTGGATTTACTAAAGTAACTAGAAATGTCGTGGGATACACTTATTAGTGTAAATTGAATAACCTAATTTATTTACTATACGTAACAGCGCTCTTTATTTTCAATATCATCAAGAGCAATAATACCTGTATAAATATATTTTGTTTATTTTGCTGACGCACTACATTGAATTGAAATATGCGATCGCATATTTCAATGAGCTTCCACGAAAGAATAACTATTATCAGTAAAATTTAACGTATAATTATATACTGCAACGCACGAGCAAATAATTTGTTGTATCATTTTTAAAAATATTGCAGGATAATGTGTATTTATGGCTTTGACATTACCTGGCGCTGATGCATGTTAATAGGTGTTTATTTAATTACAGTATTTTGCCTCAATTTATGTTTTTATTCTGATTTCTAAACAACCAACGCGAGTAATATATTCTTCATTCTTAAAAAATCCTAAATTCAATTTCAGCGCAGCCACTATTATTTACTTCAAGGGATGTTGCTGAATAAAGTTTAATAAAAGCAACTGCATTAGGACGGATAGTAGATTATACAGGTCTCGCGGATTCGTATAGTGTGAGTAGAGGAAAGTTAGTCCCTCATTGTGACGTCACACGGATTCCCAACGTCGTAGGATTGATTTACTATGATTCAGTAATTCATGGCTGCACTACAATAATTGCATTTATTATAAGAACAGTATTACAATTTTCTATTTTATCAATAAGAAATTCTAAGGATTAGGTAACGCTTTTTTAATATAAGAGTTTTAAAGAAGCCTAAAACAGGTTACAAACTCATAAAATTAACTAGAAAACGTCAATTCAAGTCAGACTTATTGGTTTCCGTGCCACAAAACATTGTAATCTAACATGCAGCACTCGATGGTTGATGTAGCGGGAAACCAAACATTCCGAGTTCAGTATACGTCATGAGTAATGTGGTATAGACAAATGTACATTGACCGATTTTTTTGCGTGTAAAATCGTATGAAAAGATTTCATGTGCATATGATGTATGTATTTTATATGGTAATTTTATGTACGCATCCTTCATACAGGCGACATCTAGGTAAGGGTATATCTCTATCACTGGAAATTTATGCTATATAGCTATAGAGTTAACCTAAGACTCAAGCCTATATCCCTAGAAGATTAAGATGTCTATGACTTTAACCTCACCCTCATCGATGAGGACGGCAAGCACTACTGCTGTGGTTCCAAGAATCCTACTTTCTTTTTTCAACCAAGAACGTTGACATTTAAGACTCCAACATTTTTTGTGTCTCCACAAAAATTCCTACATGACTTTATATCCCTATCACGTGCTAGTAGTAGGTGGGTCACTATAGCTAGGTTTTTCAAGTAGGCAAATAAATTGTCTAAAAACAGCACGAAACCATAAGAAATCAATGGTTTTATCTTATATTAATAGGTTTTTTCAACAATTTTGAATTTCAAAAAATTCACAAGCTACTTTGTTGAAGTTGCACTACCTAACCTAACCAAAATTATAGCCAGGATTCCCAAGTAGGCAAACATATTTTTTAAAAACAGCATAGAACCTCAAGAAATCAATAATTTTTACCTCATATTTGTCGATTTTTTTTGCAGTTTTTAAAAGTCGCAGAATTGACATGCTGTTTGAGCCAAGTAGCCTCAGCAAAACCTTACTAAGACTTTCATATTCTGGACTGTAAAAACAATTTAATTTTTACTTAATAATGCTTTGGTTATAAAATGGATGCCATTACATGTTTGTGGTGCAATAAAGAAAAACAATCTAATAAGTTCAGAAAAAATGGTTTATCTAAAACAGGGGTGGATGTAACCCTTCGAAGACCAGATCACGACTTAGCAAGTACTAAAAATAGGGGTAGGTGAGTTTCCAACATTTGTAAAATTTACTCAAATTATTTGTGACTCTGCCTCGGCTTGCCATTCTGTGTTTAAATGTCAATATACAAGTACAAGGTTATTTTTCTGTTCCCAATAATACTTTTGCACTTAATATTTGTACTCATCTGTATTCATACATGATGTAAATATGTAAATAATCCATGGTACGCATCTATCTACCCGAAATGGAAATAAGAGTTTTAAAATAAAGCACGTATAAATTGCATAGTGCATGCACGTTATGAAATTCTCATCCAAATCGTTTTCGTAACGAACGGACACGTACCGGCACTACTGGTACCATATTCTCTCAAATTTCATTGTGGACTAAAAAGCCTAATAAAAGTAATAATTGATAAATATATAGTTCTGGAGCAGGGTTTTATGCTTTCTATCAGAGAACGTATAAATGATGTTATGTTAATTCTTGTGTTTAGAACTTTAAAATTTGGATGAAATATTAAATATTTGAATAGGTTATTTAAATTTAAAAATATTATAAGGCCAACGAGGTCAGGAGTTGGTATTTTGCTCAAGCACAAATCTCGTAACCCGTCAGCAGCGTTTAAAAAGTCATTTATGTGTAGAGCTCAGCTCTATACATAAATACCTGGAACAAGCTTCCACCACATTTGCGCAATACTGATCTTTCTTTCGCTGTGTTTAAGATAGAACTAGGTTCCTATTTTATAACGAGTAGAAAATGTAGATAGTTCTCTATGTTTTTAGATATTTCGTTTCTAACCATATATTGCGTAACTGGATTTGTTTTAAAAATATAGGACTTGATATGTTGTAACCGAAAACTGTTTATATTATTGGAATTTCGTATTAACTAATTACGTATGAACTATATAATTTTGACTCTTGAATAAAGCTCACAAACAAACAAAAAACCCGTTTTGTCTTTAAGAAAAGTGGGAAAGAAACGATTTTTATACCTAAACCTCAAATTGTTTTTACGTAAGTAAGCATGGGATTATTCGGTTCGATGCAGTATTGATTTTTGAAGTAACTTGATGATGTAAATGTCAATGGAACTGTAATAATAGGGAGATATTAGTTGTTTGCCTTATTTCATCTGGGGAGACCTTTGAAACAAATCAATGACTGGTCTACTTCGGTCTACGTCCTATCCTGGTGCCTAATAAGTGCCATACAGCAACTTTAAAGTTGAATGTCGCAGCTTTTATTGTAGTCAGTAATTGGTGTTTGTTTTTCATACGAATTCACTCTTGAGAGACAAACTTTAAGAAGTCACTGTTTCACAATTGCAATACCCTTAAAGCTCACGTCACTAGTAAGTATACAATACAGGACTTTCTTACGTTGGATTAAAACATTTTTATGAAAAACTTGTAAACTCCAGTATCTACAAAAAATTAACGCTGATATGTTGATTGCACTATTGGTAATATAATATTTTTATTATTATTGATTCTATTTTGACTGTTGTCATTGCGGTTGAAACTAAACAATATACAATTAAAACATGCATTTCTATTCCTATAATAGTTACCTGTACAATACACCGATTAGTGCAAAATTAGACTTCATTCTTGTTGCTTTTGTTCTTGTCGTGACAACACACCGCCGTATATAGGCCGTACATACACATTAAACAGGGAATGAGTGATTTGCTCCACTATTTTACCTTCCCAGTCCCCAATTTCCAATTCCATCTTGGCTCTTTCTTGTTTTTTTACGGCAAGATCTTGGCAGTGTCCGCTGGCGCGACACAGGGCGGTGCCTCTGAAAAAATTGACGGCCCGTCGACGGCAACCTCGACTTTGCCGATGTTTTTCCGTGAAATTCCCAATCGCCCACCATTTGCAGCTCAGCTAAATGCAAATATTATGCCAAGTATTATTCGATATTTTGCCGGTTTTCTGCCATAGTAAAACTCCTTATGAACCCTACTATATGCTATAATATAGGGTGAGGGTTAAGTATCGAGATTAAGTCAATATTTCGGCTTAAGGTTTGCCTTACGACAATACACAAAAAATTGCAATTAAATATAAGGCTTAAGCTCGTTTACGACTAAAGTCATGAAAAGAAACTGAAGTCAGATCTAAAAGCGGTTTAAGTCATATGAATTAACGCTTATTTATAATTAGCTACTTTTAAGGTTTAATTAGACCAATTTAAGCATTGATGCTGGGTGTAATTCTTATATAAGGAGAGTCTATATGCTGAACGCTTTTTCAGCAATCTAATAATAAGAACCACATAGAATGTTGAGTACCATCTGGTAGAAGTATGTACATTTTTTAGAGTGGGAAATTCAAGCAAATATGAAGAGAGAAAAGTAATTTTAAGTAGGGACTATTTTTGGATGCGTAGGAGTAAGTAAATAGATCCTCAGCGTTTGAATGGGCAGTTTCCCGCCCTTGTATTACTTACATTGTAATACATACTAATTTTTGGAGTTATACCCGCTTTCGGATTATTCTATTTTTCGGAATGTGCTGCACAAAACGTGGTAAACAGACTATTCACAAAGTGATCTTTATACAATTCTGAATTGATTAAATCTTGTCTAAACACCACGTTTAGTGCAGCACATTCTGAAAAATGCAATTGAAAAAATTCGGATTTGAGTGCAAAAAAACCCGAATTTTGAAATTGTCAACTGAAAAAATCTCATATGTTCCTTATAGCCAACCTAAATTTTTTATTAATGCCGTTTTTTGATTTTGTTTATAGATTCTCTTTAAAAAATTCTTTTCTGTAACACTAAAATCCGGGTTTTCTTCAAAACGGGCAGCCAAAATTTTAAAATTTTAGCTTAGAACCTGATTGTTAGCTACCAGGATTAGACCATGATGGTTTGGTAAGAATGTGAGATGTGTCATTTTAGAGCTCTCCAAATATATGAATCACACCCTGCTGTGAAATAAAATCAGTAGTACAGTAGTACTTCTATCAACCTTCATGTTCGATTCGAACAACAGCTATCGACATTCCAAACCCTCTTAACAAGATATCACCTGTGATCCTAAGCTAAAAACAAAAGATTCGGATTCAGCTTCAGCTTTCAATTTTACAAATATTCGAATTCGGATCTGGCTTAGTTGAAATTAGAAAATTTGGATTCGGATTCGGCTAAGCTGAAAAAAAAACAAAAAATTCGGATTTGAATTCAGCTTAGCCGAAACCATTTGGCGCTTCGTCCTAAATTTGTCTACATTTTCTTAAAAAAGGAAAAAAATATGTAAACGTAAGTTTTTTTCACACTTCACTCAGAAAAAAAAAGTCATCGTATGGAATTTCACTAAAAAATAATTTTGTTAAGTGTTCATCGACATTTACTCGGTCATTCTTATATCGAGTAGTTAAGGTCTGGAATGATTTGCCTGTTGAGCTGAGGTGTACTGATCTAACCGCAGATAGTTTTAAACTCAGAATTGGTGAGCTTGCAACTGCTAATCGCAAGCCAAGGTTTTTCACAATTTCCGCCTTAAAGAAATTTGTAATTATTGTTAATTTGTTTACGACTGGCTTACTCCAACTTGACATGTATACTTCATTATTGGATATTTTTAATTTGTTCTCTGATGTTTCTGTCGTTTACTGAAAAACAGTATGTGTATGTATGTTCTTGTGCTGAGATATTGTGACACTTAAATAAAGCATAAAATAAATAAATAAATAAATGTCAGTGATATAAAGTAAAAAAAAGGGAACCGTAAAATGGTAAAATTTAAATTACGTCATTTGCGGACGACCCAAAACTATCTGTTAGCTATATATGTATGTGAGTGACATGAAGTGAAAGTGGATGAACTGTAAAATATTGAAATTTAGATGACGTCATTTACGAACAATTCCTATTAGAAATGTCCGTGTTTTCTTTATGAAATTATTTTGTTTTATAGCTGGGCATGTGCACTTGCTTTCCACCACTTCCTTGCGTACAATGTAAATTCCTTGCACTGGTACTCTGCTCACTGAGTGGGGGTGAAAGAACTGTTCGAGTGCGCCCATCTATGTTTCGCTCTCCCGTTTTTACGGTGCTTACTTCTAAATTTCTTGACATTGGTCAGTTCAACTTCTATTTGTGAAGCAATGGTCAGTCTAATTAAATTTTAAAAAAATAGAAACCTGCCTGCTTGCATTTGTGATTTTTTAAAAAAGGTTTCAAGACCACGGAGTAAACAGTTTGACCTGTAGCGTGGGGCCAACAGACGGACGGACGGAGAGACGGACATTACCATTTCATTAGATACTTAAGCTCAGCATCTAAAAATTATTAAGGAAATTAATCACTTCCTGGTCATTTACAAATTGCCTTCTTTGTAATTCTATAAAATCTTTCATCTCATAAATGCTGCCCTGAACAAATCACGCTGATTTCTTACTTCTGCAATTGACAAGTAACGTTTTGGAGTAATATTATTATTTGGTGGTAATTAGAAATGATCCATGGTACTGTTTTGGTATAAATGGAATTTAAGTTGAAAGCGGGGAGATAATAGAACTTATTTAACTTTATATAAACTTTATTTTAAGGATCAGTATTTGAAATTTTGTAATACGCAAGCTAAGTAAGACGATCGATCACTTTAACATGGCCAAAAACTAGTGAACGGCGATCCCTTTATTTAGAAAAACTACGTCTTCGTGAGCCGGGAGGAGGCCCGAGGGAAGAACTTGTTCAACGTCGTTATTTTTGTACCTCCTCTGAAAATTTTAAATGGATAAAGTAATGTTGAAAGCTCATGACTTGAGCCCTCATGAGCTTGGAGAAAAAAAATGAGTCGTGACGAGCCTGGACATTTTTGGTTTTACTGACCGGAGCCCCGGTCAGTGAACGAAATCGACTCGTTCACTTGGCATTAATGGCAGCTTGGTGCTTTGATGTAGACGTAATAAATAGAAAATTTTTCCTACAGTTTTTAGATGCTGAGCTTAAGCATCTAATGAAATGGCCATGTCCGTCTAAAATAGATTTTACGAATTTTGAAAATATGTAAATTCGACATTTTGAGCATTTAAAAACCATGCAAATAGAACATTTTGCACCTTTTGTTTTTTATTGTGCGCAACCCATGTAAACAAAACATTTTTTAGTTTGCAGAAATCACATAAATGAAAAAATTAGCAGTTTTTAGAAAACACGTAAAAAAATATTTTGCACTTTTAAAAAAACTCGTAAGCATTTTTGGCGCTTGTATCTCAACTATTGTTTTTGACATATATCTCATTTTCTGCCTAGGTTTAATTAGATATGGACCGATTCCAGATTAGATTGGGACTAAAAGCTGCGCCAAGACAAGTAATACTTTTCTCCGGCTTACAAAATTTTAATAATATTTAATTGAAATTTGATTGCAAAAACTGTCCCAGAGGCAACTAAATACGTGATAACAAATACTATATTGACTTACCTTACAGTGGGTGCCAATTTCTCGATACAGTTTTAACTAATAAGGCATTAAAAGTGAATCTCTAATTCGGCATGCTCTGCCCATTTAAATTACATTGAGTCTTTTGCTCATATATGCACTTAGGTACTTATGTACTTCCGTAACATTTCATCTAACAAATCTCATACCCGGGTTTAGCAGATGATATGGTTCACAATTGATCTTGGCATACTAAAAGTTGGAGCTGATACCCGGGTCTAACCTCAGGCAAGTACAAATTTAATTGAAATTGTCCAGGGTGTATACTGAAGTTAAATATTGTAACAAGTGCATAAATACCTGGTAAACTGAAGCACAATTATTTATTATTTTTCTATGAAACATGGGGAAGGAGAACGACGAAATCAAATAGCTAATCACCAGCCTTACTGACACAGTTTAAAAAAACCACTCCGAGTCTGGAAGAGATACCCGAAACATTCAGAAAGAAGTGAGAGCAGTGGGTGAAAAAGTGGATGCGCAAAACCTTAAAATTGCAAAACTGGAATCCTCTATCAAAACTCTAACAACTAACAACAATTCACTGAAACCTGACCTTGTCGTTGCTCAACAGCAAATTATGGAACTGTCACAGGCTGACAGGAAACTGAATCTCATTTTTTGCGGCATCAAAAATGTAACTTCACAGACATCGAGAGAAGATCTCAAATCTACTGTACTTGATTTTCTTAAGGACCAGCTTGATTTCACTTCCGCTCCCAAACTAACATCCTGCAAATTCTTACCAGCTCCTGCTACTAAGCTCAATGCTAAATCACGAATATTGTGTCACTTTGAAACCGCTCTGGACTCTCAGACAATACGTCGTAAGAGGTTCAAACTAAAAAATACAGACTACAGTATACTTGACAATCTCTCCCTGGAGCAAATCAAAATAAAATATCATGTTCTTGATGAGGTTAAAAAACTTAATGAGGGGGCTGGTGAGCAAGTGGCAAAGCAGTGGGAATCTCGATTTGTTATTTCTACTGACGATGAGGGCAATGAATCCCACTCTGTGTCCGACGGCACGTCTCTTGACCCAGTCTTAACAATACCAGGGTATAAAAAAAACAATAAATGAAATGGAGGGCAACCCAATCATCACACATCAGCAGTAACTATTTGGAACGTAAACTGAATTCAAAATTTTTTTAATTTAAACAAATCTGACTTTAAATCTATTGCATCAAACATTATCTGCCTTTATGAAACGTGGTTTTACAGACCTAACTTGACTTTCTCTAATCCAGCACTCTCAAACTACAGTGTGGTTTATAGCCCGGCTATAAAGTGTCGTAATTCTGGAAGACCGAGTGGTGGCCTGTGCATTCTTATCAACAACAAACAATTCAAGACTAGTCAAGTTTACATAAATGAAAGCTACTTTATCTGCGTAGAACTAATAAGTACCAAATCCTCAGCCTCGCTAATTGTGCTGTGCTGCTAAATCCCACCCTTAACACAATATCAATATCTCATTACCAGACTTAAAGACATAGTTATTGACATTACTAACCGATTTAACAATAGAAAGATAATTTTGTGTGGAGATCTAAACGCGCAAATAAAGGAACTAAACTCAATGGATGAAGAAGTTGTGAAAGATTTTATTCTCACTGGCACACGAGCTTCAGTTGATTGTATTCTAAACAGCAGAGAAAAATTAATTGTTGAAATCCTAGAACTGTATGGCTTTTTTATACTGAATGGTCGCACAATATCTGACAACCCGGCAAATCTAGCATATATGGCAAATAACGGGGGCAGTGTAATTGATCACATTTGGTGCAATCATCTCCTTCTACGAGATATTTATGACTTCAATGTACTAGATACTACAGAGTCGTGCCATTTTCCATGCAATCTTACATTAAAAACAGAATCAACTAGTAAAGAAAACAAATGTAGGGGAAGTAAATTAAAATTAACTTGGAACTCAGAAATGTACACTCTCTACTCTAAATACCTACAAAACTCACCTGCAGCATTCTCGGACAATGTCAATACTTTAAACGAAACAATCACTAATAAAATAATTGCAGCAGCAAAACATTGTGGACTGGCCAAAACTAAGCTAACCACTGGACAAATTCATAAGCCATGGTATGACGAAGAATGCAAGCACAGCAAACGGATTTTACGTAACTATCTCAAAAGTGTTAGACGATCGTATAACGGGGAAATAATTAAACAATATCTTGAACATAGAACCAAGCATAGAAGCCTAGTAAAAGCAAAGCAAAAAGCACATTGGGGCGCAATTAAATTAAAACTGCAAGACGTAAGATCCACAACTGAATTCTGGTCAACTCTCAACAACTTTCGCCCCCGTCGGCCATGTGACAACAACATTTCAGCTGAAACATGGGAAACCTTCCATTCTAAATGTATGACCCCTCGTTCTGTTGAAGCAGACAACTTTACTAACAAGGATCTATTTCTCGATGATGAAATCACTACATCAGAACTTGACAGCGCACTGGCAAATTTGAAAAACAACAAATCACCTGGGACGGATAGCATTCCAAATGAATTCTGGAAATTCACAGAAGGTAGCACCAGGGAAGAAGTTTTGAATTTATTTAACCTAATAATGGAACAGGAAAAAACTCCAGACTGCTGGGGTAAAATAGAGCTGACTATGCTACACAAAAAGGGGCCACAAGCGGACCCAAATAATTACCGGGGCATTGCGTTAATAAATACAATAGTAAAAGTGTTTACTCACATTATCTACAACAGGCTGTCAAGCTGGTGTGAAACCAAGCAGATAATTCCAGAAACGCAGGCAGGATTCAGAAAGGGCCGGGGTTGCATGGACCAAATATTCTCTCTCTCGTCTATCATTCACAGCAAACTGCAAAATAAAGGGGGGAAACTATTTGTTCTATTTGTGGACTTCAAGCGGGCATTTGACTCCATTAACCATTCCATGCTCTGGCAGAAAATGAATAGTAAAGGTATTAGCGCTTAGATTATACGAATTATTAGGAGTATTTACGAATGTGCTCGATTTAAAGTTCGGGTAAACGGTGGCCATACTAATCCAGTAGATATCACCATGGGTGTACTCCAAGGAGAAATTCTAAGCCCACTTTTTTTTCAATCTTTCTGAGTGATTTGGACTCTTTCATGACAGAACGCGGTGCTTTGCCTGTGAACATGGGAGGTACATTTAGTGTCAATCACCTGCTACTAGCTGACGATACGGCAATTCTTGGGAACTCTAAATTATCGCTTCAGTTTAAAATCGATATCCTAGCTGAGTACTGTCAAATAAACTGTTTAACTATAAACCTACTTAAGACTAATGTTATCGTGTTTAGAGCTCACGGTAAATTGTGTAAATCTCACCATTGGTCTTTAGACGGGCGTCCCATTCAAGTGGTCAAGTGCTACACATATTTAGGAGTAAAGTTGTCATCGTCAGGGTTATTTCTTGAAGCAGTTATGGAAATGAAACGTAAGACAATGCAAGCCGTGGGGGCGGTCTTAAATACACTGAACTGGTCTAGGACTGACTCATGGGAATGCCGAACGAAGCTTCTTAACTCAATATTGGTGTCCTCACTTCTCTACGCATCCCCAATTTGGGCTTACAACTATTTAGACCTACTCAACTCTGTACCGGCGCAATTCATAAAGAGATTATTGTGGCTTCCTAAGCGTACTACCACGTATATGTTAAAAGTCGAGTGTGGTCTAAAAGACCTACGGTGCCAAATCGTTAGACTCTCTTTATTATTTTGGGCAAGAATTCTTACTATGGAGAACTCTCGAATACCTAGAATGTGCTATAACAGATTAGTTACATTGGAGAACCTTCGTGGAGAAAATATTAAATATAATTGGGCATCTCAAATTAAGAAAATTCTCAACGATACGGGTTTCTCATTCGTATGGGAAGCACAGTCAGCTGATATTATTCATGAAAACATAGATGACATTACTGCTCGAGTGAATGATATTTGTATTCAGCGAGATATGTCTCGAATTAAAAATTCATCGGTCAACAATACATACAAGCTAATTAAAACTGACCCTTGGGTTGCTGATTATTTAAGATTTCATGTTCCAATTATTTACTTACGATTGTTTGCTCAAGTAAGACTAGACTCAGGTGTGATATCAGTGAATGGGCAAAGCTCTAAATTTAGTGACGTGACAATGTGTAGGTTATGTAATAGTGACATTGACGACATTTATCACTCATTTGTTAAGTGCCCGAGACACCATGAAGACAGGCTCAACATACTGAGCAAATACAACATACAAATACTTAATCGTGAAAACTTTGCAAGAACCTTAAGCTTCTACTCAATTCAGTTCATCGCAGATTTGTTTAAATTCTCTACTAAAATGTTATGCTCCAGAGAAGACCCATAAAATATACTGACTTAATTATTTCATTGTACCCTATATACTTTTAAGATTATAAATTTATATTATTTATTAAATGTGATTGGCAAGCATGCTTATTTTTCGTTTAATAAGATTATTATGTATTTCAAATGTATGTGTGTGATAAATGCAATGCCCGAAATAATGCACAATAAAGAAATAATAATTCTATAAAATCTTTCATCTCATAAATGCTGCCCTGAACAAATCACGCTGATTTCTTCCTTCTGCAATTGACAAGTAACGTTTTGGAGTAATATTATTATTTGGTGGTAATTAGAAATGATCCATGGTACTGTTTTGGTATAAATGGAATTTAAGTTGAAAGCGGGGAGATAATAGAACTTATTTAACTTTATATAAACTTTATTTTAAGGATCAGCATTTGAAATTTTGTAATACACAAGCTAAGTAAGACGATCGATCACTTTAACATGGCCAAAAACTAGTGAACGGCGATCCCTTTATTTAGAAAAACTACGTCTTCGTGAGCCGGGAGGAGGCCCGAGGGAAGAACTTGTTCAACGTCGTTATTTTTGTACCTCCTCTGAAAATTTTAAATGGATAAAGTAATGTTGAAAGCTCATGACTTGAGCCCTCATGAGCTTGGAGAAAAAAAATGAGTCGTGACGAGCCTAGACATTTTTGGTTTTACTGACCGGAGCCCCGGTCAGTGAACGAAATCGACTCGTTCACTTGGCATTAATGGCAGCTTGGTGCTTTGATGTAGACGTAATAAATAGAAAATTTTTCCTACAGTTTTTAGATGCTGAGCTTAAGCATCTAATGAAATGGCCATGTCCGTCTAAAATAGATTTTACGAATTTTGAAAATATGTAAATTCGACATTTTGAGCATTTAAAAACCATGCAAATAGAACATTTTGCACCTTTTGTTTTTTATTGTGCGCAACCCATGTAAACAAAACATTTTTTAGTTTGCAGAAATCACATAAATGAAAAAATTAGCAGTTTTTAGAAAACACGTAAAAAAATATTTTGCACTTTTAAAAAAACTCGTAAGCATTTTTGGCGCTTGTATCTCAACTATTGTTTTTGACATATATCTCATTTTCTGCCTAGGTTTAATTAGATATGGACCGATTCCCCTCTTTGTTAATAATAGCTGTACACCACCCCAGAAACAATTTCTATAGATCCGCCCCTGCTCATTCCCGACGCTGCACAGCACCTATTTTGATTGCCATATGGTTTATAGGGTTTTTTTGTACAGAGGAATATGCATTGAAGCATTACACCCATAACCCACACACACACACACACAACCTAATCGTAATGTCAATAGAATAAAAATCCTCCGAGAAATGAGCTACTTTAATGGCTATGAACTGCTAATCTTCCCAGTTAACCTCACTTCTTATTATGGTAGGCCAACCATCTCCCTTATATTTCCAACACTCCACACAATTTCCTTGATATAGATAAAGAGGCTTACAATAAAAAAGAGAAAGCAAGAGAATGCGTACTATGGTTACGGCTACGGTTACGAGATCAGGTCATTTCCGTCTGTCTGTCTGTCCGTCCGTCTGTTGGCCGTACACTAAAGGTCGCAGTATTGAACGGATGTGGTTTAAAATTATTTTAATCGATCACAAATGCGACTGAACAGGCCTGTACTGTTTTTTAGTTTTGCTGGAACTGGCCATTTTTTCTGACTTAACATTAACTGGACCAATATCACAATTTTTTGAGGTGAAGCCGAACAAAAACGGGTAGGGGCAGGACATAAATGAAGCCACACAAGTTTACCCAAATTTTTGACCCACCCACCTACCTTGGTAATCTCGTGAGCGTTGCTTTAAAGGCTATATCTTAAACACGGTGTGTCTTCTTATTTCAAGTGACCCACCCTCAGTGTGGGTGACTTCATTTGTGCCCCATTACAATTGCCCGCAACATACCATGTACCTATACACTTCTCACGAATTCCCATTACAAGTAAAGGTACTGCTTTCATATGTACGTTTACAGGGCAGCCTTGTATAGTGGTCGTTAGTCTGGGAATGCAATAATGGGTTAAAGATGGTAGCGGATCGTCCATCAATGACGTCCTATACATTTTTCATTTTAAGTACCCCCATTTTTAACTTTAAAATTTTTTTCAACTTATTTTAACTGCATGTCATGGACTTACCTATATATGTTATAAATAGTCAGGGATCGTCTATAATGACGTCCTTCAAATATCTTAGTTTTAGTACTCTAAGTTCCAACTTTAAAATTTTTTCCAACCTATTTTAACAACATACATGTCACGGACTTACCTATATGTGTTTTAGATATTCAGGGATCGTCAATAATGACGTCATTCAAATATCATAGTTTTTTTTTAGACCCCCGTTTTCAATTTAAAAATTTTTTCCAAACTCTGTTTTAACTGGATAAATTCTCAAACATATTCTAGATTTTTTTTAACTACATGCTACGTACATTCATATATGGCTTATTGATGGTAGGGGAGCGTCCATTGTCCATTATTGACGGCATTTGTGAATGGTGCAATTTATAAAAGTTTGGGAGCTATATTAAACTACATGCTACGCACATTCGTATATGGCTTATTGATGGTAGGGGAGCTTCCACAAATCTTATATCATCTTTTGGCGTAACATAAATTATCTTGCGCCTTTGTTAAAGCTCAGAATCTACTTCGGGCCCGCCCTCGGTCAACAATTTTTCTGCAGATTCTCCGATCTAATTCTACATTTTTGTGGTTTTGTTTAGTTTATGTTTTAAGTACATTATTAGCTAAACTACATTCAAGTTATTGAATCTGATTTAAGTAGATAATTATTTATGCCTTTTGTAATAGTACTTTAAATTAATACCCATAATCTCATAAACTAGTATTAAATGGATTATTAGTGAATAAATAAATTAGCATCTAATTTATGAATGCTCCCAAGTTAAAATCAAAATTTTAAAAGGTTTTAAAACCCTTGTAAAGTGTGTGCAGGTTCCGGACCTAATACAGTAAAACTTTGTTACAACGGTCTTTCAAGGGGGTGTTCTATTTTGGCCAATGTATCAAAGGTCCGTTGTAATGTTATGTTAGGATATGGTACATACCATTTCCTAATAGTAATGTTTAATGTTAGTGTTCAATACAATGTAAATAGGAAGTATGAGACGGAGGGAGGCTCAGCTCCTTCCACACACTACTCTCATCAGTGTAGTACCAACTACTGAGTGAGACAGACATACTTGTCACGGTAAACCATATCGTAATAAACACTTACCACTGTTACACTGTCTACTAACTACTTACTACACTCTACCATTCACTCACTCACTCAATCATATAACTACTCATTATTCATTCTACATAGTACCTACTTACTAGCCAAGCACCTGTGTATTAGGTATATTAGGATACGCAGGGCCTTAACACTGGTGGAGGTGCGGGGTGTAACTTTTCAGTTAGAACAACGTGACCCACAGCTTTGAACAATTTTTAACATTATTTAGTTAAGTGAAAAATAACTATTAAAACAGTGCGCCATGGGCGAAACCCACTGACTAGTATATAATAAGTTAAGTGAACTTAATAACAATTAATGTTTGAACAGTAATGAACAGATTTTCCAATAAAAACAATTAGCAAAGTGAAAGTAAAACAGCCCCACCCAAAATTAAGACAGCTACACAGACCCACAGTAAAAAGGAAGTTAACGTAGAAGATGAACCCGGGTGTACAATAACAGCACACTTTATAAACAACAAGAAATACGTGCAGGCCGATTACACTAGCGAAGACAAATTGCGTCAGACAACACTAATTTGGGAACCGCACGATTTTCATAAGAAACACCCAAACGAAAAAATACTCGAACCACGGGCAGCACCACAAAACGTAAAAGACACGCCAATACCAATTGGAACAAAAGCTTATCCTTGTCGCGATCCCGATTACGTCAAACTCGTATACTCGGAACCCAACGACCAGGGCGGAGAAGCGACACTCTATGGAACAGAGAGCAAAGAAAAACATCCACAAGTAGCCCTACCACTACATGTAACGACGTTTCCAGCACCAACACCGTCACGACGAAAATCTATTGTGGAAACTCTGGTAAATTACGAAAACCGAAGACAAAACTAGAGGGCAACAACAATTAGACGAGCGAATTGACGATCTGGATGAAAACTTAGTAGACTACGCTGACGACACCTTTACTAAACCAGCCGAATCGACTCTAACCTCAGACATGGCATTATCAGACGAAATAGAAGAGATATCAATTCTACAACCGGACTTTCGACCTGTCCAGTCATCATCAGGGGATTCTGGCGCAGAGGAGTCCTAACCGGAGCTCTTTGTAGAACCACCCATTACTTACTCTGATACACCCTTGAGGGACGAGTTGTTACTTGCTGATCAGCCGGAGGGTCTACCTATTGGAAACCCTGACGTATTGGCGGATATTAATTCATCGCACAAAACGGTATGTAAAAACTCTTTTGATAATCTCGAACACGAAGTAGAGGAACTAGAGGCCGCGATAGTAGATAAATCTCATAAGCTAGAGAACCTACTAAACTCAGGACCAGAAAACCCTAAAAAACGTAGGCGCACCGAATCATCCCCTGAGATAGTTAAAATCAGTAGAACCAAGCTAGACCGATCAACCGAATCAGAAAAGGCAAAAAGACGCAAGGCACAACGAGAATTATTAGAACAATTATATAATAATTTAGAAAAGGACGAAGAGGGTCATTTCCGATTATTCGAAAACGAATTTATATTAGAAACAAGGAAGATATTCCCAAAAAAACGAAAGATGGCTTACCAAAAGCCGAAGTTACCTATGCCCACCTATACTAAGCCTATACTTTATACGACAGAATTCACCGAATTCCAGGCCGAATATACTGCATATATTGCGGACGTGCAATCAGCTATCACAGCTAGTAAACAGCTGTTAAGAAAAGCTATTACAACCCCAGTAGTACAGGACTGGCTAACGTTGAACAAAGCTATAATCAACGACGAGGCCACCACATTAGAGGCCATCTTCACGGCGTTACTACTCAGAAACCCAACCATACCTGACCCACAAATTCCATTAGCTGATTTACTTCGTCAGACACAGAAATGCTTAGAAACGGCGAATGCGTTCTTAATTAGGCTTAAGACGTCATTTGGGAACCAATGGGCAGATATAGGCCTAGCACAGCAATTGCAAACTACCATTTCCGGGCTACTAGACGGCCCCTAAAATTTTATTATGGTCCAGCCAGCAGCCCCAACTACCCTAGACCAGTTACGCACTTTACTTGTGCGGTATGACGCGGCAGAGCATTTAAGACCAGCCAGGGCAAGCATAAAACAAGAAGTTGCAACGATGACGTCAGACAGTCACTTTGAAGAATTAAAACAGACTATTGCGTCGTTGTCTGCACAGATAGCAGAGCTGTCAACACGACATCCAAAACCAATCCAATCCCAGGCAAACCAAAACGTAGCCCAAAACTCACAACAAGAGTTACGTCAGCATATCGATTGGTCACAAACAAAATGTCAGTTATGTGGCAAATTAGGACATGGCGCCAAACGGTGCCCCCAGATTCAGTTTTTACAACAAGGAAACAACTACCAAAACAATTTCCCAAGAGCACCTTTCACCAGTCAACAATCCCGTCCCAGAGATTCTAATTTCATTTTAAATCAAAGTAAACAACAATTTCGTCAGCCAAATTCTTACCCTAGTCGAAATCAAAGTCAACAACAATTCCCACCAAGAAATTCCAACTTCAACACAACACGCAATCAAAGCGGAAACCCAAACGCAAACAATTCTAATTACCAAGGGCAAAATTTCATCCCAAACTTTGTCCACCCCAACTCTATTGCAGGCAGAAATTCCAACAGGCAAAACACGCCATTCCCACAACGCAACAACACAACCAACAGAAACTCACAGAATTTAAACTGTTAGAATGGACGGCTGGGACGAGCCGTTCTACCATTCATAGTAGGCCACCTGATAGAAATATAAACAGAAGCATAGATAGTAATATAGATAGAAACCAAAATAAAAATTCAATGGCATCCGCAATCGCAAACCCAATAGCTCAACAACAGGAAACCGATGGTAAAAAAAGGCATTATTTAAATAAACAAACCATCCCTGAGACAGCTATCAAGTCCATTGCGAAAATAGGAAATAACGAAGAATTTCCTCTACATATCTTTCTCGATACTGGGGCTGATTGCTCAATAATCAGAGAAAATGTGGCACAGAAGTTAGGTGCGAAAATTTGCGATGAGAACGCCATCACTTTTGTGTGACTACGGGTCCCATCCCATTCATACTGTAGAAAGAGCTTTTGTCACAATCCACATAAACGGACGGCCAAACACACACGACTACATAGTCGTACAAGATTCGAAACATCAGATCCTGATGGGTAATGATTGGTTTCAAAAGTTTGAAGTAACTTTAGATTACAAAAATCTCAGTATGACCTCCAGTTGTTTTGGGACAACACAAATAAACGATTCAAGCAAGCAGGTCGTCAAGAGTCCAGCGCAGTTTGCAATGCGCAAAGCTTTAGACCAACGTTCAGCTTACCTACATACATAAAATCAGCAGCAACCAACTAGCCCCGCGGAGCAACAGAACACTGAGAATAATTATGCAAACCAAATCAATAATCAAGCTAATCATACGCTACTACAACAAACTCAACAACAACCACTCCACCCAAACTACCATAGAAAAACTTATAATTCCTAACAAAACTGCTCCCGACTTGGAGCTCTCAAAACTAGTAATAAGAAGCGTGAAAGAATACGCCTACATGCCGCCACAAAGTTTACTGTGGCACCGCTCTCAAATGATAATGTACAAATATATGCTATGTGTGGGTTACACGAATTACGGGATGTCCCATTTACCGCCGTTTCAATAGAAGGCAAAAAAGGTTTTGGCGGACTAATTATACAAGAATACATGATTTCTAACAACAAAGAACTGATGCACGTCATCAATCCCACCGATGATCCAATTACTATACCGGCTAGAGCGGTTCTGACAACCGCCGAAATAACAGACTTTGCAAAACTTGGTACCTACCTGGTAAATTCAATAGGCATAGTAACTAATCCGAAACCCGAGACCAACAGTCACTTAGACACCATACCGATTTACACAGGTGATGAACTACAAAGGGAAGTTGATAAAATGATGTTTGCACCTACCTTAAGCCCCGAAGAACTGGAGGAATACAGAAACTTAGTAAAAACGAATCAACAGGCATTTATGTTTAAAGATACACCTTTAGGTGCCTGGCCTCATGGTAGATACGTAATTAAATTAAAAGACTCTACACCGTTCAGAATTAAAGGGATCCCTCAGTCCGAAGCACAGCATGCGGAGATCAAAAGACAAATGCAAGAACATATAAAGGACGGCATCGTCAGAGAATCAACGTCCGAATTTTCTAGTCCATGCTTTCTAGTTAAAAAGAAATCCCCAGACCCTACAAAACCACAGTTTAGACCAGTCAACGACTATCGCCAGCTAATATTGCAAACTAAACCTCAAGTATGGCCGATGCCACTTATTCGAGATATTATTCACCGTTTCCGGGGGAAAAAGATCTTTTCAGCGCTTGATCTACGAAGTGGATATAATCAAATACTTCTAGACAAAAAATCAATTTATCTCACCGCGTTTAGTACCCGTCACAGGCATCTAGAGTGTTTAAGACTCTCGTTTGGTCTGGGCTCCGCACCAGCTTTCTTCTTACACATGATGGTTCAAATGCTTGGCAATTTACAGTACACAGAAGTACTTCACTATTTAGATGACATTATTGCACCAAGCATAGACGTGGAATCCAGCATTAATACATTGGACAAGGTATTCAAGCGATTAATAGCAAACAATCTACGTCTTAAACCATCAAAATGTAAGCTAGGGTTCATAGAGATCGAAATCTTGGGTTTTTTAATTAACGAAGAGGCGCGACGCCAATACCTGAATACGTTGAGTCAATTACAAAAATCAAACCCCCCAAATCGATAAAATTGCTACAATCATTCCTAGGTAGCGTTAACTTCTACACCTCATTCGTCCCCAACTAAACTAGCTTAGCAAAACCTCTAAAAGCGCTATTGGTGAAAAATACTCCATACATTTGGAGTGCAGAATGTCAACAGGCATTTGAAGATCTCAAAATGGCACTCACCACAGCGCCTATTCAAGCACATTTTGACCCAGCCCTACCCACAACACTACAGACAGATGCTTCGACAGGAGGACTTGGAGCTTGTCTTTTTCAAACCCATACGCTACCCAACAGTCAGAAAATGGAAAAGATTTTGGCTTGTATTTCAAAAAGTCTTACCAAGGAGATGCAAAACTATCAGGTACCAGTACTTGAAATGGAGGCTATAGTATATGCTCTCAAAAAGTTTTCTTATTTTTTAAAAGAAATATCCTTCTCAATAGAAACAGACAACAGCACATTGCCATCGTTACTATCCTCAAAAAAGAAACCTATGACCCCCAAACTATTTAGACAGGCAATGGTTCTTGCCGAATTTAACATAATAAACCTTAGTCACATCGCAGGCAAACTGAATGTTATCCCTGACCTACTGTCACGAGCAGCTGTAGCCAACATGGACTTGTCCATATGGAACATACAGACACAACCATTATCAGAACAGGAAAAGGAACTTATGCATAAACAACAAAAGGACCCAGAACTAACTGAAATAATTTATAAACTAAAAAACAGTCTTTTTACCTACAACAACTATTTTTTAGTGAACAATATACTTTATTTTAAACATTCAACCCCACGGGGCCATCAATCTCTGCCAGTTATACCTACATCAATGCGGGAAAAGATACTACATGAGCTTCACGACAGCTTGTTTAGAGGACACTTGGGTAGAACGAAGACACTCCACAAAATACAACAACGGGTCTATTGGCCACGAATGAAAAAGGATATTAAGGAATATGTTGAGTATTGTTCTAAATGTCAATTTAATAAAACACCACGAGAGAAGTCAGCGGGGTTATTTCAACCAATTGAAATTCCAACTCATCCATTTGAACGCATACAGATTGACTACGCGGGTCCAATTTCGACATCAACGCTATATACTTACAGCCGTTGACTATCTGACTAAATTCTTATCTGTACAACGGCACCGAATAACAATGCCAAGACAACTGCTAATTTTATCCTCAACGAAATTGTATATAAATTCGGTGCTCCTAAGTATCTGCAGCCCGATAATGGCAGGTCATTCCTAAATGGCACAATTATGGAACTTAACGAAATGACAGGATCCACGCACATTACATCTAGTCCTTATATGGCACTTACTAACGGTGCCGTCGAATCAACACATGATGTGTTAATGAAAATGATAAGATCATACGCAATGAAAAATAGAAGGAAATGGGACCAAGCGGTTCCGGCATTAACAGCTGCACTGAACAATTCAGTTCACTCAACCACAGGATTTACACCGTTCTTTCTGATGTTTGGGCGCAACCCAAGACTACCTATTGATGCAGAACTCCCGCATTTACAGGAAGAACAGATCATTGATTTTCATGAACAAAGCCGCGAGGCTAGAGAGATGGCTAAGTTAGCCATCGCCAATGCACGAGCTCAATGGGCTAGGAGATTTAACGCGGGTCGTGTGAAGAGGAAGTTTCAAATCGGGGACCTTGTGTTGTTAAAAAATAAAAAAAGGGAGGAAGGTACAAGTAAAAAATTACTTTCTATTTTTGTAGGACCGTATAAGATTGTTGAGGACATTGGCAAAAACAACTATAAATTGGAAGGCCGGGGGAAAACCAAACTAATTCAATTCAATATCAACGTTGAGCGATTGCGGCCTTACTATGTACGGAAAGGTGAGGTCATTACGACTAGCAGAATACCTAAGGACACACCAGTGGACGTAGAGAGCTAACAGAACGCGGGTGCAGAGACAACACAGTACCAAGGTCCACCTGATCGGTATCAGCCACCTACCCTTAACCCTAACCCACCACAATGTACATTTGACCTACCTACGCGGATGCCTGTTCTCAGTCAGCAACAACCAAGACCTACCACACAGCTAGATTCGTCACACGTAATACAACGACAACCTACAGTAATTGGTAACCCTAGTTATAGTGATGTAGTTAAACGGCAACCTGGTCGCCCTAAAGGTTCTAGAAATAAGGACTTATTACCTACCATAAATGATGAGTTTATAATCAATAAGGATAACGTGTTTAGGAATTTAAGGTCTAGAAATTGTGGTTAGTCCACGATAAATATATAATTTTGATTAAATTAGTTATTGTAGTTTTAATTTTTAATTCTAAGTATAGTATGTTCTTTTCGATTAACCAACATATCAAATTTATCAGTACGTACGACTACGCCGCAAAGGACGGTGCTTTGTACAATCCAGGACCTTCCGGAGTACCGCCTGGAAGTGCCCTAAACCTATACGTACCATTAAGGCACAGGTTTTCGGACGCCTTATGATTTAACATTATTCCATTAGCGGGGACATTGACCTCAAAAGTACTAGTCTAGTGTGATTTTATTTAGGAAGGTTTTTCTCCAGTAATAATACTTTACGTCAAATTAGTATTAAATAGCAAGCCACTATTTATTTTTTGTCAATACGAGCGCGGCTCATATTAATACTTTGTTTTATTATTATTTTTATGGTTAAAAAAGCTTCAAATTGGAAAATAACAAAAAAGATGTTAAATTCTACTGTTATCCTTACTTATCGTTGTCTAGTAAAGTCCACAGACTGTGGCATATTTTAGTTATAGTTGTAATTACGATTAATCATTTAAGAAAAGGGGAATTCTAATAACCTGAAGTGTGTGGTATTTTAATTTTATACGTTGTTGTTAAAATAATTTGAGTAATTAATTCCTTATTGAGTTTAGCTGCATGAGTACTAGTATAGTAGATAAACTACGTGAAGTTCAAGGTCGCCGAATTTGATTTTGTTGATACATGTATATTATGGTTATGGGCTAGGCCCTTTTGAAATATTTTAAATTAGCTTTACAGTTGTTGGGATGGCCGGGCATAGCTGGGACGCCGCTAGCTGCCCAGTCGGCCAGCGGCGAATACCCACCCTCTGAGGAGCCCGGCACCATAGCCATAGTTTTGAGATAGATACCATAGATAAGCAAGCATAATATACATTGTCATGATAATAATATAGTGTGAATTTAATATTATATAGTTTTTATTCAAATTACCCAGCTACTGATGTCTTGCGCTGAAAAACCATAATCAAAAATCTCCCATGGGAAGAAACAAAAAATTAATAAAGTATTTTAAACACACTATAAGTTAGCCATATGTAAGTATATATTATATAAATTTTAGTATGAATAGGAATTCTAGTGTAAATTAATAATTGTAAGGTGTACCTGTTAAATGGGAAAATTTTGTCCCGCCTGATGTTGGGTCGCACAGTCTGGCCAGATGTCCGCCCCACCCGCTCAGGTCCGGTTACCCAAAATTATTCAAACAAGACTTCATAGGAGACCACGTTTATTAAAATAATGGTACTATAATTTAATAATAATTAGTTGCTATCATAGTCATGTAATTTATTCCATATGCCATTAGTTTTTCATATATATGTCACTACTTATGTTATTATGTAATATTTTTTGTATTTTTTGTTCGGCTGTGATGACCACAATTGGGCAGCAGCACCTTAAAAAATTCAAACAAAACTCCTTGGGGAAACAAAAATATTAATTCTGTGTATTTTGACAATTAATTGTGTATATAGACTTACAACATACTTCAAATGTCCTTTAATTACTTTTAATCAGTGTAATTCACCATACTTATAATATAATGAATTGATTTTAGGCCATAGACATATTTTAGCTTGCATTATATTAAGTATTTAAGTATTTACCTTTAATTAGATGAAAAATCCGATTCGGAGATTTGACGAGTCCGAAAACTTTAATTCACACTGTACTAAGCCCGGAGACACCTATTCGGGTTCTCCATGGTCCAAAACCCCGTCTTAGACCAACACAAATTCGAATTACGGCAGTATTTTTAAATTGGGCTATGTTGGCCATTATAAATTGTTTTAAAAAATTTATTTTATGTTTGTATGTTTTTTTAAAAACATTATTTTGAAATGTAACCAGGGCCGATCGATAAAGAAAATTTTTCTGTATTTATTGGTAATTACCGTGAAATTTTTGTCCTCCGATTTTCGGAAATATCGGGAGGGGGGATGGTCTGGCCGTCCCGGCCGTCCGTCCAGAGTAACGAATATGAGTAAATGATTTAATGTATAATTGATATATGTATTTACTATATATAATGTTAGGATGCAGTTTTCTGGTACAACATTATAACATTATAATATGGCTACGATTTAATGCAAGTCAGCTATAAAATACTAGACACGTAAGCTCGCATTAGTTAGACGATGGGCAAAATGAGCCACGTCATTTAGTAAGTAGTTAGATGTACAAGTAGACGGTAGAAACATACTCTCGCTCCTTTTGCAGAGAGGGGGTATGTTAGGATATGGTACATACCATTTCCTAATAGTAATGTTTAATGTTAGTGTTCAATACAATGTAAATAGGAAGCATGAGACGGAGGGAGGCTCAGCTCCTTCCACACACTACTCTCATCAGTGTAGTACCAACTAGTGAGTGAGACGGACATACTTGTCACAGTAAACCATATCGTAATAAACACTTACCGCTATTACACTGTCTACTAACTACTTACTACACTCTACAATTCACTCACTCACTCAATCATATAACTACTCATTATTCATTCTACATAGTACCTACTCACTAGCCAAGCACCTGTGTATTAAGTATATTAGGATACGCAGGGCCCTAACAGTTACAACGGTTTTTGGCCGTTGTATAATACAATACCGTATGATTTTTGTATTATTTTATTTCGAAAAAAACTTAACAACACAACGTACAATTATTTTTTTTAGTACATAGCTTGTAATAAAAAAATCGTAATTAGACGTTGGAAGATTCTTAAAATATAAGGAAAAACTTTGCTAAAGTTTGTTTTACGTAGATTCTAAAGTTTTTAATTTTGCTCACAGCATTAAAAGCTGACAAATGTTGTGACTTGTTCATAAAGAACAATTGTTTTTCACTTTGTGATTGTTCTATCACAATCACAATCACAAACTACTAAATTTTGATTGTGCAAAATCACAAATTCTGAACAAACATTAGGAACAAACAAGAACTAACCAGACTACTAGTTATCGTGTGGTTTATATGAATTGGAACGCAATTTTTGGTGTAGGGTACGACGTTGTCAAGTTTTATTGGGATGGTGCACAAATGACTTCCCAACAATAAAAATTCTTTGATTGGGATCGTGCACAAATGACGTCCCAACAATTACAATTTTTTGATTGGGATCGTGCACAAATGACGTCCCAACAATTGTCATTCATTCAATTTTGGATCGTGCACAAATGACGTCCCAACAATTTTAATTCTTTTATTGGGATCGTGCACAAATGACGTCCCAACAATTGTCATTCATTCAATTTTGGATCGTGCACAAATGACGTCCCAACAATTGTCATTCCTTTATTAGGGTCGTGCACAAATGACGTCCCAACAATTGGCATTCTTTGATTGGGATCGTGCACAAAGGACGTCCCAACAATCACCATTCTTTTATTGGGATCGTGCATGAATGACTTACTGAAAATTACCATTCTTTTATTGGGATCGTCTATAAATGACGTCTACCAAATTATAATTTTTTTGTTGGGATACTTCACTAAATACGTTCCCTAAATTATTGCTATTCAGGACCCACATACTCCTGTGTAACTTTTGTAAACGATAATTTTCTTTATCGCTTCTTATGTTGTATGGGCTGCTGCCAAATCGACAAAATGTTTAAATTATTATTATTAAATTACTTATTATCAATACCCGTCTAGACACACTGACAATACCAATAACATCTTTTATTAGTGTTCAAATAACAAAAATTAGTTACAAATTTTCTTGTCGTTTTTTATACTTTTTACTTCGTATTGTTTTGTTATGAATTAATTAAAAATACGTATTTTTCCTCAAAGTAAGTGTACAATTAAAATACTTTTGTCAGTTAGAATTAAACTCCATTGCAGAATGCAAAAGTGCATTGAGTTATTGGTATATGCAGTGTTACTATAAGCGTTAAGTGTGGTATTTGCTCCAGAAAAGCTCAAAATGTGGTATCTACAACACTGCAGTTTTTACTTTTGACCAGATTAAATTTTAGTTAATTTTGTTTTTATTCGGTGCCATTTCTGATTTTAATTTCAGCAAACCAGCTACTGTTGACATTTATATGATAGATCATATTTTTCGTGCAATGCAATATATACTGCATCAAAAATATGAACATAATATAAGATGCAGTCATCATATTGTGTACTTACAGGATACTTAGAAGCAGGTATACATATTTTTTAAACTTCAGAATATTGTATTAATAAAATGTTAAAAATTTAAAAGTATTACTCTATCATTCCTCATTCTTATCATGCTTCAATAAATTATAGGGAAGAAATTTTTGCAATTAAAATATTGTTAAATAAGGTTTTTTGAACTGTGAAGTTGTAGATAGTTTGTTTTTGGGTTTACAATTAAATGTATTAGATATCACTTTTTGCACTTCAAGGGTGTGAATATTCCATTTTGCACTTTAGTAGTGCAAATATTACATTTTTCAATACAACATTGTAACCTATTGAAAATAATTCACTGCATTTTTGCGTATTGATGGACTTGGGCAAAGGTGCTTCTAAGAAACAAATTAACTTAGGCAAAACCACCTCTTTACTGACTGCCGCTTTTTTGATGGTGCCCTTTGTGCTTAGTTTTTTTTAGCGTTACCAAAAGTAGCTCACAGTAAAATGTATAGAAAGTACAATTATTTTATTACAACACGAAATGAAAATAAAAAACAAACTTTTGAGATTTGAAAAGTTATGATCGTGAATCAAATATGTAGACAGGAGGACCAGTGTGTCTGCCCAGGCATGACACTCTTTGTAAAAAATTATCGTTTTAAAAATGTGCAAAAGTTGACATTGGGCTATGCCAGTTGTGGGTTGGATTTTCCCAATATTCCCCTTTCTACCACGAGTAACTACCGGGACAGGCTGCTGAAACAGGAAAGCGACCGGGTCGGTGTCCGCGGTTGGTGTTCTGCCTCTGCCTCGACCGCGCACTGGAGACGTCGCGGTCCTCGGTCTTCGGGAACGTCTTTGGCCCGCTCTGATATTTACAGAGAGAGCGACCGGGGAACGCTGACCGCGCTTCAGAAGCTCCTGCTCAGGTAACCACGCTACTCCTGTCTGGCTGCGAAGAACCTGGCGATTCGGTAGGGGCTCCGTTGTAACGGATGGGATGCACGATTATAATGACCCGGTGTGCCGGTGTCGGTATGTCCCTCAACACTTACACCCGGAGAATGAAGATGATGACCGCGATACTCCGGTGCCCGGTGAACTTTGAGTGCCACTATACCGTTACGGTGCTGGCTCCAACCGGCCAATAAATGCCAATGCTTTTAATGTCTTTCAGCACAATATTAATATTCAAGGGAGTGTTCTTTAATTGAACTCTGTTCTTGTTCACGTAATCTACACCCAATGTACATTGATAATCACTCCACTGATTGTTCAATAATTAATCTCTAACTTATACACGATTAATATTGTTCGGGTAATTAAATAAAATACTCCAGAGGAGGATAAAATAGGAAGGAGAATAAATAAATATATATTGAATAATATAAAACAAAGATGGCGGCGGGCAATCTAATTTTCCTCACTTTACTAGACGATGAATAGCGAATCCACCTAGTTGCTGCTCCTCGGAGTGTGTAAAGGGAAGTAAGTCAAAAACTTCCTTCGCCTGCTGAGGAGGACGAGGATCGTACGATCGAGAGTGCCTACGTCATCCCGCTCCACACCAACCGTCTCTTCCAACTCTGCCCTACTTTACCTGCTATATCCATAGCCCCACTCCCTTCCTATACCTACACTCCTCCCGTGCTATAGACAGTGTAAATTTACTGCCTGCACCGACGACGTCGGTTGGTTCCCTGTCCTCAACCTCCCTGTCCTTTTCCCTCCGCTGCCTATTAATACTCCCGCAGTACAATTTCCCAATATACCTTCACACAGTCCAAAAAAAGTGATAATTCTGATGAGGTCATTTAGGGACAATTCCAACAAAAGATAATAATTTTCGGAACGTAATTTATGCACGTTCTCAATAAAAGAATGACAATTTTTAGGACGTCATTTGTGCACGACCCTAATAAAAGAATGACAATTGTTGGGACGTCATTTGTGCACTACCCTAATAAAAGAATGACAATTGTTGGGACGTCATTTGTGCACTACCCTAATAAAAGAATGACAATTGTTGGGACGTCATTTGTGCACTACCCTAATAAAAGAATGACAATTGTTGGGACGTCATTTGTGCACGATCCTAATAAAAGAATGACAATTGTTTTGACGTCATTTGTGCACGATCCCAATCAAAGAATTATAATTGTTGGGACGTCATTTGTGCACGATCCCAATCAAAGAATTATAATTGTTGGGACGTCATTTGTGCACG
Source organism: Dicyrtomina minuta (assembly GCA_949802685.1). Lineage (NCBI taxonomy): Eukaryota > Metazoa > Arthropoda > Collembola > Symphypleona > Dicyrtomidae > Dicyrtomina > Dicyrtomina minuta. The sequence goes on from OX461809.1 coordinate 87,303,747, forward strand.
ATCCCAATAAAAGAATTATAATTGTTGGGACGTCATTTGTGCACGATCCCAATAAAAGAATTATAATTGTTGGGACGTCATTTGTGCACGATCCCAATAAAAGAATTATAATTGTTGGGACGTCATTTGTGCACGATCCCAATAAAAGAATTATAATTGTTGGGACGTCATTTGTGCACGATCTCAATAAAAGAATTATAATTTTTGGGACGTCATTTGTGCACGATCCCAATCAAAGAATTATAATTGTTGGGACGTCATTTTTGCACGATCCCAATAAAAGAATTATAATTGTTGGGACGTCATTTTTGCACGATCCCAATAAAAGAATTATAATTTTTGGGACGTCATTTGTGCACGATCATAATAAAAGAATGGTAATTTTCAGGAAGTCATTTATGCACGATCATAATAAAACTTGACTAAGTCGTACTCTACACCCCTCCCCCCTCCCACTACTCCCGCTGCACGTATAATGAATTTGCATAGGATTAGTTACAGGCGGGATCAAAACTGGATTTAGGTCATTTTGCATTTAGAACGTTTTGGATTTGGGTCATTTTGTTTTTAGTGGAAAATGGAAATGGGTCATGTTGGTTCTTCACTGACGATATTATATTTTATAGATGGTTTTTAGAACATTCAGAGCTAATTGGTTTGGTTTTTATGCCATTTAAATCATATTATTGGATTGTGCACAATCACAAACTTTCACAATCACAATCTAAGGTTATTGGGATGGATTGTCCACAACTCAGTTTGTGCACAATCTTGTATCCAAAAATCACAATATTCACAAACAATTGTTAACAAGTCACAACACTAAAGCTGACTCATCTTCGCACCCATTCTTCAGTATCCACATTTTAGGCTAAACAGGTTGTGTAATTATTACTTTATTGTTAGTAAATTGCTAATAAAAAATCGTAACTAGACGTTGGAAGAGTAAAAAAAAATTATGATAGTTTTGATAATAAAGAGGTCTTTCAATGACAGAATCACTGCCTGTTTGTTTTCAACTTTGAAGTTCATGAATAATTGACTTTTTCACTTACATGGGAATGACGCGACATGATACACCCAGATTTTAAAGAGACCCATTTAAAAAAATCAGGTTACTTTTCAATAGCACAGATCCAAAGTAACTCGAGTGCGTTTTGCGTTGTCTGGTCACAGCGACCCGCCAAAGTTCAAAAAAATTTAAATTTTGAAACTTTGCAGCCCTAATACTTTTAAAGTTCCCATCCGATTTTGACGAAATTTTTTTTTTGTGATCCTCAGTCTGTTTTCTTAAAAGTTATTTCAAGATTTTGAAAAATTCGAAAATTTTCATTTTTCTTAAAAAAATACAAAAAATGTATATTTTTGAGGTCCAATTTTTAACCCCCAAAAAACAAAAACAAGTAATAAATACCTACTTCTTTCTGTGGCTGACTTAAACTAATGTCTCTATGCTATACTACTACATACTACCATATAATTTAAAATTAAATTTTCTATTAGAGTTTAATCTCAATTTACGGTTCCCACTAGCCATTCAAATTATCTTGAGTTCCCCCAATTTCTAGTGTACTCGCCGACACTTAAATGATGTAATAGTTATCAAAATCTATTTTTTTCTAGTGCAGCGTGATTTGCGTGATATTACAACAGTTTTTAAAGGTTCAATGAAACAGGACTTTTTCTCAAAAACAAGCTATAAAATGTGTTGCATGGAAGTGAAAAAAAATTGTATTTTTATGTTTTAAAGTTCTTAAAAAATGAATCGCCAAAATGAATCGTCACGATTTTTTAATTTTAAAAAAGTTTTTTAGTTTACGTTTTAAAACTTTTTGTAAATAGGCACAAATAAATAATACTATTCATTATTCGTGGAAGGGCGTAAAACTACACGATAACTACTACATAATACTGTCCTATATTACTGTTTAGGCTGCCAAGGGGCAAAGCCCTTTGTTTTAAATTAAATATTTACCGTAGATGTAGTAGTTGAGGGTTGGTGATTACTTGCTTCCTGTAGGAGTTCTACAAAAAAATCCTCGACGTCGCCGTTGATGTGGTAATGCAGTACAAAGCTGACCGTCTGGGACAAGGCATGTAAAGTACAGGTACGGTCATGCCCTATGATTAAGAACCAGTGGGATTGCTGGGAGGAAATGTGACGTCAGCTATCGAAGAGATTGCGCGCGAAGTTTACCGGTAGCTGCAGAAAGTGCATGGTTTCAGTCGTTCTTCTCTGTAACTTTAATTATTAGTTACTCATATTACAAAAATGGGCTTAACTTGTGCCATTGCCGGGCGTAAAAATTCTGACTAAAATAGAAGAGAAAAGGGCTTAACATTTCATACCTTTCCTAAAGACTGACAAGTAATTAAGAGTTGGCTAGTAAGGTGCAAGCGTAAGGACAAAGTTAGCGTAAAGCAAGGCGTAAAGTATACTACTGTTTGCTGTGATCATTTTACCAGTTCTGATTATCAAAGGCATTTACAAAACGAACTCCTAGGATTACTAACTAAAAAACGACTAAAGCCATCAGCAATTCCAAGCATTTTTGAGTTTCGAAATGAAAGGTCGACTGTTAAAAGCCGTGACATAAGACTCGATAGCCGTGAAAGTGAAAGGAAACATGAAGTTGATTAAATAATTAACTTCTACGTGAAATCTCATTGTCCGTTGGGTAAGAAATATTATTATGTTCAGTAATATACATATAAATGCTAATTTGATGTACACTCCAACAATGTATTTATAGTCGGAAGAGGATTAATTGTATAGTTTTTTATGGTAACTTCTACTTTTTGTTTTAAATTTATCTTTTATTCTTGCACTTCTCTAGCCAACATTTAATTGCTTACGAGTCTTCATGAATGGTAAAAGAGGAGAACACAGAAGATCAATCCAGTTCTAATTCAACCCAAAGTGATGCAGTGTAACTGCGTGCTATTGTGTACAATTTTGAATTGATTGAACAAAATATGAACACTTACTTAACATGTTTCATGTTTTATATTTTTGTAGGCCATTTACCAATTGCATACAGTACCACGACGTTACAATGCATTATTTTTGGTTAAACTAGAACTGCGTTTATCGTCCATGTTCTCATCTTCTACCAGATTCTGATTACTGACATTGAATACATTGTTGGAATGTAGGCAGTCAAATGAATATTCACTTACAATCAGCAACAGTCGTGCGTGACGGTTGTGTAGTTGGAGCTTCGCTCGTGCTACAATAAGGGTTTTAAGCGTCCCTTAAGCCACAGAGCCTTTGGATGCTCTCATTTTTAAAGCAGTTAGGGGGGCCAATACCTGTCCAAATTTGGCGAAAAATCTGTTAGGACCAAAACTTGGAGCCTCAGCGAGACCGCGTGATCAACACGGAGTGCTTGAGAGAATATTAATTAATTAATTTTCTTCACGTTTTTGGAAATTCTGGATAACTTCTGGCCACGGTTCGCTTTATTTCATCGACATGAAGAGAAAAAAGTGTGAAGCTTGTAAGGAGAAGATAGGAAAACATCAGAACTATTTTACATGTTTTAAGTGCCTAGTGCTTGTACATTCCACTTGTGTGGATGTAGATCTTTCACCCAAAGACTTCGATAGGATTAACGCGCAATCATGGTACTGTATTAATTGTAAGAATCTGTATATTTTTTCCTCGTGTGTTTCTTGTAATAAGCTAGCTAAATTCAATACTAAGACTGACGCTGATAAAAGAGTATGTATGAATTGTGTGGCACCCGCTAAAGTATCTCTTAACTCATATATAGATAACTTAAAATCCCTCTATCATTTTAGAGCCTAATTTACTTAATAAAGGTTTAAAGATAGCACACATCAATATTAATGGCTTATCTATATCTAAAGTAGAGGACATAAAGTTTTTCTTAGATTCATACAGCTTTGATGTTTTATGTGTCACGAAAACGAAGCTACAAACAACTATGTCTATCGGTCCATGTGTAGTTACAGGCTATAATATTTATAGGGTTGACAGAGAGAATCGTCGAGGTAGTGGGACACTTATCTACACTAGAGATAGCATTGAAGTTCTAGAACAAGCAATTAAAATTCCTAGTTTGCATAAAAAACTTGAGTTTAATACTTTAAAACTTTCCATAAATCTTTCCTGTCCTTTCTTATTGACAGTAGTGTATAAGGCCCTACATATTAAATTTTCTGAATTTATTAACTCCTATGAGCATTCACTATTAAATCTTTCGAAGCGAAAGCTCGACAGTGTAGTAATGGGAGATTTTAATATTAATTTAAATACAAATGCTAATGCCAAGGCAGCAAATGATCTATTGTCCCTATGTAGCAGTCTTGGTTTTCAGCAAATTATAAAGGACGATACGCGTGTAACAAATACTAGTAGTACATTAATAGATCTTATATTTGTAAACAATCCTGATTTAGTTGGACACTCAGGTGTACATACTTTTGGTTGCTCCGACCATTTAATTTATATTATTCGTAGCATACCAAAAATACACTACGCAAAGAACACTATTAATACTCGCAATTTTAAGGACGTTGACTGGTCTAAGATATGCAAAGCCCTAAAACTGATACCGTGGAAGGTTCCAAATTGTCTTTTCAATTCCAACGACGTATTGTCTTCATTTCTTTTGAATGTAAATACTGTCCTTGATAAGTATGCTCCTAAAATATCCAATTCTGTTAAACACAAAAAAAGTGATTGGCTATCAGGCAATCTAAAGAGGCAAATGCATAGACGATACCACTTAAAGTCCTTAAGTGTAAAAACGGGCAATTCTATTTTATGGTGTGAATACAAGCAGCTAAGAAATTCTATCAACTGTCAAGTGAGGTCACAGAAGTATGCATTCCTAAGAGACAGGTTTAGCTCTGATACTTCTTTAACTAATATTTGGACAACCTACAACCACTTAACAGGAAAAAACAAAACGTTACATAGGATTTCAGGATTATTAGGTAATAATAAGGTTCTGCACTCAGACTCAGACATTGCTACTGAATAAGCTCAGTCTTTCGTAGTGAGCTTTGAAAACTCAAATGAGCTGAGTGAGTTTATGAATAGCATAGAACCAGACAAAGATAAAATTAAACCTGTAACTGCCAGCGAGGTTAGAAATGCATTCAGGAGGCTGAAACCCAAAAATTCAAACTCGCCTCATGACTTAACTTATCGGGTGCCTAATAATTGCATAATGGTTCTGGACAATCCACTTGCAATTATGTATATAAAATTCTTAGAATTACATTCTTTTCCGACTGCTTTCAAGCATGCTACAATAGTACCAATATATAAAAGTAACGGTAGTAAAACGGACGCCAACTCCTTTAGACCTATCTTTAAACTATTAATACTATGTAAATTTGTAAATTGTTTAAAAAAATCTTACAAAAGAGATTTTTTTCAGCAGTAACAGACAGAGGTTTACTAAATCCTAATCATTATGGCTTTAGACCTGGCAGATCATGCTCTAATGCAGTTTTAAAAGTCACTCAAGATATACATGGTTACATTAATGAGCCTAGCATTAGATGTATAGGCCTCTTCATTGACCTGCGTAAGGCTTTTGATTCTGTGTCGCATGTTATATTGCTCAATTAGCTCAAGTATAAATTTGGTTTTGATGGTAATATACTGAAATTGTTAGCTGATTATTTACACCATAATACTTTCTGAATAAAAAATGGTAATTACTTATCAGAATATTTGACTTAAAAATAGGGGTAGGTAGCATCCTTGGACTGCTATTGTTTATTCTGTTCATAAATGATATTAACGAAGGTATATGTTTATATCATCTATACGCTCTGTATGCAGATGACCTTATAATTTATATTGTGAATAAATGTATCAATAATTTAGTTTCGAGTATGCAAGAGGCACTGAATAAAATAAATGCTTGGTTTAAGGAAAATGCTTTGGCTATTAATGTATCTAAAACAAAACTTATGCTATTCCACAAAGCTCATGACTCTGTTAATGATGACAAAATTAAGATATATTGTGATAATTTACTTATTGAAGTTGTGCCTTACTTTCAGTATTTAGAAATATTCATAGACTGTAACCTAAATTTCAGGGAACACTTTGTACATGTAAAGAGACGAATGGCAACTGTAATTGGTGTCATAAATAATCTTAAAAGGTTTCTTACATTTAAAAAATTTGTCGTTATGCTAAATTCGTATGTTTTATTTATTTTTGACTATTGTGGGCCGATATGGGCTGTTCAAGCTAGATCTGAACTCGACAAGCTGCAAGGTATGGTAAATAGAGTTATTGTCAACTTCTCGCAGTGCCCTGTATGTCATTGTCATGTCATTGTACGGCATAGCCTTTCATCCATTTTTCAGGATATATCAGCACCGTGTATTACTGTACGGATGTATATATGATTCTTGAGCACCCCATGGTGAGAGTGCTCATTGAATCTACAACCACTAATAATAATTATATTTAAGAGGAAGGGTAAGTTGCGACTGTTACTGCAGACCACCTAGCGGCAGTAATTTTAGACTGCACTACTGCAGTATGCTGAAAATCATTTTTCAGACTCTATTACTATTGTCTAGGCGAAATTAGAGGAATAGAAACAAGTAGCCGGAGCTTGCCAGGCCCTTTCTAAATGTAATAGGTTTAACTATTCAACCCACAATCTTTCCTTCAGTGGGACGCAGAGAATGAACAGTAGCTAGTTCTAGATTTAGCTAACATCTTATCTGTGCATGAAAGGCTAATGAATGTGATAGTAGTTTTTACTTTTAAATGTTTAAAATTTAGTTCAAGTGTAGAATATTTAAACAATATTTTCAGTATTAGGAACCCGAGGCGACTAACGAGATCAGCTGATGGCACTGTGTTAGATAATTATTTAAAGAAGTACTCGACGACATTTATGATTTCGTTTTTGTTTCGTGATGTTAAATTATGGAATGAACTTCCTTTTTAACTAGGAAATACTAGTCTGACTCTGTGTTTTTGAAATAAGTACTAGTCAGCCGTAAGCCAAACCTTCTTACTTTACACAGGCCACCATGACACCGTATGTACTGTATTGTGAATATTTTTATTATGACCTGATTTACCCTTGACTATTAGAACTGTATTACTGGATTTTGTTATAATGCTATGATGTATGTGTCGACTGCTGAAAAACAGCATGGGTATGTATTTGCTCATATTGAGATGGTTTGACACTTGAATAAAACCTAAATAAAATCAAATGAAATGAACCATTAAATTTTAAAATACTGAAGATAAATAAATTCTTACTGAACTGACTTCGGTACTCTATGTAGAACTTCATTGTTCCATTAACTGTGTGCTTCCTAATATTGAATATGGTTATCAAATTTTATTTCGCAGATTTATAAGTGGATTTTGTATTTTAAAATTAAAAAATGAATGAAATCGCTGTTGTTTTTAGTCGGTGATACTAGAGGTACTGTGATATCAGTACTAACAAAACATACAGAAGCTGACTTTACACTATCGTTGTGCACACGCTTAAACTTCAGTAGCCAACACTTAATTACTTGTGAGTCTTAAGAAAGGGTGTAGAAAGCTAAACCATATCTGTATCTTAATTTAATTAGAAAAGTAATTAATTTGTGTATTTTCCTTAATCTCTGCATTCTATGTAAAGTTGGCCGCATCGGCCGACTTCACTTCTATTCATAAGTATAACTCCTGAGTCCTTCAATAGCTCAGCCTTCAAATCTTGGTAATTACCAAATTCTAGAATTATTTACCGTTTAATTTATCAGACTGACCAAAGTCAGCCTTGAACTCAACGCCTGATTCGTTCTGCTAAATCTTTATAAATGTAATATTTAGTCCACGTTGACTCCAGAATCATAATATACTGATATTACATACTCGTTTTTATTAGATCCATCTGTGTACTATGGTCCATGCCCATCCGTCCCCACCCCTATAAATTAACAACCTTAACCATTACTCCCTGACTTTAGCCTCAATTCTCCGCTGAACTAGAACTCTGCCTTTTTTCAGTCTCCGTATATTTTACTTCTGACATTGTAAATTAAACATTAAACTTATTTCGTCTTTTACTATAATAAAGTAATAAGTATTTTGTATAAGCGAGTTTTGTTGCTGTTTATTGAAGTTGAGTCCACCAGTGGAATTAAAATCCACGCATTTAAGTCGCAAGAGTACGGATATTTTTGCCTGTCAATATCCTTCATTTTGCATAACCTAAACCAGGGATTTGAGAGTAAAGCCTTACAACCTCGACCTCTCCTCTCCCTCCTTTTTTGCACCTTGGTTCCGCCATTGAACAAATATAAACATAATTTAATTTGTTACAGGTACAACGAACCGCTAGGAGCAGACAACAGGAAGAACAACGGATCACTTAACTACAGGTTAGTTTTAAGTTATGTAATAAAAATGTCTTCCTATTTTATTTTTAGGTCCAGAAAATTATAAAAGTCAATTAAAGGGGAGTGGACGAGCGGAAAATCAATTATGATTTCCTTTTTTGTTCGTGTACCGTAATTCTAGTGTAATGCATTGCAATGTAATGTAAGAAGAAGGGTTGTGATGTTATGCAATGCTTGGGTTTGTCGACTAACCTAGGATTTGAATTGGCAAATTAAGACATTACTGTAAAAAAAACAGGAGAGTGGTTTATTGCTGACGATCGACCGTGGATGCAGTCGTTATGAATGCATCGCACCGTCACCGTTACGTGGTGCAGTATTATAAATTACTTAAGAAACATTTAAAAAGTGAACCGTTCTGCTTATATGAGTCGTCGTCGGATTAAAATTAACCGTAAACACAATGCTGCAAGTGTGAAACTGAAAACGTTAGGGAATTAAAATTTAAATGGGCTAATCTTATAGGACAGTAGTAAAACGTTTAATTTTTTTAACAAAATGTGGCCCTCATATGAAACCTCTTTGATAATTTCTGTAAAGTAGTTTTTATATAACACGAAAAAATAATTTTTACAATAATAAATTTCTCACTTAATTAAATACAATACTGAAAGGGAAATTATTGAAAACAGAAAAATACTTCACTTAAAAATATATGTTTAGTAGTAATAAATATTTGTAATTGTAGTTTACAAGACGGACAGAAATTTTCCCACTAGAAATTGTGTAGAATTACCATTGAGCGAATTGGCAGTAAAGCCATGGACTGCCCTATGTTGTATGTGCAGTGTACATCCTTGAGCCACGATGGTCTGTGGTCTTTAGGAATGTGGACATATAATGTACAAGGCAAGGCTGCGTTTTATGATGCTCCACAACATGTAGAGATGTAAGGGGTTTAATAAGAGGCTTCGCGACATGTGGAGACGGACAAAGGAGCTGAGGGAACAGCAGACTCTTTTATTGTGCTGCCCATGAATCTTTGGTACGGACGAAGTTCATTTTGTCAGCCACGAGCTCAAGGATTTTATGAACCCAAGGCATCTCAAGAATAAGTGTTAAATTTTTGCTACCAGCAAAGCTTATGGATCTAATCGACTGATCAAAAGGTTAGGTTAGGTTAGGTAGGTGCCTAACCTAAACTAACCTAACCTAAACTACAGGCGGGGAGACCGATTCGGAGTATTTATTTATTTATTGGATGGATAAGTTAATTAGTGGAAGATGAGAAAGAGGAAAGGAGGCTGGGGCAGCGCCTTAAGATTGGGAGGAAGAGAGGGAGGGAGGCTGTGAGTCGGGAGCCATGATCCAGACAATGGAGAGAGACATTAAGCATGTAGATAGGTAGGTAGGTAGGTATACCTAATAGATGCCTAATTAAAGAAATGCAATTCATTGGGATGCAAGAGAGACAGAGAGAGATATGTAGACAGGTATGCATATGCAAATAATGCCTAATTCAATTAAAGGCAATGCATGACGGAGAGAGGAAAGAAATGCAAATGACGTAGTACGTACGTAGCAATAATACTGATTTAAAAAAATGAATAATTTGAACCTGGGCATTGAGGGAGAGGAAGGAGAAATGAAAAGTAGACATAGCATTTAGGTATATAGGTACGCAGGTACACGTAATGCCTAATATATTTAAACAAAATTCAATGCAATGGAAATGAGTGAGTGTGAGCGAGAGAGATGTAGTTACATATGACGCGTAATGCCTTATTCAATTAAGTGCGAAGCAAATGATGGGGCACCTACGCAGTAGTATTATCGATTAAAAAATTTGAACATGGGCCTTGACAGAGAGAGAGTGCCGGGGAAAGGTGACGGTGCAGAGAGGTGGCTAATTCAATTAGGTGGCATAAGAGAAAGAAATGCAGGTACATAGAAAGGTGCGTGATGGCAAATTCAATTAAATACGATCAATTCGGCTCAGAGAGAGAGATAAAGAGAGAAAAGGAAAGAGAGACATGTACATAAGTAGGTGCGTAATCTAATAAGAATGCGCGACACGCGAGTGGAGTTAGTTGAGGATATGAAAGTCTCTTGTGCGCACAGTTGCAATTATCAATCGTATGTGCTTCTCTTGTCTCATATCATAAAATTGTATATATTTTCAGTTTATTTTTAGTCTGTTGTCAGTCCCCCATGGCCAGGATCGACGAAAATAAATGTTTCCGTGCTTCTCTTTCTGCTTTTACCACCACTGCCTGGATCTGCCTGGACTCTTTGCTCCCTCAAACTTATATTCTGCTTTGAGTTTTGTTCCTACTTTTCATTTAACAACTTTTGTATTCCACTTTGACTTTTGATTCTGTGATTTGCTCCCTCAAATTTATATTTTGCTTTGCGTTTTGTTTTAATTTATTCTTTCTCTACTTTCTTTAACTTTCAATTTTACGTCCTGCTCCTGTTTAAGTTTTACAAGTTCCCTAGTAATAATTCTTTTGTAAAAATAGTATTTTGGTTTAAGTAAAGTTAGTATTTATTAAAATATGTTGTGTATATTAAAATATTTTGGTGCAGGTTAGCCGACATGAGATTTTCTGCGTTTGTAGTGAGATGTATGGTGTAGACATATTAACACTAGCGTGAACGGCACTTTCTATGTATGCGTATGTAAGTGCCTTGTCCTGTTATGTAAAAGTAGTAAAAATAAAAACTCGAGCGTTTTGGCACTTTACCCACCAGAAGCAATGTGAATAGGGTTGCAAAACGTCCTCCTAAAATTTTAAAAACTTTCTTTGTTCCAAAACAAAATTTTATATTTAAAATTGATATTTTCATGTTAAAAATTATGGCGGATGTTATAGACGAAACAAAATGTTTGTTTTCGCAATAGAAAAAAATCACTTTTTTGCTTGCGGGGCAATTTGAAAATAGTTAGTGCCATTGTGTACCTCTGATTTTTAGAACCCATATTATTAAAAAACATTAGGCTTTTACGCGCAGCCAAGCGAGCAGTACAGCATGGTAGAAATGTCTTTGCCAATGTAGCAATATGTATTGGTACAATGTGTGTCCTTTCAAATAATAGTTGTTGAAACTTCTTGTTTACAGGGTATACTCGTTGTTGCTAGTGCAAACGTTCACGTAAATAACTGTCTCAGTATAACCTTATACAACCTAAATGTTTACAGAATTGCTATTGTTCTCACTGTTTTCTATACAAGTCGTTATACAAAAGGCAAAAAGTAAATATTTAATATAAGTGGTCTCTGCAGTAGTTTTCCTTTGCATGTCTACCAAATAACATGATTGGAAATGCAATGTGAGTCCTTGCTTTTAACGTTGCAAATAAATACAAACTTATAATTATTTTTTTTTGCTTTGTTTCGTGCCATCTAAATAAATATTTTAATGAAATAGAATTTGCCGCTGCAATTAAACTACAACTGCAGTATATTTATGCTACTAATATTAAATCTTAAGTATAAACATTCAAGTCTAGAACTCAATGTTTACATTTTATACATTTTATTTTACTTTTTAAATTTTTACTTAGTCAAATTCACACTTGCTCTAAGAACTCCGAGAAAGACGGACGTGTCCTTCTCTGTCTTTTTTTCTTTGTCTAAGTCTTTTTTTCCAATTTGGTTTTTGACTTGAACATACCGTTCGCGAATCTACCTTGCAGTTGTGGGTTTAGCGTGTCAGGGCTGTGTCGCTGAGGTTTATCATCTTCACCTTGGACAACTTTTGGTATTTGAGATAGCGTATATCCACATATCAAAGCTGTTTTAACATATTGTTGGAACTTACAAGTAGGAAAATTATGTAACTTCGGTAAAGAGGCAGTGTGGTTGCATACACATTGCTGCTTCACTGAATTCATTTAAGAATAATCGCGATCTCGTCCAGGCACGTTGACTACAGCTAATAGCACTATCAGCAACTGCTAGAACATCTCTGGTATTTTGTGAGTAGGTTAATTAGTCTCGCTTAATTACATGCAAGTTGGACTACGTGCTCGTATTTTGGGAATTTGTATAAATTCCACCAATGGCTTCGGCCCTTGATAAATACCAGTGCTATGGTCTAATTTAATTGTCAATTCTGAGCAATTCATAGGCATAGTCATAGTCACTAAATAGTTATACGCTTAGAGGTGTAATTAAAAGTTTGGTGCGAAAGTTTCTTTTTCTTGCTCACGCATAATTTATAACGAGTAAACACAGCAACTTTCATAAATAAAGACATGTTCATAGTAAGAAGGATCGTTTTGCAATGGGCTTATTTTTTATTGGCCTGAGCGGCATTTCAGTAACTTCATGTTGCTAGATCTCCTTCAAATACAATACAATAGTCAAATTCACAATATTAAATATTTTTATACGTTTGTTATAAACTATGAACAAAGTATTATTATATTCAACACACACGACTTGCTACTGCTTTTTTAAAATTAAATAGAGTACTAAACTTTAAATTTATTACAAGAACTTAGCATTATTTATGAGAGACATGACTAATACACACATTATTATTGCCGTAGGACACACTACAAAATTCACAATACTACAAATGTTTTATATTATTATGTCTTTAAAATTGCAAGTTGCAGTGTAGAACTTATATTTCCCCATTGCTTTTTTCTTCGTCTGCATTGCAGTATTCATCAAAGTTGTCAAACTCGTCGATGTCTGAATAAGTGACAGCAACATCAGAAGTAAAGTCAACTGGTGGTTCGGGTGAAAGTTTAATGCCTGCTACCGTGGTAGGAATAATTTCATCTGATTCGATTACTACACGCTCCGGTGCCGGCTGGACTTCTTTTGCTGGTTCTTGGTAATGCTTTTCCTGTGTAACTTCTTGGGCATTGAGTTGACAGGAACGTAATGTGAGATCTCGTGGTATCATTGCAGCAATCCGTGAATATGAACTTGTAAGATATTCCACAAGAGTTTTCATCTTCATGAGACTGAACGAAATTGTGCTACAACTATATATTGGCCACTTCTAAGCGTTGTTGTCAGATAAGTTGGAGATGATAAACATTTTAATCGCCTTAGTTTTGGTTTTAAATGAAAAGCGGACTTGAACAGAGCACAGAGTGTAAGGCGGGCTTTGCCAGTAAGTAAACTTCTTGGCTTGATTCCTAGGCTCCTTTGCCATCTGTGTATTTCTTTTGTTCTCAAAATACGGCAGATGGTCTTTAATATTTTTCCCTGGCAGCGGGTGGTTCTTTTTTTGCTTCAGCATGTCAATTGTCCACTCCACAACCTTGGGACTTTCGAACAGTATGAACGATACTTTTAAATCGTTGCAATGTCCAGAGTTTTGTCGGCGGAAAAGGTAAACGTATGTCTGGCAAAATTCGTCGTAAAAACCTTTTATTTCAATTTGAGCTTCAAATGTTGACGTTTCAAAAAAAGTTAAAGCTTCAAACGCCTCAAAAAATCTCCAGTCTTGAGCGGTCATGCTACTCGCATTATTGCTGGACAGATCTCTGCTGTTGTATTTGTCGTTTTCAGCTGACATTGCATTGATTGATTTATATTCAGAACTTTACTTTCCATGCCCATGGTTTCTTTCAAGTCTATTTAGTGCCACACGAATACTTTTTTTAATGGTTTGATATGACAACATTAAAAGTATGTTTCTTCCTTGGTTCAATTTGAAATTGACAGTGTTCTTGATATTGTTGCGATTGCTTTATTTTTTTCCTTGTTCCATGGTTGGGTAGTGCAGTTGACAGTAGTAATGGACCATTTTTTAACGGATTGCTAGGTACATGACTGACAAGGAAGGGTTAACACATGTGCGCCGATTTTCAACTTAAGATTGTGTGCGTTAGATAGACCTGTGGTAGTTAGCAAACGTACTACTAATCATTTTTTTCGCAGGCCACGTGGGTCGAGGTCATAGGTCATTTGCGAAAAAGCGACCATAGGGTTTACTAGTTTTTTGCATGTTAAATCCCATAAGAAAATTTCATTTTTTCATTTCGCGAAAAATTCTTTTAGTATTTAAATAAAGCTATAAACCTTAGAAAATGACTCTGTTGTGACTCTTGGAAATACAACACCTATGGGTCGTGCATTAATGACGTCATCGAAATATTATCATTTGTTGGACCCTATGATGCCCTTAGTTGTTAATTAGCTGAACCACGGCGTATCGAAATGCATAACACACTTACCTTTTCTGACTTATTTCTTAAAAACGGCCTCATTTGGCTTTTACGAGTTGATGCAACATTTAAAAATTTAGATTTTAGAAATAACTTATTTATGTGGCACATAAATTTTAGAACATTAACAAAACTTCAAACTTTTAAAATCTAAAATGTTTTAGGGATTCAAAAAGTAATTTTTTTGTCATCAAGACAAAGTAGTTGTATACTAGGATAATACATTTTATTACCCGGCTTCGTGGCTTAGGGGAGCTTGCTCTGTCCTAAATAATCCTCGGCTAATTCTTTTTTGAATGCGCCGGGGGAACCGCAGCCGGTAGTCAGTTTAGACCCTCTCGCATGAGAATGGTACAGTGGTAATACTTGGCTTGGGGAGGGGGGTTTGAGAGTTGTTTGAATGTTCAAGGTATATGAGTTTGCTTTCGTTTATCTGTATCAGTTTAATACTGATGGAGACAGAGGCGATAGCAAAAATAGACGACATGAGTCTGCTCAATGCCGAGCGTGAGCATGAACATAATATAATATGACAACTCAATATATCTTTCCAATCCATTCTGTAAGTAGCGGCTGTTACTTTCCCTCGTGGAGGATTGGAGGGCTAACTGGCGGGGTGTGCAAGCGGGCGTAAGTATTTCATTTAGTCAGAGCGTGATGAACTCTGCCTACTTGATCGATACCCAACCGCTCCTCCTCGCCCAAGAGCAATCTTGGGCGGAAAGTTGAAATAGCTCCTGAATAAGGATACTAAATAAATTATCGCCAAGTGGTCCGCAGCAAGTAGCGACTTATCCAAATACTACAAGTGTAGGTAATTAAAGTAAAGTAAAATACGTTGCGAAGCCCAATGCGATTTAGTATAATACTACTTCGCGGGAACTTCAAATCACACAGTAAAGTTGAGTGGGATATAACCTCTGGTTGAAAATCTCTAAACTCATACATACATACATACATAATACATTTTATTTAGGTGCATTCGTGTTTAAAACATATTTTTTATGTGCTGCAATTTTACTTCTGTGTAGGTTTTGCACGTTTTGCATTATAAATTATTTGTTTAATCTATTGTGTACAATTTTTTAGTACAAAATTGTATACCTAATTGTTTTTAAACTCTGTAAACATCTTTCACCCCAGGTTTGTGTGCATATATAATAAAATATTATGCATGCCAGCTTTTGCATACAGATTTATGCAAATAATTGCATTCAAAATTGCATGCAATCTTTGACTTTTAGTCTGAAATAGCACAGTAAATAAGTACAAGCAACAGAAATTTACCATAATTGTATGTTATGTACATTGTTCTGGAAAAACGTTTTGTGAAAATGCCGTTAATTCTTTGTTTTTTAGGTATTGCAAAGGATGAATTATCATCAGATTGACCTAGGTAGCTACGATTTTTAACATCGAATATTGATTTAGGCATCATTTTATTGGTTTAAAAAATAGTTGTCATGAGTATTGAAAATGTTGCGTTTGTTAAGGAAGTAAAAATAATATTCATCGAGTTTGTAACGCGTACAGGTTGGATAGAGGCTAAGGCGGTATTTAATAAGCAATAGGTCATTGGTTTAAGTACACAGATCGCAATAATAGTGCTGAATCCAACTACTTTTTCTGCGTAAAAAGTGCAAAATTTCTTCTGCACAATACATTGAGTAGGAAAAGCAGCTAATTTGAGCCACATGTAATTAAAATGTAATGGCTTTATTGTCAAGCTTCTCAGCGTAATAGCTGATTTCGACGAATGCACGGATATGGCTAGCTTACCCCGTACTAACACAGAGTCAAGAAAGCTTTAATAGTAGTAGTAACCAGTTACCACGCATGAGGAGAAGCAGGAGTTTAAGGATAATCTACTTTACAATAGACCCCCGAGTAGGAATCGAACCTACGCCCATCAGAAGAGAGCCTCGGCCTTTAGACCTCTGAATTACCTCGCCTCTCCGTGTGCATCCTGCAGACTATTTGTACACAATGTGTACTGCACATTAGTCTGCGCAGGAATAAGAGCCAATTCTCGCTACGAATTTTACGAATGAAAGGGCACACTATTTGTGCAGGAAACGAATGATATTACTTATATGCTTGATATTTGAGATTTCTCGCGTTGAATTTAGTCAATTACGCAATGGTTCAGCTAATAACAACCAGTGGCGTCATAGGGTCCAAATAATGATAATATTTCGATGACGTCATTAATAGATGTTGTATTGCCAAGAGTCACAACAGAGTCATTTTCTAACGTTTATAGCTTTATTTAAATGCTTAAAGAATTTTTTGCGAAATGAAAAAATGAAATTTTCTTATAGGATTTAACATGCAAAAAACTAGTGAACACGTGGTCCCCCCTATGGTCGCTTTTTCGCAAATGACCTATGACCTCGACCCACGTGGCCTGCGAAAAAAATGATTGGTGGTACATTTGCTAACTACCATAGGTCTATCTAACGCACACAATCTTAAGTTGAAAATCGGCGCACATGTGTTGACCCTTCCTTGTGAGAGAAATACAACTAAAGAACGTATAAAAACAGCTTCCACTCAACAATACAGATGGCGCCCTCTTAAGGTAATCGATTAAACGAGAACGAGGCCTGAAGGACAATGTTTTCAGATATAATTAGCAACACTGCAAATAGAAAGGCAAAGTATTCCCCCGGCGACCGTGTAAAAATTAGCCGAACAAAACTCTTGTTTGATAAAGGTACATGCAATACATACTAGTAAAGTTACAAACAAATCAGATATAAAGAGATACACTATAGGTTTTACATGCATGCGTCGTTTGCATTTCAAACAGAATATAGCTAATCGTACTCGGAGGAATTGTTCCTTGTAAAATCAGTAAACTTTGAGACTATACTCATAATCTACTACCTTGAAGATCTGAATAACACGCCTATAACAGGAGCATTCTATAGTAAAGAGCTGAGCCTAGCCTAATATTTGCTGCAATGGAGACTTCTGTATTCTTGCCTTTGTTTTCCAATGTCATACAACAGCAATTTTTGCAAAAAAGAAGACTAGACGGCCATTACTGCTCACGATAGACCGAGATCCTAAAGGTTCCGAGAATATATACGTGACAGTTACAAGTGACCAGCAAAATAGTGTATATACAGATAACACACCAGCAAGCTTTGTAGCTGTATTGCCATACCCTTTGGATCTGCAAAACTACGAAGTTAGACTTGTAAGCCTGAGGTATACTTTAAGCCCACAATATGCTATGATGAAACCTGTTCAGAGACCACCAGCACGTAACGTGCGAAACACAACCGCTGTTGAAATTGATGCAATTGGCAAATTATTTCCAAACTACAAACCAACTATCAAGACATTTGTCAACTTTCAAAAACAAGAAACGACCTTGTAAGATTTTATGAGTGGACTTATTACAAATTTAAGGCTGCATCAAGACACTGTGCCCTTTGACGTTGCACAGAAAGCACTAAGCTTGAATCCTGGCAATATACATATGCTACTCCAGAACCTGTCTCTATCAAATAGTGTCATCATTGAAATTCCGAAATCACCTTCATCATTTTTCAAGCAAAAACATCTAGATTTATGTCAAGAAACTATTATTCATATGCAAATGTACTTGAAAATGACATAGATGATTTCATAATGGGTGCAAACTTTAATTTTGGGGCTGAGAAAATTCAAAGTATGGAAAACATTAAACAGCTATACCAAGGCTTTGAGAACTTTTTAATGTTAAGAAAAGAGAACAACCACGGAGACTCTGATTTTTGCAAATTCTTCGAACGATTCAACGTTGAGATGAATGACCCAGAGCTTTTAATATACATTTAAAGATTGAATTTTCGTTTGGTGAAAGTAAAACAAAGTGCAAGCTTACATTTGCATGCAGTGAGAACAAGTATGTGGTTTTGCCTGAACCCATCGCATTGTGTTTAGGACTGCAGCAGCACGACAAGTTTTATAATGGCGTCTACGAATCCGAATTTGATTTAGATGAACAGTTATACAATGACATTGTGGACTATGAATATATGGACTTGCGACTATTCAAAAAATATGCAAACTTTATTCCAATGAAAGAACCAGAAGAACAAGATTTGGATCACGTGGTACATGAGATTAATCGATCTCTGTTGGCAAATTTGTGGGCTGATAAGCGAGAGGAAACGGAACACTATCCTGGTACTTAGTGCACAAGTAATTGTCGTGTATTAACATTTTGTCTTTATATTTTTTATAAATAACTTGAGCCAGAACATTCTGGTCGGTCTCTTTACGATAGTTGTTCCGAGAAAGCTGTAGAACATAAACAATACTGATTAATTGAAATTTGACAAATTTAAAACTGCATTTATACTTACCTAAAGCAGAAAATAAATAGGACTTAAAACTAATATTATTAATTTAATTGTAGTTCGCGTTATTTATATATAATATAAATTTATAGGCTGGAGGTTTTTTGGCTGTTTAAAAGGTGTTTTTGACATTTTATATAGTGCTCATTTCAGAAAAAAATGAGTTTTGTGGCAGTAGGTTTTATGGCAGTTAGGTTGCTAAACTGCCAGCTTGATTTGGCACATGACTTTAAAAAATTACAATTGAATGAAAGATAAATGAGTTGCGAAAACAAAAGATCAATGCAAAAAAAAAGTTGGAATATGATTATTGTTTAATAAGAGGTCTTTAATCTTCTGGAACTACTATTTTCTCTGTACACCATTCTATGAGATCACTTAAGTAGATAATTAAACTGCTGTATTTGCTTCTTTTTTTCTTAAAATAATAAAAAATCTTTTGCTTCCATTCAATTCTTTTGTAAAAATATCTTGTAAACTATCTTAACTTTATTGCCTAGCAAAGACGTTGTTTCTGATGATCGCTTTTGTTGACTGAAGATAGTCAACAGCTGAGTTTCCAAATACAGCGATATTAATATGTAACACATGTGGGCAGCCGTACCTTATTGGTCAGATATGACGTCCTAAATACTTCAAAGTAGCTTCAATATACCGAAATAAAGACAACTTCTATGATATTTGTTTGACACATCAGTATTAAAGATATCTCCTCTTTTCCCCCTGATGTTAAAGCATAGAACTGAGGTCGCCGATTTCGAGCGCTATCGTTTGAATAAGAAGGACAAGCGGGACCAGCTGGACGAGCTCGACGAGCTCGACAAGCGTGACGAGCAGGGCGAGCTCCCCACGTGTGGGCAGCGTGTAATTATACATGTATGCCGTGTATATGGATATATAGATGGTGTGATATATAAAAGCGGGGGCGTGCATAGAAAATGTAAATACACTTGTATAGAATGGGGAGGGTGGGGGTATTATTATTATTAATTATCAGGGGTCCAGTCTCTTGCGAGACTGACGCCGCCGAGGCCTTATTTATAATGGCCTATTGCAGACTCCCCCTATGAACATGAAAGACTAGATCAGCTTATGAGCCTACCCGTGGCATGCGAGAACGCCACTAGCTGGCCCACAGATGCTTGACCCAACAGTTCCAACGAGATAACACAGCCACCTAAGTAGAGGTTCCTCACTAATAAGAAGGCTGGACATGACGTTAGGAAGTGAATCGGAGTGTCATCCTCCTCCCCACAGTGCTGGCACCGTGGCGAGTCCAAAACTCCTATCTTCCAACCATGATAGCCCCACGCCCCATGCCCAGTAACTAACCCAACCAACCACCTCAGCTGGTCCCTGGGGTATCGTACCATTGACGCATTACCGTACAACGGTGCCGATATCCAGAGCTTCGCCTGTCTACACTTACGCAACCCAGTCCAATGTCTAGAGTGCTCACGTCTGGTCCACCCCGCAATAGCGCAGTGGACAGCGGAGATTGGGACCGGTAGAATTGGCCTAGGACCAAGCTGCCTAGCACAACTGCCATCATGCGAAGCCTTCGCAAGTCTATCCGCCTCCTCATTACCCCTAAACCCCGAATGAGCAGGGACCCAAACCAGCTCAACCTCACATCCTCTCTCAGCGAGACTGTTAAGGTACGAGTGGCAGTCACCCACAACACTCGAGGCAGTGTGAGGCCTGGATAGAGCACGCAAAGAGCTCTGACTGTCGCTGAATATCCTGACCGGGAGATCTCTGTGCTCATTCTCAAGCAGCCAGTGTGCTGCCAAAGAGATGCCAGAGATCTCACACTGGAACACGGAAGCATCAGCTCCTAGGTACACGGACATAGCCATCAGAGTACGTGTACCCCTTGGACATCGGTCCTCAATAACGACTCCACATCCAGGGTTATCACCATCCCGTGAGCCGTCTGTGTAGCATACAATTCCATAACCTTCAAGGGATAAATCCCTTACCCATTCAACCCGTGACCCAATTTCCACCCTGAACCTGCGGTCCTCTAGCGGCCGATATGCCCAGTCCACTGGCATGCGTAGAATTGGGTCGCACAGGCCCCATTTTTCGCAGATCACAGTATGACTACTGGGACCCCCAAACATCGGATTGATCGTCCACAATCCTCTAGTTTTCAGCCTATGCATTGATCTGACAGCCACTCCTTTAAGACAAATGTCTAAAGGAATAAGTCCGATTAGACATTCCATAGCCGCACTTGGCGTTGATCGAGGCGCACCAGTAATCATGAGACATGCCTGGTGCTGCACCCTATTCAACAAAATCACATACGAGCATTTCTCCAGTGCCGCGGACCATACCAC
Source organism: Dicyrtomina minuta (assembly GCA_949802685.1). Lineage (NCBI taxonomy): Eukaryota > Metazoa > Arthropoda > Collembola > Symphypleona > Dicyrtomidae > Dicyrtomina > Dicyrtomina minuta. Next base: position 87,324,995 of record OX461809.1, read on the forward strand.
AATCCCATACTCAATCACAGGTCGAATAAGTGACGAGTAGGCCCACCTTGCTACCTTTGGTGATAGCCCCCATTTCCTTCCAATCATACGCTTACATCGGACCATAGTCACCCCCGCTCTGCTGACAACCGACTTGCATTGTGGCATCCACGTGAGGTGCTTGTCCAATGTAACACCCAAATACCTTACCAAACGCCAGATTTCAAGATTCACACCCCTATAACTTAGAGCAGGGGGGCTAAACCTGGTATTCCTCGTGAACAAAATCAACTCAGTCTTCTCGGCGTTAAGGCGAAGTCCAACCTCCACACACCATTCACCAATGATATTAAGACCACTAGTGACCCGGTGTGCGAGTGTATGGAACACCTTGCCACCTTGAAGCACTCCAGTATCGTCCGCATATCCCTGTGACAAAGCGGATGACGCTTTCAGCCGAAGCCTTGATAAAAGGCCATCCATAACAAGGTTCCACAGAAGTGGTGAAATAACCCCACCCTGTGGGCAACCTCTCTCAACGTTACGATGTCTCGAACTACCTTTGACCTCTGACATAACCCGTCTATGTCTAAGACCAAAGTCAATCCATCTCTTTAACAAATAACACACACCAAACCTGTCCAGCGCCGCAACGATTGCATCAAACAAAACGTTGTTAAATGCCCCCTCAATATCAGCAAAGGCACCCAAAACCATCTGTCCGGACTCAAGAGCTCTCTCCACAAACGCCACAACCCTATGAATGGCGGCGTCTGTTGAGAGGCCCCTCAAGTACGCAAACTGATTGTTTGCCCTAAGCCTACCCTCCAACTCAGGAGTTCTAATGTGCCCATCCACCAATCTTTCAAGGACCTTCAGCAACACAGGTGCTAGCTGTATTGGCCTCCATGCAGAAACCTTGCTGTAATCCCCCTTACCTGGCTTTGGTAGGAAAACTACCTTTGCCACTCTCCAACACAGCGGTACAGTACCCAGTTCCAAGCAAGCTTGATACAGAGCTGCCAACCGCTCCACAATAACAGGTAGACTCCTTTGTACTAACACCGGTTGAATACCGTCCGAGCCCGCAGATTTATATGGCAGAAAACTCCATGCAGCAGTCTGCACTTTATCTACAGTCACAATTCCAGAACAGCCATGCGCACCAAGTGAGCACAGACTATGCTCTGGGGTATACAACTGCCCATTACCACAGCCAGGGAAGTGATGTCGTAGCAGGACATCCAGTGTCTCGTCCATCGATACAGTAAGACCATTGGTGACCGCATCAAAGACAGACACAGGCGTTCTACACACACTTCCCTCTATACTCCGCAGACACTTCACCGCGTCTCCAAACTTGCTTACCCCACTGCAAAACTCGGTCCATGACCTTCTTTTCGCACAGCGAACTGCCGACATGTAAGTATTACGGGCTGACTTATACTCAGCCCATATTACTGGGTCGCGTCTATGCCGACCAACTCTTTTATAAAGAGAGGCAGCACCATGACGCAAAGCTGTTACTCATTTCAGAAAAAAATGAGTTTTGTGGCAGTAGGTTTTATGGCAGTTAGGTTGCTAAACTGCCAGCTTGATTTGGCACATGACTTTAAAAAATTACAATTGAATGAAAGATAAATGAGTTGCGAAAACAAAAGATCAATGCAAAAAAAAAGTTGGAATATGATTATTGTTTAATAAGAGGTCTTTAATCTTCTGGAACTACTATTTTCTCTGTACACCATTCTATGAGATCACTTAAGTAGATAATTAAACTGCTGTATTTGCTTCTTTTTTTCTTAAAATAATAAAAAATCTTTTGCTTCCATTCAATTCTTTTGTAAAAATATCTTGTAAACTATCTTAACTTTATTGCCTAGCAAAGACGTTGTTTCTGATGATCGCTTTTGTTGACTGAAGATAGTCAACAGCTGAGTTTCCAAATACAGCGATATTAATATGTAACACATGTGGGCAGCCGTACCTTATTGGTCAGATATGACGTCCTAAATACTTCAAAGTAGCTTCAATATACCGAAATAAAGACAACTTCTATGATATTTGTTTGACACATCAGTATTAAAGATATCTCCTCTTTTCCCCCTGATGTTAAAGCATAGAACTGAGGTCGCCGATTTCGAGCGCTATCGTTTGAATAAGAAGGACAAGCGGGACCAGCTGGACGAGCTCGACGAGCTCGACAAGCGTGACGAGCAGGGCGAGCTCCCCACGTGTGGGCAGCGTGTAATTATACATGTATGCCGTGTATATGGATATATAGATGGTGTGATATATAAAAGCGGGGGCGTGCATAGAAAATGTAAATACACTTGTATAGAATGGGGAGGGTGGGGGTATATAGGTAAATGTATCTAGATGAGGGTGTGTGAGACAATGGATGGACCCGCCCACACCTGTTGCGTGGATATTCGACAGTCGGTGTGAGCCGAGGAGGATAGAGTGAAAAAAATTTAAAAAAATAAATATTAAAGAATAAGAAACATTAATGCTGTTGGTGGTGGTGGTGGTTGTGACAATGTAGGTAGCGGCGGTCACGGTTGGTCAGCGAGGCGAGGATTGAGCGTCGAGCATGCGAGTGCATTGATGCACGCTGTTTGCCTTTTCTGGTGTTGTTTTTGTTAAAATTGGCTACTCATGCATTGTACAAGTATTACGCAATATTGTTTATGATTGTATGATGCGAGACTTATATATAAATAAGAAATATGTGAAGTATATAAATAATGCAAATATTGAATTACGATCGAAAGTTAATAGTTTTATCTATTTTATCTGATTTATTCGAGTGTATTTATTGCTTGTATAAACATAATTAAGCCACATTATATATGATATACAAAAAACAAATTACAAATGAATTATCGCTTGACAGAATCAAGCTTTTTCGTCATTTTATCAACCACTGCTTTGAGTTAGGGGATCCTTAGCTCAATGTGACTGACATCCCAGTCGAGATACAGCTCCGACCTACCTTTGACGGGTTTCAGAAAATAAATACGCCAAATGCCGTTCCAGGAGAACCTATTTACACGAATAATAATAGATTGGGACTTGAAGCAATACGGGCTTGAATCACAAAAATTGGGATCTGACCGATCCATTAATGCAGCCACGGTGTCTCCCTTGAACATGCCTAGTAGATCCTAAAAATCTTTAAATTTTTCATAATCACTGCAAATTCGTTAAAAAAATCCTATAAAACCCACTGCTTCCAGTTGGGTAAATGCCACTCTATTTGGAGACCCCGTTTTGTTCTGTTTTGAAAAATGGAAATAATAAACCTTAAGGAGTCAAACCAGCTGAAGCGACACTTCATCTCTCCAACCATCGTAGTGTCCGCAGTATTAAAAAATCTTGGATCCGATGGCTTGATAATCGCAATAGACGCAGCTTCACCCCCGTCGTCTGCTTCGTCGTCTTCATCTTAATCGCCGCATCGACGAGTTTTCACTGCGCCAAATGGTGGCGGAGGTGGTGGTGGTCGTGCAGACAATAAAAGAGTCTCAAGAACTCGTTCGTTGATTGGTCTGGAATTGTTGCTTTCCACATCCCCCCTTCCAATCAGAGTCTGCTTGCAAGGGCGTTTTCTTAACGCTCGCGGAAACCGTAGCGCCCTTGCCACTATCCCCATTGTTGTCTGTAAAATGTAATTAGCGCTATGTCATCGCAAGTTTAGTCTTCCTTTTAACGACAACCGGCTCCTCGTTACAATCCTCACTGTCAGACGCCTTCTCCTACTTATCATTGTTAGATCCCGCTACTTCCTCCTCGTTATCGACAGTATCTTTGTTAGACACAGTTTCTAATCGGGCTGATGTATTCCGCGTTCGAAATTGCGTCCTTATTGCGTTACCATCAACAGCAGCTCCACTTCTAGCTGATACTAGATTCCCCGCTTCCTAGTCCTTTTCCAATCTTAAATGGGCTACAGAGCAGCCAGGCAAGTTCTTGGTTTCTGAAACCAGAACAAAATCAATTAGTAAATTCTTATTATATAATAAAATACACGCACAGACCCGAATATATTACCTTGGAAATGCAAAATCAATAACAAACTAAATACCAGTTAATGACTTACTGTTTTTCGGGGTTCTTAGAGTCGCCATTGTAAGACACTAGTTATTCGACTACAACAAACAAAGAGAATGAAAAGCAGTTTGTGATGTTTCAAACTATAATGAATGAAATCTTCTTTTTGCTTTGGGATTTTATACTACACAGGCGACACCATAAACTCCATTAAAGTTCAATGCTCGCGATGTTTTTTATTGACCCAACGTTGCTTAATGATCAAGTTTAATGTTACACCCTTAATTAGGCAAAGATGAGATTATTAAAATAACAAAAAAGACAATTAGTTGATATTTGACTTGATGAAATCTTTTTGTTTAAAACTTGTTGTTTCTAAAACGCATTTGCGCATATCCAGGAAATAAAAATCATTTAAAGAATAATGTAATTAGTGATATTCAATGACTAAAACCAAACAAGATTTTTTTCATTTTCATTATTGTTAGAAAACTGATATAAAAAACAACCAACTTTAGAAGCCACAATCAGATTTGTAATGGCTTGCTCGATTATTGCTGCTGCGTTTGAAACAAAAACAATTTTCAAGTCAGCATTAAAACTTTTGGCAAAGACAGCGACGTATTTGGCAAATATGTACATCCAGAATATAAATTAAAAACGTTTAAGACCTACAAGTCAGTACTGGTTATCGCACTCGAGTGCAAAACTTTAAATTGTCCATTTTTTAAAGCTTTTACAGTTACTAAGAAACTTAAAAGAGCAGTCTTGTTTGTCTAAAAAACTGTTTACACAATTTTTGAAGCATTTAAAATTCTACCAGGCAATAGTGTTGCAAAAAACGAGTGGTCCTCACCAAAAGTGTGCTTTTTTATTGATTTTATGGCTTTGATGACACTTAAAAGATGGTGGATCTGCGCAACTGAGACAGTCATTAGTAAAGGAGGAAGAACGAGAAGTAAAATAAAAGGAATTTGAATAGGATGTTGAGCCTTAACACACTGTGCCAGAAAAAAGACTTCTTGTATTATGCAGCCTAGTTGAAAACGACTTGTATGCCTCTCATTTACTACCGTTACTGCAAGCAGTCGATGTATCAAACAAGTACACCAATGAGACTGTTCACAGCTTTGTTCCTATTCTATTTGTGCCATTTCACAGACCACAACACTAAATAATAAGATTCAGTTTAGTCAATAAGTACTGTTTTCTGGTAAAATTTGATGCCAATACTCAAACTATAATTAAATTGCAGTTTCGACCTTGCAATTTTTAAGCAAATAACGTGCCGCCAAGTATAAAAAGCAAATACGTTAGAATTTGCCAGTTATTCTTATCTAACCTTTGAAGTAACAACATCGAACCTCTTGAAGAGCAAGTTCTAAAATTGTAATTATTGCAAACCAGTCTAAATGCATTAATAATTGTGCTATCATATACAGTATTGTTTAAAAATAATGCGTAGGATATTGTGCAAAAACATTTACGACACAAATTTGTGTGTAATTGACACCGAAATTGTTGTAGACAGCTTTCTGGGGAAAAACTGTATTCTTTAACCTATTTTTGTAAATAAAAATAACAACAACAAGATCCAAATGAAAACAAGCGATAAAAGTGTAGTAATTGAAACTGCAGAACCTGTCAAAACTTCATTAGGCGACTCAACAGTTGAACAAAATCAATGTCTTGTGCCATTAAAGCAACGTAGAACAACTAAACAAACATCCACTGTTATGTTAGTTATTTATTGCCGCACTTCTTGCATTAAACACGAAAGTACATTACGTAAACCACCAGCTCTAGGAAATCTGTGCGGACAGGGAAAAATGGTGTACAGGCGCACTTAAGCTAAAGGATCGCGGGGTAGTCGTGTTAAAAAGAAAACGCAAATTGAGGGTCGGTCAAAAACTTTAGTCTTTGGTGTTACACAAACTGTATCGAGCAGAAATTCCACCCAGACTGTGGTAGGGCGTAGGCGCAATATCAGCAAACAACGATAAGTTATAAGCCACTGTTTGCTGCAATTCGTGTTATTGAACATCCTAACTACTAGAAAAAAGTATCAAAAGTCTAATATCAGCTCCGCAAATCATGCAAACACAAGGTGTTTACGATAAACCGACAGTGTACAAGGGGTCGCAGAAGTCTATACAAAGCAACTTCAAACTTCTTCTGACTAATATGAGTGTTGCAGATGCACCCAAATATTACCGATAGTATCCAGTACTCAGTCCAAGGGACAATGAGAATCCTTTCATATTTGATGTACTGAAATTAATTGGAAAATACTACTACCTTGACAAATCCTACTTAAAACTCACTTGCCGTGTACTTTTTTGCGATGAAAAAAACGCGGCTACCGACGTGGTCGCCCTGTGCTCACTGCTGTTCTATGCCCTATTTAGTAACATGGAATTCTTTCCTACGAGCATAACCCGCCAACCCATAAGTGACATATTTCATAAGTTATTTTGTTTCAAAATGAGCGTCCAAAAAACTTAGAATAAAATATTTTTTTTGAAAAACAAAAAAGAACTTAAAATGATTTTTTAATCACGTTTTTTATTTTTTAAAAGAAAAGTTTTAAACATTTAGTATGAACAACTATTTTAAAATATTCTGAATTTAAAAATATAAACCTTGACATTTTGAAGGTTTAATTTTTTTAAATTTTATTGGCACCTTCCCTTCTTTAGTCAAAACTTTAAAAAAAAACATTTCAAAATTTTAAATTTATTTCTTTTTTGATTCGGAATATTTAATCTTAGCTAATCAAGAAGCTTTAGAGTACAAAACAAAATTGTACAGGACTGCAGAGTGGATGATCTACTGTTCGTGGAATGTATCGCCTATAGTTCTTATATTTGCGTGCAATTAGTATCTTATACCAAGATTTTATAAATTTATTGACTGTTCTATACTAATTAATAATAGAAAATTTAAAAAGTTTTCAAATATAATCCCTATGTTAAACAAGTGTTTTACACATAAGTTTAAGTTACTTTCTAATAAATTAAAAAAGGTTGTCCTGAGATTTGTAAAAATATGGTATGGTATCCCTAGGTTTAAGATATAACATTAGGAAGTGTACATAGGAATTAAATATCGTTTTCGTAAACCTTTTAAGTATTGCAATACATTTAAATATAAATCTTTGTCTATTCAATGTAAAAAACTCATTTTATTGTAACACATTAGTAATTTTATAAAATATACATTGTATGAAGTGTATATGTTTATTTCGTTTGTATAATAAAATAAGTCATAGGTTAAAGTTAAAAATAAATGGTAAATAGAATACACAGAGAATATACATTTTTTAATTTTCTAACTAAACTTGTATAAATTGTTTAGATAATAATAAAAATGTATAAAATTTAAAACATTTAAGTTACAGTAGCCAATTGTATAGGATAAGCTGTATGAATAATTAATTAGGTATGTATGTATGTATGTATGTATGTATGTATGTATGTATGTATGTATGTATGTATGTATGTTGATTTATTGCATATACGGGCCTAAGCCCACACACAAATCTGATTAATATTTTGGTTACATTAGTTTTGTTTAAGCAAAGTAATTGTTAGACCATCGTAGCGCATATAATATTTGTTCTTAAGATTTAACATGTTTGATGTAATACATTAGTTAACAATAATAAGTGATTAGTAATTAAAACCCTCATAGATATAATGCCAGACAGGGACCTCTCCGAGACCTTATTTCAGTAAAGTTAGAAGCGGTCTTGGCTGCCAGTTACTAAAGTCGGAATTCAGCCTACTGGTATTATATTTTCTAAGAATTTTTGATCACAATGTCTTGTAACAATGTTAACGTAATTTTATTTTGATTCACTAACCTAATATTACCTTCCGTATTTAACAATTTACATCTAGTTTAATACTAATCATTAGCAGTTGTATCTTCTAGTTTATTTTTTATTAATTGAACACAGTTTGCATAAAGCTGTACTTTAGAATTAAACACTAACAATTCCCTCCAAGATCAAATTTTCACAGTTTGTTACACTCTTTTTCACTCATGATCTTGGTTAAAAAGCTAGCTTTATTTGAACATGCTATAGGAAACTTTTTAGCGTATTTCTCAAAAATATTGTGTCCTTGTAGGTGTCAACTCTAATAGCTCCGACAACAGCTCATTTATCACTCGCAGGTTAAAGTACAGTTACTAATTTTAATAAATTATATTAGTTTATTTAACATAGACGCATTTGACAATTTTATTCTAGTTTTAACTAGTTAGATTATATCGTTTAGATTATAAGATCATTTCAGCAGTGCACCTTAGTCAGAGTTATTCTGTCACTAGTGTATCTGATGCCATCAGCTTCAAAAGAGTGACTTCTAACGTATTTAACAGTTTTGATTGAAGGGTCCCGTTTCTTTATCCAGTATTGATTTGTTACGTGCATGTAGATTTCTTGTTCTTTTTTACTTCGGCACTGTTGGATGTAGACTTGCGGTAAAGACTCCTTTAATTGAGACTTCTTTTGAAGCACCAAAGAAACTTCATCCTTTTCAGCTAACTGGACAAAAACAAGCGGCTGTTTGCCTTCAGTTTTGTTCACGATTCGTTTTGCCTTCACAATATGTGAGTAATTAAGATTAAGGGTGTCTATAATTACTGATTTGGCATCCTTGACTGGTGAGTAACTAACGAGTAGGCCTGTAATTAAAATTTCTTTACTATTGTTCGGTCTCTCAATTTCATTCACTTTTGACTAAACACTTTGAAGTCGTTTTTCTAACTCACTAAATTTTGCTTTTATAATATTGACTTTAATTTCTAGTCTTTTAGTAGCTTTATTCATCCTAGTTTCTAGTGATTTCCATTTTGATTCCATTTTAGTTTCCAAAGTTACTAGTCCTGAATATATTTCTTTCTTGAAGTCTTCAATCAAAGGTTTATTGTTCACGGTGATTTGTGTTGTTAGTTGTTGGCTGAGTTTTAATAGTTGCTAAGATAGTTGCTGAGAGAAGTAGGCGTCTAGCTGCTCTTGTCCACTTGGTACTGGGATTTTCTTTTTGTTTGGCATGATTTATATCTGTTTCATGATCTTGTATTCCTGATTTTTCTCTCGATCCTACCAAAATATACGTGTTGCTAGTATCTTAACACCTTGTACAAGAAAATATGATATTTGTGGGCCTTCGGCCTACGTATAAATGAGAAGGAACTTAGCTTTTTGTTTTAAAGTTGATTCTTGCTTTTTTGGGTTTATTTCTTCTCGTCCTAATTTTCTATGTATGTACTTCAATGAGTTTCCTCCGTCTGTTCAGCTTGCGGCGTGGTAGGATTTTGCGAATTTGTGAAAAACTAACTAGTTAAATTAAATTGATAAATTTTCAATCGAATTACACTTACTGACGTACTGTAATATTTGATTACGAGTTGAAAGTACACAGAAACTGTTATTTAACTGTTCAAAATTTGAAAAGTAAAATAAAATTTATGAAATACTTTGAGCCTACTGAAAATTTAGATGTTCGCGGCTTGCGTTCTCAATGGTCTTCTCATAATTAATTAATTATAACATGTTGTAAATATTCCTTAAATAACCTGGTTTTTCGTAATTTTTAACCAGTTGCTGTATGCACTGGACGATAGCAACATCAGATACCGTTTACTTTGAATTAATACACCCTTTTACTGCTATGCTGTGTGGCCCTTGTTTTTCTAGTAAAAGTACTCTGTATTTAGCAATCGTAAGACGCCGTGGGAAAATAATTGAGAATAATATTAATAAATTTGGTATATTAGTGTGCATACTGACCAACTAGTTTTCAATCACTGATTTCCTAGAAGATAAAGATAAAGCTTTAACATCTGATATCGATAATATAGTGTCATTGATTGGAGAATAAGACAACCCATGTCTTGTTGTTTTGGACGACCATTTAAATTTATAAAAACAAATCATAAGATTTGACAGTTAGTTAAGAAAATATTTACAGAATTGTCGCATTATATGGATCTCGGTGTAGTAATAATTTTGCAAAACGCATTTTTTGAGGGACTGAGAACCACTAGTTTAAGTCAAAATACCTAGTTCTCTTTGACGTGCCTAGTGACCGTTGCATAATTAACTAATTATCAAACCAAATTGCACCTAGTCGTATAACGTTTTTGCAAGAAGCATACGAGAAAGCAAGCAGTCTACGCCGACATAATTATTTGTTCTTGAACTTGCATCCACAGTGCACAAACCCACACATGTTTTTACGTAATGAAAGTCCTGTGAAGGGTACTGACATTTATGTATACAAATAAAACTCACCATGTCGGTGGAACTAAAGAAACCAAGTTGGTTTGAAATAAACTTTGAATATCTATTGCTACTTGCAAACGCAAATCCAAGAGAATATTCAACTTACATTGAATCTGCAACTGCTGATCTGGTTTATGTTATGGCAGTGTATATTTAATTTGGACAAGTGTTGTAAACATATTGAGTTGCGGTATTTAAACCAAGTAAAAACACTTGTAAAAACCTCAAAACATATCAGTCTAGATAACTTGGAGAAACTATAAATAGGAAATAAAAACCTTTTGAGCCGAATTCTAGCAACAAAATTTCACAAAGTTTACAATGGTAAAATCTGCCGTGTTACACAACTGTCCAATATAATTTGTGCTGATAAAATACACAATTTAAACAACTAATATAGCTATGGCTACTGTTATTAAAGCAATTAAACAAAAACTATACGCTGAGCTTATAAAGATTTGAGAAGAGCAAAAGGCTTTAAACGTTGCTAAGCAGAACAGCTGTATCCTAGAAAATAAAACTGAGTGTTTCAAAAACGTTTCTTTGCACGTTGCCGGAAACTACAAAGAACCAAAAGATAGTTCAACCTTTAGTAGTCCATCTGGCGTGAAAAAGTTAAAACAACTATTAGTTCAAGAGTTGCTTAGCTATAATCAAGAAATATATCAAGCTAGTATCAAAAATCCACAGCTTAATTCATTTTGCAACCGTAGATATTTATACGTGATAAATTGCAGCAATACAAGTGCATCTGAAAAAGATGAATCTTGATATATAAAAATAGAGCTGCCATTGATTATACAGTGTTAGTCCACCTTGTGAGCCACGAAACCTCACCAAACATTAATGATTAATTTACAAGGAAAAGGATTGCCTTTTAAGCAATAACAAACACCTTTTCGCAAGACAAACCGTCTTCTCCCAGCCCTGATAATAAACCATCTTGTGTTTTAAACCTAGTTTATTCAACAAGTTGATTCTTCAAGCTTTAAAATATATAGTAGAAAATTTAAATGCGCAAAACAGAATTATACTAGATGTAGTGGACATGCACAACCAAAACGAGGCAAAAGCGGTAATAAATACAACGTTTAACTTGATAAGTGTGTGCAAAATTCACCAATTCGTTTAATACGAGTAAATATGTATATAATACAGAAGATATGATGCGCATATACTGCATGTACGATTTAAAATCATTGCTAAATGTGCAATTTTATGTTTCTCTTTCTGCGCAGCCATCTACGTGTCGTTTATTCTGGTCCTACTTCTCTTTGTTTTCAAGATGGTTAAGATTTATCGTAATGGAAAACTATGGTCTCTGGTAAAATCAGAAGGGGTTAACCAGTAAAGGGTGGAAACCACCCAACACGGATTGACCTTAAGTACTGCCGCGGACTCATACAGGGGCCCTCACACTATTTTAAACACTCCTCCTGACATTAACGTTTGCATCATAAACCACCAGTCTCAAAGAACAGCATTAAATCGTACAAACAAGTATCAGTTCTTCAACAATACTCCTATGCAAACATGGATCAACCAGCCTTAGTACCAAACACGACAATTCAGTACTACCAACAACTAAACTACTCAACTGCTATCAGTAAAATAAAGTATATGTACGTATATCTTAGAGTTAGGTATTTGTAATATTACAATGTGTATTTCATTCCGTAGTTATTTTATTGTTTAATATACATTTGATTTTATAAATATTGTGTTTTTTGATTTCCAGAGTTTTAAATGTTTAATTACTAGATGTCCGTTCAAATGCAAAGTGTATGTGACGTAATAAGCTCATGTTGAGGATATTTATTACTGTCAAGATTGCAATCGATTCTGTTCTGACAAAACCCATTGCTTATTTCTAAATCCTGGCAAGCGTCTTGCACAATTTGACAACAGAAATCAAAATCTTACTGTCAATGAAACCAGTCGTTCAGAAGCAACTTACGGACTTAATACTACTACTAGCACTTACAATAGTTCCGCAGATCCTTCTCTTCCAACTTGTCGTTCGCCATTATTAGGTCTTGATGTATTTCAAGAGTTCTCAAGAGCTCATAAGCGACTAATTGTGATCTACATGCATCAACTAACTGAAAAAATTGAAGCCATAACATATTTTCACTGAACTATACGAGTATATTGTAAAGTTGTTAACTTAAAACTTAGTTGTACGTACTAGTATTAGGGTGCAACTTATAATAGCAGTAGCATTTGATTTAGAAACTATAGCAAAAAACGAAACAAAAACACAAAAACAAATCCGGCGCTTAGCGCCGGATTTGTCGACCGGGGGCGGGCCCGAAGTAGATGCTGAGCTTCAACAAAGTTGCAAGGCCATATATGTTACGCTTAAAGATAATATAAAATTTATGAAAGCTCCTCCACAATAATTAGGACATATACGAATAAGCGTAGCATGTAGTTAAATATAGCTGAAAATGTTTTATGAATTGCACCACTCACAAATGATTTCATTTATGAAGGCTTCCCATCAATAAGCCATATATTAAAGTACGTGGCATGTGGTTAAACTAGTGAGATCCCATGTCAAATATATCCGATTCCTTAATTCTTGAACTAATGACAAATGGGATTTCTGAAGTGGTAATTTTTAAATAACGTCATATATGGACAATACGGATATTAGTATGATCCTATGTTAAATAAATCCGATTGCTTAATTATTGAACAAATGAGAAAGAGGATCTCTAAAGTAGTGATTTTTAAATAACGTTATTTATGAGCGATCCCCGTATGCATACTAGTAAAATCCTATGTCAAATATATCCGATTACTTAATTCTTAAACTGATGATAAAGAGGATTTTTAATGTAGTGATTTTTAAATAACGTCATTTATGGACGATCCCCGTATGCATACTAGTAGAATCCTATGTCAAATATATCTGATTACTTTATTCTTAAACAATTGATAAAAAGGATCTCTAAAATAGTAATTCTTGAATAACGTCATTTATGAACGATCCTTGTATGCATACTAGTAAGATCCTTTGTCAAATATATCCGATTACTTAATTCTTGAACTAATGATAAAGGGGATTTCTAATGTAGTGATTTTTAATAACGTCATTTATGGACGATCCCTGTATGCATACTAGTAGGATCCCATGTTAAATATATCTGATTACTTGATTCTTAAACAATTGACAAAGAGGATCTCTAAAATAGTGATTTTTAATAACGTCATTTATGAACGATCCTTGTATGCATACTAGTAAGATCCCATGTCAAATATATCCGATTACCTAATTATTGATTTAATGACAAAGAGGATCTCTAAAATGGTAATGTTTTAATAACGTCATTTACGTACGATCCCCGTATGCATATTAGTATGATCCCATGTTAAATTTATCTGATTACTTAATTTTTAAGCTAACGACAAAGGGGATCTCTAAAGTAGTTATTTTTATATAACGTCATTTATGGACGATCCCTGTATGCATAGTAGTAAGATCCTATGTTAAATATATCCAATTAATTAATTCTTGAACTAATGACAAAGGGGATTTCTAAAGTAGTAATTTCGGGTTCTTGAAACTATGATCGCATTTCTGAGAGTATAAAAATTATTTCATTCCATGTAGTTCAAAAATGTGACCTGTGGCGTCGGACAACGGAATGGAAGACAGGCAGAGAAAAAGGGGGACCGCGGACAAAACCATTTTATTAAATGCTCTATGAGCTAAAGCTCAGCATCTAAAAAGCATAATTTCAGTGTCTAGTAATTATAATATATTAGATAAAGACGAAATTAAAAACTTTATATTTAATAGTGCCAGTAAAGTTATACAATAAATATACGAATTCAATAAGCATGGTACTGGTTAGACACTTCAGCAAATAGAACCTATTCAATTTACAGGAGTTTTAAACTCATTTACAAATGCTGAAACAAAAGGATATATTAAATTACAAAAACTAAGTTATAAGAGAAACGGATATTTAAATATTAAAATTAAATTCGATGACTGCTTTAAATTATGTGTTACTGCTCACAGATACCGCAATAAACTCTCAGCTCGGTATGAAGTTAATAGGCAGCAGGCTAAATAAAATGCTATTCGCTACGCCAAACTGAAACTAGAAAGTCCCTACCAGTATATTCCTTATTTTTTGTAATTTGATTTTACAGATATTAATTTTCTTATGCAAATTAGCGAGTATTTGAGTAATTTTGAAATTAAAACAAGTCTCGGTATAAGTAGATGAAGTCATGGCAGGGACTTAATCGTTTCTATAATTATGATGTAACTCAAGTGTAATTTATTTTTAATTTATAATCAAGAAAAAATGGCAAGACCAACTTGTACCATTTAGTTCTTATCACTGACCTTGACAAATTTAAATGAAATAGACGTAGGGTAAGAGTGTCTAATTGTGGCCGGGTTCATAAAAGCTAAACTTTCAAAAATCATAACTTCCGAACCAAACTTCGCACAGAAACATTTTATGCACATAATTGTTGGCTGAATCTCGCTTAATTCGAGTAAAAATAATCGTTAATGAAAATCATAGCGTTTTCAAGATACAATAAGATATGTTCAAAAATCAAGATTTAAAAAAATTGTATAAAGTGCCCTAATTGTGGCCGGGTGGGTCCTTATTGTGGCCACCCTTAAAATTTTTGTATTTCAATTGAATTTAAGCACCCATTATGTTAAAGCAGTAATAGCTGATCATTTTCAAAGAAAACTGCACAACTTGCATCCATGTGCAGCAACCAGCGTATCTCCATTTCTCATGCTTAAGCTGTGGATCATCTGGAGATTATTGCAAGTCTCAGTTAGCTAACATTTACATCCTTCGATCTTTCTGACGTTCTTTCTAACACGCACACTATTAACTTGATTGTTTAATGCGTAAAAATGACGAGTTTTCTTTCTATAATCCCAGATTCTGTAAATGAAGTCATTATTTACACTGTGGGCGGCTCGTAGAATCTCTCCGTTTGCTACAATGCTTAACTAGATAGGTTGATCGATCCTTTTGAAAATTTCTAAAATTGCCGTGGAATCGCTTGGGAATGATGAGAATCCAACCGAAATTGTTTTTTGTTTCTTATTATTCCTAATCTTTATGTTCGATGGAAGAAACCGTGTAATTTATTAAGTTTAGACCCGGCCACAATTAGGAACCTATAGTAGCCACAATTACGGCACTTCGATGATAGCTGTGAGTTTTAGTTTTTTCATTTTTAGCTGCAACCTTGAAAATGAAAATCTCAATCTAATGACATAGATTACTTACTTATAATAAGTGTTAACTACCACTAAAAAATTGCACTTGAAATGTTAACTGTTGTGGTCGTAAATCAAATTAGAACAGGACGGATATAAATGCGAAAAATCAGAAAATCAAGCTGTCGGACTTGTCGATTTTACTGAGTGCCAGTGGTTTAAATTTCGCGCCTTAAAATTTGAATGTAGATAGAACATGTTAGTATCTCTCTATGCCCTTTGACTTTTTGCTACTGTTGTGACGGCCTTGTCAAATAGAGCAGGGGCCACAATAAGAGGGTGGCCACTATTAGGCACTCTCACCCTACTCATAAACCTTTTTATTGCAAATTTTGTTTTAGGTTTTTTAACACTGAACTGCATTTATTACAGCACAATTAGAACTGTTAAGTTCGTAAAAAAAGAAAAATCATTTTTCCTGAACTATGCGAACGAGTCAAGCTCGCCAAACCATGGCAAACACCGCCGTACTCCTTTGTCATTGTTTATAAGTTCTTTACGTTTGCAAATCCTATTCAAGATTTTAAACTTGCAAAACATAAAACAAAGTATACAACAGAAATTACACCTGCAGCTCATTTATTTATTATTATAAGGCGTATAAAAGATAAAGACAACGTAGTTTCCATAAAGTATTTTGATAAAAAAGATGTAGTAAAAAAATTTTCACACGTATATTTTAGTCGGCAAACAGATAACTGACAAATATTAGAGAAACAAATAACAAGGTATACCCTACCAAAAGTAAAAGAGCAGAGTTTGAACAAGCCACGCACTGCCACTTGTCTGAGTGCGAATTCAGCGAGAAAACAAAGACTTTTCATCATACCGACGACCCTGATTATTTTGAGTTTACCTAATGCAGCCGCTGTAGCCTTAGAATTAAATCCAAGCCCAAGTTCCTACTAACTTCGCATTCAAGGTTCTTTCGATTATCACTTTTGAATAATGCAATTTAAACAATTTTCTTTTCTTCCAAAAACATAAAAGTGGTTGCAAATTCCGTAAAAGAATTTATTTTAATAACAGTTACTGCAAAAGGTACATGGCTTTCTAAATAACATTACGATTATCCTGCAAAAAATACAAAAAACCCCTACTATACTGGCAAATCTATTTCTTTAAAAGTTAAGGTACGTTTCATAGATGCCAATTTTTTTTGACTAAAAAGGAAATGGTTTTACATAATACGCGCCAATTTCAAAAAGTCATATCTACAAAAATCAGGCTACTTTTAAATAGTAGGGATCCAAAGTAACTCCATTGCATTTTGCTTTGTTTGGTCACAGTAGCTTGCCAAAGCTTAAAAAAATTCAAATTTTGATATTTTGCCGCCCTGTAACTTCTGCAGTTCTCATTTGATTTTGACGAAATTTAGTTTTTTCTAACGTTTAGACTTTTTTTTACAAATTTATTTCAGGATTTTTCAAAATTCGAAAATTTTCATTTTTTCGAAAAAATTAGTCGATAAATTTAGGCCTTAAAAATAATGCTTTTTAAAAAATTTGTCGAGAAAATGAAAATTTTAGAATTTTGTAAAATCCTGAAATAAATTTGTATAAAAGAGTCTAAACGTTAGCAAAAACCAAATTTCGTCAAAATCAAATGAGAACTGCAGAAGTTACAGGGCGGCAAAATATCAAAATTTGAATTTTTTTAAGCTTTGGCAAGCTACTGTGACCAAACAAAGCAAAATGCAATGGAGTTAATTTGGACCCCCACAATTTAAAAGTAGCCTGATTTATATAAATATGACTTTTTGAAATTGGCGCGTACCATGTAAAACCATTCCCTTGTAAGATATTTTTGCACTTGTAGATTCTTTTAACGCAAAAACTTCTTAGTCACTTAAAATATTACAGCAGGGTTTATTTATATTTAACCTATAAAAAGCCATGATTCTTTTGCAAAGAAACTTAAGTCTTAAAACCGTGCCAAGACGATGTTGTTTTATTAAAAAAAACCTCATAATACTTTATTTCAGAAAATCTTTACTTGATGATTTGCCAATACCAGAGTAAATAGGAGCTTTTTGAAAACATCTGTGCAAACTTATATTTATTTTCATTAGTTAATAATATTTTACTTGTTTTTAATTACAGTATCACTTGCAGAAGTTTGGCAAAACGTTTGAAAATTTGAAATAGTGACATAAAAAATAGCTCCTACTTATGCTGTGACTTTTCCAAGCTTCTCATGGGAATGCTTTTTAAAGCAATCAAAAGCTAAAATAGATTGCTTGGGAGGTTACAGGGAATTTGGCATCGCAAAAAATTAAATTAAGAAGGTCGATGTATATTTGCAAATAAACATATGAATGCAAATCACGACCGTTGTCCAGGTGGGTTAGACACATCACAGCCACGACGACAGATACTCTCACTAAACATCAATAGTTTATACCCCACAGTATGAAGTCACTAATGCCAGTGTTTGATTACGAGTACATAGAAACAAAATATTTTTTAAACATTGACTGGACTGACATCGAATTAGGAAGTACAGACAGAAGGTATAGGTATGTACTTGTTTGTGACTTGCACCACCTAGAGCATTTACACACACGAGACCCAAACTAGCCTCTTGCCATAGAACAAAATGTAATGAAGCTCGAAGAAATTCCTAGCCAGTTCAATTTAAAACACCGCCAAAACGCTTCAACTAGGCATTTAATATCCCGCTTAAGACTTATTCTAACCCTTTATGATAAATCCAATTACACATTTCATTTCAAAGAATCGCGCTACTATCTTGCGAAAGGAATGGTACTTTTAAAAATACACTGTAGTGTAAGATTAGGGACACAATATTACTTTAAATCCTATATGGATGCAAACTTAGAAATACAAAAACAAGCAAAGACCCCCTTTGAAACCAAATTACTTAAATTCTATTTCAATTTTTTATATAGTAATACTTTTAAAAAGTTAAGGATTTCCTAGAAACCAGTATTTGCATCAGTACTGCACATGCTAAAAAAATACTTGCGCTACTACGATGTAAAAATTTTGATGGTCGGTCTGATTGTTTAGGTATTATTACACAATATTTACAGAATTATCGTGCAAATAATTTGTCACTCACAGGTCTAGCCATTTAAGCCAATGCAAAATTTTACTTTTATGAAAAGTTTGATATGCTGTGTTGATTATTCCAGAATAGAGTTTACTTAATTTACTTAGATACTGATGTATGCAAGTAGGATATATTAAACCTCTTAAATACTCTGTGGAATAATATTGTTTTTACACGTGCAGAATTTGATTTTATCAAAATTTCCCCGAATCATGAGTTTTTTAAGCAGTACAAAAGTTAATATCTAGACTTTTATCTTTTAAATAAATACAAGAGTGGTAAAATAAGAACACAGAGCTAAGATGTATTAGTATTAATTATACTTAAACCTAGAATGTATAGTATGTTATATTTGAATTGTAGTGAACAACAGAAATGCCGAGGTGTTCCGGCTTTTGCGTTACGTCAATGCAGGCACGACAAGTATAAACAAATGCTAGAAACAAACAAGGCTTGAAATACAATTGTAAATTCTATGCGATCTGTACATCATGACATGTACGTATTGAGTGTAAATAGATTAGCAATTAACACATAAGATATATCAAGGGTATTTTTATACCCTAAAAATTGTAATTTTAGTGTTCCCTTTGACCATAAAGATTTGTTAAATAGGTAAAAATATTATTTTGTAATTGTTGTATATTTATAGTATTAAATTGATGTAACCAAGATGTTTAATGTACATATAGTATAGAAGATATAGCATTTAATAAATAAATGTTCTGTATTAGTAAGACCTATATATAATTGTGTGTATATATGTAACCTACATGTCTAATTTAAACCTTATTTGTGAACTAAATATTGATCAATACTAAGCTCTAGCTTGTACAATGTGTATATATTTATAGTATAGTGTAAATGTATCTTAGATATTTAATGTATTTACAAATGTTAAGTATACTGTTAAATAATTATAATTTATGTATTTGTAAGACTTGTATATTTAAATTGTGTAAATATGTGGCCTAGTTGTGTAATGTGAACATTACTTATAACCTACATTTATTTAATAAATATTAAGCTCTAGCTTGTAAGAGGTGTATATATTAATAGTATAGTGCAGATGTATCTTGGATATTTAATGTATTTACAAATGTTAAGTATACTGTTAAATAATTATAGGTTCTGTATTTGTAAGACTTGTATATTTAAATTGTGTAAATATGTGGCCTAGTTGTGTAATGTGAACATTACTTATGACCTACATTTATTTAATAAATACTAAGCTCTAGCTTGTAAGAAGTGTATATATTTATTGTATAGTGTAGATGTAACCTAGATATTTAATGTATATACAAATGTTAAGTATACCGTTAAATAATTCAGTGTTTTGTATTTTTAAGACTTGTATATTTCAACTATGTAAATCTGTAACTTAGTTGTTTAATGTAAACATTACTTATGACCTACCTTGATTTATTAAATACTAAGCTCTAGCTTGTAAGAAGTCTATATACACAATGTATAGTGTAGATGTAACCTAGATATCAAATGTATACAGTGTCTTCCGATAAAATAAGGACACATTGCTTTTCGTGGTTCATTCCCACCCCCCCCCCCCCCCGCACAGGGCTACTGGGATGAGATTTGTTTTTAAATGTTAAATAGTTATTTTGTATACTTAAACTTTAGTTGACCTTTAGGAGTCACGTAGTTCTCTTGAATTAATTAAAAGCTGAACACGGCTGTCCTGATAAAATAGGGACACTTTCCAGTGATCTTCATTAACACCACTATAACTTCAGACCTAGCTAGCGTAAAAATGTCAAATTTAGTTTAGTTACTCCAGGGTACATTAGGTATGACTAGAAACATTAACTTTTATTATAGGATTTATGGGGTTTCACTGGCACTAGAGAAAACGAGCTCTCGCCGTAAAAATCGTTTACGATACAATTCATATAGAAAAACGTGTCTGGCTGCACTAAAACATCTAGTATATGCGTAATTCTCAACTGATTCTGATAAATAAACGCGAAGCTCAAACCTTATAAAATTGCCTACAAAACAACATATCAATTGTGTATGGGGTCAACTGGGTCACGCGGCGCACTTTTATGAACACGGTTTTGCATTTCATGAACAACATGCACACTGCTAGCATAGCGTCGGGGCAACGCATCAGTGTAACCCATGTTCCTTAGAGTGCACAGCGTGTGATCAGTTGACCCCATACACAAGTGGTATGTTGTTTTGTAGGCAATTTTATGAGGTTTGAGTCCCGCGTTTATTTATCGAAATCGGGTGAGAATTACGCATATACTGCATGTTGTAGTTAAGCAAAACACTTATTCCCATATGATTCCTATAGTAAAAAATTTGAACGGTGGGGGCTTGTTTTCTTCAGTACCACTGCTGTGATAAAAGTAAATGTTTCTAGTCATACGTTATGTATCTGGGAGTGACCAGGCTAAATTTGACATTGTTTTGCTAGCTAGGTCAGAAGTTATGGTGATGTAAATAAAGGAAACCTAAAAATAGATTTGGAATTGTAAGTTGTAAAACGAAAAGATATAGGATATCTTCACTACTGTAGTTGGCAAGAGTACCTAATAATCATAAATCCTTTTAAATAAAGCAAAATGTTTTAATCCACTGCGCTTGCATATGTCGCGTGGGCTTCTTTGTTTTTCTTGAGTAAAACAAAATATAATCTAGTCATACGTTATGTATCTGGGAGTGACCAGGCTTTTGACATTGTTTTCAAGTCATAATCTCTTTTAGGCACTATGTTAAATTCTTCAATACTGACTTACTGTTCAACTAATTTACAAAATCATCGAGTTGGGTCAATCTATTGTAATTTAGGCATTGAACTACTTATGTAGCAAATGCAATCTACTTTTGTAGCAATAATGTAGCAACCTTGTACTATTTATGTTTATGTACATTTAAATCGGAAACTTATAATAAAAACACCAATATTATAAATCATAATAATTATTATTATTTTAATTTATTATTATTATCGGTAAGTTATAGAATTTAAATGAATGAATTGGCATTTCCTGTAAAGATCTTAAAGTATGGAAGTAATATTGATTATCTTAGTAGCTTTATTAGTTTTAAAAAGTCAACTAGAATTACTAGAGCGAGTGATAAATACGCTCTTGATAGTGTATGTTTGAAACCCATTGTTAGACATATTGAAGTTAACTTGGGCTAAAATAGTTCGTGAACTAAAAAAGTTCAATGAAGGTGTAAAAATCCAAGCTCAACGAAGCGCGATGAAGCTCAAAAGATTTTTACCCAAGCTCAACGAAGCGGGACGAAGCGCGATGAAGCACAATCGAGCTTTGGTCCCTGAAAGTTTTTGGGGGTGGTAAATTTTTTTAACATTAGCGAGCCCAGTAATATATTTTTGATACTTGTGCATTCAAATTCAAAGTACCTATGTGCTTAAGCTTCAAATGTACCATGTTGACAAGTAATGAAAAGTACTGGAACTGGAAATAGTGGAAATACCAAATACCAACTTTTGCCTCGCTTCTCGCATTTGCCTACTAGTTACTATTACTTATTAACTTATTACTATTCCGCAATTCTTGATTATTTTATTAAATACTATGGATTATATATTATAATTAATTCTAATAAATTTATATTTCGTATTCCAGTTCCAATTAAATGAACTACTGCTAATTGGATTATAATAATATTATATATTATATTTCGTAATCCAATTTTATCTACTTCTACTATTTACTAATTTTACTTCTAATAAAATACTATAATTATATCATATTAGGATATAATAGATTGTCTAGTTAATTATATAAAATATTATTAAATTAATAAATAATGAATATTTTGTGAATAAAAGATATATTATTACAAATAATTACAATAAAAATAAACAAATTAATAATAACTATATATCAACACAATTATGACATAGAACGAACCGTATGCCCTATTTTTAATCCTTGGTTATTTTAATGAAGTAAAAACTCCACACTTTGCTATATTGTATTGTGTAATACAATACAAGCACCTGTGATATATACATAATCATTCACATTCATAATAATATACGCTATACAGTATTAGGTACTATAACTATACAGTAGTTTGAACTTCCAAATTCCAAACAACGCCCCCAAAAAATTTGTGTGTATACCTGGCACTTAGACGTAAACCAAAGAATCAAGGTTGCAAGTATGGGTATACACACGGTACTGTAGAATTGGCTGACTATTGTAACTTCTGTTTTTGCCTTATGACTAGATGTATCAACTATTAGGTACTAAACAACTAGATACAAGTATTTATTTAGGCTTACGTAACTAAGTGACTTGCACACTTACAACTAATACCACAACTACCACAACCACAACCGAAGTAACCCAACCCAATTAAGTTTGCATTCAGCATTACACAGTTAATTACCATTCAACTTTTAAACAATAGTAAAACGTCCAAATATTTCAAATCTAAAATCTAACAACAATTCTGAAAAACAGTTATACTGTTTCTAATTCAGATTGGTAATTCCAATTGCGATTATTATTAAAGCACTATTTTTAGTAAGAGATAAGCAATTAAAATTACTTTAATTAGATATTTTTAAACACAGTAGACCCATATTTGTTTGATTTCCAAATCATACTTTTTCCAAACTTTGGGTTAAAACACTCGAAACTATGTCAGATTTTTCAACCTTACCATTTGGACATTGAATTTGGTAGCACTAAATAGTAATGGTACATTAATAAGTAACTCAAACAAATGCATATATCGAAATAAACAAGACCAATTTCAATTTTCAAAGAAAGTTGAGCTAAGCTACTGAAAATATGAAGGATACAAAACAAAAAGTTTCCCTTTCTTCATCAGTATTACAACATTTTTAAACACCATCTAACAACGGAGCGATCCGGACCGTTCTCAAATCTACATCTTAAGCTAAACCTATATTAGAATTAGCTGACATGAAATAACCAACGCTCAAAACACACTGCAAAAAAAATTGTACCACCATTCAGTAATACTACCATGACGTAGTACCTTTCAGTAGTACGACCATTCAGTTGTACTACCATTTAGTACTACTGTCATTTAGTAGTACTACTATTTAGTAGTACTTCCATGCAGCAGTACTACCATTTAGTAGTACTACCATTCAGTACTATTACCATTTAGTAGTACTACCATTCAGTACTATTACCATTTAGTAGTACCACCATTCAGTACTACCACCATTTAGTAGTACTACTATTCAGTAGTACTACTATTCAGCAGTGCTTCTATACAAAAGCACAACGATTCAGTAGTAATACCATTTAGTTGTACTACTATTCCGTTTTACTACCATTTAGTAGTACTAATATTCAGTGGTACTACTGTTAAGCAGTACTACCATTTAACAGTACTTGCATTCTGCAGTGCTACTATTTAAAAGTTCCACCACTCAGTACTGCTTGGATTAAGTAGTACTACCATTTAGTACGACTACCATTCGGTGGTACTACTATTCAGCAGTACTAGCATTTAGTAGTAATTCTATGCAGCAGTACCACTACTTACTAGTAATACGATTCAGTACTACTACATTTCAGTAGTACAACCATTTAGAAGTATTACCATTTAGCAGTTCTACAATACTTTAGCACTACGATTCAGAGGTACTTCCATTAAGTAGTTCCACCATTTAGTAGCACCACCATTCAGCAGTACTACTAGTCAGTAGTACTTCCATGCAGCAGTAGTACTATTTGGTAGTACTACAATGCAGTACTAGTACTATTTATTAGTTTTGCATAATAACTCGTCGTTGGTTTGTTTCGCATTTTTTGGTACGGTTGTAGAGTTTGTGCGTTGCGTCTTTGAGAAGCCTTAGCCTGGAAACGGACCCTGTGTTTTTGCCTTATTTAAGATTTTGCGTTTCGGCAGTCTCCGTTTTTTGGGGTTGTCTTTCTCATATCTCCATTTCTAAGCGTTTATTTGTACTCCTTGCGTCATTTTGCGTTTAATAGTTGTATTTACCTTTTTCTGCGTCCAGTGGTTCGGGTCTTACGCCTCGATATGTGCTCTATAACAGTGACCTATTATATAGATAATATTAAAATATATTTATACTTTGTATTTTAATTAAATCTACTTTTACGTATTCGATTAAATTAATATTTATTATATTTTGTAATCTAATTTCATCTACTTCTACCAATTACTAATTCTACTTCTACTGTACCACGATTACTATATCAGGATATAATAGATTGAGCAGTTGACCATATAAAATTAGTATGTTATAGTATGCATAATAATATTCTAATATAATATACACCAAACGTAAGCCCTACCCAAACCAAACCCTTTCCGTATTATTACTTAAATACTTTTTAAAGTCTCAAAGTAAAGTTTAGTAAAGTACATTGCACGATATATTTATATATATATAATATACAATATATTTATATACACTAAATATGTACTATTAAACTAATCAAATAATCGTCTAATCTTAAATTGAATAAATATAATTCAAAAGAGAATAGTATGCACACTAATATTTTAATATATTATACACTATAACCCTTTTCATATCAATACTTGTTAAAGCCTTAAAGTAAAGTACATTGCACGACAAAAAATTTTACCTATCGTCGGGGGTCGACATAGTCGGCAGGTGGAAAAAAGATAAAAGTGGAAAACTGAAGCTCAACGAAGCGCGATGAAGCTCAACGAAGCTCAAAAGATTTTTACCCAAGCTGGACGAAGCGCGATGAAGCGCGTTTGAGCTTACGATTTTTGTAAAAAAGTTCATTTTGTGAAAAACGAGCTTCATGCCACAAAGGGAACTTCTGTCTAACAATGTTGAAACCTGAAACTTTTAGGAATTCGCTACTGTGTAGAATATAGAATAGTACGCGGCTGGAATTTGTGGCCTAAATCTGTTAAAAGTTTTGAATCTGATGATGGAACTGAATGTCATGTTGGTATGTTTCAATCAAATATATGTACTAATTTTGAAGAATTCCTTGGTTTGTGATTTCTTCTTTCCAAAAATGATGGATTTTTAATACTTCAGAATTATTATTCATAATTATGTATTATTAGTATAATTTAATTAAGGTAATATTATTTTTGTGTCCTTTGTTGGAAACCAGTATTAAGTTATTGAAAATTCTGACACATTAATAAAGCTAAACTCAAACTCATCTCGTCTACTGTCCAAGATTCGGAGTTGGCGTGTCAAAACTTCCACGTATCCGATATTATTGTAATTTGTACATACTTGGCGACACGTGCTATATTATTGACGCTCAAATGAGGCATAACTTATACAATTTTAGGGAAACGAATTTTGGATATGACGACATTGAAGGAAGCGTGAATGAATTATGAAGTACTAAAATCATAAATTTTGAACCCCTGCTTCCCCTTTTATGTATGAATGCCCATAATAATAACAATAATAATATTTCGTATCTGGGTAGAATCCATAAGGATTTGAGATTTCATCTCTTGTAAGCCCAGTTTTCACTATTATTTCACTGAGACTCGAGGTTCCTCCACAATTTGAGGACTCGAGCCCTTTTTCTAGAGAACAAATTTCTATTTATCCCAAAGGTTCGAGTGGCTAGTTCTAGGATTAAATCTCATACACTTAAAGTACCACTCAAGAAACACTGGAAATTTAAATCCAACTATGCCACCCAGTGAACCATAGAAACTCAGAAATATAGAACTCTAGAAAGCCCAGAGAAATAACATTTATACACAATCTCTCTAGGACCTGCAACGTACATATCACCGAGCCTTGCAGGATTACCAAGCACAGGTCACCCATCCATTTCAGAATGCGCTTGGGCTGTTGCTTAACCAGCAGGAATCAACCCACTGACTAACCGCCAGACCAACCTGTGCTGGTAAGATCCCATGTAAAATGTAATCCCATGTAAAAGGATAGAACCCCAAACCGCTCTCCCCAGACGACAAACGACGTAATTTATGCATGCTTCCTCAAATTTTAAAGACAGTATGTAGGTGAAATATTGAGCACTATCCCCGTTATGGCTGCCATCGCATGACAGCTAACCCAACTGTTACCGCTGTCATGTGAAGCAAAACACGAGCGCTAAAACCCCAGGCTTTTACATGCATAATATTATTAAGCCCCAGATACAGTCAGATTTAATAAATAATCAAATGTTTCTTTGCTTCATATAAATAGACAGTGACATACTAAACTAAAGCTAATAAGCTAATAGCATGGTTTACATTCGTTAATAATAATTTATTTTAATGCATTTAAACAACAAAACGAGAAACATTGAGGTTTCCATTGTAGCAAGCTTTGGTTTACAATTTAATTCATGTATGACGATATTGAAAATTAGGTAACAGTGAATTTAGTAATGCGTTATACTTAGCATCACATCACAAACTGCTATCGGTCCTTACCGCTTGCTGTAATACTAAACTTTATAATTAAAGTATCTTGTGGTTGCTAAAATTCAAAAAGTATTGCACAATATTTATTTTTGCAGAAATTCAAGAATCGAGAAAAAACCAGGTAGTTTACATAAAAAGTTAAGGTAGCAACCGACGATTAATTATACTTATACTCTACTTTCAATGCAAAAAGCGGCGACGCCAATTCTGAAAATTTTAAAGAAAGTAAAAGGATATTTAGTGCTTTTATTAATTCTACTTTTCATTATGACTGCCACTTTCTGCATACCTCGCTTATACATTGGGCAAACTAAAACAGAGACAAAAATTAGTGTAAAACCTGCAACGGAAGACAATCAGATTTTTAATATTTACTCCAAGCCAGATTTTAATCAGAATGATTCTAGACTTTTAAAATACTTGCGAGACTATCATTTGTGGCCTACACTACCGCTTCCATATAATTTATCTAAACCTTTTGAGAACCCAACAAGAAGAGAAGGGCAAAACAAAGTCATTTTGCGTCTCCTAAAAAACAAAGTGAGATTTCTTAAATAATCCCTTCCAAATTTCGGTAATTATAAACTAAACGGGTCATGGTAATTTATATTTTTTATTACGTATTCATGGACACAACTTTGTTATGAAAATATTTTTATTATGCCTTATTTCTAGAGAAATGGAATTTTCATCGAAGCAGGTGCAAATGATGGAGAATATCTATCTAATACATTGGCGCTGGAAAGGGATTTTGGCTGGACTGGGATATTAGTAGAGCCTGATAAAAAGGCGTTTAAAGCTTTACAAAGCAAAAACCGGAAAGCCTGGTTGTCTAACGTTTGTCTTTCGGTCACACCTCGCCCTGAAAAAGTAAGTGTGCGTTATTACATTTGCAACAAAAAATTCGGCGCTTCGCGCCGGATTTGTCCACCGTGGGCCGAAGTAGATGCTGAGCTTTCATCGAATATTAGATTTAATGTGTAGGTACTTGTTGTAGGAACGATCGAGAATAATCTAGAAGCATTTTGGATTTTATAATCCGCGGGAGCTGTTCCTGAGTTGACATTTCGCAATTTTTTCGAAAGCATTATCAACAGTAATGATTTGAGCAACTTCATTAACGGACCATCCCAATAATATAGTGATTTGGGTGACGTCATTTATGGTCACTCCCAATAAAGTAGTGACCTGGGTAACGTCATTTGTGGGCCATTTAAATAAAAGAGAATAAAAATTTTGGCAACGTCAATTATAGACAATCCCAAATAACGAAATGATGGACCATCCTTATAAGTGAATAAAACTTTAGGGGACGTCATTTATGGACTATCCCAATAAACGAATGATAATGAAAGTGATGTTAATTATGAAACACCCCAGGCATACCCCCCACCCTTTTTTATCCTAGTTAAAATTGGCTACGTTAATACCGATAGTGTCAGATATACCTGTACTTCAGTAGCGCGCAAAAAAGATACGTAGTTTTACCTTCCGGGTTTATAAATGTGTATGTACGCTAGTGTATATTCCACCCGATTTTGTGTGTACTCCTTTAATGCGTTTTGACATGGGTCCGTTCAACAGTTATTGTTAGAAAACTGGTTGGCTCGAACAACCCCAAAAATAATATTGCACTTTTCCCATGCATTTGTAGTTGTTGCCAGAATTGTATGGTCTTATAATAGGTGCGGGTTTTAGCTCAGATGGTGTAATTGTTACATTTTACTTTCGAGTTCGAGTGCAATTAACTTTATTTCAGGATTCGTTTATAATTCATATTGCAACTGCTTAACATAACTTTTATCATCTCAACATTGTAGTTGGTTATTGCCAAATTTCAATATCAATCCTCAATAGGATCAAAGCCATAAATATTAACGATGGTAAATAGCGTAAGCCGTTATTACCCGCCAACCAATTATAATATGATAAATATAGATATTAAAATATATATAATGAGAACCTAAAAAGTAACTAAAACCAGAATACACCAACACGACTATAACAGCCACAAGTGGACCCATGGATAAATCAAAACGTATTTCTATACGTATGTTGGTCTAACGTAATGACGCTGGCAACCCACTGGGTGTCGTCTCAGGCTATCTATATTTTAATTACGTGCAATATTACAGAATATAGGCTTCACTGTTGAATCCCACTATAAAATTCAAACAAATTATGTTGTACTCCTCATACAGTTTTTAGATGCTGAGCAAGTGAAGAGTGTTTTGGCAAAACGGGATAGGTCCATTTTTTCAAAAATGAGATTATTTGTGTTATTTGTTCTATTCAAACAGATACATTACTGCGTTGAATGGTAAAGGTCAAAGTTCAACCAAAGCAATTTTTAAAAATCCGGCGCTTCGCGCCGGATTTGTCCACCGGGGGCGGGCCCGAAGTAGATGCTGAGCTTCAACAAAGG
Source organism: Dicyrtomina minuta (assembly GCA_949802685.1). Taxonomy (NCBI): domain Eukaryota; kingdom Metazoa; phylum Arthropoda; class Collembola; order Symphypleona; family Dicyrtomidae; genus Dicyrtomina; species Dicyrtomina minuta. The sequence continues at coordinate 87,354,497 of OX461809.1, forward strand.
CGCAAGATAATTTATGTGACGTTAAAGAATGACATAAGATTTATGAAAGCTCCCCTACCATCAATAAGCCATATACGAACGTAGCATGTTGTGAAATATAGCTATGTTCGTGACATGTAGTTACAATGGTTTGGAAAAAATTATAACTTGGCAATGGGGTGCCTAAAACCACGATATTTGTGGGACGTCATTATGGACGATCCCTGAATACCTTTAAACTATATAGATGTATTTGTGGCATATGGTTACAATAGTTTGGAACACAATTTAAAGTTGGCATAAACTATATAGATATATTTGTGACATGTAGTTACAATAGTTTAGAAAATATGTAAAGGTTGGCAAAAAACTATGATATTTGTAGGACGTCATTATGGACGATTTCTGAACACCTATAAACCATATAGATATATTTGTGACATGTAGTTACAATAGTTTGGAAATACTTTAAAAGTTGGCAATGGGGGTACCTAAAACTATGATATTTGTGGGACGTCATTATGGACGATCCCTTAATACCTATAAACTATATAGATATATTTGTGACATGTAGTTACAATAGTTTGGAAAAAATGTAACAGTTGGCAAAAAACTATGATATTTGTGGGACGTCATTATGGACGATCCCTGAACACCTATAAACCATAAAGATATATTTGTGACACATAGTTACAATAGTTTTAAAATAATTTAAAAGTTGGCAATGGGGGTACCTAAAGCTATGATGTTTGTAGGACGTCATTACGGACGATCCCTCAATGCATAGTAAATATATAGATATAATCGCGACATGCAGTTAAAATAAGTGGGAAATAATTTTAAAGTTGGCAATGGGAGTATTCAAAACTGTAAACTGTGAAGGACGTCATTTATGGACCATCCGTCACCATCTATAGCCCATTTACTTAAGTATATCCTTGATCTGTAGTAATGAATAGGAATCCCTAAAGTGGTGAGGAAGGAGAATTCTGATTGCCTGTGCCGGTGTTTGAACCGTGGACCCCCGCCATGAGTCACAAGAACTCATATTTTCCAATTCCAACATTCCAGTCCCAAAGCCACGACCACTATACCAGGCTGCCATGTGAACGTACTTATGTAAGTAATACGTTTACTTGTATTGGAAAACCATGTGTATTTTAAATGGCGAAACTTGACAGGCTCTCAGCTCCGTATGTACCTTCCATGTATTTTTTGCCCTTTTTTTTATCTTGAAACATTGATTTTATTCTTGGTCAGTTTAACTGCTAATTGCGAAGAAACTATAACTTTAACAATAACCAAAAACTATACAGCACTTCTCCCTCGCTTTTCTGGGAGATTAAAAAATGTTTGAATTTAAAAGCTTTAAAAATGCGACCTGTGGCGTGTAATACGTTTACTTGTATTGAAAAATTTCCATGTGTATTTTAAATGGCGAAACTTGACAGGCTCTCAGCTCCGTATGTACCTTCCATGTATTTTTTGGCCTTTTTTTTATCTTGAAACATTGATTTTATTCTTGGTCAGTTTAACTGCTAATTGCGAAGAAACTATAACTTCAACAATAACCAAAAACTATACAGCACTTCTTCCTCGCTTTTCTGGGCGATTAAAAAATGTTTGAATTTAAAAGCTTCAAAAATGCGACCTGTAGCGTGCGACCAACACCCATGGAACAGACAGACAGACAGACAGACAGACAGACAGACAGCAAACACCAGACCAATAGATGCTTGCTCAGCATCTAAAAATAGCCCAAATTTTGTTTTTTGGCACAATGGAATAAGTCTATTAAATTATTTTTTGAAAAATCGGATAAGTTCACCTAAAACACGCATTTCTGATTCAAAGGTTTTTGAGTGTTTTCGTAGTTTGTAGAAGACAATTGCCGTGCGTTATTGTCTTTTTGCAAAATAAGATAAAAATTTAAGAAAAAGGTTGGTTTCATTCAAAACGATTAAAATTTCATGTCACAGATTTTTTACTCCATGTTAAGTTATTGATTTTTTGGCAAAACGGGATAAGTCCACAAATTAAAATTTTTGAAAATTTTCTAAAAAATTTCAGAGTCTGTCTAGAATTATGAAACTACTTGTAATTACGCTTCGTCAGATGCAGTACCTGTACAAAAAACTTGAGTTACAAAAACTCAACCTGTCACTATTTATTCATTTTTCGTTGTTCCTGTAAAATTTGCTTCAATAGACTCATCTCGTTTTGCCAAAAAACTCTTCAAGTATATATTGAAATGGTTTTGTCTGTCTGTCTGTCTCTCCGTTGGCCGTGCTCTATAGGTCACAGGTTTTAATTTATTTTTCTTAAACTACTTTTAAACTCTCGCAAATGAGCGCAAGAAGCTTCAAATAAAAAAAATTTGGATATTACTTACCGAATTTGGCCATCACTTATCAGAGAAAATCCATTTTTTTTCTACCCATACACATAATTTAGGAACCTTTTGCAATTCTATACGGAATTAGACTCGCAATATGTAATTTTGAAGCTCAATTTAAATTAAAAATACCAGATTTTTAACTATTTTTTTTACTATAATTAAATTTAAATTTGGAATTTTTTTTAAGTTCTAGGTATTTGCGAGCACACTTGACATATCAAGGGTGATGTATCAAAACGGAATCCTTCCACTTTTTGTTGAAAGCAAAACGGTTTTCTTTCATTTTTTGTTAAAAGCAAAATGGTATCCTTCCTTTTTTAGCTGCAGACAGCTTTTACAAAGAGAGGACAAGTAAGACATTTATTGGGATGATACATAAATGACGTCACGCAAATTAAGGGTCGTCCACAAATGATTTCATTGAAAGATCCCAATTTTAGGAACCCTAGGACACCCCTATCAGCAGCTTAACCATTATGTAAATGGCTATCTTCATTTTCAACATGGGGTCATCAATATCCAAGTGCCTGTGCTACAAGATTTACTCTGAAAATAGTATAGCTTGTGAAAACTCGTTTTTAGCCATGTCCATACAAATACGTAAATGTACCAAATTATTAGTACATGGTATATCGTGAGCCAAGAATCAAAATGACCAATATCTAATTTAAGCTAGAGTCGAAGTGAGCTATATGTCATAAAAACACTGAATTGGAAAATTGCTTAAAATTATATTTTAGTGTTTTTGAAAAGTGCAAAATGTTCTATTTACATATGTTTAAAAAGTGCAAAATGTTCTGTTTACATATGTTTAAAAAGTGCAAAATGTTCTGTTTACATATGTTTAAAAAGTGCAAAATGTTCGATTTACATGTTTGAAAAGTACAATAATGATGTTCTATTTAATATATTGTAATATTTTTGCACATTGTGAACTTTGTTTGTAGTTAAAAATGAATATGGGTCATTTTGGTTCTTCACCGACGATTTGCAATAACCCAAATGCTCGAACTATCTCAAGTTTATCATTTCGTTCGATTTTTCAGCAAACAAGACTTGATAATGTGAAAATATTTGTAGAGAGTTAAAGCTTTTTGAATTTTAAAGGTGTAGATACTATGCTATTTAGTGTTGTAGATATTGCGTTTTGAACTTGAAAGAAGTAGAAAATATATTTTGCAATTATTTTGTGATACTGAACATTTGGCACCATTGTAGTTTGTTATATTAGTAGTAGGTGTTTTTTTAGTGCACCACAAAAATAGTATGAAGTGGAAAGAGCAAACGGTAGAGTTAATTTTGATAGAAAACGACAACAAAGCGAAAAAATACCTTTTGTCATTTGAAAATTTGGGATCGCCCATAAATTATATCATCGATAGAGTGAGTGCGTCTTGGCACGTATTGACGTCACGGCATGTTAAAGGCACCCTTTAACGTTATATTAAAATGATCACATGAGGATGGGTAGGTGTAGGTTCTAAAAGAGTGGAAAGGGAATTACGTTCATAAATGACATCACGTGTAGGGTAAATATGCATACTTGGATATCGATGACCCCATGTTAAAGATGACAATAATAATAATAATTTATTCATTGAGTCGATTTGGCCTCAGCCCATACAACATTCGTTATTTACAGATTGATTTTTCAGGATAAATTGATCCTTGGTTTAAGTATATGTAAAGTGTATTAAAGTCATTGCGTGATTGAACTATTCTTGGTATTGTCATGCCTATATAAACAAAAATCCGGCGCTTCGCGCCGGATTTGTCGACCGTGGGCTGGCCCGAAGTAGATGCTGAGCTTTAACAATGGCTCAAGACAATGTATGTTCCGCTAAAAGATGATATAAGATTTATGGAAGCTCCCCTACAATCAATAAGACATATACCAATGTGCGTAGCATGTAGTTAAATATAGCTGAAAATTTTTCATAAATTGCACCATTCACAAATGACGTCATTCATGGAGGCTTCCCTACCATCATTAAGCCATGTATGAAAGTACGTAGCATGTAGTTTAAAAACTCTAAAATATTTTTGAAAATTGCAGGATTTACAAATGACGCCATTTATAGAGTCTCCTTTACTATCAATAAGCCATATACGAGTGTTCGTGGCAAGAAGTTAAAAAAAGGTTAGGATAAATTTTAAAGTTAAAAATAGGGGTCCAAAAAACTATGATATTTGAATGACGTCATTATAGACAATCCCTGAATATCTATAACGCATATAAGTAAGTACGTGACATGTAGTTAAAATAGGATGGAAACAAATTCAAAGTTGGGACAGGGGATACTAGAAACTATGGTATTTGAAGTACGTTATTAAGGACCGCGACATGTAGAAGAAATTTTCACGTGACATCATTTGCGCGTCACCCTTAACCTGCTTACCCAATAAGAAAGCGATTACATCTGGGTGGAATTGTCTAAAAGAAATTTTCACGTGACGTCATTTACACGTCACCCCTAACCTGCTTACCTAATGTGAATTCGATAGCAGCTGGGTGGGGGTTTCTACAAGAAATTTTCACGTGACGTCATTTGCGCGTCACCCCTAACTTGCTTACCTAATGTGAATGCGATAGCAGCTGGGTGGGGGTGTCTAAAAGAAATTTTCACGTGACGTCATTCGTGCTTCACCCCTAACCTGCTTACCTAATGTGAATGCGATAGCAGCTTGGTGGGGGTGTCAAAAAGAAATTTTTAGGTGACGTCATTCGTGCGTCACCCCTAACCTGCTTACCTAATGTGAATGTGATAGCAGCTGGGTGGGTGTGTCTAAAATAAATTTTCACGTGACGTCATTTGCGCGTGACCCCTTACCTGCTTACCTAATGTAAATGCGATAGCAGCTGGGTGGGGGTTTCTTAAAGAAATTTTCAGGTGACGTCATTCGTGCGTCACCCCTAACCTGCTTACCTAATGTGAATGCGATAGCAGCTGGGTGGAGGTGTCTAAAAGAAATTTTCAGGTTACGTCATTCGTGCGTCACCCCTAACCTGCTTACATAATGTGAATGTGATAGCAGCTGGGTGGGTGTGTCTAAAATAAATTTTCACGTGACGTCATTTGCGCGTCACCCCTCACCTGCTTACCTAATGTAAATGCGATAGCAGCTGAGTGGGGGTGTCTAAAAGACATTTTCACGTGACTTCATTTACGCGTCATTATGGACGGTCCCTGAATATCTTAAACCTGTATAGGTAAGTCTGTGACACATAGGTGGAACAGTTAGCTAAACATTTTAAATTTGATAATGGGGGTATCTAAAACTATGATATTTGAAGGACGTCATTATGGACGATCCCTAATTATTTATGTACGTTGGTTTTAAGAAAATCACCTAAAAACTTTACCCTGTAAGTGGATTCAAAAATTGCCAATTTGCACTATATTTAGAAGCTCCTCACCCACCCTTAACTTCCCCCCCCCCACACACAACGACATTCTGCATATCTAGCATAGCGGAGCATCAGACTACAGACCATTGAAAACTGTAGCTGAGATTGATTGGGCCTTTACTATAAGATATACTTGTTCTCGCCGCGCAGAACTTTAAAATTACGTATGTACATGAACATTCAGCAATATTTACACGCCCTCTTGGTTTTTAAGGAAATCACTTCACAAAATTTTGACATGGGTCCATTTAACTATTTACTGTGGCTAACTGGTTGGTTCGATCACCCTTAAAAACAATAGGGCTCCTCTCGCGCGCATTTGTGAGAGTTTAAAAAAAGTTCAAACAAAATCCCTTAAAAACTGTGACCTGTGGAGTACGGCCAACGAACGGACGGACGGACAGACAGACAGACAAAACCATTTCAATAGATGCTCAGCATCTAAAAACATAAAACAGTAAAAGCATAGGAATACCATGTTAAAGATGAAGATAGCTGATATAGATGCTGATAGGGGTGTCCTAGGGTTCCTAAAATTGGGATATTTCCATGGCATCATTTGTGGACGACCCCTAATTTGCGTGACGTCATTTATGTATCATTCCAATAAAACAGTGCAATAAGTCTTACTTGTCCTCCCTGTGTAAAGGCTGTATGCAGCTAAAAACGAAAGAATGCCAGTTTGCTTTTATCAAAAAATGAAAGAACACCGTTTTGCTTTTAACAAAAAGTGGAAGAATACTGTTTTGATACTTCACCCTCGATACATGATTCTACTCATTTTCGTCAATATTTTGATGTACAACTTGTCCATCATAGCATTGAGTGACCGGTTGAATTTTGAAGGTTAAGGTTTCCAACTTTCAAAAACTGAAAATAGCCTACAGGCATTTTCGCCTATTCCATTTTTAGACGCTGAGCTTTAGCTCATAAGCATCTATTTAAATGGTTTTGTCCGTCCGTCTGTCTGTCCGAATGTCTGTAGTTCGTACGCTATAGGTCACAGTTTTGACCTTATCTTCTCCAAATCACGTTTAATCGCTCATAAAAGCGCCTGCGCAATGCTTTATATGTAGTTTCTTGGCAAGATCGCATGAATAGTGTTTGCACAGTTAGCAGTTAACTGGAGCAACTTTCAATTTTTTTTCAATTTTTTTTCCCTCATTAAAAAACCGCCGTTGACATTGCATTAGCGTTCAAACTTACCTTTATTTCTAGGTAGGTACGTCGTACCCAAGGTTAACGTCGTTCAAGGGCCAGACACAAATGGCGTCATTGAAGTTGAGGATGGGTCATTTAAAACAAGACGCTCTACGACAAAAATTACTATTTACGCATTGCTCAGAAAGGTGACGTGCAGGTGACTCAATTTTTTTTTAAACTTATGATGTCGTCATTTGTGTTTGACTCTCAATCTTCCTCTTTTATTTATTGTTTTCCTATGACTTTACACCTGAAAATATTTAATCCCGGCTTGGCGGGTCAGTGGTCTAACTACTGAACTGCTAAGTCGGGGGAGTCCTCCCCACATTTGGATCATGGAGATAGGACTTGGGTTAAGTCGGAGTGGATCAGTTTGGCGTGGGGATTTGTGTAAGTGGACAGGTATGTACACGTGCTCATCCGTTGCCTTCATGGCACGAGACGGAGGTAGGTGTGCATTTAAAGTACAGATGAAACTCTGCAGCCTTTCCATGTGCTTCAGCATACACATCTTCCTTCCTTTAAGAATATTTCGACCAGCTCACCTGCAGGTGGTCTCTCTCGTTCCGCCTTCTCACATAATGCAGGGGAGGATGGGTTGACGGTGGTACTGATGCCTTCTAGTCGGGGACTGGCACTTCCAGACTATTAGGATAAGTCAGACCACCAACTCCTCCGCAAGGGAAAAGACTATACGTGCAGTGATTCAGTTTAATATACCACCGCTAGGTGTACGTCGGTTAGAAAGACTACATCCATAGATTACATACATACTATTGGTTGTAGATTCGATGAGTATATCCTTAATGGTGTGCTCAAGAATCATATACATCCGTACATTAATGCAATAGTGCTGACATATCCTCAACAGGGTGAAAGGCTATAGCATACAATGATAATAATAATACAATAATAAACCTGAAACTATTTAAGCATATATCCTTAGCATGGGGTCTTACTAATATGCATGCGGAAATCGCCCATAAATGACGATATTTAAACCCTTGCTCTTTAGAAATCCCTTTTGTTGGTCTAGCGGTTAACTAGAAGGGTGATTCCTTCTGGTTAAGCAACAGTCCAAGCGCATTCTGAAATGGATGGGTGACCTGTGTAGTGATTCAAAGATCACTAAAGGCTGCGGCACGGACCGCCAAACAGTCACGTGATTTACAGTGGAGCGTTGGCAGTTCTCCTTCTTTCCTTACTTCGTAGCCACTGCCACGACCACTCGTCAGTTAGTGTGGAAAGGCCGACGAGACACATTCAGCTCTCTTTCGAAATCTCAATTTCTATTTTCCACTTCCAAATTTCAATTTAGAAATTTCCTTATTGTTGAAATAAATATTATAGTAATTATTACTACAGTGTAGTAAAGCAATAACCCGAGTCGTAGTTGAAATCATTTAACACCGTCAGGCATGCGTTCAGTTTCATTCCGGGAGATCCAGCCGGTAGCTAATCTGCATCTTCAGACCAACGGGCATTAGTCAGCAGGGACCAGGGCCACACCGCCACACCTTGCAGACGTACATTTCGGCTACAAGACAGGCGACCAATAGACAGCGAAGTATACATATCGTTACACATGACGACCGTGAACTGAAGCTACTACTGGAATACTCGGATTAACTCAAGTTTGTCAACTGGAATTGTCATCAGTACGGAAGTGTTAAAATTACGTAAGAACGCGAATAATAATAATTATCATCCATGCCAAATATTTATATAATAGGTACAGGGTTTCGAAGCAAACAGTATATTATTTATTTAAAAGACAATATATTGAGAATACGGAGTTTTGGAACAAATTAGGTATATATATTGTGATTGTTTTTGAAATACTGTTCAACCATGTCATAGCTAGTAGTATATTTAACTATCCGTAAGCGTTGCTTTGGTAGTTAGGTATAATTTAGTTTCTGATGCGTATGCAAAGAACTAAATCGACCCTACAAGTATTAAATTAACAAGCTAGCCACATATATTATACGATAAAATGTGTTCCAAGGAAAATTGAACACAAAAGTTAGAAAAGCATAGCATTTTCAATATTTTTCTAACAAATTTATGTATTTTATTACAAAATTTTTATGGATTAGTTATTTTTGACAAAAGTAGATGCTGAACCAGAATTATTTGAGTTTAATAGTACAAGCTCAGTTAATACAGTATCGTGAGTCATTCTATGTAACTTCATTGTACCAATAGATGCGATTGCTTAATTGGGACAGCGTGGAGGGGTTAGTAGCTAAGCCTTTGAAGCGTTGCTAGAAGGCTGATGCGGATGCTAATCGAACTAGCATGACTCACTAACTTATGCAGATAAATGCTAAGTTCCTGCTGCGTTTGCTAAGGAACTAATGCGATTCTACTGTTTCAAAGTACTAATGTTAATTTATTCAAATAAAATTAGTCTCAATGCTCAACTCTACTGCACTTAATCAAGGGTATTAAACCCATGCAAACAAATAACCTTTTGTCTTAAATAATTCTTGAAAGTTACTGGGTTCCCCAGAACTAAAGTATTTAAATATATGCATGCTAACGAGATTTCAAGCAATTATTGTCCTATCGTTGCGAAATAATAGCTGAGTACTGAATTTTGAATGATAAATTAAATGCAAATACAGTGCTATTAATAATAAATTAGGGCGAACCGTTCAACGAAATTCCACTTAACTCAAACAAAAAAATCTTAAGTAAACTGAATAACTTAAGTACTAAGTAACTCTTATCTTACTTAGAATAAATAGATAACTGCAATTTAAATTTATGAGTGAAACTCGAGAAGCAAGAGCAAAGAGAAGAGAAGAAATTAGAGAGAATCCTGAACTAGTTAATCGAACTAAGTTTAGGAAAGACAAAGGAAAGCCAAGAAAGAAATCTGATAACGATATTACTGATTCAAGCATCGACATGGAAGACTAACCAGATTTTTTGAAAAATTTTCTGGAAACGTTGACCCCACAGCAAAAATTAGCTTATCAAACCTATGCAGAAGCTCTGTCCAAAGCTGACTGGGATGCAGGTTACCTAGAAGGTGAGGCTGAAGGACTTGAGAAAGGGGAAGAAGAAGGAATTATAAAAGGACGAGCAGAGAACGCAAGAGAACGTACTGGTGATAATGATAATACAGGCCCAGAACCAACTGACGCTCAAGCTAGAAATAGGAATTCAAATTCAAGGAATCACCAGAACCTTCGAGTCTCAGTCAATCCACTCAACTCCAAAATTCCTGTGCCAGCTCACAGCCCTAACAAGACAGCCGACAACTATTTAAATGAAATAGAGACCTACTTCCAAGCCTTATCTTTAGATAGAGATCTTTGGCTACCATCATTAGGCGCTATGCTAAAGGATGAGAAAAAGAAATGGTTTACATTCACTAAGCCTGCAAAATGGACACAATTTAGAGCAGATTACAACTCTAAATTTGATACTCACGCAGAAAAAGCTAAAAGAGTCAAGATTTTGCATAGTCGACAGCAGAAAGAAACTGAATCAGTAGAATGTTATGTATGGTTCATGATGGACTTAGCTCATCAAGTCAATCCAAATGAGACCACTGAGGAAATGACAAGATGAGCACTAAATGGTCTGTTGCCATACATTAAAAAGCAGATTCGACAACTTAACCCATGGACTCCTGAGAAATTGATAGAAGAAGCTGTAGCGGTTGAAGTCATTGAAAAAGAACTTGTAGAATACCAAAGAAAATCTAAAAGTTCTAATTCAAGCGATTCAACTCAAGCAGTGCGTGGTCAAGGTGCACTCAGAGGAAGTTTCCGAGGCGGACGCCAAGGAAAAGGAAATTACCGAGGCAAATATTTCAATCCGAATTATGTTCCAAATTTTAAGAAGGGAACAAGCAATGAAAAAGGAGGTCAGACAAACACAGACACAGAATCAAAAGTCAAACCAGATGCTGAAAGAGGTTCATGGAGAGGAAGTAATCGAGGTAGACTAAACAACCGAGGAAACAGAGGACAAACTTATAATCATACAAACAAGGGATTTCAAGGTCAATGTTATGTTTGTAGCGGTGTTGGCCACATCGCTTCAAAATGTCCTAATAATCACGGTGTGGTTATGATGATGACTGAAGCTGGTCAAGAGAAAGTAAGCTGTGACACTTGTCAAGGAGCAGGTCACTATGCTCACCTCTGCACGTCTTTTCAAAATAAAGGTTTCCACCCACAGTCTACTGAAGATAATAATGAACAGTCTTTAAACCAATAAAGGAGGAGATGGGAATCGCGAACTATCTCCTCCCAATATTGTCACAACAACCATATGGTCCAACAATTGTTAGTTTTATATCTAACAACAAGTCTTACAGCGCTGTCTTAGATACAGCATCTGATCGTTCTTTAATCACAAAAGCATTAGCTCTGAAAATTCGAAATTTTTATCAACCTGAAAAAGAAATACCTCTTAAGTGTGAAAACTTTGCTACCATTGAACCTATTGGCAAAGTTAATCTATCTCTCGTAATTGGCAATCGCCAAATCGATCAATAATTCGGAGTCATGGAAAAATTGCCATTCTCCTGCATTATAGGAAATGAAGCCATAAGACGTCATGGAATTATTCCTAATATAAAGAAAGAAACGTTCGCTTACAGCAACGAACCCAACAAGCATTTTCCATTATTTTCAAAGCTTAATCTAAATTGGACTACACCAAAACTTCTCACGACTCAACTGGATGAGATCAACTCGAAGCTCCACATCTTTTTTTCAAAATTCCTAACGGTTGCAAGAAAAGATAATTCATTCAATCAAACAACTTGGGCAGTTAACAAAATAGAACTGAATGAAAATAAGACTTCAAATGCTAAACCACGATTTTACCCAGAAGAAAAACGGAATATTTTAAAGAAAACTACAGACGAATTGTTAAAAATGGGAATTATTAGAAGATCTACATCACCTTATAATTCTTGCGCTTTATTAGTTTCCAAGAAAGACGGAACTGAAAGAATGTGTATTGATTTTCGAGAACTTAATAAAATTACCAAGAAGTGCGCCGCGCCATTACCAAAGATTTGGGTAATGTTAAGACTGATTCCAAGAAAGAAGTGGTTCACCAGGCTAGATTTGAGATCTGGATACTATCAAATCCGTATGCATCCAAGCTGTATCCCAATGACAGCATTCTCAACGCCAGATGGCCATTTCGAATTTCTCGTTATGTGTTTTGGACTTTGTACAGCTCCTTAAACATTCCAAATGACTATGAATACAGGATTTGCAGACTATCAATATTCAATCTGTTTCATATATTTTGATGATTTCATAATATTTTCTGATACATACGAAGACCATGAAAGGCATCTTAATCTCATCTTCCAGCGACTCAAAGAAATGAACTTAGCTATCAATATAGAGAAATCAGAATTCTTCAAACAAGAACTAGAATTTTTGGGCCACGTCGTGACTCAAGATGGACTCAAAAAGTCACCTGCAAAAGTGCAAGCTATTCAAAATTCCCCAACTCCAACTAATAAAGATCAGGTAAGGAGTTTCTTGGGATTAACAGGATGGTACGCATCATTCGTTCAAGACTTTTCCACACGTTGCGCCATATTGTATAAGCTACTGAAGAAAGATGTTCAATTTCATTGGACTCAAAAGCACCAAACAGCTGATGATGATATTAAAAAGGCAATGATAGAAGAAATATTATTAACCGGAATCAATTACAAGTCACCAATAATTCTGCGTACTGATGCAAGTTTTATTGGACTTGGAGCTTGTCTAATTTAACAAGTTAACGGAAAGGACAGAGTAATAGCTTGTGCAAGCAAGTTGTTAAATGAAAGCCAACAAAAACTAGAAATCAGCGAAAAGGAGGCGTTAGCAATTATATAGGGACTGAACAAATTCAGAGAACTTCCTTATAAGAAAATCATTATTCAAACAGACAACAGAGCAGTAACATTCATGCAAAACAACGCACCAAAATCTAGAAAAATAAGCCGATGGTTCAGCGACCTTCAGGAATGGGAGTACACCATACAACACATACCTGGAAAGCAGAATCAAATTCCAGATAGTCTAAGTCGGAACCTAGATCCTTCTACTCTTGATGAAGAAACTGAAGATTACTGTAAATTCCGAACGGTAGAATTACCAACAATTGCACTCATGGAAGAAATTTTCACTCTTGGGGAACTTAAGGGCGAACAATTAAAATGCAATAAATTGAATCGAATAATTGAACTTTGTGCAAGGCGCCATGACACTGAGGAAAGTATTGATTCAAAAGAAAATATAGAAGCCAAAGCCTATCTCTTGAAGGATGGAATTCTATGTAGAACTGTAAAAGGTTTTGACAAAGTTAGAACCAAAACATTACAGAATCCGGAAAGAAAATTGGAAGATTCTAAGGAATTAACCAAAAGAACCCCTGATCAAGGTTCAACTGTCCAAGAAAATCAAGAGAACTCAAATATTCAAGTACAAGTTTTACCAGAATCATTGAAACATAGAATGCTTATGTATTTTCATGACTCAAATACTGCTGGGAACATGGGTATAAAAGCAACTTAGGACAGAATAAAATGTCGTGTCTTTTGGGAAGGCATGAACAAAGAAATAAAAGAGTACGTACGAACATGTGAAATTTGTCAAAAGGCAAATTATGATAATCAGAAAGCAGCCGGTCTACTACAAAAATGTAATTACATCAACTCCGTATTTGAGAACATCTACGTTGATCTAGTAGGACCACTTCCATTAAGTGGTGGAGGGAGAAGATACCGATTTATATTAGTCGTCATCGATCAACTATCCAAATAGGTTGAATTATTTCCATTGAGCAATTCCGAAGCAACAATCATTATGGAAAAGCTAGAAGATGTAATATTTTGTCAGTTTGGTTCTCCACAAATTATCATTACTGACAACGGAAATCAATTTATTTCCAAGAAAATGAAGAAACTTACAGCAGTGTGGAAGATTAAGCATTGCTACACATCCCTATACAGACCACAGGCTAACCAAGCAGAACGTGCAAAACGAGACTTAAAATCAGGACTTAGAAAACTGACACATGAAAAACATTCTCTATGGTCTACAGGATTGCAAAAGCTAGCATTATCAATGCAAACAAACATCAAAGCTACGACAGGGTTCTCAGCTGCATTTATAATGTTTGGAAGAGAAATAAGATTGCCATTTGATAGAGCACTTCAAACTCCTTCAGAATATCTTGACGAACAAAAACTTATTCCACCAAACGTCAAAGACATTATTGACACAGTAAAGTCTAATCAAATTAAAGCACAACGTAAAGCTTAAACTTTCTATGACCGTCACCATTGTTATGTTGTTTATATGGTAGGCCTAAAAGTTCTAAGGCGAAATCATGTAATTTCAAGTGCTGATGATGGAATCACCAGAAAGCTTGCTTTAAAATTTGTTGGACCTTTCACTGTTGCAGAAAAAGTTACTCCTGTGACTTACAGACTTGTCAATGAAAAGAATAAAGATGAAGGAAAATGGCATGTGAATGATCTTAAGCCATTCTTTGAAAGAAAGAGATCTGCAGATAAACAGCTAAAAATTGATCATGCTATTCAAACTTAAGCTGAACCAAAAAATTTTAGACCCAGATAGAAAATTGATTATTGCGTTCTGGCAGGATTAAAGCCGTTAAAGCCTCAATAAAATAATAAGAAAGACTCATATAGTTAGAACTGTAATGTACTTATGTAAATTTTTCTAACTACTTCATTAAAGACAATAAGACTACTTCATAGGTAATGCTGATTATTAAAGTGTACAATAATAAAGAACACAACATTTGAGCTAAAGTGAAACGATGAAATAAGTTGACGTAAATAGAAATATAACATATCAGCACCAAAAATTTTAATTTTAAACTCTACTTATATTGCAGAGACCCCAAAATGACGTCTAAATCAAGTCCTATTAAAAAGACTGAAGATACAGCAAAGACTGACTCAAAAGAATTCTGGAGACTGACCAAAGAAGCTCACAAGGAATTTAGTATTGCTTAGCCTAGGCCTCAAGAAAATCCAACTTACAGAGAATTCCAAGAAAGTCGACGCAATATCAATTCAACAAACCTAAATTTTAGAACGCCACTTGTTCAAGAGATTAAAGACTGGAAATTCTCAGAAGCTATGCAATGTGCTCATCCTGTTCCAAAAGAAAAATCCAAACCAGCACTCAAAGTGGACAGTAAATATAGATTAACAATTCTAGCTCACCACTCAGAAGTTGCTATTGACCTAGAATTTTCTAATATGTTCGTTTTTGAGAAACCGTTTACCTGTGTCATGACTATCTCCACGTCTAAACAAGATTTCTTTGTTGATGTATTTCCGATATGGGAGTTAATTAAACCCACTCTAAACAAGTTTTTCCAGGATCCAAAAACTCTCAAAATACAAGACGAGACAAGAGTAGCTCAAATAATTCCCGTAATCGTGAGTGTAAGAGAGACTCAGGACCCAGACCCAGATGAAGAATTCCCTTTAGTACCGGTTCAAGACCCAGTTCCGGCCGAACTTGTTGAAGACCCCGTTTCTGCTAAAGGAAATGCCTTAGGATTCTTTGCACAATTACGAGCAAATATGACCCTCGAAAAGAAAACCGCATTCAACAGGAAGTAACGAGGAGGGAGTTTGAGGAACAAGATTCTCGCTCGAAGAGCTCGACAGAACGAGCAGCAGCAATAACATTAAAATTATTATTATTTCGTATAAATTATTATGTAATATCCACTTTATACATCAAATATGAATTGGAATGTATATTATGACTGATATTTGTGTAGGACAGTGATATATGTAATCAACATTGATAATATTATATTAGAAGGATTTATTATGTAACTTTTGTGAGAAAAGTTCTTTTTTAAGGGGTGTAGAGTTGTAGTGATTCAAAGATCACTAAAGGCTGCGGCACGGACCGCCAAACAGTCACGTGATTTACAGTGGAGCGTTGGCAGTTCTCTTTCTTTCCTTACTTCGTAGCCACTGCCACGACCACTCGTCAGTTAGTGTGGAAAGGCCAACGAGACACATTTAGCTCTCTTTCGAAATCTCAATTTCTATTTTCCACTTCCAAGTTTCAATTTAGAAATTTCCTTATTGTTGAAATAAATATTATAGTAATTATTACTACAGTGTAGTAAAGCAATAACCCGAGTCGTAGTTGAAATCATTTAACACCGTCAGGCATGCGTTTAGTTTCATTCCGGGAGATCCAGCCGGTAGCTAATCTGCATCTTCAGACCAACGGGCATTAGTCAGCAGGGACCAGGGCCACACTGCCACACCTTGCAGACGTACATTTCGGCTACAAGACAGGCGACCAATAGACAGCGTAGTATACATATCGTTACACCTGTGCTTGGTAATCCTGCAAGGCTCCGTGGTATGTACGTTGCAGGTCCTAGAGAGTCATTCTCTGGGCTTTCTAGAGTTCCCTTCTCTAGAAAAAGTAGTCAGAAATAATAAAATCAAATACAAAAGTAACGACTATAGTGAGTAGTAATGTAGCAAAAAGCTGTCTTTCCCTGAAAATCAGTGAAAATTCGCTGTAAGGAGATGACGTTAAAGCCATTACATTTACATTTTACATTTTTGTCATTAGCTAAAGAATTAAGTAAACGGATATCTTAAACATGCGATCCTACTAGTATGCAATGAGAATCGTCCGTAAATGACGTTATTTAAACATTGCCATTTACCAGATCCCCTTTGTCACTATTGCAAGAACTAATCGTAAGTAAACGGATATCTTTGCATGCGATCTTACTAGTGGGTATATGAAGATCATCCGTAAATGACATTATTTAAGCATTATCATTTTACAGATCCCCTTTGTGATTATTGAAAGAATTAAGTAAACAGATATCTTTAACATGCGATCCTACTAGTGGGCATACAGGGATCATCCGCAGATGACGTTATTCAAACTACCATTTTAGAGGTCCCGTTTGTCATTAGCTCAAGAATTAAGTAGACAGATATCTTTAACTTGCGATCGTACTAGTATGCATACAGGGATCGTCCGTAAATGACATTATTTAAACATTACCATTTTAGAGATTCCGTTTGTCATTAGCTCAAGAATTAAGTAACGGATACGTTTAACTTGCGATCTTACTAGTATGCATGCAGGGATCGTCCGTAAATGACGTTATTTAAACATTACCATTTTAGAGATCCCCTTTGTCATTAGTTAAAGAAGTAAGTGAACGGATATCTTTAACATGCGATCGTACTAGTGGACATACAGAGATCGTCCATAACTGACGTCCTTTAAATATTACAATTTTAAGAATCCCCTCTGTCACTAGGTCATGAATTAGGTAAATGGATATGCTTAACATGAGAAACAGCTATTCACACAATGCTTAGAATGAATGCATACAAAAACGGGTAACGGGTGTCCACACAGCCTTCCTATTCATATTTATATACAAACTTGCCTCTGAACCAAGATAGGTAAGTACGTTCGCCGTACGTTCATCGTACGTGCCACACTTTTAGCATTTCGTGTATTTAATTAACATACGAACAGGAATCCTACGAGCGTTTACAAATAATAGCATCGCCTTTGATAAATTTTATGGCCTACCTACTTCACTAATGTTAAAAATAATGCAGATGGGGAATTTTGATATCTACTTACCTACAGAAGAAAACATCATTTGTAAAGGCTGACTTTTGTAAATGTTCTATAAACTATAGTTGTACCTAAGCTATGCCAAGTAAATTATCCTTTTGGACTAATGCACCGACCAGACATAACATTAACATAAATTAAACGGCTCGGGGGTTTGGCATAAATGATGTCACCTAAATTAGGCTTTCGAAAGCACAAACCCACTAAGAATGAGAAAAGGTGACAAAAGTGATTTATATTATACTAGAAGTTACGCCCCCCTGCCTACGGCAGAGTCACGTTGGGGGGCACACAATGATGGGCGGAAGAAAGCACGATTAAACATGCCAAGCATGAGTGGAGACATAATTATTTGGCAATAATCAAGTAGGTGAGCAGTTGGCAGGCATAAGTTGGTACAACAGGTGTGATCTAAAACCGGATGGAGCGCGGAAACGGGGGCTGCGAGAAGAAGAAGGACACAGTTGCCATCACTGCTTATTAGTTACATGTTGTTGGCAACAGTCTAGCTGTAACTGCAGTGGGGAAATGCCTTGTGATAGTCGCCTGTGCGTCACACAGTAATTTTTAAGGCAGTATATGGGGATTATTAGGTTCGCCATTTAAAAATATCAATTTGAGACCAGATTTGAAACAAATTTTGGTAAGTTGATATTTTTATGAGGCCAACCTAAAACTCCCCATATACTGCCTCAAAAATTACTGTGCGTCATAGGTCTTAAGGCAAATAGCTTGAGGCATAGAAAGAACTGCCCTGCCGCACCTTCCTCGTGGGCAACGAACTTATGCCAACGGTCTTGTGTTAACTGTCTAGTTGCAACCGCCTTGTGGCAACCGTCTTATGGAAAACTACCTCGCGGAAAATTCCTTGTGGAAACTGTTCTGTAAATACTATTCGGCAATTCAGCATCTGCTTTTAGGCATCGCATCGTGCCATCTGCCTACGGCCACTGCCTTGAGGCAACTGCCTTGTAGAAACTGCTTAGTGGCAACTGTGTTGTGCCGACTGCCTAGGAAGGCAGCTGGCTTGTCTCAGCTGCCTTGGGGAAACAGCGCTGTAATCACTGCTGTGTGGGCAACTGCTTAGCGGCAAAGGCTTTGCAGCAACTGCACTGCGGTAACTGCCTCCTGGAAACTGCATTACGGCAATATTCCTTGTGGTACGTGCTTTGTGGACAACTGACTTGTGGAAATCATGCAGTAGTAACTTCATTCCGGGTAACTGCCAAGCGGTTCCCACGAGGCAGTTGCATTCACAATGTTGCCGCCATACAAGGAGTGTTGCCCACTTGGAAGTTCCTACCAAGCCGTCGCCGCAGAACGGTTTCCACCAGGGAGTTGCCATATATCTAGTGGCATCTTGCACAAGTCACCCGCCAAGTTTCATCAAGCAGAAGGCATCAAGAAGTGATCACCAGGCAGTTTCTCCAAGATGCAATCAGTAAATGCCATCTGATAACGGTCATGTGACAAGATTCATCAGAGAGTGGCTAGTTGACAGTGGCCATCAAACAGTTAGCATTAAGCAGTTACCTTCAAGTGGCTACCACAAGGCAATGGTAATCAGGGATTTGCACCCAGACAGTTGCCATCAAGCATGTGCTACCGGGTAGTTACCTCAAGGCAGTTGCGACGGTACGATACTATCCAAATTTGGCATATTCAGCGCAAGAAAGAAATAAAAAATACTATACTTAATTTACTTAACTCAAATAAAATTGAATTTTATTTGAAAACTAATAATTTTAAACGACTTGTAAAGCGTACAATTTTGAGGAAATTGGCGATTAAGGTTTTAGCTTCTTTACGTTTTGCTAAAAATAATTGTTTAAAATATACTTGCTGACATTTTAAGCTCTTGCCTAGCTCCAGGCCTTCAACTGCTTTGTAGTAACTGCTCTGTAAGCAGTTGCCTCGTTGCAACTGCTTCGCAGCATCTACTTTGAGCAACTGGTAAGTAGCAACCAGTATTTTGTTGAGTAGTTTCTTGTTGAAATCGCTTTACTGCAATTGCATTGTGGCACCTGCTTGTGGACACTGTCTCTGGCCAAATGAATTACATGTTACAGCCTTATGGCAAAGGATTTTCGCGCAACATTAAGGTAGTATACATGCAGACTATAATGTACATTATGTTCTTATTACCACACATTTCCAAGTGCATGTATACAGATTGGAATGCGTGGTTAGGCTAAAAAGTGCGCTTATTCTATAATGTAGCAGAAGAATAAGCACACTTGCATGGGGTGGTCTTAACGCTAAAATCTGCCATTAGCTTGGCGGGCTTGTGCAACTCCACATGAGTAAATATTATTTTCCAGACCTCCTTGATATTTAGTTTCCATAATGTACATTTTGTGGTGTGCATGTATACGGTCGAATGAAGTGTTCTAACCAAATGTGGTGTTAAATTTAAAAGCGCATTTTCTTAAAATGTACATTATGATCTGCATGTATACTACCTTATTATAGTTTTAAGTTGATTTTGGCGACTGGATTGAGGGAATTTTCCAACGCAACCTGCATTATAGCAGCTGTGTAGTTGCAAGCGCGTTGTAGCAACTGCATTTGAGCAACTTTGTGGCAGTTGTCTTGAAGCACATGACTTAAGGCATGGAAGTAAAAGTCTCGTGATATTTGCCTCGGAGCTACTGCCTTATATAAAACTGATTTGTGGGCAACTGCTTTATTGCAACTGCCTTAATGCAGATAGCCAGAGGCAACCACTCCGTAGGAACTCTGTGGAAATTGTCTTGGGGCAACGACATTAAGGCCATTATGTAGTGGTAACTGCCAAGCGGCGATCGCCGAGTAAGCTCCATTCTAGACGTATTCTAGGAACCGCTGGGGGGGAGGTGTGGTGTTGTGCAGGTTTTTTAAGAAGCAACTGCCATATGTTAATTCACTGGAAGGAACTGCGTGCTGGCAACTTCCTCGCCCAATCTCTTTGCGGCACCAGCCTTGCAGCAATTGGCCCGTGGCATGTTTTTTGTGGTAACTACCTCGCGGGCAGTTGGCTTGTGGCAACTGTCGTGTGTGAACTGTCTGAAGGCAAACGCGTTATGTTAACAGCGTTTTTGCTGCGTGGGAAATGCCTTGTAACAACAACACTGGAGTACACAGATTGTGGTCATTCCCTTGTGTCAACTTTTTAGTGGACATAAAGCTTGCATAAGACAGTTGTAGTGGATCAGTTGCACCACAGACGTTGCTCTCAGGCAAAGGTGCCACCTGAAAGTTGCTATCTAGCACATGCCATCTGGCTGGGGCCATTAGACACTAGCCACCAAAAAAATGCTTTCAGGCAAATCCTTTTCAGGGGTTTTCACAAGGCAGTTGCTATAATACACTTGCTATCAGCTTGTTGCCATCAGGTAGTTGCTGTAAGGCAGTTCACAACAGGTAGTTGCGGCAAGGCAGTTCCTCTTAGAATGTTGCAACCTGGCTGTTGTAACCAGACGGTTTCCACTCCACTATGTAGTTATTATCTATCAGGGTGTTGTATTCGGGCAGTATCATTATCGTAGTTCTTACAGTCTGATCTTTGATGGGTCGCGCCCAAACCTGGGGTTGACAACTAGGCGCGTCGGAACGAACTTTTGCATGGGGGGGCAAGATTTTCGCGCGTAAAAATCAGTGGGATTTGTCCATCGTTAGCTTGAAGTAGATGCTGACCTCGCAGCAAATATAAGCTACGACGAAATAGTAAAATATTATTGAAGCAACAATTAAATATGATAAATTTTAGTTAAAGCATTCGTCAAATATTATTTCGTAGCAAGGTTCTTCACAAACGTTACCACCTCAATTTAATTCGATAAAAACGTTCAACTGGCTATGTCATAGTTGTGTCGTATGTGAATAGTTAGTTGTTGTTGTCACTTTGTTCGATCCAATCCAAAATTATACCCTAATTTTTATAGAAAAACCCTTTTTAGAGCACCAGCAAAGCCTTGCTGCTATAAAGTGTGACCACAGAAGTATAACGTCAGTAGATCACATTTCACTATGGGCATCCGCGTCAGAAAGCAAAACTCGAGATTTTTTGCTAGCAAATTCAGTGAATATTCGTACTAGTCGAATATCATCTACAAGTTGTGGATAAGCATGCAAAATACAAAGAAATTCAAGACAATTTTTTATTCATTGTTATTAACCTCAGATAGGACTTCATACGTTTCAAAATAGAGAAACTGCGTTCAGAATTACCTAAAGTATTTCTGATGATTTCTTGAGCTCCAAAATCATCCGCAGAGTTTTTGGTTTTTTTGAAAAGTTTACATCTGCAATAATTTTACAATTTATGTAATAGAAACAAAATGAATGTAATTAATTTTCGCAGCATCAGATTTAAGTATCCACAAAGACACGACCTATTATTATTACCAATCGGCTGTAGTATTTAAATGTAAATTGATAGTAATTAGTTGTCGCATTCAACTTAAAACTGTTCCTGTCTTCTCTGACTCTAATTAGTGATCAAAATGATCTGGTCCGGACCATGAAAGTCAGGTCTGGTCTGGTGCGAGGATTTCGGAGTTTTTTAGACCATACCAGGCTAAACCAGATTTTTAATGCCCGACCATATGCAAACTGTTTGAGAGAAGCTAGCAAGCTAATTATGTTTTTTGCTCTATTTTAATAATTATTTATGTATATCTGTATTTGTATATTATAATTAAAATCATTTTCTAAGTTTTAAAATATTTTAGGTTAAATTCCTCATGTAAACTATTTTGGAAGTTTTCCCAGTATGAAATGGTTCGGTCTGGTCTGGTACGAAGGTGACGTGGTACCAGGCTAGACCATAAAATCAGGACCCAAACAGACCATTTCGACCACTAACTTTAATAGGGCAATCGCTGCTTCTACTATGTAGTTTTGGATTATTTAAAAAAAATCTAATCTACGTACTCAGTTTGTATTTTTTACCAAAATGTGATTGTCCTGTGCAAAACAAACTGACTATCTGTTTTTGTTTTGAAATGGTAGAATTACGGCATGTGGGACACTTTAATTAGGTTACTCATTTAAAACATATTCATAAAACCTACTATTACCTGCTTTAGATTCACATTAGGTTAAACTTTTAGTATCTGCCTGTGGATCCAACAGAAAGTAGATTACTTGATTGGAATTTGAAAACCCAAAAGATTTATGTACTTTTTATTTAACCGCGCAGTCTAACTTTTCAAGTATAACTGTAAATTTTTTACGTTTTAAATGCTGAACTTGGCAATTAATGGAAATCTTTAGTGTCCAACGGTGCACAGGTAAAATAAATATGCAACTTTTTACTAAAATAATGGGGGGGCAAAACGATACCTTTTGCCCCCCCATTGATTTTATGGGGGGGCACGCTGCCCCCCCCCCTGCCCCCGTGGTTCCGACGCCCCTGTTGACAACGTTCAAAGGGGCTGAATATTACACGGGTCTATAGTGAAATAAGGATCTTTAAGTATTGTTGTTATAGCACATGACTTAAAGGAATGCCTAAAGGCCCGTATACAATAACAGACCCGCATACTACCCAAATTTTGAACTCTAAGACACGTGTACTAATACAAGCCCGTGTGATATTACAAGCCCGTGGTCTAATATAGGAAATGCGGTACTTTGTGCGTTACAACGTTTAAAAGTTGTAGAACCAAGATTAGCCCCCTTTTTCCTTATTTTGTTGCGTTTTTTCCCCTTAAGTTTAACTTTTCACATCCTCTACGGAAATCTGTCATACACGTTCTACATTGACGTGTGAGGTAATCGTTTTCTCTATCTTTAGGCACTTAACGTTTGTGTGTGTTCATCCCGCGAGTATGTGTTTTTGCCCCCGCCGTTTTCCCTTCTTTTTTCACGTTTTGTCTTTCAAGCGCTTCGCGATGGGGTGGTCTTTGAGCAACATTTTTTTTTCATTTCTCGCCTTATATAAACTCCCTGGTTCATTCTGCATCTTTTGATACCTCTCACTCTTTCCTGCGTTAAGCCGTTCAAATGAAGAAGGGCCCTCCGCACACCCCCTTTTTCCTTGTATTTTTATAATTTCAATTTTTACCGTCTCCGTTCCTGGGCTCGGCTTTCCCAAATCTCCAAATGTATGCATTTGTCTGTGCTCCTCACGTTGTTCTGCGTCTTTTGGTACCTTGTGCGAGTTTTTGCGTCCGGTGGTTCCGGAGCTACGCCTCGTAATGTGCTCCATTACCGTGCTTTATTATAAAGATATTAATTTTATTTTATATATTTATACTTTATTTTACTGAGATGAGATTTAATAGCATAACTTGTAAAATTTGTATGCCAATCGTTTTTTTTCGAAACTGCAATTCTCTTACCTTGTCTTGTACTTGTACCTGTGCTGCTGTCACAAAGACCACATGAATTAGTAAACTTCGATCATGTACTACTGTGGAATTAGCCAGCAACAATCAGCGAAATTCGTACCGGCACCACTTGAGCCAGCGCTAATTTTACAGTACCCAATCATACCGAAATCGCTCCTGCTGCTCCCACTTTGTACAGAGCCACTATTTCCCAGCTAGTATGTTTATGTGCTAATACAACCTATACCAGGACCACTCGCAACCCGTCCAATCTTATCATCAACACTCGTAACTAAATCACTCTAACCGAAGCTATCTTATTCAAGCCAGCTCGAAGCATCAGCACTTGTACTTAGCCCACTGATGCCAGCAAAGCTCGTATCTAGCTTGTTCTCACCAGCGATAACTGCATGGGGTTTAGTTAGCTAGTTTTAGTGTATGTATGTATGATAGAGTATAGAGACTTTCAGACGTTGCTTCCATTTTGTCCAACTCTTTTCAATTTACTTTAAGATTCGAAGCTCCCGCGATAGAGTATGAAACTAACCCTCACTGGGATTCTCATCAATTACTTAAATGCTAAGTTGTAACTAGTAATAGTGATTTAAGAGCCAGTGACCTTTTTGAGACTAGATATTATACTGCATTACAGCAGGTATCTATATTGTTTATTTTACATGGCCTGCGACAGAGTGGGGTTCTAGTAGTATTGGCTTGTCAATTCCGACACTAAGAGATCGCATTCTCTGCCCTTCGCCATTTCCTATATGATGAGCAGACACCTATGATACATGATTCCACCTTGCACTCAGTACGCGAAGGGAAGGGACGGAGTAGAGGACGGTGCTGGCGGGTAGTAAACAGCGGACAAAGAATAAGCTCATACAGAGAACCGTCCACAATTGACTTTCGTTCATGTATTTTTTCCCCTTTACTCCCCATCTGCCCACCACCGCCACGCATCCCTCCACCACATCCCTATCCCATATCCCACGTCTGCACTGGCAAACTCACAGCAGGGCTGCCCACCGCGAAAGCTTAGTATTAGGGGACCTCACTACAACATGCAAGCACGAGTGAGGTAAGGTGGAACTGGCAGTCCGTGGAATTAATTCTGATTCTTCCAGCGGTATAGATGGCGTTGCTATTCGTAGCATTAAGGATATTAAATTTTTCAAAGCATAGCGCTAATTGGTACAATTATAGAGACTTCGAATATGATCCCAGAGTGTTTCCGAAAAGCGCGCACCATTTTAATTCACACGAAAGGGGATATAGCAGATATAGGGAATTGGCGTCTTATTTCGATCTGTTCTGTACTGCGGCGCATTATTAAAAGAGTACTAAATAAGAGACTACAAGATCATGTTACAATTAATACAAATCAGGTTGGATTTTCGAGATGTCCTGGTACCTTTATTAATACTTCTATCATTAATGGATGTTTGCAGAAAGCCAAGAAGAAAAAATTAAATTGTTGCAAAGTGTTTTTAGATGTGTGTAAGGCATTTAAAGAAACATCTCATTCTCACACCAGTCAATCAATGCGAACAAAAATAATGCCATCAAAACTACGAAGTGTGATCCTGAACCTCATGGTAAACAATGAAGCACAAATTCAAACCAGTAATGGAATGTCAACGCCTATTATGGTTAAAAAGGGTGTGTTCCAGGGGTCTCCACTTTCTCCACAGTTATTTAACATTTCGATTGACCATGTGCTAAGGGAACTAAACTAAATTGAGGTTAGTAATGAGTATGGATTTTTTTTTCATAAGGATGTCCCAAGAGTAGCCTTCAGAGGATTTGCGGATGATATTGCACTTGCATCCAACTCAGTTGAAGGTGCTAGAGAGTTGACTAAAATTGCAATTGCTAACTTCAATAAGGTTAGATATCCAATTAATATCGATAAATGCAAAGTGATTAACATTCGAAAAGGTTAGTTTTGTGTAGAGTCGCTAATTGTGTATAACAATAATACCATTCAAGCAATAAAACAAGAAAAGACTGTCAAGTATCTTGGAGTAAACTTCAAAAATGAAATAAGCTTTGATCCGGGGTCAACAATTAAGAACTTTTCCAAGGATTTACAGAATCTTGTATGTACTCCCATGTTGTTTCCTAATCAAAAGATTGATATCGTTAATTAGTATTTATGGCCTTGTTTAACTTAGTCTCTACAAACTGCACCTTTAAATAAGCTCCCTAAAAAGGTTTTAGATCTGGATAAACTCATTCAAAGTTCAGTTAAAGAGATGGCAATCTCACATGATTCTCCTAATGCTTTGCTGTACTGTTCAAAAAAGTACAGGGGTTTAAAAGTCATGAAATCTTCGTGGGAGGCATTTATTCAACATTACAATATTTGCGTGGTGTTGTTAGGTTCCAACGATCCATATTTACCTTTTGTTAAAGATCTTAATGCAGAAATGAAAAGCTGTATAGAAGCACTAGAGCTGGCTGAGGAGAAAATTCAAAGTAGAGTTGAATCTTGCCCAAGGACTAAGCTAGCAAGAATTTGAAAAGTGATGTACATTTTTACTTTGGGGACAAGAAGTAGAAATGTATAAATATTGTCCTTACAGTAATCAACTAATTGTTAAAAAACGCAGATTAACTTCCTCTGAATGGTTAAATGCATTAAAAATGAGTGCTAATGTTCAGTGTTCTGCATATTGAAGTTAACTTGCCCAAAATAGTTCGTAAACTCAAATAGTTCAATCAAGGTGTAAAATTCCAAGCTCAACGAAGCGCGATGAAGCTCACAAGATTTTTACCCAAGCTCAACGAAGCATGACGAAGCGCGATGAAGCACAATCGAGCTTTGGTCCCTGAAAGTTTTTGGGGGTGGTAAATTTTTTTAACATTAGCGAGCCCAGTAATATATTTTTTATATTTGTGCATTCAAATTCAAGAACCTATGTAATCAAATATACTATGTTGACAAGCAATGAAAATGAAAAGTACTGGAAACTGAAAATGAGTAAAAATACCAAATTCCACTTTTGCACTTTCACCTCGCTATTTACTTACTATTCCGTACTTAACTTATTACTATTCCACAATTCTTTGTTCTTTTATAGAATACTATGGACTATGAATTATATATTAAATTATATTCATATTTCGTATTGCAATTCAATCTACTTCTACTAATTGGATTAATATAATATATATTATATTTCGTAATTCAATTTGATCTACCTCTACAAATTACTAATTCTACCTCTACAGTACCACTATGACTATACTATATCTGAATATAATAGAAATAGATTGACTAGTTGACCATATACAATTTTATTATTTGAATTAATAATAAATATTTTAAAAATAGAGAATAAATTGTTAAAACTAAAACTAAACGTGTTACTGCCACTGACACAAATTCAAGTTGTTTAACAACTACAACGTCCCATTGTAACACTAATAATATAATTACTGATGCTACGAATACCAGCTGATATTGACCTGACTGAGCTAGCCCGTGCTAAAAACGGTAATCCAGAAAACTAAAGTAGTACTACAAATCAGTGGTACTACCATTCAGCAGTACTAACATTCAATAGTACTTCAATGCAGCAGTACTACTATTTAGTAGTACCACTATTCAGTACTACAACCATTAAGTAGCACCACTATTCAGTTGTACTACCATTTAGCAGTACTACTATACAGTAGCACTACGATTTAGTAGTACTACCATTTAGTTGTACTACTATTCAGTAGTACCACTGTCCAGTAGTACTACCATTAGGTAGAACTACTATTCAGTGGTACTACCATTTAGCAGTACTACTATACAGTAGCACTACGATTTAGTAGTACTACTATTCAGTAGTACTACCAATTAGTTGTACTACTGTCCAGTAGTACTACCATTAGGTAGAACTACTATTCAGTGGTACTACTATTTAGCAGTACTAGCATTCAGTAGTTATTCCATGCAGCAGTACCACCATTAGGTTGCAATACTATTCAGTACTACTACTATGTAGTAGTTCTACTATTCAGTATTATTACTATTCAGCAGTATTACTATACAGTAGCACCACGATTTGGTAGTAGTACTATTTAGAGGTACTATTATTTAGTAGTACTACCATTTAGTAGTACTATTATTTAGTCGTACTCCCATGGTACTACCATTCAGTACTACTACAATTCAGTACTACAACTATAAGGTAGTACTACTGTTCAGTAGTACTACAATTCAGCAGTACTACTATATTAAAGCACAACGATTGAGTAGTTCTTCTATTTGATAGTACTACTATTCGGTATTACTACCATTTAGTAGTACTACTATTCCGTATTACTACTATGTTGTAGTACTACTATTTCGTATTACTACTATTTAGTAGTACTACTATTCGGTGGTATTACTGTTCAACAGTACTACCATTTAGTAGTACTCGAATTCAGCAGTGCTACTATTTAAAAGTTTCACTACTCAGTACTGCTACGATTTAGTATTACTACCATTTATTACAACTACCATTTGGTGGTACTACTATTCAGCAGTACTAGCATTTAGTAGTTATTTCATGCAGCAGTATTACCACTTACTAGTAATACGATTCAGTACTACTACCTTTTACTATTACAACCATTTATTGGTATTACATTTTAGCAGTTCTACTTTGCTTTAGCACTACGATTTAGAGGTACTTTTATTTAGTAGTATTACTATTCAGTAGCACCACCATTCAGCAGTACTACCATTTAGTAGTGCTAACATTTTATACTAGTACTATGTAGTAGTACAACCATTCAGTACTAGTACCAATTAGCAGTACTACTATACAATAGCACTACGATTAGGTAGTACTACCATTTAGTATAGGCTGACCATTTTTTAATAAATCCAGTACATGTAAAAAAATAGTAACTCTAAAATAAAAATATGCTAAGTACTTGATAGGGGGTCAATCACAAATTACGTGATCTAAAAATCGCAACAGTTTTGACTGTTTGCCGGGTCCCTTCCCCCACTGTAATTTGTTCAAGCATTCTATAACGATTGTTTTTTTATTCTGTTACAAGGCGGCTCATAGGGTAGACCTAATTAGGAAGCACCAATTTCTGCGATTTTGGGTGCTTCCTTATAGGTTTGAATTCACCAGTAGCATTCTATTCAATACTTTTTACAGTAATAAAATTCATAAAACAGAATAATGCAGTAAACTAATCCTTAAAAACGTCGTTCAGAACTACATATATTTTTGTGACGAATGAATTTATTTTGATAGATCTTGTTTAGTTTAAGTGTACACTAGTGAGTTCGTAGCTACACCTAAACACGCGTCCCTTTTTTGAATTATAGTCTAAATCTAAATTAGGACTTTCGATTAGGAATTAAAACGTTGAAGAAAATAACTTTAGCTTTAGTACGTGCACATGCATACTAATAATACTATCTAGCATGAATGGCCTTAAATATTTGGATCATGCAGTGAGTAGAACAAACACTGCAATTTTTTTAATAGTGATATTGATGATGTTGTAATTTTAGAATCTTGTTGCTACTGTAATAATTAATCCTTTTAAGATGCTGAGCTTTAGCTAATCAGCATCTATTGAAACGGGTTTGTCCGTCCGTCTGTCCGCCTTTAGATTTTACGGTCACAGTTTTTAACTGACTTCCTTCAAATAGTTTTGAAAGGCTAGCAGAAGCACCCGCGCAGTAGTGTACAGCTTTCGGTTGAGATTGCGGTAATAGGTTTTCCGCAGCCAGCAGTTAAATAAAGCAACTTTTAAAAATTTTTTAACATTGTTTATTCTCTACATAAACGCTTGTGTGAATACATTAGGGTACATACTTATCTTTTTTCTAGCTAGTTACGTTGTACGTTACGATAACGCCATTTTGGGACCGGACACCAATAATCTCATCCAAATTGAGGGTCACTTAAAAAACAAGACGCCCTACAAAATAGTATCGACGCCAGAATGTTACTACAGAAAACGTACAAGCATATCATGTAAGAGACATTTGTTTGGAACTTTAACTGTAATCATCCCTAGCACAGAAGTTCCTACTTTGTTTTAGTTTGCGAAACGTACAATTTTAAATTGTAGAATAATGCAGGTGCTTTACGTGCTCATTAAATTTGAACAGAAATACAATAATCATTTTGACGCATAACCAGTACACTTTGGTCACACAAGTCAAAATCCAGTACATGTACTGTACTGGTTGAGTTTTGTATTTTTTCCAGTACTTCAGTCTCAAAACCAGTATTATACTGGTGAATCCAGTACGAATGGTCAGCCTAATTTAGTAGTACAATTATTTAGTAGTACTACTAATCAGTAGTACTACCATTCAGCAGTACCACCATTCAGTAGTACTTTTATGCAGCAGTAATACCATTTAGTAGTACTACCATTCTGTACTACTACCATTTAGTAGTACTACTGTTCAGTAGTACTACAATTCAGCAGTACTACAGTACTACTATACAAACGCACAACGATTCAGTAGTACCATCATTTAGTAGTACTTTTATTCCGTATTACTCCAATTCAGTATCACCACTATTCAGTGGTACTACTGTTCAGCAGTACTTCCATTCAGTAGTACTTGCATTCAGCAGTGCTACAATTTGAGAGTTCCACCACTCAGTACTGCTACGATTTAGTAGTACTACCATTTAGTACAACTACCATTTGGTGGTACTACCATTCAGCAGTACTAGCATTTAGTAGTAATTTCATGCAGCAGTATCACACCTAATAGTAATACGATTCAGTACTACAACCTTTTAGTAGTACAACTATTTAGTGGTATTACATTTTAGCAGTTCTACTTTGCTTTAGCACTACGATTTAGAGGTACTTTTATTTAGTAGTACCACCATTCAGTAGCACCACTATTTAGCAGTACTACCTTTCAGTAGTACTTCCATGCAGCAGTACTACTATTTAATAGTACAACAATTTAGTACTAGAATTAATTAGTAGTACCACTATTCAGCAGTACTAGCATTTAGTAGTAATTCTATGCAGCAGTACTACCACTTACAAGTAATACGATTCAGTACTACTACTTTTTAGTAGTACAACCATTCAGTAGTATTACCATTTAGCAGTTCTACTATACTTAAGCACTACGATTTAGAGGTACTTCCATTTAGTAGTACTACCATTTAGTAGTACTTCCATGCAGCAGTACTACTATTTAGTAGTACTACCATTCAGTACTAGTACCATTTAGTAGTTTTGGGTTATAACTCGTCGTTGGTTTGTTTCGCATTTTTTGGTACGGTTGTAGAGTTTGTTCGTTGCGTCTTACAAAAGTATTAGCCTGAAAACGGACTCTGTGTTTTTGCCCAATTTAGGATTTTGCTTTTTGGCAGTCCCCGTTTTTTGGGTTTGGCTTTCTGATATCTCCATTTCTAAGCGTTTATCTGTTCTCCTTGCATCATTCTGCGTTTAATGGTACTATTTGCACCTTACTGCGTTTACTGGTTCGGGTCTTACATCTTGATATGTGCTTTATAACAGTGACCTATTATATAGATAATATTATATATTTATACTTCGTATTTAAATAAATCTACTTCTACGTATTAGATTTAATTAAAATATATCATATTTTGTAATTGAATTTTATCTACTCCTACTAATTACTAATTCTACTTGTACTGTACCACGATTACTATATTATATCAGGATATAATAGATTGAGGAGTTGACCATATAAAATTAGTATGTTATAGTATGCACACTAATATTCTAATACAATATACACTATACACCTAATACACTATAACTATGACTACCTAAACCAAACCCTTTCCATATTAATACTTGTTAAAGCGTTAAAGTAAAGTACATTGCACGACAAAAAATTTTACCTATCGTCGGGGGTCGACATAGTCGGCAGGTGGAAAAAAGATAAAAGTGGAAAAATGAAGCTCAACGAAGCGCGATGAAGCTCAACGAAGCTCAAAAGATTTTCACAAAAGCTGGACGAAGCGCGATGAAGCGCGTTTGAGCTTACGATTTTTTTAAAATAGTTCACATTGTGAAAAACGAGCTTCATGCCATAAAGTTAACTATTGCAGAACACTGCTAATGTTTACCCGGTTAAAGCTTTTCCAGGTCGTTCTCTAGAATCATCCCTTTGAAGTAAAGAGAAAGAAACTCTCGCTCATGTTCTAGGGAATTGTCATGTTGGAAGCTTACTGAGAAACAGTCGACATCATAAAGTAAGGTCAATCATTGCAAAGCATTTAAAGACACTAGATTGGAATGTTTTTGAGGAAGTAACGGATGGAGCTTCTAAACGTGTGGATATTACATGATGGAGAAATGAATCAAAGACTAGATATATTTTGGATCCAAATATTCGCATGGAAAATGATTCTGGTCAGGCAGATGATGTTAATATTGAAAAACAAGATCATTAAAATCCTTGTATTTCATACTTTCTAGAAAAATACCGACTTAAAAAATAAGAAGTTGTTGGATTGTTAGTTGGAGTTCGGGGTACGATTCCAGCCTTTTTTAAGTCACTTCAAGAAAAGATGAGGCTACCCTCTATAATGATTTATGAAATAGTTATTGCTACTATACGAGGCTCATGTCGTATAGCTCATTATCATCTTTATAATATGAATTCGCAGAATAGTTAATTTATAATTACTGATTTATTGTAAACCACTTCTTGAATTTCTCTAAAGCCTTTTATTTTTTTTAAAATTGTATGTTGTTCTTACTGTGTCTGTATGGCAAGCGTAATTGTAGCGCTAGTTGTAAATAAATATTTACGTTCTTTCTTGTATGTATGTATGTATGTATGTATGTATGTATGTATGTATGTATGTATGTATGTATGTATGTATGTATGTATGTATGTATGTATGTATGTATGTATGTATGTATGTATGTATGTATTGATTTATTGCATTTATAGGCTGATGCCCATACAAAAATCATATTTACAATGATTTTAAGAAAGTTAGAGAACAGATAATATATGAAGCCACTAGCTGATTTCTGCAGATCTTACAGCTTTTGTTTCTTGATTGCAGTAGTTACATAATTAAATAAATTGTTTATAAGTACATTATCATGACCTTTTAATGTATATAACATTTTATTACTTGTAGACCACTCTTCATCCATTATATCGTTAATATACTTAATTCTAATATCAGAGTATACATTACAGCTAAACAAAAAGTGTTCGATTGAGTCCTTACTAGAATTATTACATGTTTTACATTATTTTTTGCAGTCTAAAATTACTCTTTGCTGATGTATTCTTAATACCACTTTGTGATTTTCGGCTAGCCAAATCTGTGCAACCACCCTAATTTTGCATATATCCAGTCTACTATTCAAATAGGTAGCAACTAAATTTGATCCACAATAAGACATAAAAGTAGATTTATATGACGAATAGATAGCTCTTTCAACATCCTCGTGATATGACTCCATGGCCATATTTTAATTATCAAATCAATATTTTTTTTAATGTTATCAGCAGTGAGATTATTCTATATATTTACAAAACCCTAAGAGATTAACTTACGTTTTATTTGACTAACCCAATTAAAATTAACGTCATTAGACTGTTGTTCCAACTCAATCCTTTTAAGCTTTTCGAACAGCAGCCTAGGAACTCAGGTTTTATCCATTTTCAGTATCTTTATTAGTTACATAAGAACTTGTTTAAACATTGTAATTTCAAGTTTACACCTCCCTGCCTCCAGTCTTACTAAGTAGTTTGGCGTATTCCGAAGTAGTGCTAGCACTTTCTTTAAAAAACGGGTTTGAACAACCACTATTTGTTCCTCATTCGTAAGCCCCCATATTGAACTACAGTGCATAAGTGTCGCCATAGTGACTGATTCAAAAAGCTTAATCCTTAAGTCCCAGGCATCACATTTGCTTTTACATAAGATATCCCATAAGCAAGCGTTAGCCCTAGTGGCTTTGTTAATGAAGTATGACTTAGCGCCGCTAAATATTCCTCAAGAGCTAAACGGTACGCCTAAATACGTGAATTCTTTCACAACCTCTGAAGGTTTCCCTTTATATCTAAAAGTAGTATTTACTTTTATATTGGTTCCTTTGGCAAACATTATTGCTTTTGTCTTATCTACGTTTAATTCAAGCTGGTTTAGGTCACAGTACTCTTTTAGTGCGTTTAGTTTCTTTTGTAGGTCACCTTCACTATATGCAAAAATAATAGTATTATCTGCGTACATTAACATATAGATTGCTATTTTCTTATTTATACCTAACCCACTTAACCCTTGTTCCCTAAAAAAGTTATCCATATCTGATATAAATAAAGAAAACAGTAAAGGCGACATTAATTACCATTGGAGAACTCCCTCGTTAATCTCAATTTTTGGGGTGTGCTTCTGGCCAGTCCTGACTCTGATGTTCGCCTTGCTATAAAGGTCCTTCAAAATTCTAATGAGTTTAGCACTTATTCCTAATCTGTATAACTTATTCCATAGCAGTGTATGGTTTATTGAGTCAAAAGCACGCTTGTAGTCTACAAAAACTGCATAAACTTTTTTTCCTGGAATTCTAATATAGTTTTAAATTAAACATGTGAGTGAGAAGATTTGGTCGGCACAGGATCTATTTTTTCTAAAACCTTCCTGGGATTCCGGTAAAATATTACATCTATTAGCCATTTTTGTAATTCTTAACAGTAGTATTTGTGTAAATAGTTTAGTATTACAGCTTATTATTGCTATTCCTATGTAGTTTTTAGGCTTACTAGGGTCTCCTTTTTTATAAAGAGTGACCAGTTTTAAGGGCATCGTTCTCCTAGAAGATTTTTATTTAAAAGAACTAGTAAATATTTCTTCGTCCTCCAATAGTGACTTTAAGCATTCATTTGGGATTCCATCTAATCCAGGGCATTTACTACTTTTTGCCTTCTTTATAGCATATTCTTCATATTCTAACATTTGGATTTCTGAATCAAGTTATAGCTCATTTAACCCGTATTATATTATTTTATGCACATCTTTGTTTGGCATGGTAGTTTTATAAAAATGTTCCCATTTGCCCGGACTTATTCTGCTTCCTGGTTCTGTATTTCTAGATTTAAATAGTTTGACTGTGTCCCAAAATTAAGATAAATTTTTTATATCTGCCATTCTATTTCGAAGTTTGGGAAAATAGTGCGACTTTTTTACCTTACATATATTGTTAAAGTTAATTCTAGTTGTGTTAAACTCGATGAACCCCATTAGTGGTGAATTTTTGTTCTTTAATTTGATTCTACATGATTGCATTAGCCTCTTGGCTTTTTTACAATCTTGATCATACTATAGTTTATTCCTATATCGTTTAGTTAAGATTCAGTTTTCAATTAGGCCTACTTCTTTAGCAGCTTTAAACATGCCCTTCACAAGGTTATTATTCATAATATCTAAAGAATCATTATTTTAAAAAGATGGTTCTATTTTACATGATGCCTGACTAAAGCATTGTATATTTTATTAACTATCCTTAATTTAAGTTTAACATTATTAACAGTACTTATGTTCCTATTGGTTACTCAACTAGTAGAGATTTCAACCTGAATGGGTACATGATCAGAGGTATATATATCAATACTAGAAAAAGACTTTATTTTATTAATGAGATTATAATTTAATAAACAGTAATCTAATGCCAATCTTTTTCTACCACTTAAATAGGTAAAACTTTCTAGAATGTCTGGGTAATTTCTTCCATTAGGTATTACTATTGCATTGCTTTCTACAAAATCAAGAAACCAGGAGGCAGCTGAGTTGCCACTCTCGTCCATAGATTGTCAGGTCGGTTTCAGTACACTATTTTGTACCAGGTTTACATCGAAATCTCCCCCCAGGGTAATTCGTGCGTTAAAACCACCACCCAAATTCAGTTTCTCCCTATGGCAAAATGACAACCCATCGAATTCCTCACTGAGTTCTGTAAAAATAACAGACAAGTCAAAGGTATTAGTTTTTGCATATACCGTACCAATTACTATAACTTTGCTTGATTTTACATCAATAAAAGATATAATTAGTACATTATTTTTGTTATATAGTATTTAATTTGCCTTAAATTTATTTATATTTGATAAAATGCCCATTCTGTTTGACGCTCTCCCTACATTATTTGTCCTGCTAGCAGAAAGATGGATATAATTAAAATCTGCAAAATTGTTACCTAAAGGTAGTTCATTTGATTTAACCCAATTTTCACATAAGCAAATAAAATCATTTGATACCATTTTATATCCATCTTCCTCATCAAGGTCTCTCAGATTCAGTATTCCGGGAACGTTCTAGTAAGTGATTTTAATTCTTGAGTTCTTTTAATGATTTGTGTATGAGCCAAATTTCTAGTTCAACTCCACTAGTTGAGTTACGTTACTTTTGTATCTCTTCCCGTCTACTTCTATACCAAATCTGCCAAGGTACATTACTGGTGACTCTGGGTGCTCGTTCTTGACTTTCCAAAACATTTTAGTTGTGTGTTTGTAGACTTTTTGTTCCGATTTACTAAGGCATGGATGGATTCAAACGTCTTTTGGTATGTCTATGAGCCGGGATTTATTTTTTAGCACTAATGAGGTGTGTTGAAACTCTCCTTATTTCACAAAAAGTAAAGGCGGTTTTCCTTCTTTACTCGTCCTTGCTCGTCTGGCTTTCAGAATCGCATTTAGTCCAAGCTTAGATTTTAGCAACTCTGTAGCATCTTCCTTAGGTGATTTGTTGACTTCTAAACCTAAGATCATAATTTCAGTCTTTCTGTTTTGATTGTCTATCATTTCAATCCTCTTCACTACATCAACTAGTCGATTGGCAACACTGGTAATTTGTTTATTTGCTTTGTATATTCCTTCATCCACTCGAGATTAATTGACTCCGATTTTTCCTTCTATTATTGAGAGCTTCCTGTTTACAGCACTTTCAAATTGAGTCATTTTACCATTCACTTCAGTCATAGGATTCTAATGATTTGTTTGGAGTTGTGCGGAAATGCGTTTTGAAACTTCAGACGTAATTTGTTGAGCCAGGGCTGTGAGTTGACTGGTAATTTGCTGGTTGATGAATGCCGGTATCTGTTCTCCTAGTTTACCCATTTTGCCTTCCTATAAAAATATATGTTTTTGCTTGTATCTTTAGACCCTTTTTTATTGATGACAGGAATATGAATTCGCCTCCGGCCTACGTATATAAGAAAAAGAAACTTAGCTTTTCAGGACTTAAGGTGATCCAGACTTGTATTTTCCCAGTTAGTTTTCAGCCACGAGTTACGTGTGTACTTTACACAGGTAGGATGGAGTCCGGCGAAGTGAAAATATTTTTGTCGTGAAAAAATAGTCTAGACTGTGACGAAACCACCTTTCTGTAAGCTCAGCATCTACTTTGGGCCCACGGTGGACAAATCCTTTAATCCTCAGATTTGTTAATAAAATATACAAAACTAAAACGTCCAAGAAAATAAATTTTGCACTACTCTCCTATTTTTAGCCGGCTTATTTTCTTCTAATTAACAAACGTTATGGTTTGAATATACGCAATTGGTTTTTGTTTTTAAAAAGCCTGATTTCAGAAATATTATTATAGCCGAGCGTCACGTACATTTATGAAGCCACTTAAAAGAGTTAATTTAAATTGTACAGACAAATCCACCTACAACGGATCCGCTTTAAAAGGAAAACTGAGTTTAAGGGACAGATTTAAAATATTTGGTTGGTCAGCTATGCTTCCCATGTTAAAATTACGAAGCAAACTGCATTAACTGACTTTTTCAAATAATACTTATAATTTGCATGTAATTGACAAATCTGTACATATCTTGACCTTGCTTTAGCTAGCAATAAAATTAAACAATCTGAATTATAACGTGTCCGCTTACAAGGGAAATCTCTAAACAAGGGATTCCGGTCATAAGGGAAAGATTCTGCGGGTCCCGCGGAGTCCCTTATATTCGGATTTGTCTGTAATATAAATCATTGACCTTTATTTTTACAGGTTAAGTTCCATCAATACCACAGAACTTCTACATGGAGTCAAATAGCAAATGTGAGCGACCATCATAAAAAATGGGATGTGTCGTTATTCGACGAAGTAGATGCGGAGTGTGTGCCATTTTACAGTCTTGTTCTTGCTTTAAACATGACAAAAATCGACTATTTTAGTCTGGATATTGAAGGAGCTGAACTTGATGTCTTAAAAACTATTCCGTTTAAGTTGATTCTTATTCGGACCCTGTCAATAGAGTTTTCTACCAAAAGGAAGAATTCAGAAGCTGATAAGGAGCTACAACTCTTAATGAAGTCAAATGGTTTCACCTTAGTTGATGAAATTAGGAAAGGTTTTGCCGAAGATT
Source organism: Dicyrtomina minuta (assembly GCA_949802685.1). Classification (NCBI taxonomy): domain Eukaryota; kingdom Metazoa; phylum Arthropoda; class Collembola; order Symphypleona; family Dicyrtomidae; genus Dicyrtomina; species Dicyrtomina minuta. Next base: position 87,392,822 of record OX461809.1, read on the forward strand.
ATATTTATGCACACCACACTGTGCTAAAGAAACAAAAACCAGGCGTTTTCTGAAAAATGTTTGTGCTGTAAACAATTTATTCAATGTTATGTTTATTATTGTAAAGTAAACAGTGTTTAATTAAACCACTTTCGAACAGTTTATATTTTTGTATTTTGAATGTAATGCAGTAACATTTTAATTCAATATGCTAGATCGATTTTCTTGCCCATATTTATGACCAAGCATTTAGACTTTGATTTCGTCTCATTTTTAGATGCTGAGCAAGCATCTAATGAAATGGTCATGTCCGTCTGTCCGTCTGTCTGTCCGTCTGTTGGCCCCACGCTACAGGTCAAACCGTTTACACTATTGTCTTAGAACATTTTTAAAACAATCACAAAAGCAAGCCGGCAGGTCTGTATTGTTTTTTCACTGTAATCGAACTGACCATTGCTTAGCAATTAAATGTTGAACTGACAAAGGTCAAGAAATTTAGAAGTAAGCACCATAAAAACGGGGGTAGACGAAATACATAGCACCATTTCCAGCCAGGTTCACGTGAACATTTCTTTTAAACACCCCCACCCAGCTGCTATTGCATTCACATTTGGTAAGCAGCCCAGGGGTGACGCGCAAATGACGTCACGTGAAAATTTATGTAAGACAGCTCCACCCAGCTGCTTTTGCATTCACATTAGATAAGCAGGTTAGGGGTGACGCGCAAATGACGTCACGTGAAAATTTATGTAAGACAGCTCCACCCAGCTGCTTTTGCATTCACATTAGATAAGCAGGTTAGGGGTGACGCGCAAATGACGTCACGTGAAAATTTCTTCTAGACACCCCCACCCAGCTGTTATCGCATTACCATGAGGTAGGCAGGCTAGAGGTGACGCGCAAATGACGTCAGATTAATATTTCTTTTAGACACCCCCCCCCCTCCCAGCTGCTATCGCATTTACATTAGGTATTTTTATTATTATTAATTATCAGGGGTCCAGTCTCTTGCGAGACTGACGCCGCCGAGGCCTTATTTATAATGGCCTATTGCAGACTCCCCCTATGGACGTGAAAGACTAGATCAGCTTATGAGCCTACCCGTGGCATGCGAGAACGCCACTAGCTGGCCCACAGATGCTTGACCCAACAGTTCCAACGAGATAACACAGCCACCTAAGTAGAGGTTCCTCACTAATAGGAAGGCTGGACATGACGTTAGGAAGTGAATCGGAGTGTCATCCTCCTCCCCACAGTGCTGGCACCGTGGGGAGTCTAAAACTCCTATCTTCCAACCATGATAGCCCCACGCCCCATGCCCAGTAACTAACCCAACCAACCACCTCAGCTGGTCCCTGGGGTATCGTACCATTGACGCATTACCGTACAACGGTGCCGATATCCAGAGCTTCGCCTGTCTGCATTTACGCAACCCAGTCCAATGTCTAGAGTGCTCACGTCTGGTCCACCCCGCAATAGCGCAGTGGACAGCGGAGATTGGGACCGGTAGAATTGGCCTAGGACCAAGCTGCCTAGCACAACTGCCATCATGCGAAGCCTTCGCAAGTCTATCCGCCTCCTCATTACCCCTAAACCCCGAATGAGCAGGGACCCAAACCAGCTCAACCTCACATCCTCTCTCAGCGAGACTGTTAAGGTACGAGTGGCAGTCACCCACAACACTCGAGGCAGTGTTAGGCCTGGATAGAGCACGCAAAGAGCTCTGACTGTCGCTGAATATCCTGACCGGGAGATCTCTGTGCTCGTTCTCAAGCAGCCAGTGTGCTGCCAAAGAGATGCCAGAGATCTCACACTGGAACACGGAAGCATCAGCTCCTAGGTACACGGACATAGCCATTAAAGTACGTGTACCCCTTGGACATCGGTCCTCAATAACGACTCCACATCCAGCGTTATCACCTTCCCGTGAGCCGTCTGTGTAGCATACAATTCCATAACCTTCAAGGGATAAATCCCTTGCCCATTCAACCCGTGACCCAATTTCCACCCTGAACCTGCGGTCCTCTAGCGGCCGATATGCCCAGTCCACTGGCATGCGTAGAATTGGGTCGCACAGGCCCCATTTTTCGCAGATCACAGTATGACTACTGGGACACCCAAACATCGGATTGATCGTCCACAATCCTCTAGTTTTCAGCCTATGCATTAATCTGACAGCCACTCCTTAAAGACAAATGTCTAAAGGAATAAGTCCGATTAGACATTCCATAGCCGCACTTGGCGTTGATCGAGGCGCACCAGTAATCATGAGACATGCCTGGTGCTGCACCCTATTCAACAAAATCACATACGAGCATTTCTCTAGTGCCGCGGACCATACCACAATCCCATACTCAATCACAGGTCGAATAAGTGACGAGTAGGCCCACCTTGCTACCTTTGGTGATAGCCCCTATTTCCTTCCAATCATACGCTTACATCGGACCATAGTCACCCCCGCTCTGCTGACAACCGACTTGCATTGTGGCATCCACGTGAGGTGCTTGTCCAATGTAACACCCAAATACCTTACCAAACGCCGGATTTCAAGATTCACACCCCTATAGCTTAGAGCAGGGGGGCTAAACCTGGTATTCCTCGTGAACAAAATCAGCTCAGTCTTCTCGGCGTTAAGGCGAAGTCCAACCTCCACACACCATTCACTAATGATACTAAGACCACTAGTGACCCGGTGTGCGAGTGTATGGAACACCTTGCCACCTTGAAGCACTCCAGTATCATCCGCATATCCCTGTGACAGAGCGGATGACGCTTTCAGCCGAAGCCTTGATAAAAGGCCATCCATAACAAGGTTCCACAGAAGTGGTGAAATAACCCCACCCTGTGGGCAACCTCTCTTAACGTTACGATGTCTCGAACTACCTTTGACCTCTGACATAACCCGTCTATGTCTAAGACCAAAGTCGATCCATCTCTTTAACAAATAACACACACCAAACCTGTCCAGCGCCGCAACGATTGCATCAAACAAAACGTTGTTAAATGCCCCCTCAATATCAGCAAAGGCACCCAAAACCATCTGTCCGGACTCAAGAGCTCTCTCCACAAACGCCACAACCCTATGAATGCCGGCGTCTGTTGAGAGGCCCCTCAAGTACGCAAACTGATTGTTAGCCCTAAGCCTACCCTCCAACTCAGGAGTTCTAATGTGCCCATCTACCAATCTTTCAAGGACCTTCAGCAACACAGGTGCTAGCTGTATTGGCCTCCATGCAGAAACCTTGCTGTAATCCCCCTTACCTGGCTTTGGTAGGAAAACTACCTTTGCCACTCTCCAACACAGCGGTACAGTACCCAGTTCCAAGCAAGCTTGATACAGAGCTACCAACCGCTCCACAATAACAGGTAGACTCCTTTGTACTAACACCGGTTGAATACCGTCCGAGCCCGCAGATTTATATGGCAGAAAACTCCATGCAGCAGTCTGCACTTTATCTACAGTCACAATTCCAGAACAACCATGCGCACCAAGTGAGCACAGACTATGCTCTGGGGTATACAACCGCCCATTACCACAGCCAGGAAAGTGATGTCGTAGCAGGACATCCAGTGTCTCGTCCATCGATACAGTAAGACCCTTGGTGACCGCATCAAAGACAAACACAGGCGTTCTACACACACTTCCCTCTATACTCCGCAGACACTTCACCGCGTCTCCAAACTTGCTTACCCCACTACAAAACTCGGTCCATGACCTTCTTTTCGCACAGCGAACTGCCGACATGTAAGTATTACGGGCTGACTTATACTCAGCCCATATTACTGGGTCGCGTCTATGCCGACCAACTCTTTTATAAAGAGAGGCAGCACCATGACGCAAAGCTGTTAGCTCATTAGTCCACCACGACGCAACTCTTGCCCTTCGCCTGACAACCCTCATAGGGCACACCAACTCAAGAGATTCCATCATAGCATTCCCAATAGCCAAAGCCTCAGCATCCACCGCGTTGACGCTAGACAATTGACCAATAGGCGCTGCGTGCAATCTCTCACGAAGACACTCAGTATATTTGCCCCATTCTACTTTCCTAATGCTCCTACAGCGAACAACCTCTGGCAGACCGGCCAAGATCCGAAAGCGAATGTACCTGTGGTCAGACGCCGATTCCTCGTCTGACACAGCCCACTCATCCACCCAAGGCTCAGCTAGTCTATTAGCCAGAGTAATGTCAATTACCTCACTTCTATTGGAGACTACAAACGTTGGAGCAGATCCCTGGTTTACCACCGAAAGGTCAGTAGCCAAGATGTACTCAAACAATTCAACACCTCTGCGATTTGTGTCAGAGCTACCCCAAACCTGGTTATGTGCGTTGGCATCAGCACCAATAATCAGGGGCGGTTTGTTGACTTCACAATATTCAACCAGCTTGCGCATTAGTACACCTGGAGGATCTCCAACATCCCCCGGCATGTACACAGAGGCAAATACTATCGGACCCTTGGTCCACCATGTAATAACAGAGACAACATCTCTGTCAGTAAACTGCGACAGCAACTGAGCCTTAACATTTCTCGACATCAGAACACATGAGCGTGGAGTCTCATGCGATCCAGATGCAAAGAGTTGATCAGCTCTGCCCAACCCTCTTACTACTCCTTTATAACAATATGGTTCCTGAATGAGACAGATATGCGTGCAGATCGGATAAGTATTGGCGGCAGTGCAGTTTTGGTAATTTTTATGTCGCACCACTCTATCGCGTAGACCGGATAAGCTCAAGGCCGCCGCTTTTGAGTGGTGCATGTTAATTTGGGTCAGGTCAATCATGGAAAGGGCCATGGGAGAGACCCCTCCAGACTGTTGACCCAACCCGGTGTTAAAGGTTATTAGCCTCACGCACCGCCACCAACACCACCCGACCTACCCACAACCTCAAACAGAACTAAACCCAAACCATAGTGGAGCTTATAGCCAAGATCAGACAGAAACTTGTCACTGTCCTCATCTACAGTTAGATGCCAGACATGCCAAGGCTGTCTGAGCTTGGTTATATTTCGCTCCGAGTACGGCCTCCAAAGCCCAGTAGACAACCTTGCGTTGCGATCTCTCAGAAGGACCAGGAAATCCGAGAAAGCATCACGATAATCAATCCCAGATCCTGGTCCCTCCACTTTCACTCTCAACTTTGTTCTACGCTCCTTCACAACAGGGAGCGCATTAGGAAAGAACTTCTTTTTCTCCTTCGCAGCGCTACCCCACAAAATTCCATCACAGACCTAACTGACCCATGCCTTGGGAGCCGGATTCTCTCCATCAATCCGAATCCGCCCACTTACACAATGAACTCCCTTGAACCTGCACTTCCCTGTTCCAGCAGAGTCCGTCACCCGATTTACACAAGCCAGAAGCTCACTCCTAAAGTGATCACAGACCGCCCGTGGTAGGCCTTGGTCGACTAAAAATCGACTATTTTAGTCTGGATATTGAAGGAGCTGAACTTGATGTCTTAAAAACTATTCCGTTTAAGTTGATTCTTATTCGGACCCTGTCAATAGAGTTTTCTACCAAAAGGAAGAATTCAGAAGCTGATAAGGAGCTACAACTCTTAATGAAGTCAAATGGTTTCACCTTAGTTGATGAAATTAGGAAAGGTTTTGCCGAAGATTATATTTATGCACACCACACTGTGCTAAAGAAACAAAAACCAGGCGTTTTCTGAAAAATGTTTGTGCTGTAAACAATTTATTCAATGTTATGTTTATTATTGTAAAGTAAACAGTGTTTAATTAAACCACTTTCGAACAGTTTATATTTTTGTATTTTGAATGTAATGCAGTAACATTTTAATTCAATATGCTAGATCGATTTTCTTGCCCATATTTATGACCAAGCATTTAGACTTTGATTTCGTCTCATTTTTAGATGCTGAGCAAGCATCTAATGAAATGGTCATGTCCGTCTGTCCGTCTGTCTGTCCGTCTGTTGGCCCCACGCTACAGGTCAAACCGTTTACACTATTGTCTTAGAACATTTTTAAAACAATCACAAAAGCAAGCCGGCAGGTCTGTATTGTTTTTTCACTGTAATCGAACTGACCATTGCTTAGCAATTAAATGTTGAACTGACAAAGGTCAAGAAATTTAGAAGTAAGCACCATAAAAACGGGGGTAGACGAAATACATAGCACCATTTCCAGCCAGGTTCACGTGAACATTTCTTTTAAACACCCCCACCCAGCTGCTATTGCATTCACATTTAGTAAGCAGCCCAGGGGTGACGCGCAAATGACGTCACGTGAAAATTTATGTAAGACAGCTCCACCCAGCTGCTTTTGCATTCACATTAGATAAGCAGGTTAGGGGTGACGCGCAAATGACGTCACGTGAAAATTTATGTAAGACAGCTCCACCCAGCTGCTTTTGCATTCACATTAGATAAGCAGGTTAGGGGTGACGCGCAAATGACGTCACGTGAAAATTTCTTCTAGACACCCCCACCCAGCTGTTATCGCATTACCATGAGGTAGGCAGGCTAGAGGTGACGCGCAAATGACGTCAGATTAATATTTCTTTTAGACACCCCCCCCCCTCCCAGCTGCTATCGCATTTACATTAGGTAAGCAGGTTAGGGGCGACGCGCAAATCACGTCAGGCAAAAAATTCTTTTAAACACCCCTACTCAGCTGCTATTGCATTCACAGTTGGTGAGCAGGCTAGGGGTGACGCGCAAATGACGTCACGTAAAAATTTCTTCTAGACACCCCCACCCAGCAGTTATCGCATTAACATTAGGTAAGCAGGCTACGGGTGACGCGCAAATGACGTCACGTGAAAATTTATGTTAGACAGCCCCACCCAGCTGGTTTTGCATTCACATTAGGTAAGCAGGTTAGGGATGACGCGCAAATGACGTCAGATTAATATTTCTTTCAGACACCCCCACTCAGCTGCTATTGCATTCACATTAAGTAAGCAAGCTAGGGGTGACGCACAAATGACTTTACGTGAAAATTTCTTCTAGACACCCCCACCTAGCTGTTATCGCATTCACATTAGGTAAGCAGGCTTGAGGTGACGCGCAAATGACGTCACGTAAAAATTTTTGTTAGACAGGCCCACCTAGCTGCTATTGCAATTACATTAGGTAAGCAGGCTAGGGGTGACGCGCAAATGACGTCACGTAAAAATTTATGTTAGACAGTCCTACCCAGCTGCTATCGCATTAAGATTAGGTAAGCAGGCTAGGGGTGACGCGCAAAGGACGTCACGTGAAAATTTCTTTGAGACAGCCTCACTCAGCTGCTATTGCATTTACATAAGGTAAGCAGGTTAGAGGTGCCTCGCAACTGACGTCAGGCAAAAATTTCTTTTAGACACCCCCACCCAGATGGAATCGCATTCTTATTAGGTAAGCAGGTTGAAGGTGACGCGCAAATGATGTCACGTGAAAATTTCTTCTACATGTCACGGACTGACCTATATGTGTTATACATGTTCAGAGATCGTCCCTAATAACGTCCTTCAAATACCATAGTTTCTAGTATCTCAAGCCCCAACGTTAAATTTGTTTTTATCCTATTTTAACTACATGTCACGTACTTACCTATAAGTGTAACAGATATTCAGATATTGTCTATAATGACGTTATTTTTGATTGGTGCAATTTATTAAAAAAATTCAGCTATATTAAATTACATGCTACGAACATTGGTATATGTCTTATTGATTGTAGAGGAGCTTCCATAAATCTTATATCATCTTTTAGCGTAATATAAATTATCTTGTGCCTTTGTTGTAGCTCAGCATCTACTTCGGGCCCGCCCCCGGTCGACAAATCCGGCGCGAAGCGCCGGATTTTTAGTTAAGTAGCATGTCGTTTTTGACATAATTTATAATACTGTTGCACACATAGAGTAAGAGTGAAATTAATGAATGTCCAATGTTACAACATTAAAAATTATATAAATATATTTATAAAAGTCGGATGTATTTTTGGGACATCGATAAAGATTCTGCTGAATAAACTTGTTAGCAGTAAAAAGTAGTAAGCCCAATAAAAATGTACAAGGTGTACATACATAGTGCAACCATCATGTTAGGCGGCTCAAAGAATGTAACAAGTAACAAGTAGCCAGGATAAAAACACGCTACGCATATAGTAGTATGTAGGAAACAGAACACGCTTATTAAGATATAGGAACATGAAGTATAAACGCCATTGCAAGGTGGATCTTCTAATGACTAGCCCATAAAAAAATCAGTTAGAAAAATACCGGCGCTTCGCGCCGGATTTTCGTGATGGGGGCCTGAAGTAGATGCTGAGCTTACAGTGAATATTAGCTTTATTAAAAACAACCCATTGTTTTTGGGTTGTTTTTTTTACACATTGTATCAACAATCAAAATACGACAGCGTGCTAAAGATCTTTCTACCTCTCAAATTTCTTATTTTATTTAAAACTAAAGTCGCACACACAATTTCATATCTTGGCGGGATAGACATAAGACTGTATGAATGTTGCACTTACAGTGTTCTGCACATGAGTAGCGAGGAATCGATTGAGCTCCAAACCCGTCGGCTTGGAAAGATTTGTGATCGTACGAATTATTCGAGTACAACAATGCATGTATGTATGGATTTATGTATGAATGTATGGATGTATGTTTGTATTTTTGAATGTATGTATGTTGTATGTTTATTACATTTATTATTATTATTATTTACCAGGGGTTCAGCCTCTTACGAGACTGACACCGCCGAGGCCTTATTTATAATGGCCTATTGCAGACTCCCCTTAAAAAAAATCCTTTATCCGAGTCAGTGTGTGAGCCTGCCCGTGGCACGTGCAAACGCCACGAGCTGACCCACAGATGCCTGACCTAACATTTCCAACGAGATAAAGCAACCACCAAGATAGAGGTTTCTCACTAATACAAAGGCTGGGCATGTTGTCATGAATTGAATCGGTGTATCATCCTCCTCCCCACAGTGCAAACACAGCGGAGAGTCCAATACACTGATCCTCCAGCCATGACTGCCCCAAGCCCTATGCCCAGTAACAAGCCCAATCAACCACCTAAATTGATCCCTAGGATATCGTACCAGTGACGCTTTACCGTACAACGGTGCCGATATCCAGAGCTTGGCCATCCTACAATTACTTAAGCCAGTCCCGTGTCTCTCATGCTTACGCCTTGCCTATCCCGCAATAGCGCAATGAACAGCGGAGATTGGGACTGGTAGTATTAGCCTTGGGCCAAACTGCTTAACAAAACTACCATCATGCAAAGCCTTCGCCATCCTATCCGCCTCTTCATTACCCCTGAACCCCGAGTGAGGACCAAGGACCTTCAAAAAAACAGGAGCTAACTGTATAGGCCTCCATGCAGAGGCCATACAGTAATCCCTCTTCCCCGGATTAGGTGAAAATACAACCTTAGCCACTCTCCAACAAGACGGTACAGTGCCCAGTGCCAAGCAAGCTTGATAAAAAGCAACTACACGCCCCAAAATGGACGGCAAACACCTCTACAAAAGCACAGGCTAAATACCATCTAATCCCGCAAACGTGTATGGCTTAAAACTCCAAACAGCGGTCCGCACTTTACTCTCAGTAAAAATACCTGAACACCCATGTGCACCCAGGGATTGCAACCCGCGTTCAGGAATATGTTCCTGCTCACCAACATACCCAGGGAAGTGATGGCGTAATAGGACATCAAGGGTCTCCTCCATTGACACCGTAGGACGACCGGTTTCGGTGTTAAGGATAGACCCAGAAGTCCTAGTCACACTACCCTCTAGACTACAAAGACACAGTCTCTTGTACAAAGTAATAGCCCCGTCACGGAGAGCTGTGAGCTTGTTTGTCCACCAAGCCGAAACCCTGTCCCTACGCTTAAGTACCCGCATTGGGCACACTACATTAAGGGTATCCATCAGAGCATTGCTGATAGCCAAAGCCTTAGCATCAACGCTTTTGACACTGCGCAGCTCACCATCAGGTAACTAATGAACTCGCTCCTGAACACATGTAGTGTACTTGTTCCATTCTACCTTCCTAAAACTCCTGCAACGAATTACTTCAGGCAGACCAACCGAGATACGAAACTGAATGTACTTATGATCGGACGCCCATTCGTCCTCTGATGCAGTCCATTCCTGAATCCATTGCTCGGTTAGCCTGTTTGCCAGAGTGATGTCAATAACCTCTTTTATTAGCGACTACAAACGTAGAAATACATCCATGATTTACAACCAACAAGTCCGTAGACATGATGTACTCAAACCACTCAACACCTCTGCGATTTGTGTCTGTACTGCCCCATACCATGTGATGAGCATTAGCATCAGCACCAATAATAAGGGGCAGTTTGTTGAATTCACAATATTCAACCAGCTTGCGCGCCAGATCCCAAGGTGGATCAGTGGCTTCACCAGGCATATACACAGAGGCAAAGACTATGTCTAGACTGTCGCTTGGTGTTGGCAGGTGTTGGTTTTTTTTTTTATTGAATTCAAACTTTACGGTCAACTAGACAACACAGACTGTCAACTTTACTGCAAAACTAACGCCAAACAATCAATATCATACCGGAACCAACACCAGTTTGGAGCCAACACCAGTCCGGAGCGCCCGATCGATAACATACCGGAACCAACACCTGCCAACACCAAGCGACACTAGCGCCGCAGGAGCAATATCATACCGAAACCAACGCCATGCGACAGTAGCGCCATTAGGTTAGGATAGTGGGTTAGGTTAGACACCAGCGCCACTTGGGTTAGGTTACTGGGTTAGGTTAGGTTAGTGGGTTAGGTTAGGTTAGCTTAGTTTAGGTTAGGTTAGGTGGTGGCGCCACCTTACAGCAACTTTCGGAACTGTGGGTTAGGTTAAAGCGACACCAGCGCCACCTTACGGCAACCAACGGAACTAGAGGTTAGGTTAACACGCCATCTTACGACAACTTTTGACAACTTTAGTTCCAAAAAAATCCGCTAGATGGCGCAGGCATGCACTTTTTTTCACTCAAATGTTCCAAAAGGAACCAAAACATACTACTTACGTTGTGTAGAATGCTTTCGTATGGCCTTAGGAGGTTGTTCAGTAGTTAGTGAATAGAGTGAGTATATTGTATGCAATAGTTACCACAATATGCGTAAATATCACTGCCGTTACTCATTTGAGCTCAACTGATTATTTCCTTAACGTTATAAACCTTATTATCTTGCGTGTACCTTTCATAAAACCTACCCGACGAAATGCAACATATTTAAAAACATCCAGCGCTTCGCGCCGATTTGATGACCGTGGGACCGAAGTAGAGGCTGACGCTCAGTGAACATTAGCTTCAAAAAAGAGAAAGATATAATAAGTAACGCTAAAATATGATCTATGAGGTAAAGATATTTCATTGCAACGGTGATAGTTACTCCTAAATTTAAAGTTTGCAACATTTTTCTTATGAACCTTCCTTAAAATAAAAAAATGAAACTAATTTATTAGTGCGAGTGCAATTTGTAGCGTGCTTACTACAGACAGACAGACAGAGACAAACCCATTTCAATGCATGCTCAAGCTCTGGCCACGGTTTTTGTTGATAATTTGGTTGACCTCAATGATGGACCATCCCTGACCTAAATGTTAGCACCGAAAAGACAGGGGGAAGTAAAAAAAACCATTAAATAACAGATTCACCATATCTCATATTCAGCGCCGGGTACAAATTGACCATGGGAGGGGGCAGTACTAATTAGGCGATAACTCTGTTTACATCATTCATGAACCATCCCCGAGATAAAGTTTATGAAATGGAAGTGGGGCGGCACTTAATTAACGATAATCTTGTTGACATCATTAACGGAACATTCCCGAATTATAGTCTTTACATGAGAGTAGGCGGTACTAAATACGTATTGTGTTGACGTTGCCTGCGTACCAGCTGTATAATATCTACGTTTAAGTAATGGTTACAATGATGAAATATTTATAATGAAATATTTATGGACAATTTATATGGGTCATATGCACTCAATCTTGTGTGTACGTACTACGAACCAAGCTGGATATCTATTTTTGTAATTTAAAATTATTTGTGAATTTCAATATTGTACTTGGATGAGTGTCACTTTCAAGATTATCTTTTCATGACGTCATCAGCCAGGTCAATGGATCTGCCTGCAGACTAGTAACATCCCATTTTAAAAACTATAGTGTATGCAGTGACTACACTAGTCAATGGGGATCCGTAAAATAGCGTTATTTGAATGACGTTATTTACATACGACATATAGTTAAAAAATAAGTTAAATAATATAGAAAATGCAAAAAACACCCGCCAAACTTAAACTGATGTTATTGTAATGGTGGTGGTCAGACTGCACAAGTGTTTTGTTAGTAGTTGTACTGCCTTAACAGTAAGGTTAGGCAGTTCTTGCTGGCAAATCTTAAAAGTTGCGCATAGCGTTTAAATTAAGGGGAGCTAGCAGTGAAATAGTAAGTAATGGCAATTTTAATGGAGACTTGTACATCTTAATAAAAAATGTTTCTGGCGAAAATGCCTCCAGGCGATTTTCAGTTTTTGAAAAGTACATTTTTTTAATTTCCCGCCGAATCTTAAGACCAAAATTTCGACACGTTAGTCAATGCGAGTACACATGAATGTTATACCATTGAAACCGGAATGAATAGGCAGACGTATTTAATTTGTAGTTCCAGCTCAGGTAATGATTAATTTTTAATTGTAATTAAAAAACAAATAATTTTTTGTCAAAATTGAGCGATGTTAATACATGATTTATCATTTTAAAGCACTTTAAAAACTAAGAAAACGCGTATTATGTTTTAGGCTTCCGACGCATACAAAACTTTTTAGGCAGAATTTTCAAAAAAAGTAACGGTTTTTAAAATCAAAATGGCAAACGTTTGCAAGTAAACTCTACAAGAATCCGTTATTCGGAATCTACTCGTCGTTACCTTTCGAATAATACATCACACGTTGAAATGGGTCAAATATTTCTATATTGTGAAAAATCCGGTAAATTATGTAGATGGGTAGGAATAACAGCTGGGTGGGGGAGTCCAATATACTGTTGTAATTTGTTCACTAATTGTTTTCTCTGTTTGTGTTTGTTCTTCCACAATCACAAACACAAACTAGCAAGTATGGATTGTGAACAATCACAATATGCATCCAGTAACAAACGAGAACAAACTAGCAAAAGATTGACAGTCGTCGCCAGCCTTGCATAGCGGGGGAAGGCAGTCGTTTGAAGACAACCAATGAAATTGAGAGTAATAATGGTGCACGTCATAGGAAGGCAAGACGTCGTGGGCGCGGGTTGGTGCCAAAGCGTACCCCATTTAGCGCAATGTTAAATAGATCATCTGTAAGGGTGGGTGGATCGTTAAATGATGACAGTATTGTTGACATCTGGGTTACTTCCCAGTAACCAATACACTTTAGTTTAAACTCAACGACTTTCCAGTTTTCATTGCCAGGAAAACAGAAAAATGTAAGTCAGTAAAAGGAAATCATTGTCGGTACCACCGACTCACTAGTGCTTCATTGACACGTAATCATTTTATTCGATTCTCCTTAGCCAAACGTTTATTCTTATCCGATCTTGTGCATTCTCGTACTTTCAAATTGTATTAGCATCAAATAATATTTTAATTACAAAATAAAATTCTGCCGTGTCTTTAATAGTCATCATACAAGTGAATGGCTAAATATTAAGTTAAACTGGAAACCTATCGGCTGCATCGCTCGTGTATTAGTACTTACTTGGGATACTGTCAGTATGTATACTCCCATACTGCATTCTTTTATAATTTCAATAAAATAGTTGTAATTTATGGGCCGTTGATGAATGACTTCATAAAATTATTTACAGTTCTTGGACCCTTCTGTCATCAGGTTACCAACTGCATTACCATTACCAACGGAATTATTTAACTTAGGATGCCATCAAAATGCGGGTTAACCAAATTACCCTTCCCGTGACGGCATTGATGGACGATCTCTTACAACCTAAAACGCATTAAATTCTTACAGCAACGAATTTGATGCATTTTAATCTTCGATTTACTTTAAGCTATTTAGTGGCTGCATCGAAAAATTACAAACTTGTGTTGTACTAATGTATGCCTTTATGTAAAATAAAACTACTTCACGAATAACATAATCGCGATTTATTTAGAAAATAAATGTATGTTATGCTTGTTATTATTCATCATTCGATTCATGTATTGCGAGCTAAGGAAATATTCATAAATGGCGCCACCCTTAGTGTAAGAAGGTGGGTCTTAAAAGTTATGATTTTCCTTATGCTCAATATAGGCGACTAGGGTGGGTTGACCAAAAGATGTGGCGCCATTTGTGCACACCCCCTTAACGCCATCCATATCTTATCGCTGAACTATAGTATTAGCACAAAATTCAAAATCTGAAGTTCATAAGGCAGGTTTTCGTACTTAAATAACTTTTTTCATCGAATTGTGCACAATCACAATCTTTCAAAAACACAATCTGTTGCTGTTAAATCACATTGTTAACAATTGAGATTGTGCACAGTCTCGTGCTTCGGAATAACAATCTTCTAGATTGTTTGTGAAAAAATTACAACAGTAGTCCAATAGGACTACTCACGTGACATCGTTTGTGCTTAGCCCTAACTCATTTACCTAAAGTTATTGTAATAACAGGTAAGAGATGGTGTCGAAAACAAATATTCACGTTACATCATTTGCACGGCACCCCTAACTCAATGTCAATGCGATAATAGCTGGATGGGGGTGTCAAAAAGAAATATTCACGTGACATAATTTGCGCCTAACCCTAACCCGTTTTCCTAATGTAGATGCTTTAACAGCTTGGTGGAGGTGTCGAAAAGGAACATTCACGTGACCTCATTTGCGCGTAACCCCTAACCCGTTTTCCTAATCTCGATGCGATAATAGCTGGGTGGGGGTGTCGAAAAGGAATATTCACGTGACATCATTTGCGCGTAGCCCCAAAGCCTCCGCAACGATATTCCTAGCGTGTCTGAAGTGAGAGACCGAAAGACCACTTAAGCATAGATTATTGCTTGGATTTGTACTCATGCTGAACATGTGTAATACTTGTATTTGCCCAGCAGAACTTAAAAAATCCGGCGCTTCGCGCCGTATTTGGCGACCGTGGGCCCGAAGTAGATGCTGAGCTTACAGCAAATTGGCTTTGTCACAGGTAAACAATGCTTTTGTAGTAAGGCTAACATGAAGCTCTCGCAGTTAGCGCCGGTCAAAGTAGGCTAAATACAAGTTTTGCTAGTAAAAAGAGCTGGATGGTAATATTTGAACAACCTCATTTAAAAACGATGCCTTACCATATTTAGGTCACAAACGTATGTCCGTGATATGTAGTAATAAAGGAAGATTCGTAAAATGGTAATATTTGAATGATGTACGGGTTATCCATTACCATGTATGAGCCATATACTTATGAAAGTGAAACGTAGTGAGGAAGTTGAAAGCGAAAAAGCTGAGGTGGTAATCAAAGCCTAGTGCCTAGACCTGCGCATGAAGATCTTTGAATTTGACACTGCAGTCCCAAACTCACGACTAAAATACGACAATATTTGGTTGCGCTGTGAACGTACATAGATAAATACCTTTACTTGTAATGTAAATTCGTGAAAAGGTTTCGTGTGGCGAATCATTGGCGAAACATGGCAAGCTTACACCTCTGTATCTACCTCTATGAACTGTCACTTCTTTTGTTTTACTTTAGAACATGATTTTTACATTGGTTCATAAACTATACAGCACTTTTTTCTCGCACTTGCGGACGATAGAAAGTTGTTTGCATTTAATCAGTTTAATAATGTGATCTGTAGCATATGACCTGTAGCGTGTAATCTGCAGCTATATAGACAAACAAACCAACAGTCAGCAAACACCATTCCAATAGATGCTTCCACAGCATCTAAAAAAAATTTAATGTTGGTGATAGGGGTACCTAAAATTGTGGTATTTCACGGACGTCATTATGGACGATCCCTGACAATCCATAACCATTAAAGAGAAGTTCAGAACGACCCCTAAATATCTATAACTACAACCAATAAAAATATGCTCATTACATGTATGTTAAAATGGGAATAGAAAAATTTAATGTTGGAAATTGAGGTACTTAGATCTATGATATTTGAAGGACGTCTTTATGGACGATCCCTGAATATATATAACCAATATAGGTAAGTTCGTTACATGTTGGTAAAACAGGTTGGAAAAAAAAGTTATAAATGGTGGTTAAGGTGCTTAAAACTATGATATTTGAAGGACGTCATTATGGACGATCCCTGACAATCTATAACCAATAAAGGAAAGGTCATTACATGTAGGTAAAACAAGTTTGAAAAAAATTTATAGTTAGAAATAGGGGTACTTAAAACTATAATATTTGAAGAACGTCATTATAGACGATCCCTAAATATATATAACCATTATAGGTAAGTTCATTACACGTTGAAAAACAGGTTGGAAAAAAATTAAAAGTTAGAACTGGAAGTGGGGGTGCTTAAAACTATGATATATGAAGGACGTAATTATGGACAATCCCTGACTATCTATAGCCAATTTGCGTACGTATGTATGTGACCTGTAGTAATGTATAGGAATTTGTATAATTGTTAGGAAACAGAATTCAGATTGCCTGAGCTGGTATTCGAAGCGGGGACCCCCGTCATGAGCATAAATATTTTCCAATACCAAATTGAAGTCCTAAACCCACGACCACTATACCAGGCTGCCCTGTGATCGTACATATTGGTTAAGTACATTTACTACTAATGTAAATTCGTGAAAATATTCCATGTGTATTTTATACAGCGAAACTTGAAAAGCTCTCAGGTATGTATGTACATGACATGTAAAGTCGTCCGTTTTTTTATACCGATACAGATATTTCGATTCTTGGTTTATTCAGCTGCTAATTGCGAACAAACTATAATTGCGATCATCATACAAAACAATAAGGCACCTCTCGTTCGCATTTGTGAGAGTTTAAGACAAGTTTGAGAGGAATCACTTAAAAACTGTGACCTGTAGGGCAGGACCAACGGACGGACAGACAGACAGACAGACTGACAAAACCATTTAATTAGATGCTTGCTCAGCATCTAAAAATTAAGTATGTACATTTATATTTTGCGTTTGTTTACCATGTGCTTACACGTAAATTAGGGGTTTTTGCTCCCATTCACTGTGATGCGTTTTGACATGGGTCCATTCAACTGTTAATTGTGAAGAAATGGTTAGTCAGAGCAAATTTAAAAAACAATACAGACCTGCCTGCTCGCATTTGTGGTGGCTTCAAATATGTTTCATGAAAATTGCATTAATACTGTGACGTGTAGTGTACGGCCAACAGACGGACACACGGACAGGCAGACGGACATGACCATTTTATTAGATGCTTAAGCTCAGCATCTAAAAAACCTACCCGACGAAACGCATACCCGACGAATATCTTAGGTCAAAATTACTACCCGACGAAACGTCAGAGAATCATTCCACCAATGGTTTCGGCTCTTGATAAATACCAGTGCTATGGTCTGATTGAATTGTCAATTCTGAGCAACTCATGGGCATAGTCATAGTCACTAAATAGATGTACGCTTAGAGGTGTAATTGAAAGTTTAGTGCAAAAGTTTCTCGTTCTTGCTCACTCATACTTTATAACAGTCGAGCACAGCAACTTTCATAAATAAAGACATAAGTCATAGTAAAAAGGATCGTTCTGCAATGGGCCTATTTATTGGCCTGAGCGGCATTCCAGTAACTTCATGTTGCTGAACCTCCTTCAAATACAATACAAAAACAACAAGTTTATACTAAGTTGATTTGCATTGACAGAAAGTTTTGAGTTTCTTTATACTGATGCACGAAGGATCGTCCCCAAATACACTAATTCGTTCAATACTTAAAAGTTGAGCAGAACTATTTTTAGTAGCAGCTTGAGAAACAGAAGCATAAAACGATGCATATCCAGGGGTTGTGAGGAAGGTGATTTCATATATAACTCCAGTTGCATTGCCACCATGTAATCTACTAGCCATGGTGACTCCGTGGAATGTGAGTTGATGACACTGCGGATGGCTCGACAACTTTAAGTTAATATCTTGAACTATCCCACCTGCAATTTCTTGAATCAATGGAGTATCAGCTGAGATATTAGATTTCTTTGCACAAGCACAGAAAGTGGGAGGAATTCCCACCTTGTCACATGTTCTGTTGGCACTTATTTGCTTGAACAAGCTGACGGCCTTCCCCTCTTCGAGGCCAATCCCATTTCCGCCCAAAATCAAGTCTGCCTCCCCTCCAGACCCAGTAAGACTCAAGAGATGTGCCACAGTGGCGTGGACGTCAAACATTGTGATTAGTTTGTGCGAGTTCCCTTTCATATTACTGTAGGCATTGGGAAAACGGCCCTTGAAATTTTCAGGAAGCACGACGTAGAGAAAGGGGAGACGCTCTTCTAGAAATCCTTGCTTGGATTTCTGACGCAGCGGTCCAAAGCGCATTCCGTGATCACTGAGTAAGAAAAGAACCGAGTTGTTTAGAGTCTGATTGGCATAGAGCTGTTTGAGAACTTGGAGGAGACGGGGCTGCCCGTATTTACTGTGGTAATTCACATCATGGGTCAGCTCAGACATCCACGAAAAGTGCCAAACAGGTTTGTTTAATTTGGAGAAAGTTAGAGCTGTCTTGAGAAAATTGTCAAGGAGCAGGTCAAAAGTGAGTGTTGAGCCAAAGCAACCTCGATTCCTTTCAGTTTTCTTGTGTCGCCGGACACTCAGATGATCGAGTAGTTTAGTGATTTTGAAATGGTTGTAGTGGAAGGTTGGGGGGTAGCGGAGGGATGATAATATTGCCCCGGTCAAGTCATCCTCATTAAAACTTGTCCGATACCCAACCCTTTGAAAAGCCTCCCAAATTTTTGGACAGAGTCGACTTGTGACACATATTGAATTGATGTCCTCATAACGATGTCCACTTAGGAGTGGCCAAGCATTTGTAATTGTACTGGGTCCAATCGAATTGAGACCATGGAACTCCAGTGCAGCCATCTCCTGGACGAGAAATTCATGTACTTGGGGCATGTAGCGTCTAAAGTTCATGTGAGAGGAGGAGTCCATGCCCAAAATGAAGACGCTGAGATAATTTTGAGGGTTGAGAGAAGCTGGCCTGTTCTTCAAACCTTCCTCCACATCCTTTTTGACCGGAACTTGAATCAGGTAGTCTTCGTATATTGTGGTTCCAATTCCTCTTTTGTAATTAATCGATGAGGTATTATTTGTTTCTTCTTTTGCTTTAGTGCACCAAATGAAGATGTGCTCTGTGTTTGATGAAATCTTAGTAATTTCTTGAGTAATCACATATACTTTAGTTTGGATAACATCATCCTATGTATACAACCCAAATACATAAAAGCGTGTAAGATATTGGTTCTTACGGGCAGTACGCAACAACGCATCCTAACAGATTTTCACGAAATATTTATTTTTAAAAAGAGCATCTAAAACAACATTGATTTTTCTGATCTGCCTAAAATATTTGCTTACCAACATGGTGCGCTTAATGAGTTTTGGTCAATAGAATTATTTGTTGGAAAAACGAAAAAGGCCTTAAATTGATTATGTAATCGTTTTTATCAACTTTCTTAAATAGTTTTCAAAATTTTGAAACTTGATTTTTTAAATTGTACAATAAACCATTTTAAAGTTTAAAAATACAAAAATCATGAATTTTGAAAATTTTCATGTTTTCCAAATAATTTGTTTTTTACAATAAATGTATTCCAAAATTTGTTTTGGAAATTTCATGTTTGTTGTAGATAGATAGCAAATACATTCCCCTGTGGGTTAACACCCATGGGAGAATTGAATTTATTTAGGAATAAGTTTAAAGAATTTAACATGGTACAGGACTGCAGCTTAAAAAATAAATTTTGTTTTTTTCGTTGTTATAACATAAGATTAGTTTGGGAGTTCCAATTGAGCATTTACATGTAAAAGATTCACCATTTAGCCAGTAACAATAATATTTTAAATATTTTTAGATTTTAATATTCTAAATATATATACCCTATATTTGTAATTTCAAATCTAACAAGAAGTCTAGCACCTAGTATACAGTAAGCTTCGTATATAAGCAACCCGGTTAAAGGGAATAACCAACCGCTATAAGGTAGAAAAATAGACCATTTGGCATTTGGTTGGCCGACTATGCTGGCAAATGTTATAATTTTCCGGTTAAAAGGTATTCGATATAAGGAATAAACCGGTGTAAGGAATTTATTTTACCAAAAGTACCATATTATGGTATTTTTGGTCATTTAAAAGGAATTTTTTTAAAATTTGAGGGTCCGAAGTATCAGGGATAACACTGTTAGTGCATTTGTAGCTGACCAATACCTATCTAATTTCCTTATCTTCTTTACATTTTTAAGTGCATTTAAGTAGGTCATGTTATTTATAGAATACACAGCATACTTGGTGACTGTTGACTGTTCGAAACTACAATGAGTAGTTCATCAGTCCATCAGCATTATCTTTTTGTTTAAAATGTCGGCGAAGAGTAATAGAAACTCACTTAACACTGAGCAAAAGTATGAGCTTTTGCAAAAACTAGCAAAAACTTCTGAGATGTCAGAAATGCTGCAGAAATGTCAGCAATTCTTTCTAGCACGGGATAATACTGATGAAACAGTATTTCCCAATCTCCATAACCTAACCCTGCATTTATGTCCCATCCAAACTAATGCAAAGCAAACCAAGATAACAAACTATTTTAAACAATCAACATAAGTACTAATATTTACCTTTTAATTTACACACCTGCAAAAAATATCTTGACTTTGTTTTACCTTAAACTGTATATTTGTAAATATTTATAAAGTTCCGCATATAAGAAAAATTCCTTAAACGGTTAAAAGGAATAACCGCTAAAAGGAATGTAAAATGCCGGTCCCACGGGATTCCTTATGTACGAAGTTTACTGTATACATTTATTACATTTATTTAAGTGTTATTCAATTTAATTCATTATTGCTGTGCCAAACATTAAAGTAGCATTAGTAATACATCCCTTAATGTACAAATAGTATAAACAATGTGTAAAATGGGCTGTGTCGAGATTTTGCGTGTCGATTTTGTATTTCTTACACTTTTAAATGGTTTTTTTGCTCAAAAATTTTAAAGATAAAGTTTCAAAATTTTGAAAAAAATTTAAGATTGTGGATGAGAAAACGATTACATAAACATAATATACAATTTAGGGCCTTTTTTTCAAAAAAATATTATGTTGTTAAGCAAAAAAGTGATTTTGGATTCCCAATAGCACAAGACGAAATTAAAACGTACTGCGGACCTAAACTATAGTTGACGCCCGCTTGTCCGCAACTCGTAAAACTTTTGGAAAAGTTCCAGTTTAAGACGTCTGCAGGTGACAATTATTCGCAGCCCACCACGTATTTTCATAAGCTGGTCCGAACCTCCGAACCAGGCCAGCTTAGAACTAACTCGTCGTACCAGCTTAGGAAGGAACCTTTCCTAGTCGAGTAAGTCATGCCCAACTTTGGTAAGTCATGTCCAACTTTGGGAAGTCATGCCCCATTTTACTTCGGTAAGTCATGCCCCACTTTGGTAAGTCATGTCCAACTTTGGGAAGTCATGCCCCATTTTACTTCGGTAAGTCATGCCCCACTTTGGTAAGTCATGCCCGACTTCGGTAAGTCACGCCCCAATATTTTTCGTTTAAAACACTGAACCAGGCTCCTAACGCTGCCTGGAAAAGGATATGTTATATTTTCCCCACCCGTGGGGCCGCCTTCGGCGGCCGGGGGAAAGATATAACCTAACCGTTTCCAATCAGTTTTTCCTGCCCCCCCCCCCACCCCTCTCCCCCCAAAACCTGACCTAACCCTAAATATAACAAACCTCGAGGAGAAGCCATAACTAAAAAATTAGCATTAACAGCAATCAAGCAATAAATGTTGTTTTTACAAAGCTGGGTTTAGGATTTCGTACAAAGAAAGAAATATTTATCAGGCAACAGTTACTGCGATGTGAATAACAATAATTTCAACAACAAATGTAATAATAATAATAATACATAATATAATTTCCAACAAAATAATTTCTAATAATTCCAGTATTCCATAGGGTTGTATAGGAACGAGAAGAGTTGTACATTTCAGTGAATACTGTGTCGTGTAAATGAAATAATTTATTTAAAGAATTTAACAATCTCATTTCACAATACTGTACACCTGGGCATGACTTGCCGAAGTGGGACATGACTTACCGAAGTTGGACATGATTTACCGAAGTTGGGCAAGACTTGCCGGCCTGGGCATGACTTATCAAAGAACAGCCTTCCAATTCTACATAATAGTTATCTACATATAGTGATGTGCAAACTTCTATTAATAGTTTACTACTAAAGTTGTGCACAACTCCCAGGTCTACACAACATGTACACAACTAATTGTAAATATCTAAAGCATATAAATTGAACATTTATATAGTAAATGTAAGTAGTACACTTCTACCTAACCAACACCGAAAACACTAATCACAAAAACAACGTAAAAAATTTCTGCAATAATGTGTACTAAAACAAAAACCTTGCAAAATTGATTAAGAATAACCCTTTAACTGTTTCAAAGTTTTTGAAATCTGAGCTTTTGAGAGTGCCTGCTTACGCCATGAAAATTTCAGGAAGGCTAAAATGGCTGATGCAGCACGATGTTATGAAGGTAGCCGTTAAAATAAGTAAGACAAGTTTAAACCAAGATTTAAACGGGTTTCAGACTTGTCCGACAGAAGTTCAGGTCGGACTTTTTGAATTACGCCCACCACTTTTAAAGACGAGTTTAAGACGAGTTTTAAACTGATTTCAGACTTCTCCGGCGGACGATTGGTATAAACCTTTTTAATCACGCCTACTTCTTTCTTCCGAAAAACCCTTGGTCCGAAATACGCCTGTGATTCGTTTTAATATCGTCTTCTCTACATACACTAGTTTTGGACCACACCGACCAGTTGTCGATGGTACGAAATCCGTTTTAGTCTTGTGCTGTTGGGGATGTTATTTTCAAAACATGTATGTCGGGGAAATCCATAATATGAAATCCGAGTAGTGTCTAAGAAATGGGAGCCGACACAACACAACAATACTTACGTAATGTACTTATTAATAATAATATTACAAAGCTAATCGGGTTTCCTATGCAATATGCGGTTTGGCGACTGACGATCTGACCAAGACTATACGAAGTTCAGATTACTGTTGTAATTTGTGAACAAACAAATTGGAAGATTGTTATTTCTGAAATAACAAAACAATCACAAAGTACGTTGTTCACAATGTATTTTCTCAGCTAGGATTGTTATTGTGATAGATTGTGTTTGTCCACAAAACGTTCTGTGCTGACGAATGACAAAAACAGGTTTGTTCTTGTTTGTCGTCCTGCGTGTTTGTTCTACATTGTGATTGTGCACAATCCAATTTACTAGTTTGTGTTTGTGGTTGTGAAAGCACTATCACAAACGAAAAGAACAATTGTTCTTTGTACACAAATTACAACAGTAGTTCAGATTAAGTGTATTCATCACCTTTAAAATTTTATAGAAGCATTTTGAACCACTCCAAAAGTCTGAAAGTGGATTCGACTGAATCAAGTTTGACTCAAAGTCAATGATGAACTTTGGCAAGTTATCCCGCAGACATTGTAGCGAACCATATTTTTTGAGGTGGGATTGAAACTGTTCGAAATCCAAGTTTAATATCTCGTCAGTCACGGGTTTTAGTTGAGGTATGTTGCAACTTTGGACTTGATCCTGGCTGGCACTGATATTTGTACTAGTAACTGAGTGATAACTTTGATTAGCTTTTGTTAAGTCGATTTGAATGTTGCTCCAGCTCCATCAATTGATGGTCCACAAGGAAAGGGGTGAGTTTTAACGCCTGATTTTGTAGTTTATTGTAGAAAAAACGATTGCACATTCAACGACTATTTTTTCAAAGTATTCCGACTGTATTTTCTCAGCTATATTTAAAAACTAAATCTTTTCTACCTTTGACCTGCCTTTGACGTGTTTCAAAATAAAAATAATTTGAAAACGACTTTTTTAGTCGAAATATTGTAATTGCTAAAAAATTGCTGTTTGGAAATTTGAAATTGCATATGGCATACAATTTCCGTAAGCTATTTAAAACAGCGAAAAGTTGTATTTAATAATATAGTTAAAAAGTCATTTACTAAAATACACAGAAAACAGAAAGAATCAGTTCGGTCCCTTTTCTGGTGGACCATCCCATACAATTATTTGGTAATCGAGAAAAAATAGTAAGTCATACAATTAGGTAAAATTATCTCACACTGGCACATTTTTAGTTAGATTTTAATGGGTTTTCAATTACTACCATTTTAATTTTTATTCATTTTTTCGCAGCTTACCGAGGTGAAACTGTCGATGAAACTTGAAGGCAGTAAAGTATTGGTTTACCAGTACGTCACATAGTAGAATTAGTACTAAGCAGCCACAAAAGGCCCCAATTTGGTGGATTGGATTTGGAAGTAGCGCCATTGGTCAGGTTTCTTGCATCTGCATTGGACCAGATCGATAATGAGTGAGAACACGTCAACTTCAACTTCCTTATAAGTAAATAAATTATAATATAAATACGTCTTGACATATTGCAATAATAATTACTTAATGGATTATTCGAAACAGTACGGTTCTAGAATTGTTTTACTTGTAGTACACCTTGAATTCCGACTTCCGTAGAGTTTATGGCTTGTTTGTGTCGAGATTTTGACTAACAAAATAGAGTAGAAATTAGTTCATTCGTGTCAGGGGTATCGCTAAGGACGCAGTACTTTCAGTGAGTATATTAATTAGTTATTTACTTATAAAACTTTAGCAATACTAATAATTTGGTGATACGGAATATTAGTAAAACGATATGTCCATTCATTCAATGAAGATTTTTGATTGAGATACAGATAAGAATGTAAATCTATTCAATAGGAAATCCATGACCTGATTCGATCGTAAATAGTAATCGACTGTGTATAGAATTTTTATCTAATTGTCATAAGTCACAACTATACTTTTTTGTAGAGCTTCGTTCGTAATATGATATCCCGTCTCATCCCGGCCGGGACAGCACTATAGTACCGTCCAATCCTCTGCATGCTGATTACGTCCCAAATGGGACTTCCTAAACTTTACTACGTATGACAAACATTAGGTAGTATTCTAGGAAGACAAATTAGGTATAGATATTTTAACTAATATTCGAAAGGTGTTCGAGCGAGTGCAAACATTTAAATATCTTGGAATTATATTAGATTGTAACCTAACATTTAGTCAGCATTTTACCTATGTAAAAAACCGAGTCACGTCAGCTATTGCTATAGGCATGATTTGTAACTTGAAACGGTATCTTAATTTTAAAATATTTATAATTATGCTCAATGCCTATGTTCTGTATATCCTTGATTACTGTCCACACGTTTATGCAGTGCAAAGCCAAAAGGATCTTCAAGCTATTCAAAATAAAATAAACAAAACTATTATTTCTTTTATGTGAGGTAATAAGAATTTGAATGAGGATATGCTGCTTGAAGCTACAAATATACTGTCTGTGTCAGAGCGAGTTAAGTATTATTCCATGTTGTTTGTATTTAACACATTGAAATTTGGATCCGACATTTCAGGTTTCTGTGATTGGTTTGTCAAAAAGGAGGCAACTCGAAATACTCGGTCCAGTAATATGTACTTATTAGATTATCCACTTAAGTTTAAATCAAAATCTTATGCAAATTCGTTTGTTTACCGTGCTATAAATATTTGGAATGATATACCTGATGATGTAAAAACTGAGGAAGGTGAGCTTTGTGTTGATTTTCAGTGTCGCTTAAATCAATACTTTATTAATAGAAAAAATCCACTGTAAACCTAATCTATACTTATTGTCCTTTTGGTAACAACTACGTAATGGAATATTGAAGCGAATTAGTGTGTGTGTTTTTTATTCATCTTTTTCTATTATTAGTTTATTCTGTGTCCATTTTTGTAAACCAGTACTATGTACTGAATAATTTGACACGTTAATAAAGCAAACTTCAAACTTCAAAGGTACTGCAGGAACAAATAAATAGGATCATTATTAAAGTGTTTACAAATCTTTGATTTCACACAGGTAATTCACTTTATTTTTTTATTGTTTAGTAGTAAAGTTGCAGACTGCAGACTGAAACGAAATCTCCATTCTCAGACCTAGCTTCAATCCTCGGCCACTGCTAATCGTTTACGGCTCTGTGATGTACAGTAAACTTCACTGGATGGTTGATTGAAACCCAATCTCCTTCAGTGCTCCTTAGTGACCACTACTTACTGTAGGGGCCTAGGGAATGGGACTCCTTTACTGTGGAGGAGGGGATGTAATAGGTGAAAGAAAGGTTAATATGACCGAGACATACTAATGCTGTAGC
Organism: Dicyrtomina minuta; assembly: GCA_949802685.1. Lineage (NCBI taxonomy): Eukaryota > Metazoa > Arthropoda > Collembola > Symphypleona > Dicyrtomidae > Dicyrtomina > Dicyrtomina minuta. The sequence continues at coordinate 87,419,317 of OX461809.1, forward strand.
CTCCTATTTCCTCATCCACAGTGACTGGTTGAGTCTGATTGTAAGAACTTCGGTTAAATCGACCTAATGAATATTTATTATTCTTTTATGGGAGGAATGGGAAAAAGATAATAGTTAAATGTAGGCAATAGTAGCATTAAGAATGTATGATGCGATGTAAGGCAATCTAGTAATAGAGAGAGAGAGGGGCAAAACTTTTGGTAGATTTGCATTGATTTGATAGTAAAAATCCGGCGCATCGCGTGGAATTTGGCGACTGGGGGCTCGAAGTAGATGCTGAGCTTCAGCGGATATTGGCTTCAACAAAGGCGCAAAATGATTTTAGTAACGTTAAAAGATGATCGATGAAGTATACTTATTTCATCGAAACAGCAATGGTTATTCCTAAACTTAAATTTCGTAACATTTTTTCTATGAGCTTCTTATTTTCAACAAAATCAATTCAATAGTGCGGACTGTAGTGTGCTAACTAAGGGTGGACAGACAGACAAAACCATTGCATTCGATGCTTAAACTCTAGAATAACTATAGTAAGGTGATACTGAATAGGTCTGATACTGAATTTGGTTTACATAATTTATGGACCATCCATGAAGAGACGTCGGAACCAGAGGGGCAGGGAGGAGGGGGGGGGGGGGGAAGACCCATTGAAATACGATTGCAGCATGTTAAACCATAGGCTGTAGGTAAAAATTGACCTAAATGTTTGCTCCGCTCGATGGAAGTGGATCGTTACTAATAAATGATAATTTGGTTGACATCATTAATAGACCATCCCTGAGTTAAAGTGATTACGTGGAGTGGTCTAGTACTAAAAAGGTAATAATTTGGGTGAAATATTATATAGAACATGGCTGAATTAACGTGATAACATGGGAGTGTGGCGGTAATAATAACGAAGTTTCCGAGGCTTCGCTATTAATCAGAAGTATCCCCCTGTACCTCTGAAATAATTGGCCTATTTACCTACCTATGTACAAATGTGAAAATAAAATGATGAGCACTCAGTTCTGCCTTCCTAGCCCGGTGGTGCAAACTGCGCCGCCAAAAAAGATGTAATTCGTGACTCCCCGGCTCGGCAGTCAATTTTGGATCAACTTATGATAAACGGTAAGTTCACAGTTATTTTATAGCGATTTATAAAATATATGTATGTAAGTATGCGCACTACCTACTATATTATTTTATTTTAGGTGGATGTTTCACTAAATATGACTACCCTGCGGATGGATAAAATATTTGTGGATGTATATAATAAAATACTATGAACTAGACATTTTCATTTTATGCTGCTGGTCTATTATCATTTTATATTTTCATTTGCACCTTCAAACTTCTCATACGTACATATACATACACCTAAACATACTATGGCTTTTACACAACACTATCCTGGCATTTAAGGTACACAATAACATGGCATATGACTTAATGGCAAATATAAATCTTACTATAAAATTTTAAATAGTCATCTAATTATTATAATAATAATTATGTGTAGTTACATTATTATTTGTTATATTTTACCTGAAACGGCGATGGTGACGGTGATGGTGAACGGGAACAAACGGAATGAGTCAATGAATTCGCGCCCGGTCTAGAATGTAATTCGTGAATCCCCGACTGGTAATGAGGAGAATTGACCTGAATGACCCTCGAATTCAGCTTTGCTAACTAGTTATACTTTTTGGCAACTGTTAGTCTAATTGTTAATTTTAATTTTAAAGTTAACTTCCGAGTCTTTCGAAAAAATAAAAAAAATAAAAGAAAGAAAGAAAGTCTCGCACTGGCACTGGTCCTGCTCTGCTCTCCTCACTAGCTAAACTGGAACTGTGGCTAAAACTGCAACTCCTACCGCTTCATAACTACAGACAAATATGGCTACGAGTCTTTTTGGCTATTCTCTTTCTTCCCAAGCCATTTGCCACCAAAACTACCGAAAGTACAGCCCCCTTTGTCTGTTGCCTATCTCAAAACGTCGTCAAAACTCAACCGTCAACTCATTCTGTCCCTTCCCCTTCGCCGTCGCCCATGTGCATGTGATGGGCGATGACAGAGGGAGGATGCTGTCTACTAATTCCAGTGATAGTAATACATTGGTGATGATTTTGTTGAATATTCGTGATTATGGACCATGTCTAACGAGCAACACGCACCAACGTATCCTCACGGATTTTCCCGCCGTATTTTTGTTGAAAGGAGCATCCAAATTAACTTAGATTTGCTTAACAACATGGTGCGCTTCATGAATTTTTTTCGATAAAATTATTTTTCGAATTAATGAAAAAGGCCTTAAGTTGTATATTTAATGGGTTTTTCATCTACATTATTTTTCATTCAAAATATTGAAACTTTTTTTTTTGAAATTGTATGTACAAAAAAACTATTTTAAAGTTCAAAAAATACAAAAAAAAGTTAAGTTTTGAAAATGTCAAAAATTTTGTTTTTTCCAAATTTTTTGTTAATATTACACTAGCGTAATCTAAAAATGGAAAAACGAGTATTTTCAATTTTGTTTGAATATTATTATAAGTTCTTTCTTACTACACGTTCTAGCTGTAAAATAATAATATGTGTAATACCTCAATAGTATATTTGTATCATAAGCCTAAAATTATTTGTATCTTTAGTCTGATGAAATTCGAAATAAATTTTAAAACCGTTCGCCGTACCTAAATTAATAAAAAGAAAACTACTCCATCATCTTCTTGGCATACTGCGGTGGTCAGATTGCTAATTATTAGTTAGCCTGCTCTATAGCTAATATGTTTAAAAAATTTATTAGAGAGAAAGACAATTTTATTAAAAAATAAATTTGACACTGTCCTCCGTTGAGGATAGCCCAAAGGACTCTATACGGATCAAAATCTTGTTGTACATAAGTTAGTTTGTGTTATAACTACAAAATATAGAAGCTTCTAAAATTAATCAGTAGGTGTAGTAGTAGTGTGCGTATGTGTGATCAGTGGCCGCCGTTCAAATATTACCGCCTTTAAAAATCTGTCCATCTAATATTCATACAACCTATAGTCTCAACTATCTTCACTACTGATTTCAGCTTCTTTCCTTGAAAACTCTGGCTATGTAAAATTATGAAAGTTTTGAGTACTTTTTTGAATTGGTCACATTTAAAACCCTACTTTACCATTAACTTTAAATGTATTGATCACATTAAGGGCACTTGGGCTGTTGTAAGACTTTCCGCAGTTTTTTCGTACAATGAACTGTATCTCTTGCAACTTTTAATTTTCGACACTAATAATTTTTTTGTACATACAGTATTAATAGAGAAGTACAATGATAGCTTCTTTGTTATTGTACGTTGTCTGTGGAAAAAGATACAGATTTTCAAAGTTGATAAAAAATGAACCCGATCACACATACGCACTCCCCTACTACAGGAATATAAATGGTGTACACATATTTGTGCGGATTTCTTCAAGACAGAAACCACAATATCTTCAATGAGCGTTGAAGGCAAACACTGAGCTTTCATAAACTTCTGGAAAAATTTAGAAATGGTTCCACGCGCCCCAATGTACAATCCTATCACTTCAATCAAGTTGTACGCAAGAATATCAACCCTTCTTGAACCATTTCCTGTACATTCGGCTTCTTCAAGAGTTTTCCAACCTAATTTTTGCATGGCTTCTGTAATTAAGCGACGAACAGCATGGTGTGGATTATTACGAATTAATTTACTACGCGGGCATTTTCCAAAGATATCGTTTCAATCTCCTTACAGCCATGTCGGCAGTTAACAGATCCTTGGTCATGTCGCGGAATGGCATTAACAGGCAAAACATTTCCAACCATTTTGATTGTGGTGATCCATTCAGAAGATGTGAGTCCAATTTTGGAATGAATCAACTTATTGGCATATGGGCACTCTTGAAATTGTATAACGCCTTGACCTTTCTGTGAAAGTTGACACCAGGAATCGTACTCAACACTCCGTAAGTGATCACGAATTAGCTTGCTCTTCTTCCCTTTGAAATCAATCATTTTTTCTCGAACTTCTTGTGGTACGTTACGAAAATCCAAAGCATGGGATTTTTCAATCGCTAAATCCTTAGCTTCTTGAATCAAAGCATGGCCTGAATTTATTAAAATTTCCTTCGAATTAAAATTTTGGATGCCAGCTTCCCATTTGGCACGTACTAAACCCAGACCCAAGACTTTAGTGCTGGAATAAAGCATATTAGAAGGCGTACAAGTTGGTAAAACTAGTTACCTCTTATGTTTTAATTTTTTATGTTAAAATTGATTTTTGATGTAATTCTACGCAAACTATGTTTAGGGTTCAATCCTCATAATAATAAAAATCAAATAATTCTGTCTGCTGTCCGTTGTCTCCCTCTATTACCTTACATATTGTAAATGCAGCATAACGCATGTGAGCGTAATAACGATTTAATGCATAATATCTCCCAGATGCGGTAAAATCACATTATATGAGTAAGGTTATGAAAATCTAAACAACAAATGAATTTAAAACCCATGAATTACAATTTCAATGCCTTGCCAGATTCAATTGTGAATTTCTTTAAAGATAATCAAGCTACACAAACGTGCAATAAACTGTTCGACAGACAATTGAATTCTGTATTTGGTGCATTTAAAAATGAGTGCCATTATTGTTTAACATTGACTGTATATTTAAAGAAACAACGCAAAATGAAATATTTTTTAGTTTTTAGATGCTGAGCTTAAGCATCTATTTAAATGGCCATGTCCGTCTGTCTGTCGATGTGTCTTCTTTGTCGTGCTCTACAGGTCACAGTTTTTAACTGATTTTTTTGAAACAAATTTTAAACGATCACCAATACGACGGAAAAGAACCCTACTGTTTTGGAAATTGATCGGATTTACCAGTTTTCCACAATCAACGATTAAATAGACCAACTTTTGAGCCCTAAAATGAATGCTAAGAAAAACGGGTGCATGGCAGGGCTTTCGGCTTTACACGCATGTAAATACTCTACACGCTTAGAAAAATATAAGCAAATTAACCACATGGGTGTTCAGTTGTAACTTATTTTTGTGTTACTCCAACATCGACCCCAGAAGATGTTACAGTGGTCAACACAAATTTTAGATGGGGATTTACACTGTAATATGTTAGACTGAGTCATCGGCGTCGAAGCACCGTAGAGTGTAGACGTATGAATTTGTGCTGGCAAAATATTTTGCTTTTTTTGTGTTTTGTGCGGTGGTGGTGAGAATACCCGTGGCTTTGGGAACATGGAACAAGTACCAAAAAACCAGAAGAAGAGGAATAGTCCTGCAGGTTTGGAAGTACTCCCCGCGAAACCCCCCGGGTTTCTTTAGTTTAAGTTTAGATATTTTATTTATGTTTGTAAATTCATATATCTGTATGGTGGAGATGGGAGGGCTAGGTCGGTGCTGTAATATGTGTGTACATATGCTCACTTTTGCAGTCTTTCTCGCGCCTTTTTCTCCCATTCTAGTTCATGTGTTGTCCGATGGATGGCGTAGCTCTTCCGACTACGACGTGTCGACTAATGACAATAGAATAATTAGAATTGTTTTAGTTTTTTGGTCTAATAAGGCCTGTTTATATAGCAGGTCTATTAAGGCTAGTTCAGATAGGTGGTCTTTTAAGGCAAGTTTACGTAGGTGGCCCACTTTAGCCATTTGGGATTGCTGGTCTATTAAGGTCTGTTTATATAGCAGGTCTATTATGGCTGGTTTAGATGCGTGGTTTATTAAGGCTGGTTTACATAGCTGGTCTACTAAAACACTATGGGAATGTTAGGTTTGCTGGTCTTTTAAGGCACGTTCATGTTACGGGTCTAGTAAGGCTTGTTTAAATTGGTGTGTGGACATGTGTTCCACTGTGCATAGTGCTGTGTGGGTTAGTTATGGTGTGGTTTGTGGGCAATTTGGGCAACCGGGACGATGCTGGCGGCAGCGAGTGAGGTGACAAGTTTTAATAACGGGTTGGGTCAACCACGTGGAGGTGTCCATTCAGTGGACATCTCTAGTGTTGACTTAATTCAAATTAATATGCACCACTCTAAAGCGGCGGCTTTTAGTTTGTGTGGTCTTCGTAATAGAGTGGTGCGACAAGGAAGTCGCCAAAACAGTGTCGCCCGTAGTCGTCCGGTCTGCTCGCATGTTTGTCTCATTCAGGAACCATGCTTTTACCGAGGTGCGGTGTGAGGGCTGGGCAGAGCTGACCAACTTTTTGTAACTGGGGCGCATGAGACACCACGCTTATATATCCTAGTTGCTAAGAATGTTAGGGCTCAGCTGCTGCCTCACTTTACTGACAGGGATGTTGTCTCTGCTGTTTCATGGTGGACTAAGGGTCCGGTAGTCTTTGTCTCTGTGTATATGCCTGGTGAAGCCTCTGATCCACCTGGGGATCTGGTGCGCAAGCTGGTTGAATATTGTGAATTCAACAAACTGCCCCTTATTATTGGCGCTGATGCTAATGCTCATCACATGGTATGGGGCAGTACAGACACAAATCGCAGAGGTGTTGAGTTGTTCGAGTACATCATGTCCACCGACTTGTCGGTTGTAAATCATGAATGTACTCCTACGTTTGTTGTCGCTAATAGAAGTGAGGTTATTGACATCACTCTGGCAAACAGGCTAGCCGAGCATTGGATTTAGGAATGGACTGTATCGGACGAAGAATCGGCGTCCGATCATAAGTACATCCGATTTCGTATCTCAGTTGGTCTGCCTGAAGTGATTCGTTGCAGGAGTATTGGGAAGGTAGACTGGAACAGGTACACTACATGTGTTCAGGCGCGAGTTCATCAATTACCTGATGGTCAGCTGTGCAGTGTTGAAAGCGTTGATGCTGAAGCTTTGGCTATCAGTAATGCTCTGATGGACTCCCTGAATGTAGTGTGCCCAATGCGGGTACTTAAGCGTAGGGACAGGGTTGCGGCTTGGTGGACGAACAAGCTCACAGCTCTCCGTGACAGGGCTAGTACTTCGTACAAGAGACTTGGTCGTCACCGTCGGGACCCTGTCCTTAGGGCTGAGTACAAGACAGCCCGCAATGCCTATATGTCTGCTGCTCGTTGTACAAAAAGGAAGTCATAGACTGATTTTTGTAGTGGGGTTGGTAAGTTTAGGGATGCTGTGAAGTGTCTTCGTAGTCTAGAGGGTAGTGTGACTAGGACTCCTGGGTCTATTCTTGACACAGAGACCGGTCGTCTTACGGTGTCAATGCAGGAGACCCTTGATGTCCTATTACGTCATCACTTCCCTGGGTATGTTGGTGAGCAGGAACATATTCATAAACGCGGGTTGCGATTCCTGGGTGCGCATGGGTGCTCATTTATTGTTACTGAAAGTAAAGTGAGGACCGCTGTTTGGAGTTTTAAACCATACACGTCTGCAATATCAGATAGTATTCAGCCTGTGCTTTTGCAAAGGTGTTTGCCGTCCATTTTGGGGCGGTTTGTTGCTCTTTATCAAACTTGCTTGGCACTGGGCACTGTACCGTCTTGCTGGAGAGTGGCTAAGGTACTACTGTAAGGCCTCTGCATGGAGGCCTATACAGTTAGCTCCTGTTTTGTTATAGGTCCTTGAAAGACTGGTTGATGGGCACATTAGGACACCTGAGCTAGAGAGCAGGCTCAAGGTAAATCATCAGTTCGCGTACTTGCAGGGACTTCTCACGGATGCTGCTATTCACAGGGTGGTTGCCTATGTAGGAAAGGCCTTAAAATCCAGACAGATGGTCTTGAATGCCTTTGCCGACATTAAAGGGGCCTTCAACAATGTTTTATTCAGTGCAATTACGGATGCGCTAGATAGGTTTAGAGTTTGCTTATTGCTGAAGAGATGGATTGACTTTGGCCTTAGACACAGGCAAGTTGTGTCTGAGGTCAATGGTTGTTCTAGGCATCGGGAAGTGAAGAGAGGATGTCAACAGGGTGGGGTTATATCGCCTCTCTTGTGGAATCTTGTAATGGATGGTCTATTGTTGAGACTACGGCAGAAAGCGTCGTCTACTCTGTCGCAAGGGTATGCAGATGATACCGGGGTGCTTCAGTGCGGTAAGGCGCTCAGTACACTCACGCACCGTATTACTGATGGTCTTAATATCATCAGTGAATGGTGCGTGGAAGTTGGACTGAGGCTGAGTGCTGAGAAAACGGTGCTGGTGTTGTTCACAAGAAACACCAGACTCTGTCCCTCTGCCATTCGGTATAGGGGTGTAAGTCTGGAAATCCAGCGAAAGGTTACCTACCTTGGTGTTGTCCTGGACAAGCATCTTAAGCCCCACTGTAATTCAGTTGTGAGCAGAACGCAGGTTACTTTGGCTAGGTGCAAACGTATGGTGGGTAGAAAATGGGGGCTTTCACCGAGTGTTGCGAAATTGACATACACATCTCTTGTTCGACCTGAAATAGAATATGGGATTGTTGTTTGGTCACCAGCACTAGAGAAAAGCTCGTATGTGAGTTTGTTGAGCAGGGTTCAGCATCAGGCGTGTCTCATGATCACTGGTGGTATCCGCTCAACGCCGAAAGCGGCCATGGAATGTCTTATCGGTATAATCCCTCTGGATATCTGTCTCAGAGCGGTTGCCATAAGATCTATGCATAGGCTGAAAACCAGGGGATTGTGGATGGTCAATCCTATGTTTGGGGGTTCTGGTAGTCACACTGTGATCTGCGAAAGATGGGGCTCATGTGACCCAATTCTCAGAATGCCAGTGGACTGGACATATAAGAACCTGGAGTATCGCAGGTTCACTGTGGAACTTGGGTCACGGGCTGATTGGGTGAGGGATTTATCCCTTGGTGGAGGGGGTGTTGTTTGTTACACAGACGGCTTACGGGAAGGTGACAATGCTGGCTGTGGGGTTTTTATTGAGGACAGAAGTCAGGGGGTTATCACTACCCTTCTGGCTATGTCCGTGTATTTGGGAGCTGATGCCTCTGTTTTCCAGTGTGAGATCTTTGGTATTTCTCTAGCAGCTCATTGGCTGTTGGAGAATGAACACCGGGGTCTCCCGGTCAGGGTGTTCAGTGATAGTCAGAGCTGTTTGCGTGCCCTATCTAGGCCTTACACTGCCTCCAGTGTTGTGGGGGACTGCCACTTGTACCTTAATAGACTCGCTGATAGGGGTTGCGAGGTTGAATTGGTTTGGGTCCCTGCTCACTCGGGGTTCAGGGGTAATGAAGAGGCGGATAGGCTGGCGAAGGCTTCGCATGATGGTAGTTGTGTTAAGCAGTTTGGCCCAAGGTCAATACTACCAGTCCCAATCTCCGCTGTCCATTGCGCTATTGCGGGATGGGCAAGGCGTGAGCATGAGAGACACTGGACTGGCTTGAGCAATTGTAGGATGGCCAAGCTCTGGATATCAGCACCGTTGTACGGTAATTCGTCACTGGTACGATATCTTAGGGATCAATTAAGGTGGTTGATTGGGCTTGTTACCGGGCATGGGGCTTGGGGCAGTCATGGCTGGAGGATAGGAGTATTTTACTCTCCGCTGTGCTTTCACTGTGGGGAGGAGGATGATACACCGATTCACTTCATGACAACATGCCCTGCCTTTGTATTAGTGAGAAACCTCTATCTTGGTGGTTGCGTTATCTCGTTGGAAATGTTGGGTCAGGCATCTGTGGGTCAGCTCGTGGCGTTTGCACGTGCCACGGGCAGGCTCACACACTGACTCGGATAAAGGATTTTTTTTAGGGGGAGTCTGCAATAGGCCATTATAAATAAGGCCTCGGCGGCGTCAGTCTCGTAAGAGGCTGAACCCCTGGTAAATAATAATAATAATAATAGACTGAGTTTACTATTTTCTGTGTTGAATATGTAACCAAGAAGTAGTTGCGTGACTAACTGAATTCAAAAACAATGCAAAAAGTGAAGCTCGAACCCGCAACCTTCAAGTCAGGTACTGGCCTCTTTAACCACTGACCTGGGACGACTCATTTAGTTTAGTTATACTAATTTAGCATAATATACGGTGGTATAAATTCTTAACACGATTTTCAGTCAACAGTAACATTATTTGGTGTAGGTATATTAACACACAGCGGTGTTGCACGTAGCTAACATTTTTTCTCACCTTCAAAAATTTTGAAATCAACTAAAAATGGTGTTGAAGTTAACACCCAAACGTGTTAGCTCGACCTAACTAAAAGTTAGTCGAGATCTTTTCTAAGCGTGTACTGAACATAAAAGTAGGTAGGTAAGTGCGCCATACATTTACTGTACGTTCCACTGCCGTGTATTTAAGTACCATACGAAACAGAATGCTGGGGAGTGTTCGCAAATGATGTCATCACATTTAATCCATTTTCTGACCTACGAACTCCTTTCCATATTGTTAAACATAATGCAAATAAAATTAATTACAACTATGGTAAAGCATGAACAGCCTTCAGTTAATTATCCTTTAGACTCCACCAACCAACATGTAATCAAATTTCCATTCGGAGAACAGTTTAGGAGTTGGGCATAAATGATGTCGAGTAAATTATCCTTTAAGATCCTCCCACCTTAAGGACATCACATTAACATTACGTAAACAGCTTAGGGGTTGAGCATAAACTATTTGGGGCTAATTATCCTTCAAAAACCACAAACCCACGTGTAATCAAAACATCCACGTAAATTATCCTTTAAAACACACTAAGTTACTTGAAATTACATACAAGGAATGAGAGTTAGGCGGGAATGTTTTTTTCTATATATTATAGGCATAAAGCATATCAATGGTCTCATAAATCCAATTGTCGGTACCGGATCAACAATTGGCGGTTAATTATTTATTAATTATTTGGCGGTTAGCGCAAATATATTAATTCTGAAACGAATTATTTTAGGACTATTGGTAGTTGTAAAAAAATGCGGCGCTTCGCGCCGGATTTGGCGACCGTGGGCCCGAAGTAGATGCTGAGCTTAAAATGAAATGGTTGTGGTCACTGATAAACACAGCTTATGTAGTAAGACTAGTGATCGAAATGGTCTGGTCCGGGCCATTAAAATCTGGTCTGGTTTGGTCTGATCGATTTTGGACTAGACCAGACTTTTTCGGACCAGACCAGACCATATTTTCCTGGTCCGACCATTTTAGGCGAAACTTCTATAAAACATTTTGTTTTGTGATTTTCTGGTCCAAAGTGGTCTGGTCTGGTCTGTTCTGACCCGGCCGTCGGACCAGACCATAAAACCAGGACCAGGCCAGACCATTTCGATCACTAAGTAATACTAACATATAACCACCCCAACTAGTGACCGTAAAAGCAGGTTAGGTACGAGTTTTGCTGGTAGAAATGGACAGGATACGAGCATTGCTGGTACGATTGGGTTTAATAAGAATATCAAAGGTACAAGGGGGCTAGGTACGAGTTATAGTGGTACAAGTCATGCTAGTGTGAACAGGCTGGGCAACAGCAGGAAAGGTTCGAACTGGAAGGATACGAGCAGCACCGATGCAAATGGGCTTGACACGAGTTATAGCTATTACCAGCAGGTAAAGTAAAAGTGGGCATGACAGGAATAGCGCCAGTAAAATTGGAATAGGTACGGGTTTCCCTGGCACCATTGGGCAGGGTACAAGTGAGTTGTAGAGAGGCATTGTTTTAAACCATTTAAACAATTATTATTTGCAAAATGTTTAAGTTATAGCATGAGGGAGCATGGGCCATTAGAGAATAGAAATTTAGTTGACGTTGTTTATTGATGGTGCTATTATAACAGTGATGATGTAAGTGAGGTTATTTATAGACTGACCTAATTAAATAGTTAAAATTTGGGTAACGCCATTAGCATACCTTGATATTTAGAAAGTAATGATTTGGGCGGCGTCAGTTATGGATCATCCCAATAAAAATGTGTAACATTAGGTGACGTTAATTATGAACCCTGCTAATGAAAAAGAAATATGGACTATCCCAATAAAATATTGAAAATCTAGGCTACTTCATTTATGGGTTCTGCACTTCTAAAAGTGATGATTTTGACGACGTCATTTATGACCCATCTTAATAAAACCATAATTCAATCATTTTAATTGTAATACGACGCTGGATTTTTGAAACCATACTTTTTCTCTCAATCCCCCTCCCCGCTATCGTATAAATAGGTGTTTGGTATTTCGTTACACGTGTAGAGCAAAGAGTTTTGTTATTTACATGTTTTTCACTTACCACCCCCCCCCCCCCTCTCTTACCCACAAAGCTATCATAATTACAACCTGTTGGTGCAGCTTGAGTAATAATTATGCCTCTTCTACCGTGTATAGGTATTTTATTAGAAGTTATATTTGTAATGTTGTTTTGGTTGTATTCCGAAATTTTCAATTTCACTCACTTCAAGCTAACCCACCGAACTGCTCGCTCCCCCTTGCATTCGAATGTTTAAAGTCACTTGCTAAAAGTTGCTAATAAATTAATAAACGCAGTTACACTTGACTGACATGTTAATATTAGTGTTACATAGTCCTTGTCCTGCAGTGCCGCTCGAATTTAAAGTTTCGTTAGAACTGTATGTAAATGCGTATACCTATACAAAGCACGAAATTGGGGTCGTACGCAAATAGTGTCACCCACGTTCAGGGTGGGTCACTTTGAAATAGATGACACGACATTTTAAAGATATAGCCATTTACGCAACGCTGAAAAGGTTGACATGTTATGTGGGTGGGACAAAAAATGTGGTAAATTTTGCTTGCGTCATTTGTGAACGGCCCCTTCACCCGTTTTTAGATGCCCATTCTTTCTATTCACTTCAGGGCTTTTTGACATTGGTCCATTCAACCATTAATTGTAAAGAAAAGGTCAGTTCAAGTAAAGTAAAAAAACAATACAGACCTGCCTGCTCGCTTTTGTGGCTGTTAAAAAAATATCAAGAAAATCGAGTAGACCGTTTGACCTGTAGCGACGGACCAACAGACGGACAGACAGACAGACAGACATGACCATTTCAATAGATGCTTAAGCTCAGCATCTAAAAATTTTTGATGTGTGTTTTTTGATTTGTCGACCGGGGGCGGGCCCGAAGTAGATGCTGAGCTTCAACAAAGTCGCAAGACAATTTATGTTACGCTAAAAGATGATATAGGATTTATGGAAGCTCCCCTACTATCAATAAGCCATATACGAATGTGCGTAGCATGTATTTAAATATAGCTGAAAATTTTTTATAAATGGCACCATTCACAAATGACGTCATTTAAGGAGGCTCTCCTACGATCAATAAGCCATATACGGAAGTATGTGGCATGTGGTTAAAAAAATCTAAAATATTTTTGAGAATTGCATGATTTACAAATGACGTCATTTATAGAGCCTCCCCTACTATCAATAAGACATACGAATGTGCGTAGCAAGCAGTTTAAAAAAAGGTTGGAAAAAACTTTAAAGTTAAAAATGGGGGTCCCAAAAACTATGATATTTGAATGACTTCCTTAGGTACGATCCCTGAATATCTATAACAAATATAGGTAAGTCCGTGACATGTAGTTAAAATAGGTTTGAAAAAACTTTAAAGTTGGAACTGGGGGTACTAAATACTAAAGTTGAAGGACGTCATTATAGACGATCCCTGAATATTAATAACACATATAGGTAAGTCCGTGACATGTAGTTAAAACAGGTTGGAAAAAATATAAAGTTGGGACTAGGGGTACTAAAAACTATTGTATATGAAGGACGTCATTATGGACGATCCCTGAATATCTATAACGTATGTACTGAGTATCTATAACATATTACCTGCGTGTCTGACGTAGCAGACCTCAGACCATTGAAAACTGTAGCTGAGATTGGTTTGGTCTGTAGTACAGGATGTACATGTATTCGCCCCGCAGAACTTTAAATTTACGTATGTACGTGTACGTTCTCAGTTGTTTACACGTATGTAATGGTTTTTGAAAAGCTCACTTTTGTGAGTTTTGACATGGGTCCAGTTAACTGTTAATTGTAAAGAATTGGCCAGTCCGATCAAATTAAAAAAACAATACAGACCTGCCCGCTCGCATTTGTGATTATTTATAAGTACTATCAAGTAAATTGAGTAGACGGTTTGACCTGTAGCGACGGACCAACAGACAGACAGACGGACGGACGGACATGACCATTTCATTAGATGCAGCTAAAGCTCAGCATCTAAAAAGTATGTATATTTCCACATTTTGAACCATGCTACCAACGTTAAGCATTAATGTGCATCTTATTAGCTTTCATATCAATTTAAATCAATAATTTTAATTTTAATAACTGTTAAAAGTTCTGAGTTCTTTATTTCTTTCCGTTTAAACCGTCAACTATGTTACAGCCGCAGTGGCTGTCCCATTAGTGATCGAAATGGTCTGTTCTAATCCGGCATCACTGTTCCAGACTATATGGTCTCGTCCGACCATGCGCTATCGTCATCCAGTAACGTTATACATACGATTTTTTGATAATTTCTTACGCAGCACAAACGATAAACATACGGTAGTGGTTCATTAGGATATGATATATGGAGCATGACCAACAGACATACATATCGATGGACAGACAGACGAACGGACATGACCATTGTATTGTATTGTATTGTATTTGAAGGAGATCCAGCAACATGAAGTTACTGAAATGCCGCTCAGGCCAATAAAAAATAGGAGTAGATGGTGTATAGTCCCACCTCATGGCGAAATCCCTGAATTCTCATTGGTCGAGCGATTAAATGTAGGCTCCACCCCCTCCATTTAAATAGAGCAATAGGAAAATTGATTTAAAACATTTAATAATAGGTTCTGCAGCATTTAATAATAGGCCCTGCAACATTTAACATTAGGTCCTGCAACATTTAATATTAGACCTTGCAACATTAGGCCTTGCGACATGTCTTTTTATTTGTCGATTGACCTATGGGATTCATACCAATGAGAGGTAAATACTGAAATTGAACATTAAAAAATTAATGTGCTAAATTTAAACATGATAATTAATGCCAACCACGGTGGCAGAGTAGTTAGAAGCTTAAATAAATGCGCGTTTGTAGATGGTGACCCAAGATCGAATCAGGTAAGAGTAAAAATGTTAACAATAAAAACAATCGTTTTTTCCCTGGTATAAATGGGGTTTTTTCTTTTGCATTTTATCATTCACAACTTGACACAGTAGAAGTAAACATTCATTATGGGTGATACGCATAGTAGTGATTCAGATATGCCAGACCTTGACAGTATTGACAGCAACGAGGAGAGTGATAGTGACGGGCCAAATGATCTGGAGGACTATACACCCTACATCGTGAGAGAACTCAATGATGTGGATAGTCATACCGGGGAAAGACGCATATTAAATGTGGGGTTGTCACATATAGTGCGATACTACGGGGACTACCCTTCACCATCTCAACAACGACCTAGTGGAAGGTTCAGTCGGGTTCGAGGTGGAGGACGAAGATTTAAGATGCAAGACTTCAAAAGAGAATTCACACGTGCTATTGTGGATAGAAGAGGTATGCAACATCATGAGTACGGTACCCACTTTTCAGCATTTAGTTTAAGAAATGCAATTCGTGGCTACATTCTTGTCTCCTGGGAGAAAATGCGAGATGAAGCCCAAAGACTCGCCAGTTATAATAGCATTCCTATGGATCCGTCAGCAGAAAGTATGGCTGAAGCAGGACTTTTTGGTGTCGGTGGATTCCATGTTGGATATGTAAGTACCATTTTTTGTTGTCATTGATTAAAGTAGTCATATGCAATTGATGCAAATAAATAATGAATTTATTGTTTTTTTGTTTTTTAGTCGGCCTGCTTTGCATGCGGCTGGATTTTTCCAGAGCTAGGTAAAGGATCAATTCCATTTGTAGAACATGCAAGATGGTCTCCTAAGTGCCCACTTATCACCTTTAGTGACTCAGGCAACATCAAATTGGAGTCCACCAACATTGAAAAATACAAATCACTTGCAATTCCAATTAATCCTAAACCCCGCGAAATTAATTCTTTAACTTCAATGTTTTTTCGCACAGACAGCAAAGTTTTGTTTATGAATTCAAATGGTCCTAAATGTCCAGAGTATAAATATGAAGGTAAACAAAAACAATCTTTTGAAGATAACAATTGGGACGAGACTAAACGGCCAAGAATCAGTACCATGGTGGATGCTGGATTTTACTGTACTGGAGGTGATTCTGCAAATTGTTATTACTGTGACGAAGGATTTATACGATGGAAGCTTGAAAGCAACCCATCTGAGCAACACAGGTACCATTACCATACATGTTTTATAAGCAAACTCAATTCTAATAGTAAAATGGCGGAAGATGAGGTAACAGATAATATGTGTGAAGATGAGCTTCGTGAGGAGATTGAAAAACTAGAGTAAAAGTGGAAATGTACTATTTATTCATATATAAATGATGCTGATCATGCTATTGTTGCCTGCGGACATAGATTTTGCAGAGATTGTATTTGTAAAATTAAAGATTGTGCCATATGCAGAACACCAATTGAGCTTGTATTAAAAATTTGGTAAATAAAGTTGTAATAAAAAAGTTTACTCAGTACAATTTTGTCTTTTACAATGAGTGCATTTAATATTACTCTGTTAAGTGACTCGTCTTTGTCATATTTCCCACATAACACAATTTCAAATTTTAGGAATAAGTTTGTTAATAGAATACAATGTGATGGAAACCAATGGCAGGTAGCCTTAACCTCATGCTCATATACAAAGTCAAACATATTCATTGAGGAGGGTGAAATAGTTGCAACAGCATATATAGATAAGGAAAATTATCCATATAAAATACGTCCCGAAAATGTAATTTCACATCCTTAAAATATAAGCACAGGGGTGAACAAAAGAGGAAAGTGTTTGTCAACTGGCAAGATAGTCAGTGACATTGTATCCCCATGTAGCTTTAGTGATATCGGTGAATTTCTATTGTACCTTTCATCACTTGGAGCCGATAATTATACTCTCAAACGAAGCTATGTATACAAAGTGCAAAACTATGGGAACACATCAATTAACTACAAAATTGAGCTGTCTGAACGAGTAAAGCAAATTCTGGGTCTGCAAACTGGATGGAGACAAATACAAGACCCTCAAAACAAATTTAAAGATGCTCCTTCAATTGATATTCCAGAAATTGCTAAAATTATAAAGGGAAGTGACAATGTAGTAACTACACCAATCATAGTCGGTAAAGGGGATGCAATATCAAAACATATTCCAAAATGTAATAATACACTAATTAATGTTTGGGATATAATTGAATTATTATCATCCAAAATTAAAAACGTTGGTGTTCACGACGGATCATACTTTTCGTTCACTATAAATCATGAAAGAGAAGGTGAATATACTACAATTTTACAAGAGATCGATCCATTTGTAAGTAAAACATTTGGTTTTAACAATTCAGCATATCAATATGGAATCAATAATAATGCTGCACTATTTCAAACAGCAAAATTTAAAGCTATAGTTTATGCAAGACAAGGGGATTTTATTTTTAGTTATAAAAACAAAGAGTACAAGGCTGATAAAAACTACTCATCCTTTATAGAACTTATGAATTATATGTGTACAATTAGATTGTGAATGGGAAATAGTTAATAATAGAATGAATATTATATCCCACGATGGTACAAATCCAATTGTGATGTGCAAATTCGCATATAAAATAAAGATGTATATGGGGTTTCAAACACCAGAAGAAGTTCAACATAATATATATAGAGAGGAAAAATATAAAATATTGCGAGGTAAAAATAGAGTGGATTCTAATTTTGGTTGCAGTTTATTATTTGTTTATGCTGACACAATTGCAAATCAGTACGTTGGTGATGTCTATGCCCCACTTTTAAAAAGTATGCCATTTGTGTTTAATAATGATAATGTATTTGAACACGAATTTAATAATCTAGTGTATTTACCTCTAAACAAAACCAGTTTTGATGATATTCATATGTATATCTCAACTGAAGATGGTGAACCTCCATCATTTGAGACTGGGACGTTTAAGGCTACACTTCATTTCAAGCAAATGTTCCAGAAACAAAAATGTATGATCACGGCAATCCTAATTCTTTATTTTGTTACTATCCTCAACATGGTGGTACCAATGTACCATTACTTGTGTACAGAGTTAGTCATGTACGTCAAAAGGGAAAGGGGATTGGAAGCTTCTTTGGTTCCGTTTTTAAAACACTGATCCCATTGGCCAGACAATATATTTTACCTCATGCAAAGTCAGCGTTAAAAAATATTGCTGTTGACATTTTAGACAGTGGTAGACCAATTGGGGAGACTTTTAAATCGCGAACAATGGAGGGGTTGAAAGCTGTAGGAAGAGATGTGGTAAATCAGTCAGAAAATGGTAATCGACGAAAGCGCAAGCAATCTAAAAGTGTTCAGTCATTAAAAAAGAAGCGCAGAATTCAGAAAGGAAAGGGTACTAAAGTAAAAAAAACCTAAAATAAAAAAGAAAACAAAAAGAGTGAAAAAATCAAACCAAAAGCGTTCATCCTTTAAAGGATTGTTTGACTAAAATGGCTTAGACGAAAATTTAAGACATCAGTTCAACATTGCATGAGAAGTGAATTAGACTTCTTTAAATCAAATAAAGTTGATATATCAATTCAAAGTACTCAGGAATGTGAAATATATACTGTTAATTCTACACAAGAAGCTTCAGCTCCTTTAACCTGGTGTGTAAAAGGAACAGATACCCACTATATTGATCCTGAGATAACAAGAGTCTTATACCGTTTAAAAGTAACTGATGAAGCCAATGTGGCAGTTGCAAAGGAAATCCAATTAGCACCTGTCAACAACATATTACATTTTATGTTCAAAAGCTGTTCAGTATACATAAATGAATTTCATGTAACTCTAAATCCAGAAAATTATGCCTATCGTGCAATAATAGAAAGAGAGTTATTGTTTTCAAAAGAGTTTAACAAATCACAATCAGCATTATCTGGTTACTTTAAAGAAAACGATCCAACAAGCACTAGTATAACAACTGATAATTCTTTCAAACTACGTCAAGAATGGACTACTGCTGGACAGGAATTTGAAGTAATTGGATGACCTCACTTAGATATTTTCGCCTAAGGAGATTTCATACCCCCTGGATGTGATTTGAAACTCGTTTTTACACAAGCACCAGATGCATTCTGCCCACATACTAATGCGAATCCAAAAGGATCTTATAAATTACATATTGTTGAAGCAAAATTAATTATTGTTCGACATCAAATATAACCGTCAATTGCTCTGCAACATGCAAAGTTTTGAAGTAACAATCAACTTGCAAATTTTTACCTAAATAACGTTGAAGTAAAAAGCTATGCACTTGCTAAGGGAAGTCAGACATCAATAAATGAAGGGTTAATCATAGGAGCAATACCATCACGCATTGTTATTGCTTTAACATCAACAAGCAACTGTATTGGAACATATACCACCAACCCGTTTGTTTTTGAAAACTTTGGTCTCAGTTACATAAGCGTCTCGGTTCGTGGGGATGAAAATGAAACAAGAGCCTTAAGTGTTGATTTCAGAAAAGAAACTAAACGTGTAAAGGAGGCTCTTTATAATCTTTATGGTGCACTCGGGATTGCAAATCAGGATTGTGGAATTGACTTGACAGAAGAAAACTATTGCGCTGGTCGCAAGTTCTTTGCTTAAGATCTCTCATCAAGTACACAAACTCAAACGCTACCTCGATATGGGAATGTAAAAATTGAGCTCAAGTTTTGAGAAGGGATCAGTGAACCGCTTACTGTTCTTGTGTACACAGAAAATAGTAGTGTGCTCCACATTGATAGGGATCGAAACGTATTTTGGGGGGATCAATCACAGGGATGAATACTATGGAAGTTGCATCATATCTTTCAAAAATCTGTCAACATGGAAGAATGGCTCCATATGATGTATTATCAAGTGATAATCTGACTAACTATAAAATCACAAGATATCCTGTATGCCTAGTTGTTAATACTGATCCTAGTAACAGACCTGGCCATCACTGGGTCAGCTTCTTTATGAAAAGTCGTAACGATAGTATTGAATTTTATGATTCCTATGGATTAGGAATTAAATATTGGTCAGCATATTTTGTAAATTTTGTATTCAATTCGGGTCATCAACTCCTTGAAAACTGTAAAGTTCTACAAAATAAATTTTCAGATGTTTGTGGGTATTATGCAATATTGTTTTTACATAAAAGAATAGCAGGGTGTCCTCCATATGCAATATATTGTATGTTCACAAATAATACTAATTTAAATGATGATAGAGTAAAATTGTTTGTTAAATCAAAACTTTATTTACATCCTAAAAAATATTGTAAGTATGTAAAACATCAAATATGTAAACATTTTGGATCAAAATAATAAACTTATAATGATTTCCAATTCTTAAACCACGGTTGTTTCTTTAAATGCATATTGCTTTTACGCAGCTTCCTTGCAGCATTCGTACCACCTTTTTGTCGCGTTGGCATTTTTTGTCCTTGAGGCCAGATGTGATCTCGAACAGATTTTGTAAATGGACTCTTGGGAGATGTTGCTCTTAGAACTCCTATTACGTCATCAAGACCTTTTACATATTTTTTTTTACTTTGTGATATCAAGCGGGCATCTCCAAGCTGATTATAAATTTTGTTAATGTCTGAGTTTTCAATAACTTTATCATTTATTACCACTTGCTTGTTTTCATCACAAGCAATATTTAAATTGTTGAGGCATCGTATTATTTGTTGTCGTCTTGTTAGTTTGCTGTCACTTATATGAGATTTAGGTGTATTACCTCTAAATAAAATTGTTGATGTACCTGATTGCGCTTGAGTTGGTAAATGTGGTGTATAAATAGCACGTTCCATATGATAGGCATTAACAACTGGAACTGAGGATCGATCAGGCTGCAATTGGCTGACAGAGGTTTCCCCTTTAGATTCATTAACATTTTTAACCAGAATTGGTTTTTTTAGTTCATAATCCTTGCTACTTTTAAGTTGACGACGATAGTTTTCAAACAGAATTTGTTTGACATCATCTGGATATTTAGATGTGTTAAGAATGTCATCACTAGAGTCTAAAACATTATTATTTTCAAGCTGTCGCATAAACGTGTTGTATAAGTCTTCACTTATCAACTTCATCCTTTTAGACCCCATTACTCAAATAACTTGAAATTAAAGAGGAAGCAATCGTAGCAAGTAATGGAAGAAAAAATG
Organism: Dicyrtomina minuta; assembly: GCA_949802685.1. Taxonomy (NCBI): domain Eukaryota; kingdom Metazoa; phylum Arthropoda; class Collembola; order Symphypleona; family Dicyrtomidae; genus Dicyrtomina; species Dicyrtomina minuta. The sequence continues at coordinate 87,440,521 of OX461809.1, forward strand.
CACCTCCGCTTTGCAAAATCTTTTTTTTCTTGTGAAAAGGAGTTGATTTCAAGGAAAGTATATTAAGTTGTTTTTTGAATGGTCTCAGCTTTGCAACTGTTCTGGATTGGATGGGTACATTGCCATTTAAAATATTTTTTACACACTCGCAAACAGAACGAATTGTCTCTGACGTTGCATCTTTTAAAAGTGTTTTACATTTCGACTTAGTTTTACATTTTTTTAAAAATAGACGGTTTGCAATAATCCGCTTCATTGTAGTCTCTTAGAAATGCAACTTCATACTAATTACTCTTAGTTAAACAACTCACAGATATACCACAGTCAGTTTGACTATAAATGCTTGGCAAGATGGACTCTAAAATAAAACGTCTATATTTAAATCCCAAATTTAAAGGCAGCTTTTCTAAGTTTCATACTTTTTCCAAAGCATTGAAAAATAAATATCCAAAAGCAAATATAAAGAAAACTTTAAAACACATCCACACATATGCACAGAATGAACCAGCTCTTCACAAATTTAAAAGACGTAGAGTTATAGTTAACAAAATTGATGAGCAGTTTGTAATTGATCTAATTGACATTTCAAAACATGCGAAGCAGAATAATAACAATCGATATTTGCTCTGTGTCATTGACGCATTTAGCAAGTATGCTTGGGTTCAACCAATAAAAACAAAATCATGTGCTGAAGTTTTAAGAACATTTTGAAAAATATTAAAATCTTCAAAGCGTTTTCCTAAAATAATTCAAGCTGATCGTGAATGTGAATTTAAAAGAGTGTTTAAAAAATTTTGCAAATCAAAAGGAATAGAAATATTTCATGTAGAGTCTGAACTAAAAGCTTGTATTGTTGAACGATTTAATCGAACACTTTTAGAAAAAATAAGTCGATTTTTACTTCATACAAATACAGTCAAACGTGTAAAAAGATTAAAACAAAACTCGTATAAATTTGTACATGTTTTACAAAAATTAGTTTCAAATTATAACCATTCATTTCATTGTACAATAAAAATGTGCCCTGCAGAGGTAACAAAAGAAAATGAAATCCATGTGTGGCTTAACATGTATAAAAATGAAAAAGTAATATTGAACAACCAATCAAAATTGAATGTTGGTGATAAGGTTTTGATATCGATTGATAAAAGTCTTTTTACTAAAGGATATGACAAAAAATATCATTTAGAAATTTTTACAGTAGAAAGTTTTAATTCTTCTAATCCTCGAATGTATTTTTTAAAACATGACAAAAATCAAAGTTTCAATGGGGGTTTTTATTCGCAAGAACTATTACATATACTTTACTATCAGTGAGTATAAAAGTCGCAGGCGTAGCAGTTTTAATTTCATTTAGCATTTGTATTTCAAAGTATTGTGGTACCTCTTAAAATTATTTCTGAACCTTGTAACCTGGTAACTAACTTTTGGTTTTTTATACAATGGATCAACAGTATTTTGTTGGGTTAATTAGGTTAGCCACTTCAATATTTTCATTTTTTAAATCATGTGTAAAGGGATCTTCAACAAAGGAAACGGCTGAACAATCTACTTTTGAAAATATTGCAAGTGCAGGCGAAGACAATCAAGACGATTTTAACTTTTTGGGAAGAGATTTTGATCTACAAGATTTTGAAATGGATTCTGGATCAAATGAAAATCATTCTGGTAATTCAAAGTTTTTAAAAAATGTTGATTTTGTGCTGTAAAAAAATAAGCAAATAGTTCATCTAATAAGTTTCTTGTTTATACAAAATGCAGCTTACAACTCGGGAGCTGAAAAGAGTCGACAATTGCAATGCTGGAGTTCAGAATTTAATGGGAGTGCCTACATTAACATGAAGCGAACATCAATCAGCAATCGTGAAATGAAGTTCAATTTTGACATGAGTAAGGTTCCCCAACTGATAAACTGTCTTGTTCACAAGTACATGCAGTCTGGATATCCAATTGAAGAAATTCAAGAGACCATTCGGGATTGTTATATTAGTTTTTATAGAAAACATGAGCACAGTCGTGTTCATGATGAAGTAGATACATTTTCAAAAAATCAATGTGAAAATGAAGTAACCAATAAGAATTATCATGCAGATGCAAAACCTTTTGTTATGTAAATTGTAAAATTGATTGAAATAAAAAAAGTATAAAAGGTGTAAATTACTTTTAAAGTTTAACCATTCATTTTTATTCATCCTCATTGTCAACTTGCACCATTTCTTGTTTTTTATTTGCATTGAAAAATGGATCAGACAATTACATCCGTAAAGGACAATATTACTGGATTTTTAACCAATTCAGGTTAGTAATTTTTTGCATCTTTCATATACTTTCGAGACAACAAAGTTTTGTTTTGGTTAAGTAAATTTATTTAGCATTGATTGTTTTTTTAAATTTTACTGATTGTGTTTACAGATAAAATATTGACAACTCCTAAACGTCCTTCAGGAAGAAATCTGAGCATTCTAAGACGTACACTTGAGTTTCATCCTGCTACAACTAAGAAAACGAATACATCTCGTACCAAGAAAATTGTTAAAAAGAATCAGAAGATGGATATAAAAGGCAAAAATTCTAAAATTGAAAACATTTATGTAGGGTGTAATGATGCTCAATGCTTGGGTGCTTAAAGTTGTAAGCCATTTAAATTTGTAGTCGACTTGACTTCTCGATGTAAGATGTGTTGTGAAAGACACATTGTCTTCCGTCAAAACAGAAACATTGTACGCATGGACTGGCCTGAATTTGTTAATATAGCAAAGCATGTTTGTGAAAATCGTAAGGAATGTTTACGAACTAATACATCTTATAAACGCTGTCGTGTCAACTTTTAAAATATTTATTGAAATTACTTTTTTGTAAACACAATACAATTTTCATCAGCAAATAAACTATTTCTTAGTCTAAATCTGTCATCCTGTTGTTGACTGCAATCAATAAACAAATATCCATGAGGTAGCATAACGCTTTGTCTGAATGCGTCTTCTGTTACTGCACATTTTTTCTCACAATTCATTCGTTGACCAACTCGATTAACAACCTGAGTCTCACTTGGATTTTTAAATAAGCAAATGTATTTTGAATTTGTTGTAAGTATTCGAAGTCCATTGTGAAAAAAATTTTGAGTTAGAAAAATAATGCTACAATTTCTATGATGTGAGCCTCTCACAAAAGCATTCATAACTTCTTTTGAATTAGAAGCTTCTTTCATTAGATCATCTAGAATATATAAATGGGATTCAAGTAGATCATTTCCATATTCCTCAGTAAGTCCATTTAAGAACTGGATTTTTGGATTAATACATTTCAATTCACTATGCAGTTTTGCCTGTCGCACACCATAGCAAAAAACTACGTTTAATATTTGGCACAATAATTTCATCCATGCGCTTAATAATCTTTTTTGTCAACTGGCTTTTTCCTGCCTAAGTTGGACCTGCAATGACACAAGTAAATGGTGCATGCATAACTGGATCGAAATCAAATGCTTCCATCTCAAAGTCCAATTAATAACTGTTTCTTTAACAAGCATATAGCCTAATGTTAAATGTCGTGTGGCCTAATGTTAAATGTTGTGTGGCCTAATGATAAATGTCACACGGCCTAATGTTAAATGTCGCACGGCCTAATGTTAAATGTCACAAGGCCTGATGTTAAATGTCACACGGCCTAATGTTAAATGTCACACGGCCTGATGTTAAATGTCGCACGGCCTAATGTTAAATGTCACACGGCCTAATGTTAAATGTCGCACGGCCTAATGTTAAATGTCGTGCGGCCTAATGTAAAATGTCACACGGCCTAATGTTAAATGTCACACGGCCTAATGTTAAATGTCGCATGGCCTAATGTTGAATGTCGCACGGCCTAATGTTAAATGTCGCATAGCCTAATGTTAAATGTCGCATAGCGTAATGTTAAATGTCACACGGCCTAATGTTAAATGTCGTGTGGCCTAATGTTAAATGTCGCATAGCTCAATGTTAAATGTCACACGGCCTAATGTTTAATTTTGCAATGAAAATAGTGCATATATAAAGGAATTAAAATATAAAGACTTATTTACAAAAATGTGGTTTTTATTTGTTTTATTTTTTATTACTTTTATTTACAATAAAAATTAAAAATACTTATACATTGTCAATTATCAATAATTATTTGAAAACTATAGCAAGAGTCATTGACTACAACATTATAGTTAAACAAGGTAATTTTATTTACAATTTACAAAAAACATTGTTTTTACAGATGTTCATTACATATAATTGTCATCGTTACTGCTGTCACATGTATTATAATGTTTTCTTATACACAATCCCTTGCAATGCCTATCAAAACATACTATATTTCTATACTTATCAATTTCTTTAATATCTTTATGCCTATATGCCAAGCTTTTATATTTATTTACATAGTAACGCTAATCATCATACTGTGAAAGTCCTTTCTTTTTGTAGGCTGTAGTATACATAATATGACGATGTGAGGCAAGTTTGACACCTTTGACTTCAGTTGTAATGGGAGTTTTAAGCACATTATCATATGTGTCATATTTGCCATGATTTTTCATATAAAGTTTGTCAATTCCTTTCGCCCGCATGTCCTCCTGACCTGAGAATAATTTATAAGCATACATTTTAGCCTTAAGAAATGTAACAGATTCAATAATGCCCTTGCTAGCAGTTTTATCTTTGAATCTATATCTAGCTTTTTAATTTATAGCATTAAACATAAAGTGAAATCGATTCGAAAGATCTTGCGAGTAATCAGACATGTCAAACTCGTCCCAATCGTCTAGCATATCCTGATATACATCAATACTTTTCCCTAATCCTTTGCCAACAATGTATGGTATTGAACTGTCAGTATCTGTACCTAGCAATTGGACGCTTCTCCCATATTTACGTTTTAAATAGTTATAATAGAATTTAGCCATTATACGTTTACTTTTTTCTAGAGTATCCATTCCATTTGAAATTATTGTATCTAAAAGAACAGAGCCATTTTTCATTACAAAAAACACCACGTGTACACTAATAATTACTATATTGTCTAAATTGGAGCTTCTGACAAAGTTATCACTCCTGTTGCCAGATCTCCAATTCTTAAAATGTAGGGATGAATCTGTTACAATGTTTATGGTTTTTCTATTTCGCTTTTGTTCCATAGACTTATTAAAATTTGCATTCACTATCAATTTCCAAAAATCTTTCTCAAAATCTGATGTGACATTTTGTCGCTCAATAGTGCAAAGATCGATAAAAGATTTAAGCAAATCTCCTTGTTCGAATTGCAAAACTTTATGGACTTTTTCAAGCACCATTCCCAATTCTAAATATGTTTTCAAACTTGTAAAACTGGTAATATAGTTTTTTTTTGGGTAACAAGTCAGCAATAAGCTTTTCCGTTTTTGCCTGCTTACCCATTCCCAGCTCAGATCGTAAAGATTGTTGAAAGCATGATAATTCAACATCTGATACAGCACGTTTAACAGGTGCCAATGGGTAATCGTTAAACGTATCATGCAAATGTTCTGGTATAGATAAATCACATTCTGTAAAATAGCCGTGTTTCCCTTTATCGTCAAGACTTGCAATGTAATCTGGATTTTGCCAGACATCTAATTTACCTTCGTCTATGAACTCATATCTATTCATAGGAAGGTGCTCAGACAATGCATTAGCATCAAGGTATAAAATATAAGATTCTACCTCATCTGTTTTAAATTTATCCCCCATGTAGCGATTATTAGCCGTAGCTTGTTGTATAGAACCACAGCCAGCATATCCACCACGTAAGCCTGCTTCAATGACAAGGTAAATGTCTGGATCAGTTATATGATCCAGCTTTACCTTGCTATATTTAAGTGCTGACTGCCAGGATATGGAAGAAAGAGAGACATATTTAGATGGGTCAAGTTTAAACTTTTCTAAAAATATTTTACGAAAATTTTCAAATATATCTGCAAGTAAGCATGTATCGAGTAGATTATACAAATTTAGGTACTTTCCTAAGTTTTTTATTTTAAATATATGCCAAACCTTTTTAACATGTGCATAGTTTTCATCACTAATACCTGATTCCGTCAATTCCGAGTAAAACTCACTCTGAAGAGGGATTTCAGTCCGATCTAAATCCTTTCTACATGTGATAGAGTTATATGAAAAAAAACCTTTAGCGTATAATAACTTCATATCTTCATTTATATTTGGATTTTATGAGGTATACATCTCAGAAAATATACTTTTTGTTGCAATAAAACCATCTTTGTTATTTTTTTCAAGCATATTACTGAGCTTTTCAAGAGATGTATTTAAAAATCGCAAAGAGTCAATAAACTGAAGTGTCTCATTTATAGTAATAGAAATAAATTTTTCAGATGACAATTGAATGACACTGACAGACTTCACGGCAGGATTATTTAAACCACGAATTATGGCATGTCCATCATATCCTGTAAGATTGTGAAAAATTATAGGGACAAATGCGGTATACCTTGCCTGGATATTACAAGCGCTACACGCATATGAAACAAAAGATTGAGTAAAGTGGTCGTGATGTGCAACCAGTGCCTCAGGAGCACCTGGCTTCGCATGATCGGGCAAAATCTCATCACAGAAAAAGCACTTTTCCCCAGGCTCTTTTTCTCTCCAACCTATCGTTGCTGGAATTATTTTCCCGTTTACTTTTATTTTTTGTTTGCCTGCTGCTCGGACTCTACTTGTTTCTCTTAAATGTCTTTAATAAGATTATCGTGAACCTTAAGTATGTCTGTTAAAAATGTTGCCATTACATCTTCACTGTCACTTTCGGCATGATAGACTTTGTGATCCACCTTACCCCCTCCAACTACAACATATGAGTACCCACAAACTTCATGTGTTTTTAAATACTGTGTTGATGTTTGTACGCCGCCTGTCTTAGATTCTTTAAACATGTGATATCTTTTATCATTTATTTTATTAAATGTTTGAGCACTACCTCCAGGATTTTCTTTTAAATACAATTCAAAGTCTGCATATATCCTGTACGGTGTAGGAATCATGTTCTTTTAATCATCAAAGGATAATTGGGAACCATGCACTGGAAACCTGGTCGTTTGGGCTTTAAGCTGGCCACATCTAAGTTTATGTGACTCGAGCTTTTTTTCATCACCAAAGGTATTCAGACAATGAACACACAGACATTTATGTTTACACCCTAACAAAGAGTCTAGATCTTTTACCGATGCATAATGCTCATTAGTTATCATCTCGTTGTCAAAATCTCGCTCACTTTTATTAATAAGTAATAAATTTATAACTTCCGTAGCCCGCTTATTTTTTACAAAATACATAGGGGACATACTGTGCTTAATGAATTTATTAATTCTGTCTCTTCGTTGCTCAATAGTTATGAGCTCTTTAACAGAGGGAGTTCTACCTAAATAAGTTTTAAGACGATTGCAGTACTCCTGTAAAAACTCATTTGGCTCCTGTGGGTGACAAGCAATTATTTCGAAATGATTTATTGCTAAATCATCTTTAAAAAATTTCTCTTTGTCAGGAAAATCCTCACATTCGTCAAACCCAAACACATTTATAGCAATGTGCTCATTATTTTTTTCAAATAATGGGATTTAATTGAGGGTCATTGGGAATTCCAAATCTCTAAACGTGACCCTGCTACTTCTGCTATGATAAAACTTTCGCAAATTAAACATTGTATTATCTTTTTTATGTTGATAATTACGAAGTGCAGAAAGAACTGCCCATTTAAAACATGCCTGAGTATCATCAGGAGATCTGTGAATAGATGCTGATAATGTTGCTGGCTCATTCAAATATGCATTAGCGCGGTTATCAGTGTCTACAACAACAGTTCTACGACAATTTCTATACTCCAAAACCCACGGTAATTTGAGATAGGAACCACCTGCTATTGGAATATATCTTGCCATAATAATTTCAAAATCAGCAATTTCCTTTAAAATAAGACCTGAACGACCTTGAACAAACTCATCTAATAGATGTAAGATCTTGGCATACATAATATTAATACATGGAACTATATTGCTCGAATGAAGCAGTGTATGGGAAAATGAATTAATCGAATGCGCAAACGGAGGAGTATTTGCCTCATCCTCCTTTGTAAAAATACAATTTACATTCATAAAAACTTTCATATGTTTATACTTCACTAAATGTTCTTCAAAAAGTCTAATTATTTTAGATTTTAAATTGCTAAAAAATGATTCACATGACATAAACATATAATTAGACAAGTCTAATGTACTCTGAGTTATACCACCATCTAAAATAGAAGTATTAATAAAATTTAAGTTTATATCTTCACCCCTCCCCACTTGCTCTGTGCCTACAGTGCTATCAAAATGCCACCCATGTACGTTAAACATATGCTGATCGAGTAATACCCTTGTTGCAAAGACTTTAAGACAGTGATGACATGTGTAATACCCTTGATCATTTCGATTTCTGTACACTTCATTAAAATTATGCATTTCTAACCTTTGTTGTTCAGTTATTTGTGTGTTCCGCACTCCCCGATTTGCTTGAGCCGGTGCGGTCAATAGTCCAGCTTCTATGGCAGATGAAGGCATAACATTGTTAGAAGCAGCGGGAGCAACTTCAGCAGTGATGTCAAACGTATCATTGTTCATCCCACGTCCTATAAAAAAATTGAAAAAAATGCAAGCATAAGTAAAAAATATATTAACGTTTTAAGGTACATTTTGCAGGACCTATTGTTAAATGTCGCATAGCCTAATGTTAAATGTCGCACGGCCTAATGTTAAATGTCGCACGGCCTAATGTTAAATGTCGTGCAGCCTAATGTTAAATGTCGCACGGCCTAATGTTAAATGTCGCACGGCCTAATGTTAAATGTCGTGCAGCCTAATGTTAAATGTCGCACGGCCTCATGTTAAATGTCGCATAGCCTAATGTTAAATGTCGTGCGGCCTAATGTTAAATGTCGTGCGGCCTAATGTTAAATGTCTCACGGCCTAATGTTAAATGTCGCACGGCCTAATGTTAAATGTCGCACGGCCTAATGTTAAATGTCGTGCAGCCTAATGTTAAATGTCGCACGGCCTCATGTTAAATGTCGCACGGCCTAATGTTAAATGTCGTGCAGCCTAATGTTAAATGTCGCACGGCCTAATGTTAAATGTCGCATAGCCTAATGTTAAATGTCGTGCGGCATAATGTTAAATGTTGCATAGCCTAATGTTAAATGTCGCACGGCCTAATGTTAAATGTCGCACGGCCTAATGTTAAATGTCGCACGGCCTAATGTTAAATGTTGCACGGCCTTATGTTAAATGTTTTATGACCTATTATTAATACATCTTATAAAAGTAAACTTGTTATCAGGTATACACTAAAAGAAGCTAGATTCTAAAAAAAATTATATACTTACCAACTTGAATGCAGAAGCATTGAGCATTTTCGTCACGATGTAGTAGACACCGTGGTAGCACAGGTGTTGGGACAGGTTCGTCATCATCAGTGCTTTCTATAAATTTGGGGGTTTTGTATTGATTGGATGGTTTTGGAAGCACTGTTTTTGGTTTTTTGAGTTTAGTTGGTTGGGCAGGAGTTTTTCGAGGTTGCCCACGCTTTTTTGGAGGGTCAGCCGGATTTGCTTTTGATTTTTGAGTTATCCTTGTTGTTTGCACAACTTGTGGTATTTTTTGAGTAAGTTCGTTTGCCACAGGCATGCTGTTCGAATTTGTAGATGCAATTGATGACGTACAAGAACTTATTGATGATGAATCACTAAAAGCTTGGGCTGATGGTTTGGGAGCAATCATCCTATACTTTCTGCCGCTTGCTTTTGTTAAAGGTTTACTTGTTGATCCTTCCAATGGTATAATTCGACAATTTCTTGAGGGGCCTTGAGTAGCTATGGGTGTTGGATTTGATGCATCTGACGGATTCAAAAAGCTCAGTAAATCAAAATCACGACTTGTGAGCATTTGTGTTTCTTGACTATCTGTAAGAGCTGATTGTCTGGGTTCTGGAAGTAATAGGCTTGGGGATATAACGCTATTACCCGCTCTTGCATCTTCAGTTGTAATCAGTGGTGCTTGTCCTGGCGGCATGGTCAGTTGATTATTTGAAGAATCGCTGCCACTCGATAATTCACATGTAGTTTGCTGGGCTACTATGTAATCATAAACATCTTGCAACAATTCATCCATCGTCATTACATCACCAATGTTGGATCCTTGAGTTAAAGAGGCCAATTGGCTGTCAAAAAGGAGGCTGGCAGAAAGATCAATAGTCCCATGTTCACTACCACTGCTCAGCGTAACCGTTTGGTTATTAACTGAGTGAGGAAGCTCAATAACAGGATCAGCTTTGTTAGGAATAACTATAGGATCACTCACAAATTCTCCTGCAGGCAGCATATTCACTGCATTTTCAAAGACATTATAATCTTCAGGACTATTTGGATTGGAACTGAAGACTGGGGGTTGAATAGGTAACAAATTATCTTCAATCTCAAGAATTTCAACATTGTGGGGGGCACTATCTTCATGCGCAACTGTTGAGATGGAAGCACTATCTTCATGCACAATTATAGGAATTGGAGCAGCAACCTCTTCTACAAAGACAACACTATTATTGAAGGAGAAGAGATTGATGGCACATAAAGATCTTGAAGTTGATTGTTGTGGGGTTTGCACTTGCTCTGATTCGATGGGTAGGATTCAAGGAGGGGTACTTCTATTATTGGTTTCAGCCAGAGGCATTGGAACGTCAAGGAAGAAATCTTCATCTTCATCTTCAAATGGATCAGGGGAAACTGCTCGCTCAGCCGATATTGATATTGTAGGAAAATCAGGAATGATGGCATTGGAAAACATATCGTCCTCACCATCGTCCAACGGGTCCGATGAAGCAATTCTATCAACAGATGATTCAATCACAGCAGGTAAAATGTTTTGTGGATTTTCTTGCGGAAGCTCTGGTATAACAACGTCAAGAAAATAGTCATCGTCTTCATCGCCGAACTGATCTGGTGATGGTGCACGTCCAGCCATTTTAAGAAGATGTTTGCAAAAACAAAACAATATATAACAAATATTAATTAGATTCTCAACACTAATAAAAGTTGCAACAATTTCAATTTTCATGTTTGTTTTGCATTTTGTTATCGTCTAATCAGAGTTAAATAACTAACAAATTCTTTAAGCTAAAAAACGTTAACTCACCTGTACTGATAATTATTCTTTAGACTTGAATGTGTTGCAATGTAATTCCGAGTCGTCCGTAAAATGGTCAAGTAGAGGGTTCAATAATTGATTTTATTAACTGGGAATAAATTCTTGAAGGTACTTGAATATATTTGTCCGAGATAAAGAATTGAATTGAAGGGTTGACATGCTACAATATCCTCTTTTATAACAAATTAACTAGTAAAATTTTTGGATTTATGCTACACTATTTATAAACTTCTTACGAAAAATTATTTAAAAAGTAATTTCTTACCTGTTGCAGTTTTTAAATAAAAATTCAATGTCTTACCTGTTCAAGTTTTTTATTGTGATATATTCTATCAATTGTTCAAGCACATAAAAAAGGGGTTCATTTTACATAGCCGATATAAGCCGGATTAGCAAGTATGAGAAAAGGTTTATTTATAGATAACCCTCAGCGGCGACATGTCGTGGAACACATTTTTTCATTTATTCCATTTCTTTAATCCGCATGCATATTTCTAAGAACAACTACTTTTTAAATGATTTAAATATTTAATTTCAGTACTTACCTCTCATTGGTATGAATCCCATAGGTCAATCGACAAATAAAAAAGACATGTCGCACGGCCTAATAATAAATGTCGCATAGCCTAATGTTAAATGTCGTGCGGCCTAATGTTAAATGTCGCACGGCTTAATGTTAAATGCTGCAAGGCCTAATATTAAATGTTGCAAGGTCTAATATTAAATATTGCAGGACCTAATGTTAAATGTTGCAGGGCCTATTATTAAATGCTGCAGAACCTATTATTAAATGTTTTAAATCAATTTTTCTATTGCTCTATTTAAATGGAGGGGGTGGAGCCTACATTTAATCGCTCGACCAATGAAAATTCAGGGATTTCGCCATGAGGTAGGACTATACACCATCTACTAATAGGCCCATTGCAGAACGATCCTTTTTACTATGAACATGTCTTTATTTATAAAAGTTGCTATGTTTACTCGTTATAAATTATGCGTGAGCAAGAACCAGAAACGTTCGCACCAAACTTTCAATTACACCTCTAAGCGTATAACTATTTAGTGACTATGACTATGCCTATGAGTTGCTCAGAATTGACAAATAAATTAGACCATAGTACTGGTATTTATCAAGGGCCGAAGCCATTGGTGGAATGTATACAAACTCCCGAAATGCCAGCACGTAGTCCAACTTGCATGTAATTAAGCGAGACTAATCAACCTACTCACAAAATACCACAGATGTTCTAGTATTTGCTGATAGTGCTATTAGCTAGGGTCAACGTGCCTGGACGAGATCGCAATTATTCTTAAATAACTTCAGTGAAGCAGCAATGTGTATGCAACCACATTGCCTCTTCACCGAAGTTACATAATCTTTCTACTTGAAAGTTCCCATAATATGTTAAAACAGCTTTGATATGTAGATATACGCTATCTCAAATACCAAAAGTTGTCCAAGGTGAAGATAAAAAACCTCAGCGACACAGCCCTGACACGCTAAACCCACAACTGCAAGGTAGACTCGCGAACGGTATGTTCAAGTCAAAAACCAAATTGGAAAGACTTTCTGAAATTCGCTCACGAGGACATGACCATGTCATTACATAGTTGAGCTGAGCATCTATAAACTATTTCAAAAAATGCCCAACACCGTTCGTGCGGGTTAAGTTACACACAGTAAACGGACAGACAGATCGACAGACAGACGGACAAACAAAACCATTTTATTAGATGCTTATGAGCTAATCTCAAGCATCTATTACTTTTTATTTTGTTTTCATCCCCACAACGTTCCACCTACTAATTGTTGGAGGTGTCAGTGGAGACGTCTTAGGTGCGTCCACCTAGGACACATATCTCGGATATGTGTCAGCATTGGAGCCTGGTGTGAAGCAGTGGTGTGATGCTGACTTTTGTGGAAACGTCAGCATTACATGCTGGAGTTGGTGTAGGAGCCGGACGTCGTTAACCTTAATGGGTTGACGACGTGGACGTGGGGTTCGTGAGAGGACACATGTTTTGTCAGCGAATCCATACATCATAAGTAGTATATTAGGTACTGTATTGGCGACTATTATTTTAATAGTCGCCCTATAGTAAAATATATTGGCAACTATTATTATGAATAATAGTTGCCCCCTATTTATTATTTGAATGAATATGATTTGTAATGAGAAGTCATGAGACTGAAATTATGTATGAATGACAAATAAAGAATTAGTCTTAAAGCAGGATTCAAAGCTGGAACATGTTATTCTTGAGTGGTCTCATTTATTGAAGTAATAATACAGACTCGGTGCATAGCATATTATACCTAAGTACATTGAGCATATGGGTCATATGAGTAAGAGTGACTAGTAGGTATATTCCAACACTAATTACCACGTAACTTTAATTTCTAAATCAGAATTGACTTCAAGTTTAGTTCAATTTAAATATCAGTTAGGGTTTAAATTGATAGAAAAAGCTTTCTTTTGAGTAGAAAGAAGGTTAAAACAACTGACGACAATCCAATAAATTTAGACAACTAAGCCTAGCATCGTCCATAAATTCTGTCATGGGTAAGGTCAATGGGTTGAGTAGGGTAGACGTTTACATGAAAGATAGTTCGGGTGACGCATATTACCGACCACGCCAATAAACGAGTGATATATTTTGTGACGTCATTTATGGACCATCCCGCCTACTACCCCTCCCCTTCCACTCGAATGCTTTTGCTAATGTTGGTACTTATACTGTGAGATTTTTCTTGTTATTTAGTGGCGCGCGAATTAAAACAAACGAAGTTTCTTCTTTCGTATGTACTCTCATGCTGGTTTTACTGGGTATTGTTTGTATCCTTTCCTCGCGTTTTGATATAGGTCTAATCAACCAGTAATTGTACAAAACTGGATAACCTGATCAAGTTGTGAAGGTAAATATGGAAATTGTACTGCGGAGGTATTATTAGCAGCAGCGGGAATGAGACAAGGAAGGTTGGGGATGGTGAACCAACCGACGTCGTCGGTGCAAGCAGTAAATTTCCACTGCGTATAGCAGGAGAGGAATGTAGGTATAGGAAGGGAGCGGGGCTATGAGTATAGCAGGTAAAGTAGGGCAGTTGGAAGAGACGGTTGACGTGGAGCAGGATGACGTAGGCACTCTCGGTCGTACGATCCTCGTCCTCCTCAGCAGGCGAAGAGAGTTTTAGTTTTACTTCCGATTACACCCTCCGAGGAGAAACAACTAGGTGGATACGCTAGTCAACGTCTAGTAAAAGTGAGGAAAGATAGTTTGCCCGCCGCCATCTTTGTTTGTATTATTTTATATATACTAAGTTTATTTCCCTTCCTCTTCTTCTCCTTCGGATTTTTATTTAATTACCCGTAAGGGATTATTTTGTGATTAAGTTAGAGATCACTTATGGATATTAAGTGGAGTGATTATTAATGTGCATTGTGTGAAGCGAACGTGAACAGTACCAGAGTTCAATAAAGCGAACACTCCATAGACATTACATTGTGCTGTAAACATTAAATAGCATTGGCATTTATTGGCCGACTGGAGCCAGCACAGTAGTAATATAGTGGCACTCGTCGTTTACCGGGTTCCGAAGTATTACGGTCATAATATTCATACTTCGGGTGTAAGTGTCGAAGGACATACCGACACCGGCACACCGGGTCATTATATTTGTGCATCCCTTCCGTCACCACAGAGCCCCTACCGAACCGCCGGGTTCTTCGCAGCCAGTCAGGAGTAGCGAGATTACGCGAGCAGGAACTTCTGAAACGCGGTCGGCTTTCCCCGGTCGCTCTTCCTGTAAATATCAGAGCGGGCCATGGGCGATCCCGAAGACCAAGGACCGCGACGTCTGCCGTGCGCGGTCGAGGCAGAGGTAGAACTCCAACAGAAGAGACCGACCCGGTCGCATTTTTGTTTCAGCAGCCTGTCCCGGTCGTGATACGTGGTAAAAAGGGGAATATTGGGAAAATCCAGTCTACAAAGTTCAAAAATACTACGGTTCTTTGTCGTCGCTTTTGCGGTCGTTTAAATTTATTTTTAAACAATCAGATGAAAACTGTGACCTGTGTAGCACGACAAAAACAGACACATCGACAAACAGACACACGACCAGTTTAATAGATGCTTCAGCTCAGAATCAAAAAGTCTGGCGCTTTGCGCCTGATTTGGCGACCGTGGTCCCGAAGTAGATGCTGTGCTTACAGCGCATTGATTTGATCACCGGTACACAATGAAATTGTAGTAAAGCTGACATAACACCCTCGCAGTAAGAGTGGGCTAGGTACAAGTTTTGCTGGTACAAATCAGCTTTCGATTGGTGCCAGTAGGAGTGGGCTAGGTGGAAGTTTTAGTAGTACGATTGGCATGGGAGTGCAAGTAGTGCTGGTACCAGAATAGTCGGTAACAGCACAACAACTTCAAGTTGGCTAGTTATAACGCCTGCCGATACAAGTAGGCTTGGTAAAAATAGCGCCGGTAAGGGATAGGTCTGTGTTTTTTTGGTACCAGTAGGCAGGGTGCGAGTGATACGAATGGGCTTGGTGCTAATATTGTCATTACAAAAATTGTATCTAAGTAACAGTTTTCTGGTAGCAGTGTGCGAATTGCGAGTTGTCTGGGCAAGAAAAGCGTCGGTAAAAATTCGCTAGGCACAAATTTTGCTGGTGCCAGTCAGCAGGGCACAAGTAATACTAATAGGTATATCACCGGCACAAGGGCGCAATTAATTTAATTTTTATGACATCAACTATGGTATATCTTTTAGTACGTACAATGCTAAGCACGTATGCTTGAAACTTAATTTTGTGGGAATTTTTAAGCTGTGTTTTTATAGTGGGTACCTTTATTAAATGATGCCATCGGCAGTACTCGTGAGAATATTGGAATTGAGGATACTCGGTTTAAACTAGCAGTTGACTTAATGTTAAAGTTTGATATTTATTTTAGAGTGAGCCAGTCGTAAATGGGATATAATTTGAGAGCTGTCGTGTATGTACCCTCCCGAAATATGTGTGTACATAGCTAATCGTAATCATCTATTCTTGTAATGTTAATTCCTGCGTTAAATTCCATGTGCGTTCATTTATAGGTTATAAATATTCATGAATCGTCCATACTGACGTCCTTTAAATATCATAGTGTTTAGTACCCCCATTTCCATTTAAAAAATGTTTTCCAACCTATTTTTTAACTGCTTGCCACGTACATTCGCATATGGCTAATTCATTGTAGTGGAGGCTGCATAAATGACGTTATTTGTAAATGTTACAATCCTCAAAAAATATTGAGCGTTTTTTAACTACATGTCACGTACATCCGTATATGGCTTATTGATGGTAAAGGAGCCTCCATAAATGAGGTCATTTGTTAATAGTCAAATTCTCAAAAAGTTTATAGCTATAGTCAACTACATTCAGCGTACATTCGTATATGGCCCATTGATGGAAGGGGAGCATCCGTAAATCTTATATCATGTTTTACCGTTACTTAAATTACCTTGCTTCTTTGTTGATGCTCAGCATCTACTTCGAATCCCTAACAGACAAATCCACCGCAAGGCCCCGGATTTTTTTTTGTTCTTTGGACGAGTCTTGACATGGGTCCATTCAACTGATTATTGTATAGATCTAGTTAGTCCGACCAACCTAAAAAACAATTGGGTACTTTTCCGTTGCATTTGCAATCGCTAAAAAGTTGTTTCTGAAAGCATTGTTAAAAACTGCGACCTGCAGAGCATCAAAAACAAAGACACTTCGTCAGACAGACAGACAAACATGACCATTTCAAAAGATGCTCAAGCTCAGCATCTGAAAACAGGAGCATGGGATAAAGGTGAAGCCTAAGTCAAGAGGAAATAATCAAAAGAATGTTTGTCGACTTGAGAAGGACTGTGATAACAAAACACTTCTTTGTAAACGCGACACATTATTTTGAAGCTATTTAATAATAATAATTTATTCATTGGGTCGATTTAACCGAAGTTCATACAACCAGACTCAACCAGTCACTGTGGGTGAGGAAATAGGAGGCTACCGCGTTAGATCGTCTCGGTCTTTGTACCCTTTCACCTATCCCCGTCCCCTCCTCCACAGTAAAGGAGTCTCATTCCCTAGGCCCCTACAGTAAGTAGTGGTCACTAAGGAGCACCGAAGGAGACTGGGTTTCAATCAACCATCCAGTGACGTTTACCGTACAACACCGAGCCGTAAACGATTAGCAGTGGCCGAGGATTGAAGCCGGGTCTGAGACTAAATTTCGTTACAGTCTGCAGTCCTAACCGCTCACCCAAGCACGCCTGCTTATTTTGAAGCTATTTAAACAAACTTAAAATTTAAAAATTCGTTCAAATTGGAAATATTTTTTATTTATAATCAGTTCAGTATCAGTTCTTTGGAAACAACTTGTTCAAAGTTAAAATTATATGTTACAGCTTGCAATTACTTATTATTGTTGTGACTTAAAAAAGCACAGATTTGATCCTTCATCGATGAAATGTAAAATTGGTTTTGAACTAGACCAAGATTTGACTTGTCTAATGAAACAATTCAGAAAATGATACTCGTCTCAACGAGACCTAATATGGAAAGGTAAAAATCATTTTGCAATCAATTAAAATATTTATTAGATTAAATTGTGAAACAAACGTAGCTAATTATTACCTCATTTTAGAACAATTTGTTATTGCAAACAGAATGAGATAGAAAAAAAGAAAGAAACGAGTGGAATTTTTCGTTTTTGGACTCGTAGTTTGTTTCCTATTGGCTCCAAACATCTTTCACAAACGCAATAAAGTATCCAAAATGCGAAACGGATGACGATTGTAACACCCTTAGAGAGAAATATTGAAATCTTTTCATCTGCAGGGAATATAAACGAAAGACAAGTGAGTAGTTTTAGTATAACTGTAATTCCAATAGTTTGATTGGTTCTGTGTTTTTATTCTGAATAACTTTTTTAAATGTATTATAATGAGATTAAACAAGAATAAACTATCTTAAAGAAAGCTATATAATTCAAATCGATTAATTGTGCTCTTTTGCATTTGCTTATGGTTTTATTTTTTAGGATGTAACACGGCAAAGACGCTTGCAAACGTTAGTGTACCAACCTAAGCATAAGTAAGATTACATAAAAATGTCAAGTTAAAGAAAAGAAAAAACAGAGTGATCGGAGGCGGGAAAATCAGAAAAGAATAATACACAAAGACTACACAAAAAGCGAAATGCACTATTAACGAATACAGGCACACATATGCACATATTTTTAGCTTAAAATTTAATAATATAGCAGTATATATTAAATATATGTTATATATTAGGCTGTGTATACGTTTCTAATTTTTACTTACAATTTAAGACGCAATGCTGCTACCTTATACATGATTTATCAATTATCTCAATTTATTTTCAATTATATTTTTACCACTTGCAATTAATCGCGATAGAAATCGACAGGATTTTGAAGTTTTTGAATGGTTATTAGGAATTAGGATGTCAATAAAATCAATTGCAACCAAATTATTCTTATCCTGATGGCCAACCCAGCCCCTTTTTAGATGCTGAGCTTAAGCATCTATAGGAATGGCTATGTCCGTCCGTCTGTCTGTCTGTCTGTCCGTCTGTCTGTTCTTTATGCGCTACAGGTCACAGTTTTTAAGCGATATTCGTCAAATATTTTTTAAATGGCCACAAATGCGAATGAGAAGTGCCCTATTGTTTTTGAGAGCGATCGAACTAACCAGTTTTTCACAATTAACAGTTGACTGGACCAACTTTTTTAGCCATCTAAAAGCATTGGAGAAAAACGGGTGATTTGCCGCTTTGCATCAGCCAAATGCACCAGCTAAATGGACCAGATACGCACCAGTCGAAATTTCAATTTGCCCATTTGCACCAGCCAAATGCACCAGCTAAATAATTTCGTTACATGCGCTAGTCAATGCACCAGCAATATGCACCAGTCATCGGCACAAGCTACAAGCAGAAGTTACCCGCACCCACAAAGTAACCCTAAGGGGGGAGGTGCACTTGGGGTCACCCACAAAGACGTCCCAACTATCCTAACTATTTTTGCTAAAACCATAAAAAAACTTTAAATACTTGCACCCCCCACCCATAAAGTATCCCATAAGGGCAGGGGGTGTACTTGGGTTCACCCACAAATGACGTCCCTAAAATCCTATTTTTTTTTGCTAAAACCATTAAAAACTTTAAATACTTGCACTCCCACCCTTAGAGTATCCCCTAAGGGGAGGGGGTGTACTTGGGGTCACTCACAAATGATGTCCCGAAAATCTTAATTTTCTTCCTAAAACCATTAAAAAACTTTAAATGCTTGCACCTCCTACCCACAAAGTATCCCCTAAGGGGAGGGGGTGTACTTGGGGTCACCCACAAATGACGTCCCAAAAATCTTAATTTTCTTGCTAAAACAATTAAAAACTTTAAATACTTGCACCCCCCACCCACTATGTATCCACTCAGGGGAGGAGTGTACTTGGGGTCACTCACAAATGACGTCCCAAAAATCTTAATTTTCTTGCTAAAACAAATATAAAACTTTAAATACTTGCACCCCCACCCTTAGAGTATCCCCTAAGGGGATGGGGTATACTTCGGGTCACTCACAAATGATGTCCCGAAAATCTTAATTTTCTTCCTAAAACCATTGAAAAACTTTAAATACTTGCACCTCCTACCCACAAAGTATCCCCTAAGGGGAAGGGGTGTACTTGGGGTCACCCACAAATGACGTCCCAAAAATCTTAATTTTCTTGCTAAAACAATTAAAAACTTTAAATACTTGCTCCCCCCACCCACTATGTATCCCCTCAGGGGAGGAGTGTACTTGGGGTCACTCACAAATGACGTCCCAAAAATCTTAATTTTCTTGCTAAAACAAATATAAAACTTTAAATACTTGCACCCCCACCCTTAGAGTATCCCCTAAGGGGATGAGGTATACTTCGGGTTACTCACAAATGATGTCCCGAAAATCTTAATTTTCTTTCTAAAACCATTAAAAAACTTTAAATACTTGCACCTCCTACCCACAAAGTATCCCCTTAGGGGAGAGGGTGTACTTGGGGTCACCCACAAATGACGTCCCAAAAATCTTAATTTTCTTGCTAAAACAATTAAAAACTTTAAATACTTGCACCCCCCACCCACTATGTATCCCCTCAGGGGAGGAGTGTACTTGGGGTCACTCACAAATGACTTCCCAAAAAACTTAATATTCTTGCTAAAACCAATATAAAACTTTAAATACTTGCACTCTCTACCCACAAAGTATCGCCTAAGAAGAAGGGGTAAACTTGGGGTCACCCAGAAATGACGTCCCTAAAATTTCAACTATTTTTGCGCAAACCAATAAAAAACTTTAAATACTTACACCCCCTACCCACCAAGTATCCCCTTAAGGAGAAGGGGTGTACATAGGGTCACCCACAAATGACGTCGTAAAAATCTTAATTTCTTTGCTAAAACGAATAAAAAACTTTAAATACTTGCACCCCCAACCCCACGAATTATCTCTTGAAGGGGGGGCTAGGTTTTAAGAATTGAAACAAGTCAGAATCTTAAAAATATAAATATTTCTTATGCCTAATGCTTTACCAACCGCAAACTAATGCTCCCCTACTCAACAAATCATCCTTATTAGGTTCGGGGAGGGGGGGGGGCAATTCAGGGTTAATCGTAAAATATGTTCTAAAAATTCGAAGCCTCAAAGCCAAGGTTGGAATGGAGCACGCGACACCTAGAGTCCCGTAAACAGCAATGGGTCAGTAATGGAATATTATTATTGTACATATTAGGTTCGTCAAACAATGTCGTCACTAAAATATTGCACTTTAGAGGGTATAGAGTGTATTTTATGTAAATAATGTCAAAGGATGCATCGATTGACTGAAGTCAATATTCGCTGTAAGCTCAGCATCTACTTCGGGCCCACGGTAGGCAAATCCGGCGCGAAGCGCCGGATTTTTCTTTAATGCAGCATAAACTTCCCCCGTACTCACGTTTTCACAGTCTAAACAATAAAATCAATAACAAACTCACAAGGGCACAATCGGTATAATTGACAACGATCTTTACTCACTGCTTACTTAATTACGTTACTGTACTTAAAAGAGATTTCAAAACACTTATAGATATCGTAATTTAATTTTTTAACTAAAATATTGATAATGGGTCTTACAATTTTCGTTCTTGGCGGGATAGCAGCTGAATTGCTTTCCAAATTTTTCACAATCTTTATACGATTTGCAGGAAACATATGGAATGGCTTCTGCGAGAAATGCGCTGAGGCCCAATAGGATAGTTGCAACCAGTCCAAGAAACGCCATAATTCCAGTTATTTCCCTCATTTTTATTCGCTGATCACTTGCTTTTATTTCAAAGTTAGTTCTTAGAAAAAATTATTAAAACCGGAATTCACAATACTACATTTAATTTTTGATCTTATTGATAATTAATTTTTACCTTTAAAAGTTCAGTCCCGTTGAGAGCTTCTGTTGGATCTTGAATGGCTTTCGTGAGTAACTCAGAATTCGTTGATTTTTCACCTTAATTTAAATAGTTTCGTCGCCTGTTGATTCCGCATCACAAAAAAAAAGCATTCCACCAAAATCATTGTACTTACATAGTTAATTAGCATTATTACATTGATAACTGACTCGCATTATTACCCACACAATTGCATCTGTTTGAATTCAGTAAAGTGTTCTGCAAATGCATCAGTTTAATTTCAATAGATATTTAAAGTGATTAAATAATTCAGTAAATAGGAATATTGTGTTAGCATTTCGTTGAATTCATCTTTGTTTTTATTTACGGTACTTTGCTTACGGAGATGGATAATTGTTCCAATAAAATATGTAAAGGCTTATTTTACTTCCGGCTGCTGCATGTACAATTTTATTGGATCACACGTGTGGCTGAGGAAGTAGATACAGAGTCGGAGAATGGCGACAGAAGGCCATCTTTATGTTGAATTTCGAATTATTTACTTATTTCTATGTGTGTATGAATTTATGGCATTTTTGGAGGAATGTAAGTCGTAGAAGGAAATTAAAAAAGCCATGTGTTTTAAATGTAAAGTGAAAAACGTCCGAATTTCGTATTTGTGGCGTAGTGTGTTAGGGAATAGGAATTCGGGAAGGTTCGGGATTGTCTGTGTGTAGGTATGAAGGGACGTGTTTTTCCTTCGTAAGTTTAGTCTCACGGCGGACACGGACAGGAACGGACACAGAAATAACATCGTCCCAAAGTTGGATTTTAATCTGAGTTTATTTGTGATTGACGAGATTGCTGTCTTCTCTCAATCATTGATTAATGTATTAAGTGTTTGATTGATTGGTGTGAAATTTTAATAAATAGTTAGTTTAATTTTATTATCTTTAAATTCCGTGAGACCCGTAGTCTGACCCACTACGTATGATATGTTCCATCGTGCATCTTACTAACTGAAGGAAATGGCCATCGCATCGGACTGCGTCATTTTTAAAGTGAAAATTATTGACTTTTTTCTGGCTATAAACTGTAAGTGCATAATTTAAAGTAGGAAGTTTTTAAGAACTGGAAAATCGAAGGTTAAAGTTAAGCTAAAGTACTGTGCCCTATTTACACGGGTATAACACGTTTAGAAGGGTGAAGACTTTCTGATAGCCTTGGGTTGCAGACTCATGAAATAGTACCATGAAAAGTGTAAATAGTTGAAAACGGAAGCGCACACAACGTGTCGTTGCTTTTAAGAGGGGCCATCTCAAACCTCATTTTTATTCACTTTTAATTAAGAGATAAAAGAAATAAATTATTAGTACACAATACTTTTAGGGAAATATTATTACAAAGCTTAGCGTTGACATTAGTGCCGTAATATTGTAAATTGTAATTGTAATTGTATTTTTTATAAAATTACAATTACAATTGTAATTGTAAATACAATTACAATACAATATCAAATTTATTTTCTGCAGTGTGTTCTGAGCCTTGGTTACGCTAAAATCGTGTATCTACATGATAGTTATCATGGTAAATATCAAGTCAGTAATTTCATCCTAATCAGGGGTCTAATTAAGGTTCCAAAAGTATAAATTACAATTGTATATTGTAATTGTATTGTAATTTACAATTACAATTACAACACAATATTAATTTACAATACAATACAATATTATTCTTACAATAGTTTTACAATATTACGGCACTAGTTGACATGAGTGTAAGTGCAGTAATGCAGAGTAGACACGGATACAATGCAGCTGTAAGTTAGACAATGGGAAACTTTAATTAAATAAAACTATAAAATTACATAAATAATTTTCTGGTCAGGATCCATTTTTGATCGGCTTGAATCTTTTTACTTAATTTTTTATGGCGTTCAAGCTCAAAGCAATTATTAATCCAGCTCTGTACCAATCAGGACCCTGCATTTTTATATGCTGAGCAAGCATCTATTGGTCTGGTGTTTGCTGTCTGTCTGTCTGTCTGTCCCAAGGGTGTTGGTCGCACGCTACAGGTCGCATTTTTTAAGCGATTAAATTGAAACCAATTTTAATCGCCCACAAAAGCGACCCACAAGTGCTTTATAGTTTTTGGTTATTATTAAAGTTATAGTTTGTTCGCAATTAACAGTTAAACGGACAAAGAATAAAATCCATGTTTCAAGATAAAAAAAAGGGCTGATAATACATGGAAGGTACATATGGAGCTGAGAGCTTGTCAAGTTTTGCCGTTAGAAATACACATGGAAATTTTTCACCAATATCCATTACAAGTAAATGTACTGCTGACATATGTACGTTTACAGGGCAGACCAGTGCAAGACAATCTGTCCCTAATGAGCTCTTAAAAAAAAGTGACCGAGGACCGAAACGTACCTTTCTTTTTGGCCTCATTTGAGCCTCCGTATTATTTAACACAGGCCGTCCTGAGCTTGTCTCAAAAGTATAGAACTGACCGGACCTCCGGTCAGTGCAATCGGTCCTACCGGTCACCGGCTCCGTGTCTTACACTGGGGCAGACTGGTATAGTGGTCGTTGGTTTGACACTGCAATGTAAAATTGGAAAATATGCGTTCTCATGACGGGGGTCCACTCTTCGAATACCAGCTAAGGCATTCGGAATTCTCCTTCCTCATCATTTTACAGACGTTAAAAATGCAGCCTAGGGATCGTCCATAAATGACGTCATACAAATTTTACTATTTTAGGGATCCCCACTGTCATAAGTATAAAAATTCGGTTGACATATATCCTTAACATAGCATTTTACAAGTATGCATGCAGGGGTCTTCCATAAATGACGTCATATAAATTTTTACTATTTAAGGGATATCCACTGTCAAAAGTTTAGAAATTCGGTTGACAAAATATATCCTTAACATAGGATTTTACTAGTATGCATGCGGGGATCGTCTATAAATGACGTCATAAAAATTTCTACTATTTTAGGGATCCCCACTGTCATAAGTTAAGAAATTTGGTTGACATATATCCTTCATAGGATTTTACTAGTATGCATGCAGGGATCGTCCAAAAATGACGTCATACAAATTTTACTTTTTTAGGGATCCACACTGTCATAGGTTTAGAAATTAGGTTGACATATATCCTTAGCATAAGATTTTACTAGTACTCATGCAGGGTTTGTCTATAAAGGGCGTCATACAAATTTTACCGTTAACTTATATACTTAACATTGAATTTTCAAGCTCACATACGAAGATCGTCCGTAAATGACGTCATTCAAATTTTACTATTTTAGAGATCCCTACTGTAATTAGTTCAGAAATTAGGTGGACGTATGACTTCAACATATGATTTTTTTAGTATTAATAGGGAAATCGTTCATAGATGGCGTTGTTTAAATATTATTATTTCAAGTATCCCGCCTGTCTTTAGTTTTAAAATGAGGTAAATGGGTACCCATATTATGGAATGCCTCCAGTATTCATACTGGGATCTTCCATAAATGACGTCACCTAAATATCACTATTTTGGGGTTCCGCTCTGCATTTGTTTAAAAATTAGGCAAACAGATACTTTGAATGCAGGGGTGTTACAAGAATACATACACAGATCGTTTATAAATACCTTTATCTAAGTATTATTATTTTTTTAACTGCTTGCGACGTATATTTGTAAATGGCTTATTGGTGGTAGAGGAGGCTCTATGAATGACGTTATTTGTGAATAAGGCAATTCTTACAAATTTTCCATCTATATTTAACTACATGCTACGTACTTCCATATATGGCTTATTGATGGTAGAAGAGCCTCTATAAATGACGTCATTTGTGAATGGTGCAATTTGTCAACATTATTCAGCAATATTTAACTACATGCTACGCACATTCGTATATGGCTTATTGATGACAGGGGAGCTTCCATAAATGTAATATCATTTTTTAGCGTAACATAAATTGTGTTGCGCATTTGTTGAAGCTCAGCATCTACTTCGGGCCCGCCCCCGGTCGATTTTATAATTTTAATTTCCAGGCTGTGATTGGTGCAGAGCTAAAAAGTTAATACGTGCATTATTCAAAAGTGTCAAAGCGCTAAATTTTCCAAGACCAATTGACCATTGAACAAGGTCTACCGAATGACACCCCAATAAGGGGGAAATTCATACAACTGTAAGAGTTGCCTAACACTACACATTATAATTAAGAGAATAATATTGCTACTATGATTGCCATAATAATTTAATAATAATAAAATGTTTAGGAAAATTAAAAAGTTTACTCACCAATAATGCTTCCTTAATGATAATGCCCATTCGTGCAGGTGTAAAAGTATGAACCATCTAACTGTAGTATACATGGTGAAGGCTGAAGGCATAGGCTGCTGATTTAAAATTGAAGAAATGATTTACGGATAACCACTTAGTACATCGTACATACCTAGTTACGCTCGCCAGTTTGTAATGCAAAACTTATTAAACTTTACCAAATTAGGGGTCAGGCGTTAATGGCGGCACCCCTATTTTTGACCTAGCCACCTTCCTTGTCGCGCTCTTAAGAATTGCATAAATGACTTTCCTTTGCTTAGGGCGACAATTTACTCACCCTCAAGGTGAGTACCGCTATTTGCGTCCGACACCAAGCAGCCGACAATTCCCGAGCTCGTAATGTGAATTCATAAATTTTTTTAAGTGTAATAATTAGGCAAAACTTGATTAACTACGTGTATGTCTATGCATTCCATTTTTCATGGTTTTTACTCCTGTTTAAGCCGAAAGTCAAATGTTGGTCCATTCAACTGCTAACTGCGGATAAACTATTATTGAGAAAATAACCAAAAACTATACAGCACCTTTCCATTGCATTTTCAAGCGTTAAGAAATTTTTCAAATAAAATCTGATTAGAATAATTTCAATAGATGCAGCTAAAGCTCGGCATCTAAAACCCACGATTGCTTTTAAAACTTTAAATTTTAAAATTATATTTTGAAATTTAAAATAAAAATCGCCTGTGAAGAAACAAAATGACCCATATCCAATTTAAGCTACAATCAAAATAAGCTGTCATAAAACCAGAATGAGAAACATGCGTAAAATGTTGATTAGGAGTTTTTGAAAAATGTTAAATGTTTTATTTTCATGTTTTTGTAAAGGTGCAAATTGTTCTAAACCCATGTTTTTGAAGAGATGCAAAATGTTCTAATTCCATGTGTTTGAAGTGTGAAATGCTGTATTTATATATTTTAGAAAAGTTCAAAATGCTCTATTAGAAATAGAAAGCTCAAGGGAGGCAAGTGGGCTCAGTGGTGCACGGTGCACGTCGAGATACGAGTCATCGGTGAGTGAAAAGCATATGTAGTAATATATTTTGCATACGAGATACTCTAATCCACTTGTCTTCACGTGGCTGTTTTCTGCTGGCTCTCCAATGTGCTGAAAAGAGAGGAAATAGAGGCATAGTGTGGGATAGACAGGGGAGTAAAAAGTGGCTACATGATAAGCGACTATGGACATCTGTGAGCGGAGGCACGAGCTCCTTGGAGCACGTGAGCACTTCGACCGGGACAGAGCCGAGTCTTAATGGGGCAGTAATAAAGTCCCCTGTGCTTAAATCGTGGTGCGTCACTAAAACATGTCCGATCACTAGATGTCCTCTCTTCCTCAATTTGATATAGCATTGTCGGAGGTCGTCTCATAGAATAACAGCCTCATACTTAGGCAAGGTGAGGAGAGGCATAGGGCGTATTCCTTTGCTGTGGATCTGACACTCCACGGTAACTGATACTGCTTCTGGACTCTGTAGGCCTTGTTAAATAAACAGTAACTCATGTCTCCTTAACCAGGAGCGTAAATATCGTGTCTCAAACCGCGCGGCTTTAAGACAGCCTGTAAGCAATAGGTATAACTTCCCAAGTAAGTTTAAGTATAATTTACAAGTCTGCAATACTCAAAGAGTACACTCGGACTAGTCTGAATATAGTGTATCTCTGAAGAGTAAGCAGTAGAGTAAATTGTTTCGAAGTGTGCAATAGGCTTTGGCCTGAAAGTACAATACTTCTAACATACATACATACACTGTTAGAAAGCTCAACCAGGCGTATTTCAATATTTTTGTAAATAGTTCACATTTTTAGCTACAAATGGAAATGGGTTATTTTGGTTCTTCACAGACAATATGATTGTCTATACACACGTATAAGGTTTTTATTCCCTCCGACTCGTAACTATTTCTAAACACAAGAGCAATGACACAAAATGAAATAATTTACTACAAGATACGGTAGTTTTAAATGTGACGATTTTTATTTTCAGTTTTAAACAATAAACTATTACGGTTCCAAAAATATACTATCGAAAATTCATAATTGAACGCCTCAAAATAAGTTAAATTTAATTCGCGTTACTAAACAATAATGTTACGTCGAAATTTAAGCATACCATAAAGCAAGACGAGAGAAATCGCAGATTCATTACTTACGTACGATGCAAGCTAAATTAACTTGCACGCATAGCAGTAAAAAGCAAATATTCCACAAAAGAGTAATTTTAATGTCAAGTAACGTTTAAATGTTAATAAAGACAAATCGAAAAGTGCGTAGAACCTTCTGAATTATGTAACGTTTACAGTTTGCTTTATTATTTCAAAAATAGGGAATCAAAACGTATTTAAGAAAGAATGCGATGAAAACATAGGAAGCCAGACCAAAAATAGTGTTAGTGAAGAGAAGAGCGTTTAAATCCAAAAACTGTACGAGCTTCCTTGAAGCCAGAGTGCAAATACTTTTAGTGTAAACGAAAGGAACAGAATCCATGTTTGCAGACGACATGGTGATACTTGCTACTTCGCCAGTAGGACTGCAAAAGCAACTCAACCTACTAAGTAATTATTGTGGAACATAATAGAGAAAACTAAGTGTGTCTCTCGGGCAAGCCGTATTCAATGGCTCGATTGTTTATTACCAACCCTGCTCTACAGTTTAACTATGTGGGTGTAATCATCAAAATGCATAATAAAAGTAAATTAATTAACTATTTAATCCCTTAAAGATAATTTTAAATCATTTGGAAATATTTACTGTTTTGTGAAATCCGTAAACGTAGCAAATCAAATGTAATGATAGGTATTTGTAAAAGATGCAGGGCGAGGGCGCCTAATTGTGGCCACTCACTGTGTATCTTATACGAGCCAATGTGTAAGAAGATTGAATTTTTGGTTGTAACGTTTGGTTTTCGAACTACTGATTCTACAAATGAGAGTTTCAAAAGTTTTCAACTCACACAAAATTAATCCGCAGGTCCCAATTAGGCTCCCCTCAACAAACTTAAAATACTTTTTATTAAAAATTAAATAATTTTGGTAGGCATTTTTAAATACTTGGCAATTATAACGTCGTTCAATTGTTCATAAATAGGTTTAAATCTTAAGCATATTTAGGATTGTCAGTATTGATTTAATAACTTATCATAGTATGGTATAATATGTTTATTTATTTCATTATTATATTATTTATTGTGCAGGAATACATAAAATTTCTATAAAATTATGAGTAAATACATATTATTAGTATTAGTTTTGTAAGCCTCAATACAGTTACAACGACAAAGCAGGATATTTTGAATCCTCATTAATGAGTGTAGTATTTATACTTGGCACTTTTCAAAAGCCGTATTTATCCGAAGTTGTTCAACATCCAATAATGATTTAATTACGCAACTTCATGACGCATTTCCCATTTCGGCAATACTAAAAATAGGTGAAAGACAAAATTACGAACGATCACAATATTACAAGTTTATTCTACTTCTAAAATAAATAGGCAAATAGTTACGATGAAATCGCATTGCAATGATAAACATTTTATATCATTGAATATCCTTCGAATTCATCGAAGATACAAAAAAGTTGTACAAATTAATATTAATTAACAAATAGCGTACTTTGCCATCATCACACCGACTTCCTTCAAGTGCGGGATGTGTTGAAACCGCATGTGTTCCATTTCCACAGTAAAGCATCCAACAAATATTCTGCAACAATAAAAAATAACCAAAACAAATGAAGCAACAAACTTCAAAAAAACAGTACAGTGTGTTTCATTGAAATAGACTCAGACATGTTTTGGGGAGTAACTTCGCCCCACGCACGAATAATTCAACGAGATAATTATTTTTTGTTGACAATCAACTAGGTGCTATGTTTAAACTTTAGTTGACCTCCAGGGGTCAAGAGGTTACTTTACAATTAAATAAAAACCAAAAAATAGGTGTTTCATTGAAATAGACTCAGACCACGGTTTTCCCCATTCAAACACGTCTATCTTTTGAGCTAGTAAATGAAAAAATCAAATTTTCGTCAGCTTACTCACAGATGTATTACTTACAACTAGAAACACTCATTTTGATCATACAGTTACGATAGCACCACTGACTGGGGGGAGAACTGGTCCTCATCGCGTCACTTACATTCACCGTTGTTTCTTTATGGGGCGGTCCTGACTTGTTTCAGTTATTAGTCCCTAACATTTGCAAACAAGCACGGATTAAAGTAAATTAACATGGGACATAATGTTAACTGAATTCTCTTCAAAATTACATATTACACATGACTAAGGTCACACGGGGTCACAAGGCACCCGCATATGAACTTTGAACGCAGTTGCGCAGCGGGTTCGCTAATGGAGTAGAAGCGAGGCAACCGCATTCAAAGTTCATATGCGGGTGCCTTGTGACCCCGTATGACCTTAGTCATGTGTGATATGTCATTTTGTAGAAAATTCAGTTGGCATTATGTCTCATGTTAATTTACTTTAATCCGTGCTTGTTTGCAAATGTTAGGGACTAATAACTGAAACAAGTCAGGACCGCCCCATAAGAAACAACGGTGAATGTAAGTGACGCGATGAGGACCAGTTCTCCCCCCAGTCAGTGGTGCTATTGTAACTGTATGATCAAAATGAGTGTTTCTAGTTGTAAGTAATACATCTGTGAGTGAGCTGACGAAAATTTGCATTTTTTCATTTACTAGCTCAAAAGATAGACGTGTTTGAATGGGGAAAACCGTGGTCTGAGTCTATTTCAATGAAACACCTATTTTTTGGTTTTTATTTAATTGTAAAGTAACCTCTTGAGCCCTGGAGGTCAACTAAAGTTTAAACATAGCACCTAGTTGATTGTCAACAAAAAATAATTATCTCGTTGAATTATTCGTGCGTGGGGCGAAGTTACTCCCCAAAACATGTCTGAGTCTATTTCAATAAAACACACTGTATGCACAATTACAGAGTAAGACTTCGTTACTAAAATATTTGTGCCTACCTATGTACATAATTTAGCAACCTTTGGCAATTCTCAACCGAATTAGACATGCGATATGTCATTTTGAAGCTCTTAAAAAAAATCTATTTCTTTGAAAATTGAAAATTATTTAATTTACTATTTGTTTTAATCATAATTTTAAATGTGCAATTTTAAATAAAAGCTTTGAAAATTCGCGCGTCAATCGCAATACATATTGTTCTTTTCCCCATTCCCGTCATTTTGATCTATAACTTCTCGATATTTGAGGAGAGTGACTGGTCGAAATTTGACATTTTAGGTTTGGCGGGAAATTTAAATTTTCAATATTCTCTTATATCTACATATCTCATTTTTGAATTTCTCAATGACGTTTGACATGCAATATATGATTGTGAAGCTCTTAAAAACAAAAAAATCATTTAAAATTGCAATTTATTACATTTAATGTTATTTCATTACATAATTATTAACTTTGAATTTGCAATTTTTTAATACCGATTTTAGCATTTTCGAGTATTACCTTATATTACTGTTATCTATCACTTCTCTGTATTTGAAGAGAGTGATTGGTCGAAAATTGAGATTTTAGATTGCGCGGGAAATTCAAATTTTCGATATTCCCTTATTGCTACCTTTACCTATCTACATAACTTGATCGAATTTTGAATTACTGAACACATTAACACAAACAATGCATCATTTTGAAGCTCTTAAAAAATAAAAAATATAAATTCCCTAAAAATTGACAATTATTTCATCTATTTTTTTAGTTGCAATTAACTTTTTTGCAATTTTTAATTTCAACTTAAATATTTTTGCGACAATGTTTTTTGTATTTTTACGCATTGTAAAAGTTCATATAAGATTTAATTTATTTAATATTAATTATATAATATAAATTCAACTAAATCAAACTGCTTCATGTTGCTGTTAAGCCTGCCATTAAACAAGAGCTTTAGCCCGTGTTGTATAAAATAATAGTTGGTATCTTTTAGGAAACTTACATCGAATGGAGGTTCCCCCTTCCGAAGAACTGGCTTAAACCTGATTCCCATTGCGAGCATACATTGCTGACTTGCATTATATTTTTGTCCAGGAAGGGAACTAAGGGGGAGGGGTGATATTCCAGAAGAAATTTCAATTTTGTTGGGCGTACCCTTCATGGAAGTCTCACTCAAGCAAAGGGGTTTATGAGCAGATTTTGAGTTGCGCAATTCCGAAGTTCCATACTGTAGAAAATCGTTGAGATTCTTCTTCGAGCAAGGGGACCACTCCACTTTTCCGGGTCCAGTTGTGGGTGACATAATAAATTTATCCCGGTCACAGGATTTACTCACGCCATTCCCATCATGCTCCATCCCTAAACTGTGTCCGATTTCATGAGTGATGATGTACGCGGCCCCGAAGGAACTTCCCTCACTCACGGAACAGCTGTAGTACCGATAGCACATTGTCCCTGCCCATGCGAGTCCTGCTGATCCCCATTGAAAATATTGTATATGCTGTGTTAGAGTTAGAATCGATAAATAAAGACACATTTCAATTAAATTAAAGTGGATAGCCAAATATTTGTTGTGTTAGCAACATTTTGATCAAGCACTGCAAAATTGAAATAAGAGATTTGGCAGGTATGCAATTTGCTGGAACACATTTTTATTATTATTGTATCGTCCACCCATCAGATATTATACACTGCGTTAACGTATGGAAGTATATGATTCTTGAGCACATCAAAAATACTCATAATACAGTACTCATAAAATCTACAACTACATTAATTTTATTTTAATTTTATGAATATAATCGTCTTAGTGATGTACTCATAGCGGCAATATCCTGCATCACTGCATGTACTTAATGTCTTTTTCCTTGCGGAGGAGCTGGTGGTCTGACTTATCCAAATAGCCTGAGAGTGCCAGTCCCTGACTAGAAGGTATCAACAACCACCAGAGAAGAGCAATAAGAGGTATAGGAGAAGACGCAACTAGTGCTAAATATTCTGCCGGGGTTATTTTTCAAAAGCCAATAGGTGCCGAGGAGTACCGACAAAGTCCCAATCAGCATTCAGTAGTGAGGAGGCCCCTCCCCCCAATCCCATTTGGCTAATGCAAAAGTAGTCGGCCAAATATTTTAGCCAGGGTTGCGCCTTCTCCTGAACAACCACCGTCAACCCGCCCTCCCCTGCGCTATATGAGAAAGCGGAACGAGAGAGACCATCTATAGGTGAGATGGTTGAAAATTCTTGGAAGTAGGAAGATGTGTATGACATGACATAGCACATGGAAAGGTTGCAGAGAAATCAGAAATCTTCTTTAAATGTTTATCCGTTTATCTACCTCCGTCTAGTGCCATGAAGACAACGGATGAGCTCGTGTACATACCTGTCCACTTACACAACGCCCCACCCCAAACTCATCCACTCCGACTACTCCCAAGTCCTATCTCTACTTGGTCCACGATCCAAGCGTGGGGAAGACTCCTCCGACGTAGCACATTTTTATTGAAACGTGAAAGATTTAATTTTGGGGGATAAAAAACTACATAGTTTACTTTAAGAGGTTTTTAAACAGATGTATAAGTAATTGAAACTCTGTTAGCATTTAATAATAATACGCAATAAGAGTTACTTCACGGATTAAGCACAATTTAGAAATATCGATTTGCGGTTTCAAAATTCTATAAGTAATCACGTTAATAGTTTTCAAAGAGAGTTCTTGTATAGTGATACTGCAGTGGCGGAATAGCAATGTCGGCAAATCGGCCCAATCCGGAGAGGTCCTCGCTATCTGGACCGAAGCGGAGGCCCTTTTAATTAGGATATTCAATTATGTGTAATGCTCAAGCAAACACGTTTTTTCAAGACGGTTGACGCCGCCATTGTCAGAGGCTCTGTAATCTGTAACTACGTTTTCTCAAGACCCTATGCCTGGACCCCCAGCCCACCTCTGTGTCACAGTGTAGTGTAAGTAGCACTACGTAAGTATGTACCTAGGTACCTACCATTATTTTTACTTCTGAACCAATGGACGATTTCAAATTTCAACTTTGCAATAATTACCAGCTGTAGCAGACGTTTCGTCTTCCCGCAGATCCATCCCAGTGAGAAGAAGTGCGTGGTCCCACATGTCACTATTTACATTTTTCTCTCCTGCATAATCACAGAAAGACGTCAAGTACTTCATGGCTTTCCCTCCATTCTTATTCAATTTGCTCGGGTATTTCTTCATTATTTCCAAATGAACCAGACTGAACTCGATGTCAGTCCCTAAGGAATTGTGTTGGTAGAGTAGATCCATCTGAAAAAACGAATTTTAAATTATGAAAAAAAACTCATCACTTTTTAAACTCACAAATTGTTGCTTTTTAATCCGATGTGAACTTAATTTAATCATTTCTACTTCACGACGCCTTAAACAAATACGGATTTTTAAAAACATTTTACTGACTGTTAGACTGTTTACACTGCTTAGTGTTTACTCTTGCGTACACCTAAAATTCTAGCCATTTTACTGTCCTTGTGTGTTTTTTTAAAATTTTGAATAAAGTTAACATACCGAGTTAATCATAGTGATAACGTAGTCCTTGATCTTCTTGACGGTGTCCTTTGGAAACTTTTTCCTGAGTTGAATGTAGAGGTCTTCATCAGTGAAGACGGCAATTTCCACTGTTTTCTTGTTATTCAAAGCCATTGACTTGACGACGTGGGCGCTCGGGCCAGAGCTGCCAGATCCTGATCCTCCGAAAGCATCCGGGTGAAAGTAGTTCATGTGAGTCAAGGTGGGCGACGTGATGATTGTAATTTCCTGATCCGAACCCTGTCCAGGGTGTATCGGGGTGAGGAGGGATGCCGGGTAGCTGTGGACCTGCTCGTCATCATTCAGAGGCTCGAAATGGTCCCTGTTTCTGTTGTGTTGTCTGTGAATATGAGATTCGAGGGTTGACAGGGCTGATGCTTCAATTAGTTTCTCCAGTGGAACTCGTAACTCTGTGTTTCAATTAGAAAGTATAGGGTTGAGAAATTACTTTGTTTTTTGTTATTTATCCCATGCATGTAGAAATCCAATGGTCATAAACAATAAGTCCTGGCAAGGTGAAAATTCAGGGCAAAACAGCAAGTGAAATTCTTGGCTCTGTGCCTGTGACAATAACTATATCCTATTTCAAAATCAGACCAAGACAGAAAATACGGGGAAAATGAAAGTCAAGATTTGTGCTATGGTAACAAACTTCTGTCATACGTATTGTTTAATTTGAGTTTGTTAACATGTATTATTTAAATGTATATAAATTTTAAATCAAGCAAAACTAAATTAGTTTATAAATAATTTTTGATTCAAGAGATAGCTAAGACATTTGGACTTAAAATCGGAAAAAAGAAGGTTAGAAAACTAGAAAATAGTTATATCAGTGTTTAAGTTGAAGTTTATTCAAATTAAAATAAGGAAAGACCGGGTTTTGAAAGGTAAAATCTAGAATTTTGTGTTTATTCCCAGTCTTTCAGGAAATACGGCAGAGCTTGCTTATAAATATCCCAATACAATATTTTGCTCATTATGTTGCCAAACGTTTTCATTACATTTATAAGTATCATACCTTCAGTTCTAAATAAATTTTCATTTACATGCTGTGATAAAGTATCCATTCAGTTTTCTCAAATTTTTTAAATCTGTTCATTACATTTTATAATTTTTAATAGTAGAAAGGCATTTATAACAAATTTTAGTCTGCATGTAGCATATTATGTACTACATCTAGCTATTTTAAAATATTTTTCATTTTAAAAAAAGTGCTGCAGTTTTTTTTCAATCAGTGACTATTTAGTTCGAAATTGTGTATACAAAAATATAAGAAGTTATTAATAAACCTTCAGAGACTACAGACTACAACTTATTTGTCCTTCGCCTTCGCATGGGGATTAAGCTACATTTTACACAATCTGAGTTACCGACGTTGTGCAGAAATATTGCAACATAAAGCCACTTGGCCACTGCTACTTTTAACTGCTACACATAATGATTCAGTTCTTTCAAAAATTGTGGAATAAATTTGCGTGCATAGCGTGAAATGAAAATTACCCCGCTGCCGCTGCGAGGACACGCAATTAAATAAAATACAATATAAAATATACATAAAGAACATGCAATCTATTCTATTCTATTCTATTATCAATCCTCTGTCACTAAGTACATCTCTGCGTTTGCATCCAAATACACATACAAAAAAAAAAGAGACAAACGCTTTGTCTGACTAGCATCGACATGTCAATTGTGATGAAAGCAAGTCAGAGTCTTGGTCAGAGTCAGATTCCAGGAGCTTTGAATGTCGTTCTCGTCCTCGTCCTTGAACATGCAAAACGGGCTATGTGAATTTTTAGCATTGCAATTGCAGAGCAATTACACATTTAGCTGCTACTTACACAGCTACAAAGCTTGACAGTTTTACGATAACAAAAATAGAAAAAAGTTTGGTAGTTTTTAAACATTTCAAAACAACAAAGCTTTGAATTTTTTACCTCTTGGGAATAATGTACAAAACCTATGCATTTTTTTAATTTCAAAATAAACATTGGGGTTTTACTTGTATTATTGCTTTAAACTAAAAATCTCTACTACTCTTTTTTACACTTTTCGAAATGTAGGATTTTTTAAAACATATTTTTAAAAACGTTTGCATATTTTGCACGTGTCAAAATACTCAGTAGGTCTCGCATGTTTTGAATCATCAACGAAGTTAATATTCGTGAAATAAGATCTACCGAAGTCCACTGCTGGACTTGCGACAAAAAGTTTCTTCGCCAAAGATGTATTGTCTGGATACAAAGTCGAGATACCTGGGCAAGGTCGCAAGGTGTCCAAACAGTTTCATGTGCATGCAATCAAATGGAAGCGGCAGGGTTTGGACACCTTGCCCAGGTATCTCGACTTTGTATCCCGACAATACTGTGTAGATAATGTAGATATGTACACACATATTGGAATACTTTCCCCTAATTTCGTTTAGTACTATTTTCTTTTAAAGTCTCGTGCAGTGTTGTGCACCATTAAAGTGTGTAACTGTAGTTTATAAATATATTGTAATTTTAGGATTTTGAACTTGCTTATTCAATTTTGGGACAAACAAACAATAAATAAATAAAGCGCACAATTGAAATGGATAACTGGTAGTAATATAGAAAAGTTTGTAAATATTTATGTTTACTCGATCGAGTCTGGAGGCATTAATAAAATATTCTCTCCATACACAAAGAGTTGACTTTGTCTGAACATTACAATGCAATAATGTGGGAAAGAATTAATGGAATCAAAATTCTAAATAACCAACAACCATGTACATATCTATAGGCATGCATGCTACCCACAACAACTCACAAGCCATGACCTTTCCTTTGTTCTTCTCAAATGTTGAATAATAGAAGGAAAGCAGACAAAATAAGTATTTTATGTATGTGATGCTTAAATTTAAAAAAGACTTGTTGTGGTTTGCTAAAAACTGTCTGCACAGTTATAGTATAGTCATGTACCGTCTGAATTGGAGGAACATGTGGATGTTGAAGTGGACGTGGCTGGGTCCACACGCAGGATGACGTGGTCAACTTCTGGTGACGGCCCTGATTTATTATCATCGGTGGCCTCAGACGCAAGTGAATCCGATTCTGACTCCGACCGTGGATGGGGTTGAAGAATTAAGTGCTCTCCGTCCGTCACGATGAGTCCACACTATTCAATATGCAGCACAGTGACAGGCACATATTTTAATTTTTCAATTGGCATTGTATTACTTATGAAAAATCCCAAAGGACTTTTCAGGGTCAACTATGTCATTATGTCAAGTACTTTTTTATAGTTTTTTTAGGATATCTCTGAAAATTTTTCAAACCATTATCATAACATAAATATGCAGTCAGAGTTAAACATTGTTGCACTGCAGACTGCACTTGAAATATGTAATTCAATTTCTAATCCGGAATTTTCATAACATGATTTAAATAGCTATATTATTGCCATTGAATTTTTAGCATCAGGAAGTGTTGAGATTTTTTAAGGGTAAATGGTTTCCGTTTAAAAGAGACAAATTTTAAACTTAAATAAAAAAATACACAAATATTCCAAGTTAAAAAAGGGATTTTTGTACATTTTTGGAAAGTTCATTTTTGAAACCTATTCCAACGACACGGCAAGGCTAATTGTGCTAATTAAAATTGTTAGGCTACAAGTATTGTCATGTTAGTACTTATACGCGCTCATAATTGCAGTCAGTTTTACAATACTGAAAATAACGGTAGGTTTAAAAGCTTAGCAACTTTAGCATAGGTTTGGGTAGGTACTTTTAGCATATAGTAGTTTCATTGGTGTATGTATGTATATAGTAACTTACGAAACCTGCATGATCATTGCACACTGAAAGTGCGGCTTGTCCTTGTCCTTCATAATTGCCTTTATATCTGTTTGTAGCTTCCTTGTTGTCGGAATGTGGGGTTGAAGTGACCGTCCCGGAAAATACTGAGCCTTGGCTCGTTTCCGGCGGAATCTCCGTCACGTTTGTGTCTCCGTCCCACACTGAAACTCTGTGTGTGTGTGAAATATTTTTTGTATCAATACAAATAAATAGTTTAATATGGATAATTATTAGTATTTAAAATGTGATAAATCATCTGCCCTCATATTGTTAGTTTAATGAGAACATGTACGTAGGCAAATAAGCTGCTTATGTATAAACGGCGTCCTAAGTGTGAACGATGCAAAATTCGTACTAGTCAACTCGCTTTGTAGGATATTAAAACAAGCCCTATGAGATTGGGAGGAGTCTTTATAACCTCTAAAAGATTGACATTTGAAAGAAAATTGTTAAAGTTTTTTATACTTTGCATCTCGTTCACATTGAGGCAGTTTCTTTACATATGGGATGCTTCCCTTATGCATAGTTGATAATTTAGAACATTATAAATATGATAATTACAATTATGTGCTTACGTCAAAAGTGGGGATAAGAGCGTCGTTTTCTTGGCCAAATGAATAGTAAGGGTGGAATTTTGTGAAGGTCTTTTAACTTGTAAAATGTGAATTTCCCGCTCATTTAAATCTCTTCGACTTCGAAGAGGGGTTAGGAATTTCACTTGAGCGATCTCAAATTGGTCTGTTGGAGAATTCAAAAATTATGTTATCATTTGAAAAGGCTTTATATATACATAGCTATTATAATTATAAGAGTGTTTCAGTTTTTAGTTCCATTTCGAGAGTAACGAAAAACCCAATTCCAAATGCTTTTAGGAGCCTTTTAAGTTACTAAAGTTCAAGATTTTTGTTTCTTTTAATTATTTGCGTAATTACGTCGTAAAGTCAAATGCGGCAACTGTACGACTGAATGCCTTGACTTTCTGCTGCGGAAGAAATAGCACTTAACTATAAAAGCTGGAGGCGGAGACTGGAACTCTCTTTTTACTTTCTTGACTTGCAAAACTACATTTTTAAAGGTCTGTAGAATATTGCATTTCCCTTTAAAATAAAATATTCAGCAAAATAAAGATAATTGAATGGAAAAAAAATTAGATTTTAAATCGTTGATATTAATTTTGCACTGGCTGAAAACATGTGACAACTTGAAACAAAATGTCTACCTATGAAAATCAGCACCTGTTGCTAGCGCTATGTTAGTTTTGACAATAAAGCCATTGCATTACATTGCACTACACTACAAACTGAGATTTGCATAATTATTTGTTCAAACAGTAACTAACAAAAATTGGAACCTATTACCTAGGTGGGAGTTTGCATCGATGATCGGTTCTACATACCTTTATATTTACCTTTGGTACTTGGCACATCAAAAAGAAGGTTTTGTCGGGCTTCTCTCATCACTCTTAATAAAAGTTGTTGTTGGATTTGGCTGTGGCTTTGGCGGTGTAGCGTGAAAGCCTATGTAAAATTCAAGAGTTTAAGTGGTGCATAAATTCGAAAAATTGAGTCCAGGCTTTATTCTTCAAAGACTGTGTGACCGTGACGTGTAAAATAGTTGGAATTAAATTAGGTACATACAAATATTTCAAATTAATTACCTCTGCAATTGACGTCGGGAACAAATGGCCATTATTGAATGGGAAAAATTGGGATGGCGGTAATAGAAGATATAGATAAAAAATTACATAGCTAAGAAATCGTGTACAAAACTTTTCTAAAATATAAAAAGACTGCAAACTAAGTAGAGGAAGACGTATACGTATTTTGACTAATTTCATGTTCACCACCGCGCTTCAACACAGTCACTGTCTAAGGTTATATCAGTTTAAATATAAAAAAACTGTAGCTATAAGTGCAAATACGGAAATGTATCAATCAGCTCGAATTCAAATAATACAAGTTCGATCGAAAACAGGGTCTTTTGGTTGCTGTTAGAATTGCCGACGTCGGAGAGTATTTAATTCCTTTCACGTTAATAATTTGAACAACTATATTGCACTTCATCGTATGTTAATTAAAAGTTGAGGCTGAAAAAAATATCATTTAATTAAAATTAAATCCTAATTGATAATAAATATGAATGTCTTTTGTCCATTGCCAATAATTGAGCCCTTATCCAATTTAAGCTAGAATTAAAATGCGCTATGCCAAAATTACACTACAAATGAGACATGTAGATGAGTAAAATGTTAGGTGAGAGTATTTGAAAAGTGCAAAATATTCTACTTATGTAAATGTTTTTGGAAAGTGAAAAATGTTCTATTTACATGTTTTTGAAAAGTGCAAAATATTTTATTTGCAAATTATTTCAAGTATAAAATATTTTATTTTGATGTTTTTGGAAAGTGCAAGATGTTCTATTTACATGTTTTGGAAAAGTGCAGAATGTTCTATTGACATGCTTTCAAGATTCTCTAAATGGATATGCGTCATTTTGATCCTTCATAGATTATTAGATATTTGATTCCTTATGTGATACTTCCAACTAAATAATTTTTTTGTAACACAAATAATACTATTCTTACACAGACACACACAAGTTAGACGTAATAACTTCACCACGATCTTATTCAATGCATTGTAGATTCTTTGGAGACACTTTTTTGTTTGAACACTCGAAAAGTAAATCTGCAGCAAAATGTGTGCACTTGTTACTAGCAGGGGGTCCTCTTCTCGTATTTCTAGAGGTGAAACAGAGCAAAATGACTAAATTGTCAAATAAAATGTACTATTAATTCATTTATTTGATTGTGGTTGGGGAGATGTGTGAATGTCAACGACAACGAGGCGAATTGGCAAATGCAGCAGTTGCAAGCGAAATCGGAATCGGAAATGACAGTTTCACGAACTCATGAAAAACTGCGAACGATTACGATTATGATCACGATGGCTGTCAAATGGTCTCTCTGATCTGATCCCCCTCTATTCCCTCGTCCATCTCCACCTGAATACAAAATATAATATTTATTCATTCTAAAAATGTATACCCATTCAGATATGGATAATGAATCACTTCCGGTTCCGACTGGGTCTTCTCCATACTCATTCTGAATCTGAATCTGTAGCCACATTATTTACGGCCTATATAGTCTATATATTATATAGCTACATGATTGCTTCCTACTTTACTATGTATGATTTCAATTAATTAGTGTTTTGAGGGTAGGCAATATGCATATTTGGATTATTCCCATTATTATTAAACCATGTGGAAATTTTGATATATCGTCTGTGAAGAACCAAAATGACCTATATTCAATTTAAGCTAGAATCAAAATGAGCTATGTCATAAAAACAAAAAGAGAAACACGCGTAAAGTCTTAATTAGGAGTTTTTGAAAAGCGTAAAATGTTCTATTTTCATGTTTTTCAGCAATGTAAAATATCCTATTTACATGTTTTTGAAAAGGTGCAAAATGTCCTAATTCCGTGTTTTTGAAAAGGTGCAAAATGTTTTAATTCCATGTGTTTGAATAGTGTAAAATGTTGTATTTACATATTTTTGAAAAGTGCAAAATTTTCTATTGAAACATTTAACAGCTCTCAAGGCATATTTGAATATTTTCGTAGATAGTTGATACTGTTTTTAGCTACAAATGGATATGGGTAATTTTGGTTCTTCACAGACGATATATGGGATGAAACTAATCTACTAAGCACATATAAGTACTACAACATATTATTCTGAATAAAATCTAAATACAACGACGAACAAACTTCGAAATAGCTATACATATATATAGCAATTGTATATGTAAGCTTACTTCTACTACTGTGTGCTTAATTTTCGTTTTAGTTTTTAGATGCTGAGCTTAAGCATCTATTAAAATGGTCATGTCCGTCCGTCTGTCTGTCTGTCTGTCTGTCTGTCTGTCTGTCTGTCTGTTGGTCCGTCGCTACAGGTCAAACCGTCTACTCGATTGTCATGAAACTTTTTTTAAACAACCACAAAAGCGAGCAGGCAGGTCTGTATTGTTTTTTCACTTTAATTAGACTGACCATTACTCCGCAATTAAATGTTGAATGGACCCATGTCAAAAAGCAATTTGGTGAATGGAAAGCATGGGCATCTAAAAACCAGTGAAGGGGCCGTTCACAAATGGCGCTAGCAAAATTTACCAAATTGTTGGACCCCCCCCCACCTAAGTTGCTAACCTTTTCAGACTTGCGTACATGGCTATATCTTTAATATGTTTGTGTATGAGACTCAATGAGTGAGAGTAAGTGAGTATAATAATACATTGTAAAGTTTGGTGGGAGGACCAACTCACTAATTTAGATTGGCCAAATTGAATACAAATGAATTTTTGGCGCGGTCGTATGACAC
Organism: Dicyrtomina minuta; assembly: GCA_949802685.1. Lineage (NCBI taxonomy): Eukaryota > Metazoa > Arthropoda > Collembola > Symphypleona > Dicyrtomidae > Dicyrtomina > Dicyrtomina minuta. The sequence goes on from OX461809.1 coordinate 87,483,301, forward strand.
TTTTTATTTACGCCATACGCTATCGCATTCACATAAGGTAAGCAGGTTAGGGGTGACGCGCAACTGACGTCAGGCGAAAATTTCTTTTACACACCTCCACCCAGATGTAATCGCATTCACATTAGGTAAGCAGGTTAGGGGTGATGCGCAAATGACGTCACGTGAAAATTTCTTTTAGACACCCCCACCCAGCTGCTATCATTAGGTGAGCAGGCTAGGGGTGACGCGCAAATGACGTCACGTGGAAATTTCTGTTACATAGGCCCATTCAGATGCTATTAGATTAACATTAGGTAGGCAGGCTAGGGGTGACGCGCAATTGACGTCACGTGAAAATTTCTTTTAGACAGCCCCACTTAGCTGCTTTTGCATTCACATTAGGTAAGCAGGTTAAGGGTAACGTGCAAATGATGTCACGTGAAAATTTCTTCTACATGTCACGGACTGACCTATGTGTTATAAATGTTTTGAGATCGTCTTCAAAACCCATAGTTTCTAGTATCCCAAGTCCCAACTTTAAATTTGTTTTCATCCTATTTTAACTACATGTCACGTACTTACATATATGCGTAACCGATATTCAGGGATTGTCCATAATGACGTTATTTGTGAATGGTGCAATTTATAACAAAATTTCAGCTATATTAAACTACAAGCTACGAACATTGGTATATGTCTTATTGATTGTAGGGGAGCTTCCATAAATCTCATATCATCTTTAAGCGTAACATAAATTGTCTTGTGCCTTTGTTGAAGCTCAGCATCTACTTCGGGCCAGCCCACGGTCGACAAATCCGGCGCGAAGCGCCGGATTTTTTGTTTTCGGGTCGATGGTCATCCATTGAATTCGAATTTTGAATTGGCATTAAAGGTGAGTTGAAGTTGAAGTTTAGGAGAGCCGCTTGCATGCGTATAATAGTAAATACATCTAACCTAAAGGATACGTAATCATCGTAGATGTTACATGACTGACAATGAGATGTGAAAAGCCACAAAATAGGAAATGCCAATTTTAAGTCCAGTGCCAGGTGGTTGCCAGTGTTGAGTGTTTATCAACGTAACATGATCTGTCGTCAGCCCTCGCCATAATATGTATGTTGTGTTAAATTTTCAATAACATAACAAAAAATTATATCATGCAATTTAGGAAAATTCTTGTCCACGACCATATTATATGAATGAGGAATGATCATAAATTAGTTTTTTACATACTTAAGTGCTACCAGAACTTCAGAGTTTGGCGTTTGGTGAAAAGCTGAACAGTAGAGTGTAGAGTGCCATCCGATGGACAGTATTGTTAAGTAAGATGTAGGTAAATATATAATGTGCTGTATATTGAACAACTTTTAATAATTCTTCAAAATATATAATTAGGTGTAGTTAAAATAGTAAAAATAGAATAACATTAATTAACAACCACTACAATACAAGGTGCAGTAATAAAATAATACGCGTCATACAAGTATGTATCTAGAAATTATTTAAGGGTGCAACTTTGCCAATTAAATTGTCAGGTAAGGTTCACAGTCAACAAGTAGTCAAATTATAAATGCACTCAAACTATGCGATTTTTGTGCTTTGAAAATATAGGTAGATAAGCAATTGCCTACGTATTTACGTAGCGCGTTGCTTAAATGTGAACAAACACCCAAGTGTAAAACCTGAAAAGTTTGAAGAAAGACTTTCAAAATTTTAAATTTCCACCCCATAGACATAGAGATTGTAAAGAACTCTTAGCATCGCATATTAGAGTTTTAAAAGCTTTTGATACAAATTTTAATAATCGTTAACACTTTGGTGTATGTTCACCTATAGACAACGCGCCTTAATAGAAATAAGATCAGTATTGTAAGTAGCTTAAATGCTATTACATCACGTATAAAATATTGAATTCACGGCATCATGGCTGCCTCTTAACAAGTGGTAGCGGAGGCATCATCATTTCAAAAATGAAAAGTACGTTTTTACAATGTTGCAAAAATTATGACGAACCTTATTTGGATATTCTAGATATTCTAGAAACTAGATGACATATTTGATACAATCGTTTTAGTCGCCAATTTTTGAATTTTGACAAACGCTATAAATATAAAATGTAGGTATATCTTTGGAATTACTTCCTTTAAAATATTTGGAAATAAAATAATATACCAAGAATATATAGATTTGTTACGAATTGAAGAACCATATCTTTAATATGGCCTATCACCTTTTTCAAAGTCACCCACCGTAAAGGTGGGTGGCGATATTTGCGAACGACCCCAAATACGTGCCTTGTATAGGTTTACACATTTAAATGCACTTCTAACGAAACTTTAAATTAGGTTAGGGGTTACGCGCAAATGATGTCAGGTGAATATTTCTTTTTGACACCCCCACCCAGCTGCTATCGCATTAACACAGGCTAGGGGTGACGCGCAAATGACGTCACGTGAAAATTTCTGTTAGACAGCCCCACCCAGCTGCTATAGCATTCACATGAGGTAAGCAGGCTAGGTGTGACGCGCAAATGACGTCAGATTAATATCTCTTTCAGACACTCCCACTCAGCTGCTATTGCATTCACATCAGGTAAGCAGGCTAAAAGTGACGCACAAATGACGTCACGTGAAAATTTCTTCTAGACACCCCCATCCAGCTGTTATCGCATTCACATTAGATAAGTAGGTTAAGGGTGACGCGCAAATGACGTCACGTGAAAATTTATGTGAGAGAGGCCCACCCAGCTGCTATCGCATTAACATTAGGTGAGCAGGCTAGAGGTGCCGCGCAAATGACGTCACGTGAAAATTTCTCAGACACCCTCCCTCCAGCTGCTATCGCATTTACATAAGGTAAGCAGGTTAGGGGTGACGCGCAAATGACGTCAGGCAAAACTTTCTTTTAAACAACCCTACCCAGCTTTTTTTTGCATTCACATTTGGTAAGCAGGCTAGGGGTGACTTGCTAATAACGTCACATAAAAATTTCTTCTAGACACCCCTACTCAGCTGTTATCGCATTAACATTAGGTAAGCAGGCTAGAGGTGAAGTGCAAATGACGTCACGTGAAAATTTATGTTAGACAGCTCCACCCAGCTGCTTTTGCATTCACATGAGGTAAGCAGGTTAGGGCTGACGCGCAAATGACGTCAGAATAATATCTCTTTCAGACAAACCCACTCAGCTGCTATTGCATTCACATTAAGTAGGCAGGCTACGGGTGACGCACAAATGACGTCACGTGAAAATTTCTTCTAGACACCCCCACCCAGCTGTTATCGCATTCACATTAGGTAAGCAGGTTAGGGGTGACGCGCAAATGACGTCACGTGAAAATTTATGTAAGACAGCCCCACCCAGCTGCAATCGCATTTACATTAGGTGAGCAGGCTAGAGGTGACGTGCAAATGACGTCACGTGAAAATTTATGTTAGAAAGCTCCACCGAGCTGCTATCGCATTAACATTAGGTAAGCAGGCTAGAGGTGACGCGCATGTTAGTGATGTGAATATGTATACTGTTTATGGGGTTTTAACTGTTGGAATATCTGATCACTGTGCTATCTTTGCTGTCAGGAAAAATATTAAAATTCATTATCCTTGTAAATTAGTATCAACTAGGGATTATTTAAATGTAGATTGGAAACTTGTTAACAATGATATTAGTTTAATTTCGTGGTCGGTTATAGATATATTCGATGATGTCGACGATTCTCTTAATTACTATGAAATATCGGTCATGGATGTTATAGATAGGCATGCTCCTATTATTACTCAAAGAGTCAAAGGAAAAATATCCCCATGGCTGACGTTGGAGCTAAAGAGAAAAACGCATCATCGTGACAGTATTAAGGCAAAAAGTTTAAAAATGGGTGACCCTGTGTTATATAGTCAGTACAAAAGGGAACGTAATGATATAAATAGAGAGGTTAGTCAGGCCAAGTACAGCTATTATCAGAAAAAGTTTGAGGAAGTTCCAACCTCTTCCAATGTTTGGCAGGTTTATAATAAGCTTATTGGGAAGGGTAGTGGTGCTTGTGCTGTAACTGAATTGAATGTAAACTCTAATTTAATCACTGGGGTAGAGGGATTATCCAGTGCATTTGCGTCAGCATTTGTTGTTAATGTAGCTGATGCTAAGGTAAAGAAATTAGATGATTTTTATGACTCAATTGCTACTCATAACTTGTGTGAGCCTTTTACGCCTGATGACGTAAAGTCAAGTTTTTCGCGCCTCAAATATAAGAATGAGTGCAATCCAAAGGAGCTTTCGTATTTTATTTTAAATAATTGTATGGAATCATTAGCTTTGCCTTTATCTCTGTTGTTTACTCAGTTCCTTGGTCTTGCTTTGTATTCATCAAAACTCAAATATGCAACTGTAACTCCACTGTATAAAGGTAAAGGTTCAAGACTTGATGCTATGTCGTATCGTCCTATTTCTACTCTTCTAATACTTGATAAGGTTCTAGAAAAAATGATGTATCAGAGACTACTAGATAAAATTGAATTGAGCAGTCAACAGCATGGTTTCAGAAAGGGGCGGTCTTGTCAGAGCGCTAACCTTACATTCGTACAAGAGGTTTATAACTACATTGACTTAAAGTGTGGTAGAGTTATAGCGGTATTCATTGATCTGCAGAAGGCTTTTGATTCCGTACCCCACCGTGAACTCCTGATAAAGCTAAGAGATGTATACAAGATAGATAAGCATCTACTTAAGCTTCTTACTGATTACCTTCGAAATAGAAAATTTAGGGTAAAAATTGGTTCAGGACTTTCAGAGTCGTATTTGAATATTGGGGTTCCTCAAGGTTCTGTATTGGGGCCTTTATTGTTCATCATATATATAGATAAGATATCTGATGTCATAGCAAATGGGGTTAACTATTAATTGTACGCTGATGACCTAGTACTTTATTATTATGCGCCTCTATTCACTGATGCTGTACAACAAATGCAGGTTTGTTTAAATGAGGTGAATAGTTGGTTTGAGTCACAAAGTCTTAGAATAAATGTAAGTAAGACTAAATTCATGGTACTACATAAATCCCATGACTATAAAGTACCTGATGATGTAAAATTATTTTGTAATGGAAATGAGATTGAACGTGTATGGACCTTTAAGTATCTGGGTATTATTATAGATGCTAATCTTAATTTTAAAAGCCACTTTGAGTATGTCAAGAATAGAGTCAGCTCGGCTATAGGTATGATATCCAGCTTAAAACGGTTCTTGACTTTTCCTATTTTTGTAATTATGTTGAATGCCTATGTATTGTCGATAATTGATTATTGTGTTATTGTGTATGGTATTCAAGGTAAGCGTGAACTAAAGGCATTACAAAACAAAAGCAATGGTTTATTTATTCAGTTTTCTGATAAGTCTATGTATAGTAAACGGAAACGAAATCGATGTAATGCTACAGTAATGTAGAATGTTATTTTGGAAAAAGCAAACATTTTGTCTGTGTCAGAAAGAATGAGTTTGTATGCGTTGTCCTTTGTGTATAGAATACTCAAATTTGGGTCGGATATAAATAATTTTAATTCGTGGTTTGTTCTCAAGCATTCTGTACAAACAACCAGGTCTAGTAATTCGGTAATTCTGGAATATCCTGTGAATTGTAGCACTGAAGCTTATAGAAATTCATTTCTGTATAAAAGCATTACTAAATGGAATAAGTTGCCTGATAATGTGAAATGCTTAGATGAATCATGTAATTTCAGCTCACTACTAACTAAACATTTAATTGACTCAAGGAGTCCTATTGAGTATATGGTTTATCAGCCACCATGAGTGTGGTTTGCTTGTATGATGATAAATTGGTAACTACATGGCTTTGTATGTTTTAATATGTAATAGTATTTCTTTTAATTTACTTATTTTATTGTGTAATTATAATAGTGTCCGTTGGTTGACAGCAGTACATTTGTATTGATAAACTTGACACTTAAATAAAGATCACTCAAACTCAAATGAGCGTACATACGTATTTACAGAAATGGATCGTAAAACTTTGTTTCTTTAATGTGGGGGCCACTAAATAACAAGAACAATCTCACAGTATGAGTATCAGCATTAACAAAACGTTTGAGTCTAAGCGGGATGGTCCATACATGACGTCACAAAACTCATCACTCGTTTATTGGTGCGTCACACAAACTATCTTTCAGGTAAACGTCTACCCTACTCAACCCATTGATCTAACTCATGACAGAATTTGGCATGCAGCAAGTGGCAAAGCAGCCAACCTGGATATTGGGGAAATCACCTGCTACAGAACTATTTACGCAACGTATAAACTGATGACAACGGGGTCGTTGGGGCCAAAAATGGAGATATTATTCAGGAATTGTTTTATGGATGATCCCGAACGTACTCAGTTTCAAATTATTAAACACTTAACTACCATATCACATAGCCGTATTCCTTGAAAAATGGAGATAATCAAAATTGTTTTTAGTCCAAATAAAGATTATCATAATTGATTCTAGCTGGAAATGGAGATGATCAGATTTGATCTTTCAAAGACGATATTCATTATTAGTTAGCCTTATTACGGTGATCACTGACCCACTTTGATTTTGCATCTTTTTGAATTCAGTGAATCGTTTTTGAATATGTATCTGTGTATTTCAGTTGAGATTTAAGAAAATTAAACAAATGAATGCCCCACTATGTCATTGAATGACTTTGGAGTGAGGCGGTACTAAATAAGTAAAAATTGTGTTGACATCGTATTAGATATTGTGTGAAAGGTTATATATCATCTACGTTTATGTTATTAGTTACGGTAATTAAATGGGTATCTGTAAAATAGTGGACCATACACCATATACTACCAGATAGCCATTTGCTGAATGGTCAAGTTGACGAAGGGGGGGGGGGGGGGTAGGGTTCAATATATAATTGCATGACGCATGTTTGCACCATCCCAACTTAATAGTGCAGCCTCGAATACGTTGCCACTACTTATGTGAATTACTAAAAGGTAATTTAGAATTTATTTAATCCCAGCCTAAACCATTGATGGAATTTACATATTCAGTGTAGTAGTACATTTTGATTGAAGAAAAATATTTAAATTAGAATAATTTTTATTTCCCTTAATATTTCAACCTGCAAATAAGCCTTTACATATTTTATTAGAACAATTATTCATCCCCGTAAGCAAAGTAGCGTAAATGAAAACAAAGATGCATTTAACAAAATACGTAGACAATATTCCTATTCGCTGAATTATTTAATCACTTAAATTCATTAAATATCCATTGAAATTAAACTGATGCATTTGCAAAACTATTCACTTAATTCAAACAGATGCAATTGTATAGGTATCAATACGAATCAGTGATCATTGTAATAAAGCTAATTATCTAAGCATATAATTAAGTGGAATGCTTTTTGTGATGCGGAATCAATGAGCGCCGCAACGTTTTAAATTGAGGTGCAAAACTAACGAAATCTGAGTTACTCACAAAAGCCATTCGAGATCCAACAGAAACTCTCAACGGGACTGAATTTTTAAAGGTAAAAATTAATTTTCTATAAAATCAAAAATTAAATGTAATATTGTGAATTCCGGTTGTATTAATTTATTTTTTTTAAACTAACTTTGAAACAAAAGCAAGTGATTAGTGAATAAAAATGAGAGAAATAACTGGAATTATGGTGTTTTTTGGACTGGTTGCTACTATCTTATTGAGCCTTAGCGTATTTCTCGCAGAAGCCATTCCATATGTTCCCTGCAAATCGGAAAAAGAGTGTGAAAAATTTGGAAAGCCATACTTTTGCTATAGGGCCTCGCAAAACGATGGATGTAAGAACTATTATCAATATTTTAGTTAAAAAATTGAATAACGATATCCATTAGTGTTTTAAAATCTCTTTTAAGTACAGAAGGTAACGTAATTAAGCAGGAAATAAGTCAAGACCGTAGTCAATTGTGCCGATTGTGTTCTTGTGAGTTTGTTATGGATGTTATTTTTTAGACTGTGAAAACGGAGAGACGTGGGAATTTCTTTTTGGAAAGGCTAAAAAAGGGACTTAACCATCAGAATGAGAGGCATCTGGTGGCAGCTAGATCCAACTAAACAAAAGAAGGAGACAACCATTTATTAAATCCTACTAACAAATTAAAACAGAATATTAATCAATATTATTACAAAACTCTGTTACAAAAAATAGGCATCTAAAAATTGATTTTATTGACATGTTAATTCCAAATAATGATTCAAAAAATTTAAAATCCTGTCGGTTTATTTCGACATTAATTGCAAGTGGTAAAAACCTAATACAAAATAAATTGAGATAATTGACAAATCATGAATAAGGTAGCATCCAATCGTAGCATGATTTAGTAGTAAAGCTAACATATAACCCTCGTAGTAGGAGTGGGCAATCTTTATATTAATAAAATTCAAATATTTATATTTTTTTTTAAAAATATTTCTTCTCAATACGAGACATGGCGTAAATAAAAAGTGTCATACGACCGCGCCAAAAATTCATTTGTATTCAATTTGGCCAATCTAAATTAGTGAGTTGGTCCTCCCACCAAACTTTACAATGTATTATTATACTCACTTACTCTCACTCATTGAGTCTCATACACAAACATATAGAATCGAGTGTCTTTTCATTCGCCTTCCAAATTATGTCCACTCAAAGTTGCCTTTTTTCATTAGAAGGCTGGGCGGTTGAGTAGGGCTTAAGGCCCGGCGTTAACGAGCTACCGGATTCAACTCCCGGCTCCGACCTTTAATTTTTAGTGGATTTTTAAAAAAATATTTCTTCTCAATACGAGACATGGCGTAAATAAAAAGTGTCATACGACCGCGCCAAAAATTCATTTGTATTCAATTTGCCCAATCTAAATTAGTGAGTTGGTCCTCCCACCAAACTTTACAATATATCTTTAATATGGCCTATCACCTTTTTCAAAGTCACCCACCTTTACGGTTTGCGAACGACCCCAAATACGTGCCTTGTATAGGTTTACACATTTAAATGCACTTCTAACGAAACTTTAAATTAGGTTAGGGGTTACGCGCAAATGATGTCGGGTGAATATTTCCTTTTGACACCCCCACCCAGCTGCTATCGCATTAACACAGGCTAGGGGTGACGCGCAAATGACGTCACGTGAAAATTTCTGTTAGACAGCCCCACCCAGCTGCTATAGCATTCACATGAGGTAAGCAGGCTAGGGGTGACGCGCAAATGGGGTCACATAAAAATTTCTTCAAATTACCCCCACCCAGCTGCTATCGCATTCACATAAGGTAAGCAGGTTAGGGGTGACGCGCAACTGACGTCAGGCGAAAATTTCTTTTACACACCTCCACCCAGATGTAATCGCATTCACATTAGGTAAGCAGGTTAGGGGTGATGCGCAAATGACGTCACGTGAAAATTTCTTTTAGACACCCCCACCCAGCTGCTATCATTAGGTGAGCAGGCTAGGGGTGACGCGCAAATGACGTCACGTGGAAATTTCTGTTACATAGGCCCATTCAGATGCTATTAGATTCACATTAGGTAGGCAGGCTAGGGGTGACGCGCAATTGACGTCACGTGAAAATTTCTTTTAGACAGCCCCACTTAGCTGCTATTGCATTCACATTAGGTAAGCAGGTTAAGGGTAACGTGCAAATGATGTCACGTGAAAATTTCTTCTACATGTCACGGACTGACCTATGTGTTATAAATGTTTTGAGATCGTCTATACTAACGTCCTTCAAAACCCATAGTTTCTAGTATCGCAAGTCCCAACTTTAAATTTGTTTCCATCCTATTTTAACTACATGTCACGTACTTACCTATATGCGTAACCGATATTCAGGGATTGTCCATAATGACGTTATTTGTGAATGGTGCAATTTATAACAAAATTTCAGCTATATTAAACTACAAGCTACGAACATTGGTATATGTCTTATTGATTGTAGGGGAGCTTCCATAAATCTCATATCATCTTTAAGCGTAACATAAATTGTCTTGTGCCTTTGTTGAAGCTCAGCATCTACTTCGGGCCAGCCCACGGTCGACAAATCCGGCGCGAAGCGCCGGATTTTTTGTTTTCGGGTCGATGGTCATCCATTGAATTCGAATTTTGAATTGGCATTAAAGGTGAGTTGAAGTTGAAGTTTAGGAGAGCCGCTTGCATGCGTATAATAGTAAATACATCTAACCTAAAGGATACGTAATCATCGTAGATGTTACATGACTGACAATGAGATGTGAAAAGCCACAAAATAGGAAATGCCAATTTTAAGTCCAGTGCCAGGTGGTTGCCAGTGTTGAGTGTTTATCAACGTAACATGATCTGTCGTCAGCCCTCGCCATAATATGTATGTTGTGTTAAATTTTCAATAACATAACAAAAAATTATATCATGCAATTTAGGAAAATTCTTGTCCACGACCATATTATATGAATGAGGAATGATCATAAATTAGTTTTTTACATACTTAAGTGCTACCAGAACTTCAGAGTTTGGCGTTTGGTGAAAAGCTGAACAGTAGAGTGTAGAGTGCCATCCGATGGACAGTATTGTTAAGTAAGATGTAGGTAAATATATAATGTGCTGTATATTGAACAACTTTTAATAATTCTTCAAAATATATAATTAGGTGTAGTTAAAATAGTAAAAATAGAATAACATTAATTAACAACCACTACAATACAAGGTGCAGTAATAAAATAATACGCGTCATACAAGTATGTATCTAGAAATTATTTAAGGGTGCAACTTTGCCAATTAAATTGTCAGGTAAGGTTCACAGTCAACAAGTAGTCAAATTATAAATGCACTCAAACTATGCGATTTTTGTGCTTTGAAAATATAGGTAGATAAGCAATTGCCTACGTATTTACGTAGCGCGTTGCTTAAATGTGAACAAACACCCAAGTGTAAAACCTGAAAAGTTTGAAGAAAGACTTTCAAAATTTTAAATTTCCACCCCATAGACATAGAGATTGTAAAGAACTCTTAGCATCGCATATTAGAGTTTTAAAAGCTTTTGATACAAATTTTAATAATCGTTAACACTTTGGTGTATGTTCACCTATAGACAACGCGCCTTAATAGAAATAAGATCAGTATTGTAAGTAGCTTAAATGCTATTACATCACGTATAAAATATTGAATTCACGGCATCATGGCTGCCTCTTAACAAGTGGTAGCGGAGGCATCATCATTTCAAAAATGAAAAGTACGTTTTTACAATGTTGCAAAAATTATGACGAACCTTATTTGGATATTCTAGATATTCTAGAAACTAGATGACATATTTGATACAATCGTTTTAGTCGCCAATTTTTGAATTTTGACAAACGCTATAAATATAAAATGTAGGTATATCTTTGGAATTACTTCCTTTAAAATATTTGGAAATAAAATAATATACCAAGAATATATAGATTTGTTACGAATTGAAGAACCATATCTTTAATATGGCCTATCACCTTTTTCAAAGTCACCCACCGTAAAGGTGGGTGGCGATATTTGCGAACGACCCCAAATACGTGCCTTGTATAGGTTTACACATTTAAATGCACTTCTAACGAAACTTTAAATTAGGTTAGGGGTTACGCGCAAATGATGTCAGGTGAATATTTCTTTTTGACACCCCCACCCAGCTGCTATCGCATTAACACAGGCTAGGGGTGACGCGCAAATGACGTCACGTGAAAATTTCTGTTAGACAGCCCCACCCAGCAGCTATAGCATTCACATGAGGTAAGCAGGCTAGGTGTGACGCGCAAATGACGTCAGATTAATATCTCTTTCAGACACTCCCACTCAGCTGCTATTGCATTCACATCAGGTAAGCAGGCTAAAAGTGACGCACAAATGACGTCACGTGAAAATTTCTTCTAGACACCCCCATCCAGCTGTTATCGCATTCACATTAGATAAGTAGGTTAAGGGTGACGCGCAAATGACGTCACGTGAAAATTTATGTGAGAGAGGCCCACCCAGCTGCTATCGCATTAACATTAGGTGAGCAGGCTAGAGGTGCCGCGCAAATGACGTCACGTGAAAATTTCTCAGACACCCTCCCTCCAGCGGCTATCGCATTTACATAAGGTAAGCAGGTTAGGGGTGACGCGCAAATGACGTCAGGCAAAACTTTCTTTTAAACAACCCTACCCAGCTTTTTTTTGCATTCACATTTGGTAAGCAGGCTAGGGGTGACTTGCAAATAACGTCACATAAAAATTTCTTCTAGACACCCCTACTCAGCTGTTATCGCATTAACATTAGGTAAGCAGGCTAGAGGTGAAGTGCAAATGACGTCACGTGAAAATTTATGTTAGACAGCTCCACCCAGCTGCTTTTGCATTCACATGAGGTAAGCAGGTTAGGGCTGACGCGCAAATGACGTCAGAATAATATCTCTTTCAGACAAACCCACTCAGCTGCTATTGCATTCACATTAAGTAGGCAGGCTACGGGTGACGCACAAATGACGTCACGTGAAAATTTCTTCTAGACACCCCCACCCAGCTGTTATCGCATTCACATTAGGTAAGCAGGTTAGGGGTGACGCGCAAATGACGTCACGTGAAAATTTATGTAAGACAGCCCCACCCAGCTGCAATCGCATTAACATTAGGTGAGCAGGCTAGAGGTGACGTGCAAATGACGTCACGTGAAAATTTATGTTAGAAAGTTCCACCGAGCTGCTATCGCATTAACATTAGGTAAGCAGGCTAGAGGTGACGCGCAAATGACGTCACGTGAAAATTTATGTTAGACAGTCCCACCCAGCTGCTATCGCATTAACATTAGGTAAGCAGGCTAGGGGTGACGCGCAAAGGACGTCACGTAAAAATTTTGAGACAGCCTTACTTAGCTGCTATTGCACTTACATAAGGTAATAAGGTTAGAGGTGACGCGCAACTGACGTCAGGCAAAAATTCCTTCTAGACACCCCCACCCAGATGGAATCGCATTCTTATTAAGTAAGCAGGTTGAGGGTGACGTGCAAATGATGTCACGTGAAAATTTCTTCTACATGTCACGGACTGACCTATATGTGTTATACATGTTCAGAGATTGTCCCTAATAACGTCTTTTAAATACTATAGTTTCTAGTATCCCAAGTCCCAACGTTAAATTTGTTTTCATCCTATTTTAACTACATGCCACGTACTTACCTATAAGCGTAACAGATATTCAGGGATTGTCTCTAATGACGTTATTTGTGATTGGTGCAATTTATAACAAAATTTTAGCTATAATAAATTACCTGCTTCCATAAATCTTATATCATCTTTAAGCGTAATATAAATTATCTTGTGCCTTTGTTGTTACTTACGAATAATTACTGGTGATTTCAATATTGACTTGTCTGTACGTGATAAATTTTCAAAATTGTTACTGAACTCGGTAAAGCAAAATGGTATGCAACAAATAATTGTACGTCAAACTCGTAGTACATTAACTACAAGTACCATCATTGATCATTTGTATGTTAGTGATGTGAATATGTATACTGTTAATGGGGTTTTAACTGTTGGAATATCTGATCACTGTGCTATCTTTGCTGTCAGGAAAAATATTAAAATTCATTATCCTTGTAAATTAGTATCAACTAGGGATTATTTAAATGTAGATTGGAAACTTGTTAACAATGATATTAGTTTAATTTCGTGGTCGGTTATAGATATATTCGATGATGTCGACGATTCTCTTAATTACTATGAAATATCGGTCATGGATGTTATAGATAGGCATGCTCCTATTATTACTCGAAGAGTCAAAGGAAAAATATCCCCATGGCTGACGTTGGAGCTAAAGAGAAAAACGCATCATCGTGACAGTATTAAGGCAAAAAGTTTAAAAATGGGTGACCCTGTGTTATATAGTCAGTACAAAAGGGAACGTAATGATATAAATAGAGAGGTTAGTCAGGCCAAGTACAGCTATTATCAGAAAAAGTTTGAGGAAGTTCCAACCTCTTCCAATGTTTGGCAGGTTTATAATAAGCTTATTGGGAAGGGTAGTGGTGCTTGTGCTGTAACTGAATTGAATGTAAACTCTAATTTAATCACTGGGGTAGAGGGATTATCCAGTGCATTTGCGTCAGCATTTGTTGTTAATGTAGCTGATGCTAAGGTAAAGAAATTAGATGATTTTTATGACTCAATTGCTACTCATAACTTGTGTGAGCCTTTTACGCCTGATGACGTAAAGTCAAGTTTTTCGCGCCTCAAATATAAGAATGAGTGCAATCCAAAGGAGCTTTCGTATTTTATTTTAAATAATTGTATGGAATCATTAGCTTTGCCTTTATCTCTGTTGTTTACTCAGTTCCTTGGTCTTGCTTTGTATTCATCAAAACTCAAATATGCAACTGTAACTCCACTGTATAAAGGTAAAGGTTCAAGACTTGATGCTATGTCGTATCGTCCTATTTCTACTCTTTTAATACTTGATAAGGTTCTAGAAAAAATGATGTATCAGAGACTACTAGATAAAATTGAATTGAGCAGTCAACAGCATGGTTTCAGAAAGGGGCGGTCTTGTCAGAGCGCTAACCTTACATTCGTACAAGAGGTTTATAACTACATTGACTTAAAGTGTGGTAGAGTTATAGCGGTATTCATTGATCTGCAGAAGGCTTTTGATTCCGTACCCCACCGTGAACTCCTGATAAAGCTAAGAGATGTATACAAGATAGATAAGCATCTACTTAAGCTTCTTACTGATTACCTTCGAAATAGAAAATTTAGGGTAAAAATTGGTTCAGGACTTTCAGAGTCGTATTTGAATATTGGGGTTCCTCAAGGTTCTGTATTGGGGCCTTTATTGTTCATCATATATATAGATAAGATATCTGATGTCATAGCAAATGGGGTTAACTATTTATTGTACGCTGATGACCTAGTACTTTATTATTATGCGCCTCTATTCACTGATGCTGTACAACAAATGCAGGTTTGTTTAAATGAGGTGAATAGTTGGTTTGAGTCACAAAGTCTTAGAATAAATGTAAGTAAGACTAAATTCATGGTACTACCTAAATCCCATGACTATAAAGTACCTGATGATGTAAAATTATTTTGTAATGGAAATGAGATTGAACGTGTATGGACCTTTAAGTATCTGGGTATTATTATAGATGCTAATCTTAATTTTAAAAGCCACTTTGAGTATGTCAAGAATAGAGTCAGCTCGGCTATAGGTATGATATCTAGCTTAAAACGGTTCTTGACTTTTCCTATTTTTGTAATTATGTTGAATGCCTATGTATTGTCGATAATTGATTATTGTGTTATTGTGTATGGTATTCAAGGTAAGCGTGAACTAAAGGCATTACAAAACAAAAGCAATGGTTTATTTATTCAGTTTTCTGATAAGTCTATGTATAGTAAACGGAAACGAAATCGATGTAATGCTACAGTAATGTAGAATGTTATTTTGGAAAAAGCAAACATTTTGTCTGTGTCAGAAAGAATGAGTTTGTATGCGTTGTCCTTTGTGTATAGAATACTCAAATTTGGGTCGGATATAAATAATTTTAATTCGTGGTTTGTTCTCAAGCATTCTGTACAAACAACCAGGTCTAGTAATTCGGTAATTTTGGAATATCCTGTGAATTGTAGCACTGAAGCTTATAGAAATTCATTTCTGTATAAAAGCATTACTAAATGGAATAAGTTGCCTGATAATGTAAAATGCTTAGATGAATCATGTAATTTCAGCTCACTACTAACTAAACATTTAATTGACTCAAGGAGTCCTATTGAGTATATGGTTTATCAGCCACCATGAGTGTGGTTTGCTTGTATGATGATAAATTGGTAACTACATGGCTTTGTATGGTTTAATATGTAATAGTATTTCTTTTAATTTACTTATTTTATTGTGTAATTATAATAGTGTCCGTTGGTTGACAGCAGTACATTTGTATTGATAAACTTGACACTTAAATAAAGATCACTCAAACTCAAATGAGCGTACATACGTATTTACAGAAATGGATCGTAAAACTTTGTTTCTTTAATGTGGGGGCCACTAAATAAAAAAACAATCTCACAGTATGAGTATCAGCATTAACAAAACGTTTGAGTCTAAGCGGGATGGTCCATACATGACGTCACAAAACTCATCACTCGTTTATTGGTGCGTCACACAAACTATCTTTCAGGTAAACGTCTACCCTACTCAACCCATTGATCTAACTCATGACAGAATTTGGCATGCAGCAAGTGGCAAAGCAGCCAACCTGGATATTGGGGAAATCACCTGCTACAGAACTATTTACGCAACGTATAAACTGATGACAACGGGGTCGTTGGGGCCAAAAATGGAGATATTATTCAGGAATTGTTTTATGGATGATCCCGAACGTACTCAGTTTCAAATTATTAAACACTTAACTACCATATCACATAGCCGTATTCCTTGAAAAATGGAGATAATCAAAATTGTTTTTAGTCCAAATAAAGATTATCATAATTAATTCTAGCTGGAAATGGAGATGATCAGATTTGATCTTTCAAAGACGATATTCATTATTAGTTAGCCTTATTACGGTGATCACTGACCCACTTTGATTTTGCATCTTTTTGAATTCAGTGAATCGTTTTTGAATATGTATCTGTGTATTTCAGTTAAGATTTAAGAAAATTAAACAAATGAATGCCCCACTATGTCATTGAATGACTTTGGAGTGAGGCGGTACTAAATAAGTAAAAATTGTGTTGACATCGTATTAGATATTGTGTGAAAGGTTATATATCATCTACGTTTATGTTATTAGTTACGGTAATTAAATGGGTATCTGTAAAATAGTGGACCATACACCATATACTACCAGATAGCCATTTGCTGAATGGTCAAGTTGACGAAGGGGGGGGGGGGTAGGGTTCAATATATTATTGCATGACGCATGTTTGCACCATCCCAACTTAATAGTGCAGCCTCGAATACGTTGCCACTACTTATGTGAATTACTAAAAGGTAATTTAGAATTTATTTAATCCCAGCCTAAACCATTGATGGAATTTACATATTCAGTGTAGTAGTACATTTTGATTGAAGAAAAATATTTAAATTAGAATAATTTTTATTTCCCTTAATATTTCAACCTGCAAATAAGCCTTTACATATTTTATTAGAACAATTATTCATCCCCGTAAGCAAAGTAGCGTAAATGAAAACAAAGATGCATTTAACAAAATACGTAGACAATATTCCTATTCGCTGAATTATTTAATCACTTAAATTCATTAAATATCCATTGAAATTAAACTGATGCATTTGCAAAACTATTCACTTAATTCAAACAGATGCAATTGTATAGGTATCAATACGAATCAGTGATCATTGTAATAAAGCTAATTATCTAAGCATATAATTAAGTGGAATGCTTTTTGTGATGCGGAATCAATGAGCGCCGCAACGTTTTAAATTGAGGTGCAAAACTAACGAAATCTGAGTTACTCACAAAAGCCATTCGAGATCCAACAGAAACTCTCAACGGGACTGAATTTTTAAAGGTAAAAATTAATTTTCTATAAAATCAAAAATTAAATGTAATATTGTGAATTCCGGTTGTATTAATTTATTTTTTTTAAACTAACTTTGAAACAAAAGCAAGTGATTAGTGAATAAAAATGAGAGAAATAACTGGAATTATGGTGTTTTTTGGACTGGTTGCTACTATCTTATTGAGCCTTAGCGTATTTCTCGCAGAAGCCATTCCATATGTTCCCTGCAAATCGGAAAAAGAGTGTGAAAAATTTGGAAAGCCATACTTTTGCTATAGGGCCTCGCAAAACGATGGATGTAAGAACTATTATCAATATTTTAGTTAAAAAATTGAATAACGATATCCATTAGTGTTTTAAAATCTCTTTTAAGTACAGAAGGTAACGTAATTAAGCAGGAAATAAGTCAAGACCGTAGTCAATTGTGCCGATTGTGTTCTTGTGAGTTTGTTATGGATGTTATTTTTTAGACTGTGAAAACGGAGAGACGTGGGAATTTCTTTTTGGAAAGGCTAAAAAAGGGACTTAACCATCAGAATGAGAGGCATCTGGTGGCAGCTAGATCCAACTAAACAAAAGAAGGAGACAACCATTTATTAAATCCTACTAACAAATTAAAACAGAATATTAATCAATATTATTACAAAACTCTGTTACAAAAAATAGGCATCTAAAAATTGATTTTATTGACATGTTAATTCCAAATAATGATTCAAAAAATTTAAAATCCTGTCGGTTTATTTCGACATTAATTGCAAGTGGTAAAAACCTAATACAAAATAAATTGAGATAATTGACAAATCATGAATAAGGTAGCATCCAATCGTAGCATGATTTAGTAGTAAAGCTAACATATAACCCTCGTAGTAGGAGTGGGCAATCTTTATATTAATAAAATTCAAATATTTATATTTTTTTTTAAAAATATTTCTTCTCAATACGAGACATGGCGTAAATAAAAAGTGTCATACGACCGCGCCAAAAATTCATTTGTATTCAATTTGGCCAATCTAAATTAGTGAGTTGGTCCTCCCACCAAACTTTACAATGTATTATTATACTCACTTACTCTCACTCATTGAGTCTCATACACAAACATATAGAATCGAGTGTCTTTTCATTCGCCTTCCAAATTATGTCCACTCAAAGTTGCCTTTTTTCATTAGAAGGCTGGGCGGTTGAGTAGGGCTTAAGGCCCGGCGTTAACGGGCTACCGGATTCAACTCCCGGCTCCGACCTTTAATTTTTAGTGGATTTTTAAAAAAATATTTCTTCTCAATACGAGACATGGCGTAAATAAAAAGTGTCATACGACCGCGCCAAAAATTCATTTGTATTCAATTTGGCCAATCTAAATTAGTGAGTTGGTCCTCCCACCAAACTTTACAATATATCTTTAATATGGCCTATCACCTTTTTCAAAGTCACCCACCTTTACGGTTTGCGAACGACCCCAAATACGTGCCTTGTATAGGTTTACACATTTAAATGCACTTCTAACGAAACTTTAAATTAGGTTAGGGGTTACGCGCAAATGATGTCGGGTGAATATTTCCTTTTGACACCCCCACCCAGCTGCTATCGCATTAACACAGGCTAGGGGTGACGCGCAAATGACGTCACGTGAAAATTTCTGTTAGACAGCCCCACCCAGCTGCTATAGCATTCACATGAGGTAAGCAGGCTAGGGGTGACGCGCAAATAAGGTCACATAAAAATTTCTTCAAATTACCCCCACCCAGCTGCTATCGCATTCACATAAGGTAAGCAGGTTAGGGGTGACGCGCAACTGACGTCAGGCGAAAATTTCTTTTACACACCTCCACCCAGATGTAATCGCATTCACATTAGGTAAGCAGGTTAGGGGTGATGCGCAAATGACGTCACGTGAAAATTTCTTTTAGACACCCCCACCCAGCTGCTATCATTAGGTGAGCAGGCTAGGGGTGACGCGCAAATGACGTCACGTGGAAAT
The DNA here is from genome assembly GCA_949802685.1 of Dicyrtomina minuta. Taxonomy (NCBI): domain Eukaryota; kingdom Metazoa; phylum Arthropoda; class Collembola; order Symphypleona; family Dicyrtomidae; genus Dicyrtomina; species Dicyrtomina minuta. The sequence goes on from OX461809.1 coordinate 87,502,769, forward strand.
TTCTGTTACATAGGCCCATTCAGATGCTATTAGATTCACATTAGGTAGGCAGGCTAGGGGTGACGCGCAATTGACGTCACGTGAAAATTTCTTTTAGACAGCCCCACTTAGCTGCTATTGCATTCACATTAGGTAAGCAGGTTAAGGGTAACGTGCAAATGATGTCACGTGAAAATTTCTTCTACATGTCACGGACTGACCTATATGTGTTATAAATGTTTTGAGATCGTCTATACTAACGTCCTTCAAAACCCATAGTTTCTAGTATCGCAAGTCCCAACTTTAAATTTGTTTCCATCCTATTTTAACTACATGTCACGTACTTACCTATATGCGTAACCGATATTCAGGGATTGTCCATAATGACGTTATTTGTGAATGGTGCAATTTATAACAAAATTTCAGCTATATTAAACTACAAGCTACGAACATTGGTATATGTCTTATTGATTGTAGGGGAGCTTCCATAAATCTCATATCATCTTTAAGCGTAACATAAATTGTCTTGTGCCTTTGTTGAAGCTCAGCATCTACTTCGGGCCAGCCCACGGTCGACAAATCCGGCGCGAAGCGCCGGATTTTTTGTTTTCGGGTCGATGGTCATCCATTGAATTCGAATTTTGAATTGGCATTAAAGGTGAGTTGAAGTTGAAGTTTAGGAGAGCCGCTTGCATGCGTATAATAGTAAATACATCTAACCTAAAGGATACGTAATCATCGTAGATGTTACATGACTGACAATGAGATGTGAAAAGCCACAAAATAGGAAATGCCAATTTTAAGTCCAGTGCCAGGTGGTTGCCAGTGTTGAGTGTTTATCAACGTAACATGATCTGTCGTCAGCCCTCGCCATAATATGTATGTTGTGTTAAATTTTCAATAACATAACAAAAAATTATATCATGCAATTTAGGAAAATTCTTGTCCACGACCATATTATATGAATGAGGAATGATCATAAATTAGTTTTTTACATACTTAAGTGCTACCAGAACTTCAGAGTTTGGCGTTTGGTGAAAAGCTGAACAGTAGAGTGTAGAGTGCCATCCGATGGACAGTATTGTTAAGTAAGATGTAGGTAAATATATAATGTGCTGTATATTGAACAACTTTTAATAATTCTTCAAAATATATAATTAGGTGTAGTTAAAATAGTAAAAATAGAATAACATTAATTAACAACCACTACAATACAAGGTGCAGTAATAAAATAATACGCGTCATACAAGTATGTATCTAGAAATTATTTAAGGGTGCAACTTTGCCAATTAAATTGTCAGGTAAGGTTCACAGTCAACAAGTAGTCAAATTATAAATGCACTCAAACTATGCGATTTTTGTGCTTTGAAAATATAGGTAGATAAGCAATTGCCTACGTATTTACGTAGCGCGTTGCTTAAATGTGAACAAACACCCAAGTGTAAAACCTGAAAAGTTTGAAGAAAGACTTTCAAAATTTTAAATTTCCACCCCATAGACATAGAGATTGTAAAGAACTCTTAGCATCGCATATTAGAGTTTTAAAAGCTTTTGATACAAATTTTAATAATCGTTAACACTTTGGTGTATGTTCACCTATAGACAACGCGCCTTAATAGAAATAAGATCAGTATTGTAAGTAGCTTAAATGCTATTACATCACGTATAAAATATTGAATTCACGGCATCATGGCTGCCTCTTAACAAGTGGTAGCGGAGGCATCATCATTTCAAAAATGAAAAGTACGTTTTTACAATGTTGCAAAAATTATGACGAACCTTATTTGGATATTCTAGATATTCTAGAAACTAGATGACATATTTGATACAATCGTTTTAGTCGCCAATTTTTGAATTTTGACAAACGCTATAAATATAAAATGTAGGTATATCTTTGGAATTACTTCCTTTAAAATATTTGGAAATAAAATAATATACCAAGAATATATAGATTTGTTACGAATTGAAGAACCATATCTTTAATATGGCCTATCACCTTTTTCAAAGTCACCCACCGTAAAGGTGGGTGGCGATATTTGCGAACGACCCCAAATACGTGCCTTGTATAGGTTTACACATTTAAATGTACTTCTAACGAAACTTTAAATTAGGTTAGGGGTTACGCGCAAATGATGTCAGGTGAATATTTCTTTTTGACACCCCCACCCAGCTGCTATCGCATTAACACAGGCTAGGGGTGACGCGCAAATGACGTCACGTGAAAATTTCTGTTAGACAGCCCCACCCAGCAGCTATAGCATTCACATGAGGTAAGCAGGCTAGGTGTGACGCGCAAATGACGTCAGATTAATATCTCTTTCAGACACTCCCACTCAGCTGCTATTGCATTCACATCAGGTAAGCAGGCTAAAAGTGACGCACAAATGACGTCACGTGAAAATTTCTTCTAGACACCCCCATCCAGCTGTTATCGCATTCACATTAGATAAGTAGGTTAAGGGTGACGCGCAAATGACGTCACGTGAAAATTTATGTGAGAGAGGCCCACCCAGCTGCTATCGCATTAACATTAGGTGAGCAGGCTAGAGGTGCCGCGCAAATGACGTCACGTGAAAATTTCTCAGACACCCTCCCTCCAGCTGCTATCGCATTTACATAAGGTAAGCAGGTTAGGGGTGACGCGCAAATGACGTCAGGCAAAACTTTCTTTTAAACAACCCTACCCAGCTTTTTTTTGCATTCACATTTGGTAAGCAGGCTAGGGGTGACTTGCAAATAACGTCACATAAAAATTTCTTCTAGACACCCCTACTCAGCTGTTATCGCATTAACATTAGGTAAGCAGGCTAGAGGTGAAGTGCAAATGACGTCACGTGAAAATTTATGTTAGACAGCTCCACCCAGCTGCTTTTGCATTCACATGAGGTAAGCAGGTTAGGGCTGACGCGCAAATGACGTCAGAATAATATCTCTTTCAGACAAACCCACTCAGCTGCTATTGCATTCACATTAAGTAGGCAGGCTACGGGTGACGCACAAATGACGTCACGTAAAAATTTCTTCTAGACACCCCCACCCAGCTGTTATCGCATTTACATTAGGTAAGCAGGTTAGGGGTGACGCGCAAATGACGTCACGTAAAAATTTATGTAAGACAGCCCCACCCAGCTGCAATCGCATTAACATTAGGTGAGCAGGCTAGAGGTGACGTGCAAATGACGTCACGTGAAAATTTATGTTAGAAAGTTCCACCGAGCTGCTATCGCATTAACATTAGGTAAGCAGGCTAGAGGTGACGCGCAAATGACGTCACGTGAAAATTTATGTTAGACAGTCCCACCCAGCTGCTATCGCATTAACATTAGGTAAGCAGGCTAGGGGTGACGCGCAAAGGACGTCACGTAAAAATTTTGAGACAGCCTTACTTAGCTGCTATTGCACTTACATAAGGTAATAAGGTTAGAGGTGACGCGCAACTGACGTCAGGCAAAAATTCCTTCTAGACACCCCCACCCAGATGGAATCGCATTCTTATTAAGTAAGCAGGTTGAGGGTGACGTGCAAATGATGTCACGTGAAAATTTCTTCTACATGTCACGGACTGACCTATATGTGTTATACATGTTCAGAGATTGTCCCTAATAACGTCTTTTAAATACTATAGTTTCTAGTATCCCAAGTCCCAACGTTAAATTTGTTTTCATCCTATTTTAACTACATGCCACGTACTTACCTATAAGCGTAACAGATATTCAGGGATTGTCTCTAATGACGTTATTTGTGATTGGTGCAATTTATAACAAAATTTTAGCTATAATAAATTACCTGCTTCCATAAATCTTATATCATCTTTAAGCGTAATATAAATTATCTTGTGCCTTTGTTGTTACTTACGAATAATTACTGGTGATTTCAATATTGACTTGTCTGTACGTGATAAATTTTCAAAATTGTTACTGAACTCGGTAAAGCAAAATGGTATGCAACAAATAATTGTACGTCAAACTCGTAGTACATTAACTACAAGTACCATCATTGATCATTTGTATGTTAGTGATGTGAATATGTATACTGTTAATGGGGTTTTAACTGTTGGAATATCTGATCACTGTGCTATCTTTGCTGTCAGGAAAAATATTAAAATTCATTATCCTTGTAAATTAGTATCAACTAGGGATTATTTAAATGTAGATTGGAAACTTGTTAACAATGATATTAGTTTAATTTCGTGGTCGGTTATAGATATATTCGATGATGTCGACGATTCTCTTAATTACTATGAAATATCGGTCATGGATGTTATAGATAGGCATGCTCCTATTATTACTCGAAGAGTCAAAGGAAAAATATCCCCATGGCTGACGTTGGAGCTAAAGAGAAAAACGCATCATCGTGACAGTATTAAGGCAAAAAGTTTAAAAATGGGTGACCCTGTGTTATATAGTCAGTACAAAAGGGAACGTAATGATATAAATAGAGAGGTTAGTCAGGCCAAGTACAGCTATTATCAGAAAAAGTTTGAGGAAGTTCCAACCTCTTCCAATGTTTGGCAGGTTTATAATAAGCTTATTGGGAAGGGTAGTGGTGCTTGTGCTGTAACTGAATTGAATGTAAACTCTAATTTAATCACTGGGGTAGAGGGATTATCCAGTGCATTTGCGTCAGCATTTGTTGTTAATGTAGCTGATGCTAAGGTAAAGAAATTAGATGATTTTTATGACTCAATTGCTACTCATAACTTGTGTGAGCCTTTTACGCCTGATGACGTAAAGTCAAGTTTTTCGCGCCTCAAATATAAGAATGAGTGCAATCCAAAGGAGCTTTCGTATTTTATTTTAAATAATTGTATGGAATCATTAGCTTTGCCTTTATCTCTGTTGTTTACTCAGTTCCTTGGTCTTGCTTTGTATTCATCAAAACTCAAATATGCAACTGTAACTCCACTGTATAAAGGTAAAGGTTCAAGACTTGATGCTATGTCGTATCGTCCTATTTCTACTCTTTTAATACTTGATAAGGTTCTAGAAAAAATGATGTATCAGAGACTACTAGATAAAATTGAATTGAGCAGTCAACAGCATGGTTTCAGAAAGGGGCGGTCTTGTCAGAGCGCTAACCTTACATTCGTACAAGAGGTTTATAACTACATTGACTTAAAGTGTGGTAGAGTTATAGCGGTATTCATTGATCTGCAGAAGGCTTTTGATTCCGTACCCCACCGTGAACTCCTGATAAAGCTAAGAGATGTATACAAGATAGATAAGCATCTACTTAAGCTTCTTACTGATTACCTTCGAAATAGAAAATTTAGGGTAAAAATTGGTTCAGGACTTTCAGAGTCGTATTTGAATATTGGGGTTCCTCAAGGTTCTGTATTGGGGCCTTTATTGTTCATCATATATATAGATAAGATATCTGATGTCATAGCAAATGGGGTTAACTATTTATTGTACGCTGATGACCTAGTACTTTATTATTATGCGCCTCTATTCACTGATGCTGTACAACAAATGCAGGTTTGTTTAAATGAGGTGAATAGTTGGTTTGAGTCACAAAGTCTTAGAATAAATGTAAGTAAGACTAAATTCATGGTACTACCTAAATCCCATGACTATAAAGTACCTGATGATGTAAAATTATTTTGTAATGGAAATGAGATTGAACGTGTATGGACCTTTAAGTATCTGGGTATTATTATAGATGCTAATCTTAATTTTAAAAGCCACTTTGAGTATGTCAAGAATAGAGTCAGCTCGGCTATAGGTATGATATCCAGCTTTAAACGGTTCTTGACTTTTCCTATTTTTGTAATTATGTTGAATGCCTATGTATTGTCGATAATTGATTATTGTGTTATTGTGTATGGTATTCAAGGTAAGCGTGAACTAAAGGCATTACAAAACAAAAGCAATGGTTTATTTATTCAGTTTTCTGATAAGTCTCTGTATAGTAAACGGAAACGAAATCGATGTAATGCTACAGTAATGTAGAATGTTATTTTGGAAAAAGCAAACATTTTGTCTGTGTCAGAAAGAATGAGTTTGTATGCGTTGTCCTTTGTGTATAGAATACTCAAATTTGGGTCGGATATAAATAATTTTAATTCGTGGTTTGTTCTCAAGCATTCTGTACAAACAACCAGGTCTAGTAATTCGGTAATTTTGGAATATCCTGTGAATTGTAGCACTGAAGCTTATAGAAATTCATTTCTGTATAAAAGCATTACTAAATGGAATAAGTTGCCTGATAATGTAAAATGCTTAGATGAATCATGTAATTTCAGCTCACTACTAACTAAACATTTAATTGACTCAAGGAGTCCTATTGAGTATATGGTTTATCAGCCACCATGAGTGTGGTTTGCTTGTATGATGATAAATTGGTAACTACATGGCTTTGTATGGTTTAATATGTAATAGTATTTCTTTTAATTTACTTATTTTATTGTGTAATTATAATAGTGTCCGTTGGTTGACAGCAGTACATTTGTATTGATAAACTTGACACTTAAATAAAGATCACTCAAACTCAAATGAGCGTACATACGTATTTACAGAAATGGATCGTAAAACTTTGTTTCTTTAATGTAGGGGCCACTAAATAACAAGAACAATCTCACAGTATGAGTATCAGCATTAACAAAACGTTTGAGTCTAAGCGGGATGGTCCATACATGACGTCACAAAACTCATCACTCGTTTATTGGTGCGTCACACAAACTATCTTTCAGGTAAACGTCTACCCTACTCAACCTATTGATCTAACTCATGACAGAATTTGGCATGCAGCAAGTGGCAAAGCAGCCAACCTGGATATTGGGGAAATCACCTGCTACAGAACTATTTACGCAACGTATAAACTGATGACAACGGGGTCGTTGGGGCCAAAAATGGAGATATTATTCAGGAATTGTTTTATGGATGATCCCGAACGTACTCAGTTTCAAATTATTAAACACTTAACTACCATATCACATAGCCGTATTCCTTGAAAAATGGAGATAATCAAAATTGTTTTTAGTCCAAATAAAGATTATCATAATTGATTCTAGCTGGAAATGGAGATGATCAGATTTGATCTTTCAAAGACGATATTCATTATTAGTTAGCCTTATTACGGTGATCACTGACCCACTTTGATTTTGCATCTTTTTGAATTCAGTGAATCGTTTTTGAATATGTATCTGTGTATTTCAGTTGAGATTTAAGAAAATTAAACAAATGAATGCCCCACTATGTCATTGAATGACTTTGGAGTGAGGCGGTACTAAATAAGTAAAAATTGTGTTGACATCGTATTAGATATTGTGTGAAAGGTTATATATCATCTACGTTTATGTTATTAGTTACGGTAATTAAATGGGTATCTGTAAAATAGTGGACCATACACCATATACTACCAGATAGCCATTTGCTGAATGGTCAAGTTGACGAAGGGGGGGGGGGGTAGGGTTCAATATATTATTGCATGACGCATGTTTGCACCATCCCAACTTAATAGTGCAGCCTCGAATACGTTGCCACTACTTATGTGAATTACTAAAAGGTAATTTAGAATTTATTTAATCCCAGCCTAAACCATTGATGGAATTTACATATTCAGTGTAGTAGTACATTTTGATTGAAGAAAAATATTTAAATTAGAATAATTTTTATTTCCCTTAATATTTCAACCTGCAAATAAGCCTTTACATATTTTATTAGAACAATTATTCATCCCCGTAAGCAAAGTAGCGTAAATGAAAACAAAGATGCATTTAACAAAATACGTAGACAATATTCCTATTCGCTGAATTATTTAATCACTTAAATTCATTAAATATCCATTGAAATTAAACTGATGCATTTGCAAAACTATTCACTTAATTCAAACAGATGCAATTGTATAGGTATCAATACGAATCAGTGATCATTGTAATAAAGCTAATTATCTAAGCATATAATTAAGTGGAATGCTTTTTGTGATGCGGAATCAATGAGCGCCGCAACGTTTTAAATTGAGGTGCAAAACTAACGAAATCTGAGTTACTCACAAAAGCCATTCGAGATCCAACAGAAACTCTCAACGGGACTGAATTTTTAAAGGTAAAAATTAATTTTCTATAAAATCAAAAATTAAATGTAATATTGTGAATTCCGGTTGTATTAATTTATTTTTTTTAAACTAACTTTGAAACAAAAGCAAGTGATTAGTGAATAAAAATGAGAGAAATAACTGGAATTATGGTGTTTTTTGGACTGGTTGCTACTATCTTATTGAGCCTTAGCGTATTTCTCGCAGAAGCCATTCCATATGTTCCCTGCAAATCGGAAAAAGAGTGTGAAAAATTTGGAAAGCCATACTTTTGCTATAGGGCCTCGCAAAACGATGGATGTAAGAACTATTATCAATATTTTAGTCAAAAAATTGAATAACGATATCCATTAGTGTTTTAAAATCTCTTTTAAGTACAGAAGGTAACGTAATTAAGCAGGAAATAAGTCAAGACCGTAGTCAATTGTGCCGATTGTGTTCTTGTGAGTTTGTTATGGATGTTATTTTTTAGACTGTGAAAACGGAGAGACGTGGGAATTTCTTTTTGGAAAGGCTAAAAAAGGGACTTAACCATCAGAATGAGAGGCATCTGGTGGCAGCTAGATCCAACTAAACAAAAGAAGGAGACAACCATTTTCTAAATCCTACTAACAAATTAAAACAGAATATTAATCAATATTATTACAAAACTCTGTTACAAAAAATAGGCATCTAAAAATTGATTTTATTGACATGTTAATTCCAAATAATGATTCAAAAAATTTAAAATCCTGTCGGTTTATTTCGACATTAATTGCAAGTGGTAAAAACCTAATACAAAATAAATTGAGATAATTGACAAATCATGAATAAGGTAGCATCCAATCGTAGCATGATTTAGTAGTAAAGCTAACATATAACCCTCGTAGTAGGAGTGGGCAATCTTTATATTAATAAAATTCAAATATTTATATTTTTTTTTTAAAATATTTCTTCTCAATACGAGACATGGCGTAAATAAAAAGTGTCATACGACCGCGCCAAAAATTCATTTGTATTCAATTTGGCCAATCTAAATTAGTGAGTTGGTCCTCCCACCAAACTTTACAATGTATTATTATACTCACTTACTCTCACTCATTGAGTCTTATACACAAACATATAGAATCGAGTGTCTCTTCATTCGCCTTCCAAATTATGTCCACTCAAAGTTGCCTTTTTTCATTAGAAGGCTGGGCGGTTGAGTAGGGCTTAAGGCCCGGCGTTAACGGGCTACCGGATTCAACTCCCGGCTCCGACCTTTAATTTTTAGTGGATTTTTAAAAAAATATTTCTTCTCAATACGAGACATGGCGTAAATAAAAAGTGTCATACGACCGCGCCAAAAATTCATTTGTATTCAATTTGGCCAATCTAAATTAGTGAGTTGGTCCTCCCACCAAACTTTACAATATATCTTTAATATGGCCTATCACCTTTTTCAAAGTCACCCACCTTTACGGTTTGCGAACGACCCCAAATACGTGCCTTGTATAGGTTTACACATTTAAATGCACTTCTAACGAAACTTTAAATTAGGTTAGGGGTTACGCGCAAATGATGTCGGGTGAATATTTCCTTTTGACACCCCCACCCAGCTGCTATCGCATTAACACAGGCTAGGGGTGACGCGCAAATGACGTCACGTGAAAATTTCTGTTAGACAGCCCCACCCAGCTGCTATAGCATTCACATGAGGTAAGCAGGCTAGGGGTGACGCGCAAATAAGGTCACATAAAAATTTCTTCAAATTACCCCCACCCAGCTGCTATCGCATTCACATAAGGTAAGCAGGTTAGGGGTGACGCGCAACTGACGTCAGGCGAAAATTTCTTTTACACACCTCCACCCAGATGTAATCGCATTCACATTAGGTAAGCAGGTTAGGGGTGATGCGCAAATGACGTCACGTGAAAATTTCTTTTAGACACCCCCACCCAGCTGCTATCATTAGGTGAGCAGGCTAGGGGTGACGCGCAAATGACGTCACGTGGAAATTTCTGTTACATAGGCCCATTCAGATGCTATTAGATTCACATTAGGTAGGCAGGCTAGGGGTGACGCGCAATTGACGTCACGTGAAAATTTCTTTTAGACAGCCCCACTTAGCTGCTATTGCATTCACATTAGGTAAGCAGGTTAAGGGTAACGTGCAAATGATGTCACGTGAAAATTTCTTCTACATGTCACGGACTGACCTATATGTGTTATAAATGTTTTGAGATCGTCTATACTAACGTCCTTCAAAACCCATAGTTTCTAGTATCGCAAGTCCCAACTTTAAATTTGTTTCCATCCTATTTTAACTACATGTCACGTACTTACCTATATGCGTAACCGATATTCAGGGATTGTCCATAATGACGTTATTTGTGAATGGTGCAATTTATAACAAAATTTCAGCTATATTAAACTACAAGCTACGAACATTGGTATATGTCTTATTGATTGTAGGGGAGCTTCCATAAATCTCATATCATCTTTAAGCGTAACATAAATTGTCTTGTGCCTTTGTTGAAGCTCAGCATCTACTTCGGGCCAGCCCACGGTCGACAAATCCGGCGCGAAGCGCCGGATTTTTTGTTTTCGGGTCGATGGTCATCCATTGAATTCGAATTTTGAATTGGCATTAAAGGTGAGTTGAAGTTGAAGTTTAGGAGAGCCGCTTGCATGCGTATAATAGTAAATACATCTAACCTAAAGGATACGTAATCATCGTAGATGTTACATGACTGACAATGAGATGTGAAAAGCCACAAAATAGGAAATGCCAATTTTAAGTCCAGTGCCAGGTGGTTGCCAGTGTTGAGTGTTTATCAACGTAACATGATCTGTCGTCAGCCCTCGCCATAATATGTATGTTGTGTTAAATTTTCAATAACATAACAAAAAATTATATCATGCAATTTAGGAAAATTCTTGTCCACGACCATATTATATGAATGAGGAATGATCATAAATTAGTTTTTTACATACTTAAGTGCTACCAGAACTTCAGAGTTTGGCGTTTGGTGAAAAGCTGAACAGTAGAGTGTAGAGTGCCATCCGATGGACAGTATTGTTAAGTAAGATGTAGGTAAATATATAATGTGCTGTATATTGAACAACTTTTAATAATTCTTCAAAATATATAATTAGGTGTAGTTAAAATAGTAAAAATAGAATAACATTAATTAACAACCACTACAATACAAGGTGCAGTAATAAAATAATACGCGTCATACAAGTATGTATCTAGAAATTATTTAAGGGTGCAACTTTGCCAATTAAATTGTCAGGTAAGGTTCACAGTCAACAAGTAGTCAAATTATAAATGCACTCAAACTATGCGATTTTTGTGCTTTGAAAATATAGGTAGATAAGCAATTGCCTACGTATTTACGTAGCGCGTTGCTTAAATGTGAACAAACACCCAAGTGTAAAACCTGAAAAGTTTGAAGAAAGACTTTCAATATTTTAAATTTCCACCCCATAGACATAGAGATTGTAAAGAACTCTTAGCATCGCATATTAGAGTTTTAAAAGCTTTTGATACAAATTTTAATAATCGTTAACACTTTGGTGTATGTTCACCTATAGACAACGCGCCTTAATAGAAATAAGATCAGTATTGTAAGTAGCTTGAATGCTATTACATCACGTATAAAATATTGAATTCACGGCATCATGGCTGCCTCTTAACAAGTGGTAGCGGAGGCATCATCATTTCAAAAATGAAAAGTACGTTTTTACAATGTTGCAAAAATTATGACGAACCTTATTTGGAAATTCTAGATATTCTAGAAACTAGATGACATATTTGATACAATCGTTTTAGTCGCCAATTTTTGAATTTTGACAAACGCTATAAATATAAAATGTAGGTATATCTTTGGAATGACTTCCTTTAAAATATTTGGAAATAAAATAATATACCTAGAATATATAGATTTGTTACGAATTGAAAAACAGGTAACGAGATAATCTTAGAGTTATAATTTGAATGTTGTTATTTAATCATTTAAACTGTCGTTGTCTGTAAAGCATTTAAAGTTTTAGCCAAGTCGGAGGTAATATTATTTACGGAGTACAGTTCTAAAGAACTAACATCGGATCGAACCGAAGTGCAATCACCACGAGATCCAATTTGGTAAACAAAAGGTAGTCCTGAATTAGGTGCATTTATAACGGGCAGGACTGAGCTAAAACTTGTAACGGTACTTTTATCTCTGGTAAAATAATGCGATACTGAAACTTTAGGCAAAGTATATAGGTTGATTCTCGCTTCGCTATAATCTATTTTGGACCAGATATTAACTAAATATATATTCTATTACTTTAATTAGGTTACATTTATGAATTATTTAAGTAATTTTACACAAACCCATGCAATTACTTTAGACAGTGTTAGTGAAGAGCAATATGGTTTATACTATAATATAACAAGGTTGACGCTGTCATTTATTGATTCATTAATTCAACGTCTTTTACTTAATATTAACACTAGTATAAATAAAACCAAAGGTATTGCAAACAATAATTTAGGACTAGTGGCGCCATCTAATTTGATCAAAGCAACTTAATTCCTTATAGTGTATTATAATTAATAAAGGGCGCAAATAAACTTAATATTAAATAAATAAAGCTTAGCTTCCAAAACCTAGAAGTGGGCGCAAGCGCGATCTAGCGGCTATAGAGAAAGTTTTGAGATAACCTAAAACTGCGATATTGTCTGATATAACAAAAGAAAGAGATAATTCAATTTCGAAGATAAACTTTAATATTGGCGCGTAGGCCAGAGAATGATAGTGACAACTAAGGTTGTGACTTCAGGCTTAAATTTAAGCGTGGTGGTCCAAGAGTGCACTAAGGTGCAGTCAGTAACAGGACCCGGCTTCCAAAGGGAAGGCGATTATATCTCACAATAACCTGCAACATACAAAGTACACAGGTTGTAGAGTCAAACTCAATTGTGAGAAAAGCAGTTAGCTGATACAGCTAAGTACTAAGAGTGAGATGGTGTAGTTTATAGGACACATACAAGAAGTCCAGTAACTACTAACCAGTCACTAAAGGGCAAACTGCCATACAAGAGCATCAACACAAACTTTCATACGAAAGCTCCAAGCTCTAAAGGCAATTCAGTAAGGATTAACGGTACGATAATGCTGGTTTGTGACTAATTTCTAAGATAAACCTACCATGAACTATATCACCCATTACAAACGGGTTTGGACATTAACTAGCTAACTATTACTAAATTTATTATTATTATTATCTAGAAATTTAAATGAATGTGTAAAATATAAATATTAAACAGCTAGCATTTTTATTTCTATCATTATTAAGTTTTAACTACGTATTCAATCCGTATTTATAATCCTGCATGATAATTGGTTGCGACTATTTAGATTTGTAATGCGGAGGCTGGGCTAGGGTGGAGCTATGCTAGTGCTAAAACTCAAATAGTTCATTCCTCTACTATTGAGAAACAAACCCAGCCCACAGCAACCAAGTTGAAAGCAAAAAGTAAAGTAAACAGTAATAGACGCAGTCAGGCACTGACTGTGGATGTTACATACCCCTTTGTTAAAACCTTGTAGTATGTTAGACAAATTTAGCGCCCCTAGAAGGAAGCAAAGCGTACTTTTAGGGAGCACACCCCTTTGTTAAAACCTAGTGTTATGGTAGAAAAATTTAGCGCGCCTAAAAGGGAGCAGAGCGTACTTATAGGAAGCACACCCCTTTGTTACGACGTTGTATACTACGGCAATACCTTAGGCTTTTTAACAGAGTTCAAGTTATATCATTAATGAATCTTAATGGTTGTAGAGTTGTATCTTGAAATTAAAATTATCTTCATCGCTGTCCATTTTGAAATTAAGTAATCCAGTACTTTGACTTTTTCCAGAGTTTATCCTATTGTAGTAAAATAAGGAATCCAAGTATCTGTAGAATAGTATTGCAAAATTAAAATGTTCTTAATCCTCTCATCTGCACTAGCTCTTGCAGCTGTTAAATCCATATCTTTAGGAATTAGAAATTAAACCTAGGTATAAATAAAAAATTATATCATACATTTTAATTTATTGATACTTGTAAAATGCCTAATACTGTCAAGAAAAAGACCAGTTAAATAGCTTGTGTATACTTCGTGCCTTAAATTAAGTTGCTTTGATCAAGTAGAAATATAAATTATTAATAAAGTTAATTACTATTTTACTTATTTATAGTAGTGCTAATATGCAAATGTAAGAATCAAACACAAGTAGATTAATGATTTTGATTAGTGAGACATGTATTATCAGTATTTATGCAATAACTTCTATACCTACAATAAAGCTGAATATAGCTACTGTGGGGAACACATATCGTCATACAGATTCAGATTAAAGACACTTAATCAGAATAACACAATCATCACCAATGTTGTGCCAGCATCCAAAAAACGAAAATAAATATAAATTTTGAAATAATATTTTCTCCTAATCGTAAACGCGTAGATCAAATAAATTAACTACCAGAGCTGTTTGTTAAGCTTAATAGCAAAGATCAGTTAAAAACCTGATGTGCAAGGTGCATCTAAACGTCACGAAGAAGTTTTACGTCCAGGACTTCTGCTACCATGTCCTTGCTGACGTATCAAGGGTGAACACAGTAACGCTACACATTTGTTTATTAAGACTGTGAGCTCTGGTCTATCGCTACCCTTGTCAACGCGTCTGATGTATTTCAAGTACTTTCAGCTCGGTTTTGTAGTTCACATAATAGCTCTAGCGTTTAGGACGTAATAAGGCTATATTTAAAATTCGAATTAAACAGTACTTCAAAATAAATACTAGCTTTTTTAAGCACGGAATGCAAAACATCTAACACTAGTAATGACCATTTTATTTACCAAAACGTATATCAAGCAACCAACATACAAAATATCTGCCCCCAACAGCATCTAAATGATTAACTTATTTTATTGAAATCTAAATGAGGTCATGGAATGATAATAACTCTGAGAATACAAATCTCAAATGATTAAAAACATAAATAAGGAAAGCATTAGAATGCGTGACGAAGCTAGAGTCAAATTTTGTTCAGACTTTCCCCTATCAAAAAACATAGTGGCCTGCCTGTAACAATTATTATCATCATCTAACCTCTTTAACGCTTGTTTTCTAAACGTACTATATCCGTCACTAACTACGTGAATACAGAGATGTCTAATGACCACAGATCTGAAACCCTTTGAAATGTAAATACTACGTTTGCTATTTATCTTGGCGTTGTTTTTGTGGAATGTATGCTTAACCGACATATGCTTACTCTCATTACTTTTATTTTTGCAATACTTTTTGTTGTAAAAACATAACTTTTGAAAATTGTGTTTGCCTTGTTTATTTTGTTGCTTATTTTTATGTTCACTAGTAGTGGAGTAAGACATTTTGGTCTTGCATAAATTGCCACACTTACCCTTATTCAAATTGAGTATCAAATTTTGATAAGGAACGGGTTTTGATACTCGGGTATCAAACTTTGATACCTAAGTATCAGGTTCTGATATGAAACGAGTTTGATACTCAGGTATCGAACTTCGATACTCGAGTATCACGTTGTGGTTTGAAACTAGTTTTTAATACTTGGATATCGAATTATTAAAAGATTTTTCTGATGGTTGTTTTTCTACAATATTATCCTTAACTAGAGTTGTGTCAGTTAACGCTGGTTTGATACTCAATGCAGGAGATGGCTTAATATTGTCCATGTCTCTAGCAAAGCTTACTTCAGCCTCGTAAGTCACATCAAATAATTCATTCATTGACCTGAACAGACTTCCTCTATTAACTATCTTTCTGTACTTAGGGTGCATTTTTGCAATCACTGTTCCTATCCGTACAGTTTCTCTAATTGAAAGATCAATTTGCTCGTAATAATCATCAATTACATCGATAAAACGCGTAAGAGGTTCATTTGGCCCTTGGAACCTACGATCTACCTCTTAAAGCATTTGTTCAGTGTAATTATTAGCAACTCTCATCATTATAGACACTAAAGTATATAAAAGACGTCAAATTACTCAAGAAAATAAACAATTTAGCTTTCCTAAACTAATTGAGATCTAGAGTAGATCCCGGCTGAGCTTTGTAACGGTACTTTTATCTCTGGTAAAATAATGCGATACTGAAACTTTAGGCAAAGTATATAGGTTGATTCTCGCTTCGCTATAATCTATTTTGGACCAGATATTAACTAAATATATATTCTATTACTTTAATTAGGTTACATTTATGAATTATTTAAGTAATTTTACACAAACCCATGCAATTACTTTAGACAGTGTTAGTGAAGAGCAATATGGTTTATACTATAATATAACAAGGTTGACGCTGTCATTTATTGATTCATTAATTCAACGTCTTTTACTTAATATTAACACTAGTATAAATAAAACCAAAGGTATTGCAAACAATAATTTAG
Organism: Dicyrtomina minuta; assembly: GCA_949802685.1. NCBI lineage: Eukaryota > Metazoa > Arthropoda > Collembola > Symphypleona > Dicyrtomidae > Dicyrtomina > Dicyrtomina minuta. Next base: position 87,519,209 of record OX461809.1, read on the forward strand.
GACTAGTGGCGCCATCTAATTTGATCAAAGCAACTTAATTCCTTATAGTGTATTATAATTAATAAAGGGCGCAAATAAACTTAATATTAAATAAATAAAGCTTAGCTTCCAAAACCTAGAAGTGGGCGCAAGCGCGATCTAGCGGCTATAGAGAAAGTTTTGAGATAACCTAAAACTGCGATATTGTCTGATATAACAAAAGAAAGAGATAATTCAATTTCGAAGATAAACTTTATTATTGGCGCGTAGGCCAGAGAATGATAGTGACAACTAAGGTTGTGACTTCAGGCTTAAATGTAAGCGTGGTGGTCCAAGAGTGCACTAAAGTGCAGTCAGTAACAGGACCCGGCTTCCAAAGGGAAGGCGATTATATCTCACAATAACCTGCAACATACAAAGTACACAGGTTTTAGAGTCAAACTCAATTGTGAGAAAAGCAGTTAGCTGATACAGCTAAGTACTAAGAGTGAGATGGTGTAGTTTATAGGACACATACAAGAAGTCCAGTAACTACTAACCAGTCACTAAAGGGCAAACTGCCATACAAGAGCATCAACACAAACTTTCATACGAAAGCTCCAAGCTCTAAAGGCAATTCAGTGAGGATTAACGGTACGATAATGCTGGTTTGTGACTAATTTCTAAGATAAACCTACCATGAACTATATCACCCATTACAAACGGGTTTGGACATTAACTAGCTAACTATTACTAAATTAATTATTATTATTATCTAGAAATTTAAATGAATGTGTAAAATATAAATATTAAACAGCTAGCATTTTTATTTCTATCATTATTAAGTTTTAACTACGTATTCAATCCGTATTTATAATCCTGCATGATAATTGGTTGCGACTATTTAGATTTGTAATGCGGAGGCTGGGCTAGGGTGGAGCTATGCTAGTGCTAAAACTCAAATAGTTCATTCCTCTACTATTGAGAAACAAACCCAGCCCACAGCAACCAAGTTGAAAGCAAAAAGTAAAGTAAACAGTAATAGACGCAGTCAGGCACTGACTGTGGATGTTACAAACTGAAGCAGTAAGTATCCAGCTCATTCCTGTAAGCTTAAAGTATACGGTATAACAGTTTGATTGCGTCCAGGTTTAATGAGTCCGACAAAATCATGTACTCATCTCTTAACAATAAGTTTCAAACTTTCCACCTAGGCAGCACTTAATCCGTTTATATTAAGATGAACTCTTTGAAATGCTTTGAAAATAAGAATTGTTCACTAAACTGAATGATATTAATATTAGCAGGCACACATAAAGAAAAAGCACTAGCAATATCAAAAGAATTAGATAAAGTAGGACACGGCAACAAACATCTAATACATTAGTTATTACCATGACTGTAACTGTTATAGTTAGATACAGAATTTACACAGCCACACTGATTACAAGTAAATACATTTGCATCAACTTTACGGTTCAAGCATTGCCAATCAATTAAATTTATTGATCTATATATATTAGGCGGCATAGAAATACAGGTTTTATGATAAATAGATTGACAGTTACTGCAAATTAACTCTAACTTCCTATTTCTACAACTCTTGACTGCGCATACTCTACATTTGGAATCCATGATTATAAAGAATACAAATTAAGGCCGGAAATATGATCTAACTCCACCTCACCCAAAACCAGCTCAACAAAGACCAGAAAAAAATTGAAAATATTTAAAACAATTCGAAAAAATTGAAAAACTGAAGCAAAATGGGGTGGTTGAGATAAGCCAACTGTTTTATAAAGTCAGTAAAAAGGGAAGACGAAGAAGGAAGCGAAAAATTAGCAGTAGCAGTTAGTCACCCCGATTGCCTTAGCCTGGATTTAAACTCAGGACTTTTCACCCTAAATTGCCGCCCCGAACCAGGTAGACGCTCTAAAAGACTGCCAGTTACAACATAAGTTATACAATCGTAGCCATAAGATGCTATGATGATAGATACAGCCTCTTACTACCTTCTGATAAAAAAGTACAATGTATAACTAATAAATAAATTAGAACTTACTTCTCTACTCTCCCACTACCACAACACTACAAATCAACACAATAATACAACACCAGTCACACAAATAAAAGCAGAAACCAAATAAACCTATACAATTAGTTGTAGTTAAAATCGACGTAATTCTTAATCTTGAAAACTTGGAAACTTGAAACTTGAAAAACTGTTTTGAAATCCAGAGTAGAACCACAGCAAAAATACAGCACAGCAGCAACACCAACCACCAAAATACAGCGTATAGATGGGCTTCCCGCCGTGACATTTGAGGCGCCAGGTACCTAACTGCCTTACAAATGGGTTGAAACCATTCAACCGTGGCTTCAGGTAGCCCGGAACCAAAGCACAGGTAAAAATCACAAAAGCACAGCTCAGGCAACGTGCACACTGCACCGCAGTCAGTGAGAGAGACGATCTAATTAACTTTAAATGTGCAATTTTAAATAAAAGCTTTAAAAATTCGCGCGTCAATCGCAATGCATATTGTTCTTTTCCCTATTCCTGTCATTTTGATCTTTAACTTCTCTATATTTGATTAGTCTGTATTTTATACGTGTAATGACATTAATTTAAAAGAAAAATTTTTAAGTATATACCTAGACAAGGCACTTAATAATGCTTTTCCACCGGGAACTAAAACTGTAAAAACTGGTAACCCATCATGGATTACCAACAATATTATAGCCTTATCTAGAAAAATTCAAAAATGTAAAGACCTTGTATCTTATAATGAGCAAAAATTAATTCTCGGTAAATTGATCTCAGTAGCTAAGAATAATTTTAACTTAAAGTTACAATCGAAAGTACAAAATGGTTAATCCAAAGATTACTATAATATAATCTTCCAAATATGTGAAACAGGAAGAACAATCTGTTATTGACTTAATCAAACTAGAATCCAATGTAAACGATACGTTGTCTATGCTAAACAAAATTAATCAATACTTTTCGGAAATTAATAGATCTTATAATCCTATCAATATGCCACCGTGTGTAAGTAATGGAGTGGACGACCCGATCATATTAGTTAATGACTTAATTGTACTAAAACAACTTGATAAGTTAAAGATAAGAAAATCGAAAGGCCTATCGGCCAAATTACTTAAGGAAATGGGTTTTTTAATAGCTGCTTCTCTAACACACCTGTATAACTATTTTTTTAAAAATAATGTGATACCACAAACTTGGAAAAGAGGCTGTTTTACTTCAATTCCAAAAAAATTAGATAATATTTCATTACAAAATCTAAGACCGTTGTCCCAGACAGTTATATTCTCTAAAATTCAAGGTTTCATGTTTGAAAAAATATATCATCAAATTAGTCCTAAAATTAGTAGTAACCAATATGGCTCTGTAAAAGGTGCGTCAACAACTCACTATTTAGTTAATCTTATGGATTTTGTATGTAAAGCGCTTGAGACTCCAAATTCTTATGTAATCCTTGTTCTCTTAGATTCAAGCAAAGCGTTCGATTTGGTCGATCACAATGTACGAATTAGAGAACTTATAAAATTAGAAGTAGAAAGTTGTGATATTTTCTGGCTCGAAGAATTTTTGTTATGAGAACCCAATGTGTCAGAGGAGGTGACCAAGTCTTTAGTCTCACTGAAATTTTTAATGGTACCCCACAGGGTACCAAATTAGCTCCATTATTATTTATAGTTTTAATCAATAGGATACTCACAAATTTCCAATCAAAATACCAAAAGGAAGGTAGGGAAAAAAAGAATGTTCTGAATGGATTTGTAGACGATTTAACGTTAGGAGAAAAAGTAATAGGAAATTCCCCACCTCAAACTCAAAACTACCTAACTAATATTAATAATTAGGCAAGTGAAATAAGAATAAAGCTTAATCCTATAAAATGCTGTGTTCTGTTATTAAGTAAGTCAAAAATAAAAATTAATATTAACTTACAATTATCTCTTAATAATACTGTTCTTTCCATTGTAAAAAGGCTAAGTTATTAGGTGTACAAATTAATGATAAGGTCTCGTGAACTGACCAAGTTGATTCAATTACGATGAAAGCTTCAAAAAAATATTTATCTTAAGAAAAATGAAATATTGTGGTTTTAGTCAGAATCAATTATTAGACGCTTACAAAACATATATTCAAAGTATTTTGGAATATGCCTACCAAGTAATGAGCCTTAATCTAACTAAAATATTAATTCAAAAAATTAACACTGTTGAGCGGAGATGTTTAGGAATATTTAAAAATTGCTACGTTAGTAAAAATAAGCACCAATTCATAGCTTCCAAGTTAGGAATCGATACCATAGAAGAGAGATATAAAAAATTGCTTCAATCATTTGGGCAAAAAATTGTTAAATCCAAAAGATTCAGTGTATGGCTGAAACCATATCTACGACTCAATACACGACCCAATAGGCTTAATAAAATTTATAATTTAGTTAGCTCTAAAACTGAAAGATATAGGAAATCATCCATACCGTCTATAATAAAAGCTTTAAACTAAATATGTTATTACTTGTTCCTTCAATAGAATGTACGAAATAAGGTGAATACTATAAGGAAATAATAAGTATTAATTATATAGTGTATAGTATTATCATTACTACTCTACTCTATCTTGTGTTATAATAATTGTATTAGCCTAACCTTTCTTTCCTCGGCGCTTGATATATGTCGCAAAGGCTTCTTTATTTTTCCTCAACAAAATTGTTTACTCATACTTGGTGTATTTGGGTATATAAGTTACGCCATACGCGTAAATAAAAAGTGTCATACGACCGCGCCAAAAATTCATTTGTATTCAATTTGGCCAATCTAAATTAGTGAGTTGGTCCTCCCACCAAACTTTACAATATATCTTTAATATGGCCTATCACCTTTTTCAAAGTCACCCACCGTGAAGGTGGGTGGCGATATTTGCGAACGACCCCAAATACGTGCCTTGTATAGGTTTACACATTTAAATGCACTTCTAACGAAACTTTAAATTAGGTTAGGGGTTACGCGCAAATGATGTCAGGTGAATATTTCTTTTTGACACCCCCACCCAGCTGCTATCGCATTAACACAGGCTAGGGGTGACGCGCAAATGACGTCACGTGAAAATTTCTGTTAGACAGCCCCACCCAGCTGCTATAGCATTTTACATGAGGTAAGCAGGCTAGGGGTGACGCGCAAATGAGGTCACATAAAAATTTCTTCAAATTACCCCCACCCAGCTGCTATCGCATTCACATAAGGTAAGCAGGTTAGGGGTGACGCGCAACTGACGTCAGGCGAAAATTTCTTTTACACACCTCCACCCAGATGTAATCGCATTCACATTAGGTAAGCAGGTTAGGGGTGATGCGCAAATGACGTCACGTGAAAATTTCTTTTAGACACTCCCACCCAGCTGCTATCATTAGGTGAGCAGGCTAGGGGTGACGCGCAAATGACGTCACGTGGAAATTTCTGTTACATAGGCCCATTCAGATGCTATTAGATTAACATTAGGTAGGCAGGCTAGGGGTGACGCGCAAATGACGTCACGTGGAAATTTCTGTTACATAGGCCCATTCAGATGCTATTAGATTAACATTAGGTAGGCAGGCTAGGGGTGACGCGCAATTGACGTCACGTGAAAATTTCTTTTAGACAGCCCCACTTAGCTGCTTTTGCATTCACATTAGGTAAGCAGGTTAAGGGTAACGTGCAAATGATGTCACGTGAAAATTTCTTCTACATGTCACGGACTGACCTATATGTGTTATAAATGTTTTGAGATCGTCTTCAAAACCCATAGTTTCTATTATCCCAAGTCCCAACTTTAAATTTGTTTCCATCCTATTTTAACTACATGTCACGTACTTACCTATATGCGTAACCGATATTCAGGGATTGTCCATAATGACGTTATTTGTGAATGGTGCAATTTATAACAAAATTTCAGCTATATTTAACTACAAGCTACGAACATTGGTATATGTCTTATTGATTGTAGGGGAGCTTCCATAAATCTCATATCATCTTTAAGCGTAACATAAATTGTCTTGTGCCTTTGTTGAAGCTCAGCATCTACTTCGGGCCAGCCCACGGTCGACAAATCCGGCGCGAAGCGCCGGATTTTTTGTTTTCGGGTCGATGGTCATCCATTGAATTCGAATTTTGAATTGGCATTAAAGGTGAGTTGAAGTTGAAGTTTAGGAGAGCCGCTTGCATGCGTATAATAGTAAATACATCTAACCTAAAGGATACGTAATCATCGTAGATGTTACATGACTGACAATGAGATGTGAAAAGCCACAAAATAGGAAATGCCAATTTTAAGTCCAGTGCCAGGTGGTTGCCAGTGTTGAGTGTTTATCAACGTAACATGATCTGTCGTCAGCCCTCGCCATAATATGTATGTTGTGTTAAATTTTCAATAACATAACAAAAAATTATATCATGCAATTTAGGAAAATTCTTGTCCACGACCATATTATATGAATGAGGAATGATCATAAATTGGTTCCTACCTATCTACATAATTTACCGGATTTTTGAAAATTCTGCAATACTGGACCGATTTCATCGAGCCATATATCATTGGAAAGCTAATCGCCAGTAGAATTCAAATTTAGGAACGGGTCTCCATTATAACAAAACGTTTTCAAAATAACGGTCTTTTAATTTTTAAATGCCGCCAAAAATGTGTTGCATGGGTCACAATCAAAAAACGAAAAAAAAGGTCCCAGCTTATTTTTGAAGAGCTTTCCAATGATATATCACTCGACACAATCCGTTAAAATTTTTTAATTTGCAATTATGTTATTTCGAAACCATTTAAAAACTAATAACAATCAAGCGTGCACACTAAGTTATTTACATTTGCCAAATTGTTACCGTTCGAATAATATATCAAGTTAGTTTATTTTCATTGAGTTACCGGTCGAAATTTTCATTTAACACTATTTTTACAACTTAAGCGGGAAATTCAAACATTGGAATTTACAAATGGTAATTGCACATACTACCACTATTGGTAACCAAAAGATGCAGTTCAAAATAATGATGAAATAAAATTACACTCGCTCCACGCCGTCCACTGCATACCGATTTTAGCATTAAAGAGTAATACCCCATATTACTGTTAAGGCTACCAAAAAACAAGGGCTTCAGCCCTTGTTTTTTTTTACATACTTAAGTGCTACCAGAACTTCAGAGTTTGGCGTTTGGTGAAAAGCTGAACAGTAGAGTGTAGAGTGCCATCCGATGGACAGTATTGTTAAGTAAGATGTAGGTAATTATATAATGTGCTGTATATTGAACAACTTTTAATAATTCTTCAAAATATATAATTAGGTGTAGTTAAAATAGTAAAAATAGAATAACATTAATTAACAACCACTACAATACAAGGTGCAGTAATAAAATAATACGCGTCATACAAGTATGTATCTAGAAATTATTTAAGGGTGCAACTTTGCCAATTAAATTGTCAGGTAAGGTTCACAGTCAACAAGTAGTCAAATTATAAATACACTCAAACTATGCGATTTTTGTGCTTTGAAAATATAGGTAGATAAGCAATTGCCTACGTATTTACGTAGCGCGTTGCTTAAATGTGAACAAACACCCAAGTGTAAAACCTGAAAAGTTTGAAGAAAGACTTTCAATATTTTAAATTTCCACCCCATAGACATAGAGATTGTAAAGAACTCTTAGCATCGCATATTAGAGTTTTAAAAGCTTTTGATACAAATTTTAATAATCGTTAACACTTTGGTGTATGTTCACCTATAGACAACGCGCCTTAATAAAAATAAGATCAGTATTGTAAGTAGCTTAAATGCTATTACATCACGTATAAAATATTGAATTCACGGCATCATGGCTGCCTCTTAACAAGTGGTAGCGGAGGCATAATCATTTCAAAAAAGAAAAGTACGTTTTTACAATGTTGCAAAAATTATGACGAACCTTATTTGGATATTCTAGATATTCTAGAAACTAGATGACATATTTGATACAATCGTTTTAGTCGCCAATTTTTGAATTTTGACAAACGCTATAAATATAAAATGTAGGTATATCTTTGGAATGACTTCCTTTAAAATATTTGGTAATAAAATAATATACCAAGAATATATAGATTTGTTACGAATTGAAGAACAGGTAACGAGATAATCTTAGAGTTATAATTTGAATGTTGTTATTTAATCATTTAAACTGTCGTTGTCTGTAAAGCATTTAAAGTTTTAGCCAAGTCGGAGTTAATATTATTTACGGAGTACAGTTCTAAAGAACTAACGTCGGATCGAACCGAAGTGCAATCACCACGAGATCCAATTCGGTAAACAAACGGTAGTCCTGAATTAGGTGCATTTATAACGGGCAGGACTGAGCTAGAACTGAAGCAGTAAGTATCCAGCTTATTCCTGTAAGCTTAAAGTACACAGTATAAGAGTTAATTGCGTCCGGGTTTAATGAGTCCGACAAAATCATGTACTCATGATCTTTACGGGCAGTCTATAAACAAAGAGAGGCGAAAAAAAACGTAAGTATGAAGTTTAGAAATTAGAATTAGGTGCATAATAAAAGCACAATATTCACTTACACGCAAAAGCGCATGTAAGATTATATCGTATGTGAAGAACCAAAATGACCCATATCCATTTTTAGCTAAAAACAATATCAACTATCTACAAAAATAATCAAATATGTCTTAAGAGCATTTAAATAGAACATTTTGCACTTTTCAAAAATATGTAAATAAAACATTTTATACTATTCAAACACATGGAGTGTTTTGGAAAACATGGAATTAGAACATTTTGAACCTTTTCAAAAACATATGAATAGGACATTTTACATTGTTGAAAAACATGAAAGTAGAACATTTTACGTTTTTCAAAAATTCCTAATTAACAATTGTACGCATGTTTCTCAATTTGTTTTTATGGCATAGCTCATTTTGATTGTAGCTTAAATTAGATATACTTACGTTTGGCTTCCTATTTTACAGACTATGGAGCCTCAACAAGTAAAAACTGAAAATTGGACTTTTTCAGGAATTCTATTTTGATTTCGGCGTTTGGATACAACAAGCTATTTATTTTAAAAAAGCTAACATTCTGAAAATGTGAAATACTAATGAATATGCTTTTACTGGCAATCATACTCGTAGTAAACCTATAATTTTAATACAATTATTTTATAAAAATGTGCTTTGCACTTGATTAATATGTAGTAACATACGAAAATTACAAATGGCTGCTGGACCGTCTCCTGTGGATGATGGCTCATTTTCGTCACTTTTTAGCTTATTTCGAAATCTTAATTTCGCTTTTCAACCACAATTTTGTTTTTGTAAAAACGCAGTAATAACTATACTATATTTTATTTTCTATGAGCTCTGGTTCAGTAAATTATTTTGATAAAAATTTCAGAATTCAATTTTCTTTCTTAACTTTGGTCCAAGTAGTTACTGGAACAGATTTTCCTTGTAGGTCCTTGCTGCTTCACTGCTGACTGGAGACCCTGCGGTCTGTTACTGTTACTATGGGAGATTTTCCCTCTCTAAATATTTCTCGTCTACGGCTTTATTGGTTGCTTCCCTGGACTCCCGTTCGTAACGGTCCGCCTTTTCTAATAGGTTGGTTGGTTTAGCTTGTCAGCACTAGTCCCATACCACCTTTCACTTTTCCAAACAAAATTCTATTCCGTCTCCTTGTAGGAGATGCGGGACCATGCCGCGGCTATGGTTTTCTATGAGGCCTTTCACTTTTGGCTCTGCTAGTACCTAATTTTACTGTAAGCACTGCTAAACGGCGTCACCTGAGCAGTGATTAAATAGCCCCAACACGTAGTTGCCTATGCTTAATAAAGCAAATAAGAAATATAGGCCCGAATCAAATCGGATCTTTTTCCAACCTACTTTAAATTTAATTTTAAATTATTTTTAAATGCTGGGGGGTAATTAATGAATTACGCCGCAGCTTCCTAACAAGAATTTGGATGCGGTCTTCTAATCCGAGTTAGGAAAGAGCGACAGGATATCCGAAAACCTGGGGGTTCTTCGATATCTCAGGACAGGCTCCACGTGATATGTTTTATGCACGATTAAATGGAGAAAATTATGTAGCAAAGGTTATGAGCAACTGCTTCTAATGCTATATGGGTATGGAGAGTTATGATGCGCTTTCCTAATTTAATTTATAAAATTTAATTTTAGATTACAACACTAAAATATCCTACAATATGAAATATGCGAATATCACACGAACAGTATGTAATCACACAAGCCACACATTAATCATAGTTATAGTTTTAAAGGTATTATGTTTGCCTTGTATTTATTTTAAATATACTTTAAAATTACTAGCAATCGTAGTGCAAAATGGAAATCAAAATGTAATATACTTTTATGGCTCGTAGCCCAAAATAATAAAGACTTCAAAATACACTTTTGATAATTCTGTTTAAACAAAATCGACAGGAGACGTTTGGCTTTTCGCTGTACGAATTATTAAATAACAAATATCTTTTTACCTCGTAGGTTATGATTTGAGCCGGACTGATTTGAGACTTCCTAATAGGGGTATTTCTGGGGTGACTGTATCTTCCTCTAATTCCTCGCTTCGTAAGCGGCAACAAATAATTCCACTTGGGACTTTAATATTGCTTCGTAAGCGGCTATATAATTCCTCGTAAAAATGACCCAGGGTCACAAATATGCTATTTCCTAACAACTCGCAATAGCGGCGTAAGATTCACTTCCTTGTAGGACAGGATCTTGGGTCCTTACTTGCTCGTGGCAAATGGCTCGTAGCCGGAGCTGGTTTTTCGTAGGTCTGAGCTGGTAAGTGGTCCGTGACTAACTAGCTGGCCATGGGGTGACGGAATAGAAGATCCAGGTTATCCCATGCCAGGTAATACTATCTTTTCTCAGTGCTTCTACAGCACAGCATTTTACTGCAGATCTCTACGCTGTAGAGATCTGTCATACAGTTACTTATACTTATAAGAAGTAGGGGCTGACCATGTGTGGCGACATATGTATCTACGTGTAAAGTATTGCGCAGTACTACCTACTTACTGCTACTGTCCCTGTCTACTTACTATAGTTACTTCAATGGGGTTTTCTCGTCCGTCTCAATTCATAACACACGCTCACATTACATTTTTAATTATTATTAAATATAAATTATTTTGAGCGTAATAATTTTTATGTCTTGAAAACTTTTCTCTCTCAATAGATAGAATATTTTAATTTTAATTGTTTGCAGCATAAGTAAATCACCATTAAACTGTCAGTACATAATGCATTATATGTTCTAAAGCAATTAAATAAAAGGAAGAAGGTGGGAACAGCTGTTAGGCGGCCGACGTTACTGGACCTAAATATTTGAATTTTATTATTAAAAAGATTGCCCACTCCTACCACGATGGTTATATGTTAGCTTTACTACTAAATCATTGTGTACCAGTGATCAAACCAATGCGTTGTAAGCTCAGCATCTACTTTGGGCCCACAGCGGCCGAATCTGGCGCGAAGAGCCAGTTTTTCAGATGCTGAGCTTAAGCATCTATTGATATGGTCGTGCCCGTCTATGTCTGTATGCCGATTTGTGTTTTGTTGTTGTGCTCCACAGATTACAGCTTTCAACTGATTTTTTAAAAGCAACTTTTAATAAACTTTTAAACCACTGTAAATGCTACGGAAAAGAACCCTAATGTTTTTTAGAGTTCATCGGGTTATCCAGTTTTGTACTATTACCGGTTAATTGGACTCATATCAAAACGCATTAAAAGGATACAAATAAACACCAGTAAAACCAGCATGAGCGTACATACGTATTTACAGAAATGGATCGTAAAACTTTGTTTCTTTTAATGTGGGGGCCACTAAATAACAAGAACAATCTCACAGTATGAGTATCAGCATTAACAAAACGTTTGAGTCTAAGCGGGATGGTCCATACATGACGTCACAAAACTCATCACTCGTTTATTGGTGCGTCACACAAACTATCTTTCAGGTAAACGTCTACCCTACTCAACCCATTGATCTAACTCATGACAGAATTTGGCATGCAGCAAGTGGCAAAGCAGCCAACCTGGATATTGGGGAAATCACCTGCTACAGAACTATTTACGCAACGTATAAACTGATGACAACGGGGTCGTTGGGGCCAAAAATGGAGATATTATTCTGGAATTGTTTTATGGATGATCCCGAACGTACTCAGTTTCAAATTATTAAACACTTAACTACCATATCACATAGCCGTATTCCTTGAAAAATGGAGATAATCAGAATTGTTTTTAGTCCACAATAAAGATTATCATAATTAACCCTTTCCATCCTTTATATGTATTGTGCGAATACTACTAAGCCTGGTGAAAACTCACCATGAGTCAGTTTTCATAAAATCGCGAATATTTTTTTGATGTTGACATTTTAAAACGTTTTTACAAACAAATTATTTAAAATTTAAGTGCACTTAACTAAAATTATATGCTAAAATGCATTTTATAGCATCAATGTCATTTTTGCATACATAAGCATGACTAGTAACACCTGCGACAACATTAGGCTCCACTTATGTATTGTGTTGCTAAAAAATGCCATGTGCAAATAGCGCAACCTTCAAAATTAGACTGCAAGCATCCCTCATTTCAGCATCACGCCGTGTGTACATCCACATTATAGTTCCCGAGACTTAAATTTTTGCAATATTACGGGTCATGTCTCAAAGGTCACGTAGAACCGTGTCCCGTGTGGACTATCGTCAGCTAGCCAGTACTGGGTTGAGCAAGGAACCTACAGAAGATACCTGGAATGACAGTGAAGATGAAGAGTTATTTGAGGAAGAAGTGAGTGACGAAGACAAACTGGAGAGTGATCCGGAACAAGATTCAGATTCGGAGTCAGAAGTAAGCGATTGACTTACTTTATTGTTTTGTTTTGTGGTTGGTATAAGATCGTAAACTAATATATATATTTGTGTTATAACTTTAAATTCATATAGTGATTATTTTTTTTACAGATACAGAGTGAATTTGAGGAAATTCAAGATGCGTCTACTACGTGAAAAGGTACTGACGGCACTAAATGGCCAACCCTTCCTCCACAAGAACCTATTCCGCAGTGGCGAAACAAGGTTCGTAATTATCACGATGGTCCATCTGGTGAAGCAAAGCCTGTCCGTGGCATAAAGAAGTCAAAAAGTGAAGTGTTTTCTTTGATGTGGTCTGATGAAATGTTGGAAGAAATATGTCATTGGACAAATAAACATGGACATTGGATGGCTGAAGAGTGGAACAGAAAAAACCCTTCCCCTCCAGCAAAAATACGGCAGGTTTGGACAGATCTTACATGCGTTGAGTTGAAAGCCTTTATTGGCCTTGTTTTACTTGGTGGAGTACTCAAGCCTCGCCACTTACCGTGGAGTGAAATGTGGTCCAAGGATGTACGAGACAAGTCTCATCCGTTTTCAGCAACTATGTCAAAAACTCGTTTCCATAATGTGATGTCAACGCTTAGATTCGATGATGTGGTAGATAGAAGAGCCCGGAAGAAGGAGCGGGAAGCAAAATTGGCAAGTAACGATGGTGCTGATCTTCCACTTTATCACAAATTTGAACCTATTTGTGAGCTAACAAACAAAGTTGTTAGAACCTTCAAAACTATTTACACTCCTGGAACTTTTGTGACAGTAGATGAGCAATTAGTAAGGTTCAGAGGTAATTGCCCGTTTAGAGTTTATATGAAAGACAAACCTGGGAGGTATGGCCTTAAAGTTTGGGCTATGGCTGATACGGCTTCCAGGTACGTTATAAACTTGCAATTTTACACTGGAAAAGACGGTAATCTGCGTGAGACAAATCAAGGGAAACGGGTCGTATTAGATATGGTAGAACCAATAGAAGGAACTGGAAGAGGAGTCGTTGCAGACAATTTTTTTACTTCAATGGACCTTGTGAAAGCGCTCATAAATAAAAGCTTATCGTACTGTGGAACTCTTCGAAAGTGTAGAAGAAAAGTTCCTCCATGCCTCAGAAATATATCAGGAGTACCGGCAAAGTCCACGTTGTTTCTCTTCAACCAAGAAACTTTCTCTACTCTAGTGCGACACGTTCCTGAAAAAAATCGGTACTTTCTCCTGCTTTCTTCGTCCCATTACGACCAAACTATGGTTGAAGTTCGTAACACTGAAAAGTGTGAAATAAATTACCACTACAATACAATGAAGTTTGGTGTCGACACAGTAGATCAAATGATCGCTTTCTATTCAGCTCAGGTACCTAGCCGACGGTGGCCAGTGAAAGCTTTTATTCACCTAGTTGAAGTCTCTGCCTTGAACGCATTTGTTATTGACCGCCGAAACTGCGAAAAACTAAGGGAGCCTATTCTATCACGAAGGTCATTTTTGCGAGAACTAGGATTCAAACTTATTATGCCATTCATGAAAAAGCGTGCTCGAACCATCAAAAACCTTCACTCCCACATAAAAGAATCGATGAAAGTCATGGGGATCCAGTTTGCGGCTAATTCAGGAAATCGCGATCAAAAACTACCACCAGCACCAGGACCATCCAAGAAGCCAAAGCAAAGTAGGTGCAAGTTGTGCAGTGATGTGGTTAGCCAGCAAAGACAAAGTCAACGGCAATGCCAAAAGTGTGACGCGTTTGCATGTGCTGATCACTCTAAAAGAATTTACATTTGCGATACATGTTTGGATAAGTAAATTACATCATACAATTATCAAAATTTATTTACTATGCTATTTTTACTGATTTTGATACTGCTTGTTTTTACTCGTACGGTTGCAATGTGAAAGTTCGGTGAAAGTTTTTTCATTTCGTTTTTCTTATTTACAATTATCGAATAGAACATGTTTTTTCTTCTACTTTTTGGAGACAAATGTGTAATTTTATAGTTCAAAATTATTTGCACAAGGTTTGATCTATTGTAGTTCAAGTTTTTAGTTAGTTTGTAAGTTCAAATTACTATAAAAAACTTTAGTTTGGACTTCATACAGTTTAGTTACATACATATATACATACATTTGTTGATGATTTCTTTCAATTTCGTTTGCAGTGTGATTTCTCATTGTGTCGTTTATTTCCAATGTTGTTAGGAATAAAAAACTACGTACATATATGTCCATCAACTGTCCCTAAATGTGTAACCACTTCGTCACAAAGTTTGGTGAAAGCAGAAATCAAAGAATTTATTTTTGTTCATTTTTTTTATCATATGGCATGCACAGGAACGCATAACTTGCAAATTTTAAAAAAATACTGCATTTTGATTTTATCTAAAAATGCAAAAAAAAATGCACTGAAAATATCGATTTGAATAAAATATACTCATGTTGTAAGGTAATGCAGAAACTGGGGTAAGCAGTAGCACGTAAGCAGTTGCCACATGTAGTGCTGAAAAAAAACCAGTTACTGAACGTGTTATGGGGATGCGCATATGTACTTGCTTGCATTGTATGCACTAACTACAAGTCACTGGCAACATCCTGGTGAGATCTCACCAGGCTTGACAATATAAGGGTAATTCTAGCTGGAAATGGAGATGATCAGATTTGATCTTTCGAAGACGAAATTCATTATTAGTTAGCCTTATTACGGTGATCACTGACCCACTTTGATTTTGCATCTTTTTGAATTCAGTGAATCGTTTTTGAATATGTATCTGTGTATTTCAGTTGAGATTTAAGAAAATTAAACAAATGAATGCCCCACTATGTCATTAAATGACTTTGGAGTAAGGCGGTACTAAATAAGTAAAAATTGTGTTGACATCGTATTAGATATTGTGTGAAAGGTTATATATCATCTACGTTTATGTTATTAGTTACGGTAATTAAATGGGTATCTGTAAAATAGTGGACCATACACCATATACTACCAGATAGCCATTTGCTGAATGGTCAAGTTGACGAAGGGGGGGGGGGGGTAGGGTTCAATATATTATTGCATGACGCATGTTTGCACCATCCCAACTTAATAGTGCAGCCTCGAATACGTTGCCACTACTTATGTGAATTACTAAAAGGTAATTTAGAATTTATTTAATCCCAGCCTAAACCATTGATGGAATTTACATATTCAGTGTAGTAGTACATTTTGATTGAAGAAAAATATTTAAATTAGAATAATTTTTATTTCCCTTAATATTTCAACCTGCAAATAAGCCTTTACATATTTTATTAGAACAATTATTCATCCCCGTAAGCAAAGTAGCGTAAATGAAAACAAAGATGCATTAAACAAAATACGTAGACAATATTCCTATTCCCTGAATTATTTAATCACTTAAATTCATTAAATATCCATTGAAATTAAACTGATGCATTTGCAAAACTATTCACTTAATTCAAACAGATGCAATTGTATAGGTATCAATACGAATCAGTGATCATTGTAATAAAGCTAATTATCTAAGCATATAATTAAGTGGAATGCTTTTTGTGATGCGGAATCAATGAGCGCCGCAACGTTTTAAATTGAGGTGCAAAACTA
Source organism: Dicyrtomina minuta (assembly GCA_949802685.1). Lineage (NCBI taxonomy): Eukaryota > Metazoa > Arthropoda > Collembola > Symphypleona > Dicyrtomidae > Dicyrtomina > Dicyrtomina minuta. The sequence goes on from OX461809.1 coordinate 87,535,706, forward strand.
ACGAAATCTGAGTTACTCACAAAAGCCATTCGAGATCCAACAGAAACTCTCAACGGGACTGAATTTTTAAAGGTAAAAATTAATTTTCTATAAAATCAAAAATTAAATGTAATATTGTGAATTCCGGTTGTATTAATTTATTTTTTTTAAACTAACTTTGAAACAAAAGCAAGTGATTAGTGAATAAAAATGAGAGAAATAACTGGAATTATGGTGTTTTTTGGACTGGTTGCTACTATCTTATTGAGCCTTAGCGTATTTCTCGCAGAAGCCATTCCATATGTTCCCTGCAAATCGGAAAAAGAGTGTGAAAAATTTGGAAAGCCATACTTTTGCTATAGGGCCTCGCAAAACGATGGATGTAAGAACTATTATCAATATTTTAGTTAAAAAATTGAATAACGATATCCATTAGTGTTTTGAAATCTCTTTTAAGTACAGTAGATAACGTAATTAAGCAGGAAATAAGTCAAGACCGTAGTCAATTGTGCCGATTGTGTTCTTGTGAGTTTGTTATGGATGTTATTTTTTAGACTGTGAAAACGGAGAGACGTGGGAATTTCTTTTTGGAAAGGCTAAAAAAGGGACTTAACTATCAGAATGAGAGGCATCTGGTGGCAGCTAGATCCAACTAAACAAAAGAAGGAGACAACCATTTTCTAAATCCTACTAACAAATTAAAACAGAATATTAATCAATATTATTACAAAACTCTGTTACAAAAAATAAGCATCTAAAAATTGATTTTATTGACATGTTAATTCCAAATAATGATTCAAAAAATTTAAAATCCTGTCGGTTTATTTCGATATTAATTGCAAGTGGTAAAAACATAATAAAAAATAAATTGGGATAATTGACAAATCATGACTAAGGTAGCATCCAATCGTAGCATGATTTAGTAGTAAAGCTAACATATAACCCTCGTAGTAGGAGTGGGCAATCTTCATAATAATAAAATTAAAATATTTGGGTCCAGTAACGTCGGCCGCCTAACAGCTGCTGCCACCTTCTTCCTGTTATTTAATTGCTTTGGAACATATATACATTATGTACTGACATTTTTAATGTGGATTTACTTATTCTGCATAAAATTAAAATTTAAATATTCTGAATGCAGAAAAGATGAAACTAGCTAACATTAAAACTAAATTTGCATATTTTTAATTATCTTAACCTAATCTAACTTAACCGAACCTAATCAGAACACTTTCAAAACAAACAAGCTATGGCAAGCTAACTTTATGCTAGTTTATAAGTGTTATCATACAAGAAGGTAAACTAAACACAAATGTCTGTTTCTGCTACCTAAGTACCTATGCAAGTATTCAATCTGAGATCAATGAAATTTATGACTTGTTCTTATCTATAATGCAAAAACGTAAATACTGTAATATACCTATTAGTTGTGATTGTAATGCGCTTGTTGCAAGCAATGGATATGTAGATGCAAAAATTGTTTAACACTCTAATATTCAATCAAATAGAGAATCAACAGATGACGAAGTAAATACAAAAGTAAAACAAGTTATGGTTTGTTTAATTGCAGAAAACTTTCGCCTAATATTACTTTACCAAAGATCAGCCAGCAAGATTCTTGGAAAATACACTTTTATTAAACAAAGACTGAATAATTTTAATTCCAATACAAACTCGCGTAAACGAGGGGGTAGTGTGATCGACCCAAAGCATATAACTTTTCACTCTATTAACAATTTCAGTGTTGTGTGCTTTATCGAGTCTGACCACAATCCTATCTAACTCCAAATCGGCTTTAATACAGACAATGCAATGATTTAAGTATTTGCACTTACAAAACTGAACATTTATTTGGAACCTCAAGACAACTTTAGCAAACATTAGAAGACCGCAAGCCCAATCACAATACAAATAACTATAAAATTGAAAATGTGTTTATTTTTTCATTTTATTAAAATATATTTCTAAACAAAACAAAATGAAAGTTCGTCGGGTTGAACCTGACAAAAGACGATAGTTATAAATAAAAATGACAAACCTTGGTTTGACGTCAAAAGTAGAAGAAAATTTAAAAAAGTTAAGAATATGAAGGCTTAAATAGGTTCTGGTATGTATGTGCTGAAATCAAGAAATATATGCAACCAAAAATAGAGATTGAAAACAAAAGTATGAATCAAACGTCAGGAATAAACTTCCTTATGTTAAATCACCATTTGAGTTCTGGAATTTTGTCGAATGCCTAAATTTAATTACTAAAACACTGGAGGCTCAAAATTTGGGAAAGATATATTAAAGAAGTTCTACAGCACTAAAATAAAACTAAAGTACGCTTGGAATAAGAACGAAAATAATTAGCATTCTGCAACAACTTCACGGAACTACAAAAGTATCAGTAAGAACATATAGGGTCAATACATAATCTTTTTAAATTACAGAGGGTGTACTCTAAGCGGAAACCTCGTCACCATTGATTTTTTCTCATACTTTTCGGATTTTAAGCTTCCTTGAAGCCAGAGTGCAAGTATTTTTAGTGTAAACGGAAGAAACAGAATCCATGTTTGCAGACATGGTGATACTTGCTACTTCGCCAGGTGGACTGCAAAAGCAACTCGACCTAGTAACTAACTACTGTGGAACATAATAGAGAAAAGTAAGTGTGTCTCTCGGGCAAGCCGTATTCAATGGTTCGATTGTTTATTACCAACCCTGCTCTACAGTTTAACTATGTGGGTGTAATCACAAAAATGCATAATAAAAGTAAATCAATTAACTATTTAATCCCTTAACGATAATTTTAAATCATTTGGAAATATTTACTGTTTTGTGAAATTCGTAAACGTAGCAAATCAAATGTAATGATAGGTATTTGTAAAAGATGCAGGGTGAGGGCGCCTAATTGTGGCCACTGACTGTATCTTTTATACGAGCCAATGTGTAAGAAGATTGAATTTTTCGTTGTAACGTTTGGCTTTCGAACTACTGATTCTACTAATGAGAGTTTCAAAAGTTTTCAACTCACACGAATTTAATCGCCGGTCCCAATTAGGGTCCCCTCAACAAACTTGAAATACTTATATTTATTAAAAATTAAATAATTTTGTTAGGCATTTTTAAATACTTGGCACCTATAACGTCGTTCAATTGTTCATAAATAGGTTTAAATCTTAAGCATATTTAGGATTGTCAGTATTGATTTAATAACTTATCATATGGTATAATATGTTTATTTATTTCATTATTATATTATTTATTGTGCAGGAATACATAAAATTTCTATAAAATTATGAGTAACTACATATTATCAATATTAGTTTTGTAAGCATCAATACAGTTACAACGACAAAGCAGGATATTTTCAATCCTCATTAATGAGTAGAATTTATACTTAGCACTTTTCAAAAGCCGTATTTATCCGAAGTTGTTCAACATCCAATAATGATTTAATTACGCAACTTCAAGACGCATTTCCCATTTCGGCAATACTAAAAATAGGTGAAAGACAAAATTACAAACGATCACAATATTACAAGTTTATTCTACTTCTAAAATAAATGGGCAAATAGTTAAGATGAAATCGCATTGCAATGATAAACATTTTCTATCATTGAATATCCTTTAAATTCCTTACAAATACAAAAAGTTGCACCAATTAATATTAATTAACAAATAGCGTACTTTGCCATCATCACATCGACTTCCTTCAAGTGCGGGATGTGTTGAAACCGCATGTGTTCCATTTCCACAGTAAAGCATCCAACAAATATTCTACAACAATAAAAAATAACCGAAACAAATGAAGCAACAGACTTCAAAAAAGCATTATGCACAATTACAGAGTTAGACTTTGTTACTAAAATATGTATATAAAATAATAGTTGATATCTTTTACGAAACTTACATCGAATGGAGGTTCCCCCTTCCGAAGAACTGGCTTAAACCTGATTCCCATTGCGAGCACACACTGCTGACTTGCATTATATTTTTGTCCAGGAAGGGAACTAAGAAGGAGGGGTGATATTCCAGAAGACATTTCAATTTTGTTGGGCGTACCCTTCATGGAAGTCTCACTCAAGCAAAAGGGTTTATGAGCAGATTTTGAGTTGCGCAATTCCGAGGTTCCATATTGTAGAAAATCGTTGAGATTCTTCTTTGAGCAAGGGGACCACTCCACTTTTCCGGGTCCAGTTGTCGATGACATGATAAATTTATCCCGATCACAGGATTTACTCACGCCATTTCCATCATGCTCCATCCCTAAACTGTGTCCGATTTCATGAGTTATGATGTAGGCGGCCCCGAAGGAACTTCCCTCACTCACGGAACAGCTGTAGTACCGATAGCACATTGTCCCTGCCCATGCGAGTCCTGCTGATCCCCATTGAAAATAAAGTATATGCTGTGTTAGAATCGATAAAGACATTTCATTTAAATTAAAATCGATAGCCAAATATTTGTTGTGCTAGTAACATTTTGGTCGAGCACTGCAAAATTTAAATAAGCAGATTTGGCAGGTATGTAATGTACTGGAACAAATTATTATTATTATTATTGTTGTTATTATTATTATTATTATTATTGTTGTTATTATTATTATTATTATTATTATTATTATTATTATTATTATTATTATTATTATTATTATTATTATTATTGTAGCAGTATAGTGTCCTCCAACCATCAGGTATGATACAAACTGCGTTAATGTATGGAAGTATATGATTCTTGAGCACACCACACTTTGGTGGTCTGACCAAATAGTCTGTCTGAGAGTGCCAGTCCCCGACTAGAAGGTATCGACAACCACTATCAACCCGCCCTTTCCTGCCCTATTTGAGAAAGCGGAACGAGAGAGACCACCTGTAGGTGAGGTGGTTGAATATTCTTGGAGGAAGGAAGATGTGTATGCCATAGCACATGGAAAGGCTGCAGACTGCAGAGAAATCAGAAATCTACTCTAAATGTTTATCTACCTCCGTCTCGTGCCATGAAGACAACGGATGAGCACATGGACATACCTGTCCGCTTGCACAACGTCCCACCCCAAACTCATCCACTCCGACTACTCCCACGTCCTATCTCTACTTGATCCACGATCCAAGCGTGGGGAAGACTCCCCTGACGTATCACATTTTTATAGAAACATGAAAGATTTAATTATGGGGGATAAAAAAACTACATAGTTTACTTTTATAGGCTTTTAAACAGATGTATAAGTAATTGAAATTCTTTCAGCATTTAATAATAATACGCAATAAGAGTGACTTAACGGTTTAAGCACAATTTATAAATATCAATTTGCGGTTTCAAAATTCTATAAGTAATCACGTTAATAGTTTTCAGAGAGAGTACTTCTTGTCTAGTGATACTGCAGTGGCGGACTGGCAATGTCGGCAAATCGGTCCAATCCTGAGAGGTCCTCGCTATCTGGACCCAAGCGGAGGCCCTTTTAATTGGGATATTCAATTAAGTGTAATGCTCAAGCATACACGTTTTTTCAAGACGGTTGACGCCGCTATTGTCAGAGGCTCTGTAATCTATAACTACGTTTTCTCGAGACTCTTGACCTAGGCCTCAGGCTACCTCTGTGTCATAGTGTAAGTAGCACTACGTATTGTCTGGACAAAAATTAGTGATAGCTGCGCAAGGTGTCCAAACAGTTTCATATCCATGCAATCAAATGGGGACGGCAGGGTTTGGACACCTTGCGCAGCTATCACTTATTTTTGTCTAGACAATATGTTATCATTATTTTTACTTCTGAACCAACGGACGATTTCAAATTTCAACTTTGCAATAATTACCAGCTGTAGCAGACGTTTCGTCTTCCCGCAGATCCATCCCAGTGAGAAGAAGTGCGTGGTCCCACATGTCACTAGGGAGGTTGTGCAAACGTAAAACTGGCACTTTAACTTTAGCAATTGCAAAAGAATCGCGACGCCATGTTTTTTCTATTTTCTGTTTAGTGCTACATGCATATGTAAAAACATTACAAATCAAGCACGAGCTGGAGCGTATCGCTAAAGTACATGTGCAGTATGGGCAGGGATAATGCGAAAGTGGCGGATAGGTTTCTCAAAACAGAAAATAGTAAAAACATGGCGTCGCGATTCTTTTGCAATTGCTAAAGTTAAAGTGCCAGTTTTAGGTTTGCACAACCTCCCTACTGTTTACATTTTTCTCTCCTGCATAATCACAGAAAGACGTCAAGTACTTCATGGCTTTCCCTCCATTCTTATTCAATTTGCTCGGGTATTTCTTCATTATTTCCAAATGAACCAGACTGAACTCGATGTCAGTCCCTAGGGAATTGTGTTGGTAGAGTAGATCCATCTGAAAAAAAACGAATTTTAAATTATGAAAAAAAAACTGACATCAATTTTTGAAACTCACAAATTGTTGCTAAATTTTAATTCGATGTGCACTTAAGTTAATCATTTCTACTTTACTACTTTACTACACTCTCCGTAAAAGAGCATGTGAAAGACGTCAGAAAAGCATATGATGTGAACACGAAGTGCAGAATATATGGATCGTCTGAAGTACATCATGAGATGATTCCTGAATTTGGAGTCAGATATAATTCAGTTGCTACGCAACATATCGCTCTGGTGATTTTCAGTTATCGTTTAGATGAATTTGTCAGAAACTGCACGATGAGTATCGAGTGTCTTTTGGATGATGTGCGAAGCGGAGATGTACTAGGAAATAAATATTTAGATGCCCCTCAAGGCAGAGATGCATGGTAATGTTATTATTTAGTTGCGCTTCAATAGCCCTTCAATGCAGCACCGTGCAAATCTTTAGGTGCTCTCTTTAAAAATGAGATTCCTTGCAATGTATCTATTTAGATGCTCCTCTACATTGGGAATATTGAGATGAATGAAACACATGCTAATGTAAATAAACCGTTTTCTTTTCTCTCTCAATTAAGACGTGCAGGTTGTCGTTTGTTAGGAAATATTTACTATTTATTGAAATATAAACTATTTTTACCTTAATACTAATTTCAATGCGACAATTTTATTTTAAAGAGAATTTGTAATCGGAAATTTTCAAAGGACCCAGTATCTATATGCACCGAGTTGAAAATCCACTGAACGATAGATAATGATTTTTGAATGTGTTTGTTCCCTTCGGGATTTATGCAAACTGTTTTTGATAGAGACCGTTTTCACATTTACGGTTCTGATTTCGAGTGGACAAGGAAAACAACAATTTGAAGAAACAAAATTATAATTATAGCAAATAGGGCAGACAATTTCTTTTATAATTTTTACTGCTCTATTCTCACAATTGTTTCTTTCAATAAATGTTTCACAAATCACAACGTCTGATAGAATTGTTTTTTTATTTTCAGTTTTGAAAACAATTTAAAACACTTGAATTAAAAATAATTATTAGTTAGTTTGTGCCCGTTTGATTTCGTACCGTAATATGAACAAAATGAAAACACACTCAATATTTAATATATTTTCCAATTTCCAACAATAAAATTACTTAATTATATCACACTATCTGGCTACTTTAAATCTCAATGTCTGCAGACGTCGTGCAGTACCACTCGACTAACGAGAGCCACGTCCAATGATCAATTTCTTAGATTTCATAATCAACAATAGTATATTACAGTCAATAAACAACCCTCATGGCAACGCATATAATGTGATGGGAATAATATTTTAAAAGTTATGAAGGCTACTGGAATTCATGTGAGGTTCATTTGAAAGTCGGAAGTCATCTAATAACACAGTATAGCTTGGCCATCTAAATAGTGAACCGCATCTCGACGGCATGTGCGGTACTTCTAACCTCCATTGGCATCTAACACATTTGTTTATGAGTTATGTAATACTTAAAAATACTTAAGAAGCGTCTAAATAGCATTAAAAAATGTTAAACGACATATGAATTGCATGTGCAGTACATCTAAAATCTAAAAAGCAATATGTATCTGATTCATTTTTTCCCACATCATCTAAAATTTCGAACGCATCAGAACAGCTTCAAAAATATTAGTAATACATCTAACGATAACTAGTGTCTTTCTCAAAATCCAAGATGCAGTTTTGATGTACTACGGTGGCTCGAAGTTATCTTCGAAGCTTCTAATGGTCATCAAAACCATCGTGATGCACTTTTAATGAGACTCAGTTAACTTTGTACTGCAGATTTAGATTAAATAAACCCGGATTTTTGAAGTATTCTACTGACTTTTAGACTGTTTATTGTTTATTTGAATAGAGTTAACCTACCGAGTTAATCATAGTGATAACGTAGTCCTTGATCTTCTTGACGGTGTCCTTTGGAAACTTTTTCCTGAGTTGAATGTAGAGGTCTTCATCAGTGAAGACGGCGATTTCCACTGTTTTCTTGTTATTCAAAGCCATTGACTTGACGACGTGGGCGCTCGGGCCAGAGCTGCCAGATTCTGCTTCTCCAAAAGTATCCGGGCGAAAGTAGTTCATGTGAGTCAAGGTGGGCGACGTGATGATTGTAATTTCCTGATCCGAACCCTGTCCAGGGTGTATCGGGGTAAGGAGGGATGCTGGGTAGCTGTGGACCTGCTCGTCATCATTCAGAGGCTCGAAATGGCCCCTGTTTCTGTTTTGTTGTGTGTGAATATGAGATTCGAGGGTTGACAGGGCTGAGGCTTCAATTAGTTTCTCCAGTGGAACTCGTAACTCTGTGTTTCAATTAGAAAGTATAGGGTTGAGAAATAATTTTGTTTTTTGTTATTGATCCCATGCATGTAGAAATCCAATGGTCATAAACAATAAGTCCTGGCAAGGTGAAAATTCAGGGCAAAACAACAAGTGAAATTCTTGGCTCTATTTGCCTGTGACAATAACTATATCCTATTTCAAAATCAGATCAAGACAGAAAATACGGGGAAAATGAAATGTCCAAGATTTGTGCTATGTTTAAAAACTTCTGTCATATGTATTGTTTAATTTGAGTTTGGTAACATGCATTATCTAAATGTAAATTTTAAATTAAGCAAAATTAAATTAGTTTAAAAATAATTTTTGATTCAAGAGATAGCCAAGACATTTGGACTTAAAATCAGAAAAAAGGGGGTTAGAAAACTGGAAAATAGTTATATCAGTGTTTAAGTTGAAGTTTATACAAATTAAAATAAGGAAAGACCGGGTTTTGAAAGGTAAAATCGAGAATTTTGTGTTTATTCCCAGTCTTTCAGGAAATACGGCAGAGCTTGTTTATAAATATCCCAATACAATATTTTGCTCATTATGTTGCCAAACGTTTTCATTACATTTATAAGTATCATACCTTCAGTTCTAAATAAATTTTCATTTACATGCTGTGATAAAGTATCCATTCAGTTTTCTCAAATTTTTTAAATCTGTTCATTACAATTTATAATTTTTAATAGTAGAAAGGCATTTATAAAAAATTTTAGTCTGCATGTAGCGTATTGTGTACTACATCTAACTATTTTAAAATATTTTTCATTTTAAAAAAAGTGCTGCAGTTTTTTTTCAATCAGTGACTATTTAGTTCGAAATTGTGTATACAAAAATATAAGAAGTTATTAATGAACCTTCAGAGACTACAGACTACAACTTATTTGTCCTTCGCCTTCGCATGGGGATTAAGCTACATTTTACACAATCTGAGTTACCGACGTTGTGCAGAAATATTGCAACATAAAGCCACTTGGCCACTGCTACTTTTAACTGATACACATAATGATTCAGTTCTTTCAAAAATTGTGGAATAAATTTGCGTGCATAGCGTGAAATGAAAATTACCGCGCTGCGGCTGCGAGGACACGCAATTAAATAAAATATAATATAAAATATACATAAAGAACATGCAATCTATTCTATTCTATTCTATTATCAATCCTCTGTCACTAAGTACATCTCTGCGTTTGCATCCAAATACACATACAAAAAAAAAGAGACAAACGCTTTGTCTGACTAGCATCGACATGTCAATTGTGATGAAAGCAAGTCAGAGTCTTGGTCAGAGTCAGATTCCAGGAGCTTTGAATGTCGTTCTCGTCCTCGTCCTTGAACATGCAAAACGGGCTATGTGAATTTTTAGCATTGCAATCGCAGAGCAATTACACATTTAGCTGCTACTTACAGCTTGACAGTTTTACGATAACAAAAATAGAAAAAAGTTTGGTAGTTTTTAAACATTTCAAAACAACAAAGCTTTGAATTTTTTACCTCTTGGGAATAATGTACAAAACCTATGCATTTTTTTAATTTCAAAATAAACATTGGGGTTTTACTTGTATTATTGCTTTAAACTAAAAATCTCTACTACTCTTTTTTACACTTTTCGAAATGTAGGATTTTTTAAAATATATTTTTAAAAACGTTTGCATATTTTGCACGTGTCAAAATACTCAGTGGGTCTAGCATGTTTTGAATCATCAACAAAGTTAATATTCGTGAAATAAGATCTACCGATGTCCACTGCTGGACTTGCGAGAAAGTGTTTCTTCACCGAAGATGTAATGTGTAGATATGTACACATGTAATTTTTGTTATCATTCATTTACATTTAAGTTTTTTAGTAAATATTGGAATACTTTCCCCTAATTAAGTTTAGTACTATTTTCTTTTGAAGTCTCGTGCAGTGTTGTGCACCATTATACTGTGTAACTGTAGTTCATAAATAACATTTAATTTTAGGATTTTGAACTTGCTTATTCAATTTTGGGACAAACAAACAATAAATAAATAAAGCGCACAATGGAAATGGTTAACTGGTAGTAATATAGAAAAGTTTGTAAATATTTATGTTTACTCGATCGAGTCTGGAGGCATTAATAAAATATATATTCTCTCCATACACAAAGAGTTGACTTTGTCTGAACATTACAATGCAATAATGTGGGAAAGAATTAATGGAATCAAAATTCCAAATAACCAACAACCATGTACATATCTATAGGTATGTATGCTACCCACAACTCGCAAGCCATGACCTTTCCTTTGTTCTTCTCAAATGTTGAATAATAGAAGGAAAGCAGACAAAATAAATATTTTATGTATGTGATGCTTTTTAAAAAGGCTTGTTGTGGTTTGCTAAAAACTGTCTGCATAGTTATAGTATAGTCATATACCGTCTGAATTGGAGGAACATGTGGATGTTGAAGTGGACGTGGCTGGGTCCACACGCAGGATGACGTGGTCAACTTCTGGTGACGGCCCTGATTTATTATCATCGGTAGCCTCAGACGCAAGTGAATCCGATTCTGACTCCGACCGTGGATGGGGTTGAAGAATTAAGTGCTCTCCGTCCGTCACGATGAGTCCACACTATTCAATATGCAGCACAGTGACAGGCACATATTTTAATTTTTCAATTGGCATTGTATTACTTATGAAAAATCCCAAAGTACTTTTCAGGGTCAACTATGTCATTATGTCAAGCATTTTTTTATAGTTTTTTTAGGATGTCTCTGAAAATTTTTCAAACCATTATAATAACATAAATATGCAGTCAGAGTTAAACATTGTTGCACTGCAGACTGCACTTGAAATATGTAATTCAATTTCTAATCCGGAATTTTCATAACATGATTTAAATAGCTATATTATTGCCATTGAATTTTTAGCATCAGGAAGTGTTGAGATTTTTTAAGGGTAAATGGTTTCCGTTTAAAAGAGACAAATTTTAAACTTAAATAAAAAAATACACAAATATTCCAAGTTAAAAAAGGGATTTTTGTACATTTTTGGATAGTTCATTTTTGAAACCTATTCCAACGACACGGCAAGGCTAATTGTGCTAATTAAAATTGTTAGGCTACAAGTATTGTCATGTTAGTACTTATACGCGCTCATAATTGCAGTCAGTTTTACAATACTGAAAATAACGGTAGGTTTAAAAGCTTAGCAACTTTAGCATAGGTTTGGGTAGGTACTTTTAGCATATAGTAGTTTCATTGGTGTATGTATGTATATAGTAACTTACGAAACCTGCATGATCATTGCACACTGAAAGTGCGGCTTGTCCTTGTCCTTCATAATTGCCTTTATATCTGTTTGTAGCTTCCTTGTTGTCGGAATGTGGGGTTGAAGTGACCGTCCCGGAAAATACTGAGCCTTGGCTCGTTTCCGGCGGAATCTCCGTCACGTTTGTGTCTCCGTCCCACACTGAAACTCTGTGTGTGTGTGAAATATTTTTTGTATCAATACAAATAAATAGTTTAATATGGATAATTATTAATATTTAAAATGTGATAAATCATCTGCCCTTATATTGTTAGTTTAATGAGAACATGTACGTAGCCAAATAAGCTGCTTATGTATAAACGGCGTCCTAAGTGTGAACGATGCAAAATTCGTACTAGTCAACTCGCTTTGTAGGATATTAAAACAAGCCCTATGAGATTGGAAGGAGTCTTTATAACCTCTAAAAGATTGACATTTGAAAGAAAATTGTGAAAGTTTTTTATACTTTGCATCTCGTTCACATTGAGGCAGTTTCTTTACATATGGGAGGCTTCCCTTATGCATAGTTGATAATTTAGAACATTATAAATATGATAATTACAATTATGTGCTTACGTCAAAAGTGGGGATAAGAGCGTCGTTTTCTTGGCCAAATGAATAGTAAGGGTGGAATTTTGTGAAGGTCTTTTAACTTGTAAAATGTGAATTTCCCGCTCATTTAAATCTCTTCGACTTCGAAGAGGGGTTAGGAATTTCACTTGAGCGATCTCAAATTGGTCTGTTGGAGAATTCAAAAATTATGTTATCATTTGAAAAGGCTTTATATATACATAGTTATTATTAATATAAGAGTGTTTCAGTTTTTATTTCCATTTCGAGAGTAACGAAAAACCCAATTCCAAATGCTTTTAGGAGCCTTTTAAGTTACTAAAGTTCAAGATTTTTGTTTCTTTTAATTATTTGCGTAATTACGTCGTGAAGTCAAATGCGGCAACTGTACGACTGAATGCCTTGACTTTCTGCTGCGGAAGAAATAGCACTTAACTATAAAAGCTGGAGGCGGAGACTGGAACTCTCTTTTTACTTTCTTGACTTGCAAAACTACATTTTTAAAGGTCTGTAGAATATTGCATTTCCCTTTAAAATAAAATATTCAGCAAAATAAAGATAATTGAATGGAAAAAAAATTAGATTTTAAATCGTTGATATTAATTTTGCACTGGCTGAAAACATGTGACAACTTGAAACAAAATGTCTACCTATGAAAATCAGCACCTGTTGCTAGCGCTATGTTAGTTTTGACAATAAAGCCATTGCATTACATTGCACTACACTACAAACTGAGATTTGCATAATTATTTGTTCAAACAGTAACTAACAAAAATTGGAACCTATTACCTAGGTGGGAGTTTGCATCGATGATCGGTTCTACATACCTTTATATTTACCTTTGGTACTTGGCACATCAAAAAGAAGGTTTTGTCGGGCTTCTCTCATCACTCTTAATAAAAGTTGTTGTTGGATTTGGCTGTGGCTTTGGCGGTGTAGCGTGAAAGCCTATGTAAAATTCAAGAGTTTAAGTGGTGCATAAATTCGAAAAATTGAGTCCAGGCTTTATTCTTCAAAGACTGTGTGACCGTGACGTGTAAAATAGTTGGAATTAAATTAGGTACATACAAATATTTCAAATTAATTACCTCTGCAATTGACGTCGGGAACAAATGGCCATTATTGAATGGGAAAAGTTGGGATGGCGGTAATAGAAGATATAGATAAAAAATTACATAGCTAAGAAATCGTGTACAAAACTTTTCTAAAATATACAAAGACTGCAAACTAAGTAGAGGAAAACGTAAACGTATTTTGACTAATTTCATGTTCACCACCGCGCTTCAACACAGTCACTGTCGAAGGTTATATCAGTTTAAATATAAAATAACTGTAGCTATAAGTGCAAATACGGAAATGTATCAATCAGCTCGAATTCAAATAATACAAGCTCGATCGAAAACAGGGTCTTTTGGTTGCTGTTAGAATTGCCGACGTCGGAGAGTATTTAATTCCTTTCACGTTAATAATTTGAACAACTATATTGCACTTCATCGTATGTTAATTAAAAGTTGAGGCTGAAAAAAATATCATTTAATTAAAATTAAATCCTAATTGATAATAAATATGAATGTCTTTTGTCCATTGCCAATAATTGAGCCCTTATCCAATTTAAGCTAGAATTAAAATGCGCTATGCCAAAATTACACTACAAATGAGACATGTAGATGAGTAAAATGTTAGGTGAGAGTATTTAAAAAGTGCAAAATATTCTACTTAAATGTTTTTGGAAAGTGAAAAATGTTCTATTTACATGTTTTTGAAAAGTGCAAAATATTTTATTTGCAAATTATTTTAAGTATAAAATATTTTATTTTGATGCTTTTGGAAAGTGCAAGATGTTCTAGTTACATGTTTTTGAAAAGTGCAGAATGTTCTATTGACATGTTTTCAAGATTCTCTAAATGGATATGCGTCATTTTGATCCTTCATAGATTATTAGATATTTGATTCCTTATGTGATACTTACAACTAAATAATTTTTTTGTAACACAAATAATACTATTCTTACACACACACACACAAGTTAAACGTAATAACTTCACCACGATCCTATTCAATGCATTGTAGATTCTTTGGAGACACTTTTTTGTTTGAACACTCGAAAAGTAAATCTGCAGCAAAATGTGTGCACTTGTTATTAGCAGGGGGTCCTCTTCTCGTATTTCTAGAGGTGAAACAGAGTAAAATGACTAAAATGTCAAATAAAATGTACTATTAATTCATTTATTTGATTGTGGTTGGGGAGATGTGTGAATGTCAACGACAACGAGGCGAATTGGCAAATGCAGCAGTTGCAAGCGAAATCGGAATCGGAAATGACAGTTTCACGAACTCATGAAAAACTGCGAACGATTACGATTATGATCACGATGGCTGTCAAATGGTCTCTCTGATCTGATCCCCCTCTATTCCCTCGTCCATCTCCACCTGAATACAAAATATAATATTTATTCATTCTAAAAATGTATACCCATTCAGATATGGATAATGAATCACTTCCGGTTCCGACTGGGTCTTCTCCATACTCATTCTGAATCTGAATCTGTAGCCACATTATTTACGGCCTATATAGTCTATATATTATATAGCTACATGACTGCTTCCTACTTTACTATATATACCTTCAATTAATTAGTGTGTTGAGGGTGGGCTATATATGAAGAGTTTGTTGGCAAAACGGGATAAGTCCATTTTTTTTTAAATGAGATTATTTGTGTTATTTGTTCTATTCAACTAGATACATTACTGTGTTGAATGGTAAAGGTCAAAGTTCAACCAAAGCAATTTTAAAAAATAGCTCAAATTTCGTTTTTTGGCAAAACGGGATAAGTCCATTAAATAATTTTTGGCAAAATGGGATAAGTTCACCTAAAACCTGCATTTCTGATTTAAATTTGGTTTTTGAGTGTTTTCGTAGTTTGTAGAAGACAATTGCCGTGCGTTAATGTTTTTATTCAAAGACAGGTAAAAAGTTAGTAAAAAGTTTGGTTTCACACACATCGATTAAAATTTCATGTCACGGACTTTTTACCCCATGTAAAGTTATTGATTTTTTGGCAAAACGGGATAAGTCCACAAATTTAAATTTTTGGAAATGTTCTAAAATATTCAAAAGTCGGCCTAGAATTATGAAACTACGTGTAACTACGCTTCGTTAGACGCAGTACCTATAGAAAAAAATTGAGTTACAAAAACTCAACCTGTCACCACTTATTCGTTTTTCCTTGTTCCTGTAAAATTTGCTTTGATGGACTTATCCCGTTTTGCCAAAAAACTCTTCATATGCATATTTGGATTATTTCCATTATTATTAAACCATGTGGAAATTTTGATATATCGTCTGTGAAGAACCAAAATGACCTATATTCAATTTAAGCTAGAATAAAAATGAGCTATGTCATAAAAACAAAAAGAGAAACACGCGTAAAGTCTTAATTAGGAGTTTTTGAAAAGCGTAAAATGTTCTATTTTCATGTTTTTCAGCAATGTAAATATCCTATTTACATGTTTTTGAAAAGGTGCAAAATGTCCTAATTCCGTGTTTTTGAAAAGGTGCAAAATGTTTTAATTCCATGTGTTTGAATAGTTTAAAATGTTGTATTTACATATTTTTGAAAAGTGCAAAATTTTCTATTGAAACATTTAACAGCTCTCAAGGCATATTTGAATATTTTCGTAGATAGTTGATACTGTTTTTAGCTACAAATGGATATGGGTCATTTTGGTTCTTCACAGACGATATATGGGATGAAACTAATCTACTAAGCACATATAAGTACTACAACATATTATTCTGAATAAAATCTAAATACAACGACGAACAAACTTCGAAATATAGCTATACATATATATATCAATTGTATATGTAAGCTTACTTCTACTACTTACTGTGTGCTTAATTTTCGTTTTAGTTTTTTGTTTTCGGGTCGATGGTCATCCATTGAATTCGAATTTTGAATTGGCATTAAAGGTGAGTTGAATTTGAAGTTGAGTAGAGCCGCTTGCATGCGTATAATAGTAAATACATCTAACCTAAAGGATACGTAATCATCGTAGATGTTACATGACTGACAATGAGATGTGAAAAGCCACGAAATAGGAAATGCCAATTTTAAGTCCAGTGTCAGGTGGTTGCCAGTGTTGAGTGTTTATCAACGTAACATGATCTGTTGTCAGCCCTTGCCAGAATATGTTTGTTGTGTTAAATTTTCAATAACATAACAAAAAATTATATGCAGTTTAGGAAAATTCTTGTCCACGGTTATATTATATGAATGAGGAATGATCATGAATTAGTTTTTTACATACTTAAGTGCTACCAGAAACTTTAGAGTTTGGCGTTTGGTGAAAAGCTGAAAAGTAGAGTGCCATCCGATGAACAGTATTGTTAAGTAAGATGTAGGTAATTATATAATGTGCTGTATATTGAACAAATTTTAATAATTCTTCAAAATAGGTATATAATTAGGTAGTTAAAATATTAAAAATAGAATAACATTAATCAACAACCACTACAATACATGGTGCAGTAATAAAATAATACGCGTCATACAAGTATATATCTAGAAATTATTTAAGGGTGCAACTTTGCCAATTAAATTGTCAGGTAAGGTTCACAGCAAACAAGTAGTCAAATTATAAATACTCTCAAACTATGCGATTTTTGTGCTTTGAAAATATAGGTGGATAAGCAATTGCCTACGTATTTATGTAGGTCGTATGTAGCACGTTGCTTAAATGAAAACAAACACCCAAGTGTCAAACCTGAAAAGTTTGAAGAAAGACTTTCAAAATTTTGAAATTTTAAATTTCCACCCCATAGACATAGAGATTGTAAAGAACTCTTAGCACCGCATATTAGAGTTTTAAAAGCTTTTGATACAAATTTTAATAATCGTTCACACTTTGGTGTATGTTCACCTACAGGCAACGCGCCTTAATAAGAATAAGATCAGTATTGTAAGTAGCTTAAATGCTATTACATCACGTATAAAATATTGAATTCACGGCATCATGGCTGCCTCTTAACAAGTGGTAGCGGAGGCACCATCATTTCAAAAATGAAAAGTACGTTTTTACAATGTTGCAAAAATTATGGCGAACCTTATTTGGATATTCTAGATATTCTAGAAACTAGATGACATATTTGATACAATCGTTTTAGTCGATAATTTTTGAATTTTTACAAACGCTATAAATATAAATTGTAGGTATATCTTTGGAATGACTTCCTTTAAAATATTTGGTAATAAAATAATATACCAAGAATATATAGATTTGTTACGAATTGAAGAACAGGTAACGAGATAATCTTAGAGTTATAATTTGAATGTTGTTATTTAATCATTTAAACTGTCGTTGTCTGTAAAGCATTTAAAGTTTTAGCCAAGTCGGAGTTAATATTATTTACGGAGTACAGTTCTAAAGAACTAACATCGGATCGAACCGAAGTGCAATCACCACGAGATCCAATTCGGTAAACAAACGGTAGTCCTGAATTAGGTGCATTTATAACGGGCAGGACTGAGCTAGAACTAAAGCAGTAAGTATCCAGCTTATTCCTGTAAGCTTGAAGAACACGGTATAAGAGTTTGATTGCGTCCGGGTTTAATGAGTCCGACAAAATCATGTACTCATGATCTTTACGGGCAGTCTATAAACAAAGAGAGGCGAAAAAAAACGTAAGTATGAAGTTTAGAAATTAGAATTAGGTGCATATTAAAAGCCCAATATTCACTTACACGCAAAAACGCATGTAAGATTATATCGTATATGACGAACCAAAATGACCCATATCCATTTTTAGCTAAAAACAATATCAACTATCTACAAAAATAATCAAATATGTCTTGAGAGCATTTAAATAGAACATTTTGCAATTTTCAAAAATATGTAAATAAAACATTTTATACTTTTCAAACATGGAATTAAAACATTTTGCACCTTTTGGAAAACATGGAATTAGAACATTTTGAACCTTTTCAAAAACATATGAATAGGACATTTTACATTGTTGAAAAACATGAAAGTAGAACATTTTACGTTTTTCAAAAATTCCTAATTAACAATTGTACGCATGTTTCTCAATTTGTTTTCATGGCATAGCTTTTTTTTGATTATAGCTTAAATTAGATATGGGCCATTTTGGTTCTTCAAAGACGATATATTACACAAAACAATAAACTTCTGAATACAGATAGCTTACAATAGGAACTATAGCATGGGCCGAGCCTTCAGTAACAACCATTCCCAAAGCCCAATGAATAAGTAAAATATCGGACCAAAGAAACCGATTAAATTTCTCATAGTACGACCAGGTCCCCTCGTTCATGACGCCAAATATGCCAGCATATTGTTTGGAATCCACTAAACCATGAACGTGTGGATGAACTTGACTAGCCCCTGCATGAGGAAGTGTATCCCACAACATTGTCACGAACCTGTAAAATGTAATATAATTTTTATTATTTAAAATAGTACTACATACTTACGATTAGTACATATTGTATGAAATTGGCAGATAAATAATATTCTTCAGTATATTTTTTAGAGAAATGAGAAGTCAAAATGGATTTTTTGTATAATATGGAAAAACTAAAAAACTTACTTCTGAGCTGAATCAACTTCAAAGGCTTTTTGAACCCATTGCTGGGCTGTGTTAAGAAATAAATCATTGAGTACCTCAAATGAGATATTTAATGGATGATGCTTTAGAGGAAAGAAAAGGCCATGAAATTTGGCTAATTTAAATGTGTTTGAGGCACTTGCTGACAAAGGATTATTAATTCGACCGAAAACATCTTCGGCAGTATGGTGTTGATATTTACAAAAATCACAGGATGTTTGAGTAGAGCTGGAAAGCTCTTCCACGTACTGGATTGGGTCCATTGAGGGTTTTGAAACGGGTCTTTTAGAACGAAGCATGTTATACACTGACTGTTCCCCAAATAGCACATTTGTGACTTTGAAGATTTCCTTTAAAATAAAATAAAATCAATGGATTCTAGCCCGCATCAAAAGTTTGAACTACGACTACACACCAGTTTTATCTCTAAACAAAGAACCGACACATTGTTAGCTAAAATTTTGAATACAGGTGTTTATAAAAAATTACTTGGTTTTACAAAATAAATATTAATACTTGAGATCTAATGCCACTGAAGAGTTTTTCATTATTATTAAGCCATCCCTTGACTTCCGGAATGAATTCTTCAGGGAGGGAAATTTCCCCGTTTATTTTGGATATTTGGTATATGCGATTAAATATTTGAGCTAGTTCCTTACAAGCGGCATTTTCCGAGGAAGACATTAGTTCAATTTTTTGTACAATATGGGAAATACTGTAGTTATGTGACATGGATGGATAGCACAGTCGCTGATATACATTCTAGAAAAAAATGCACAATAAACAAGAGTTAATTTTTAATTATATTTTAAAAAAGTAGTGCATATGTTATGCTCATATCGTCTGTGACGAACCGAAATTACCCATATTCAATTTAAGCTAGAATCAAAATGAGCTATGTCATAAAAAAAATGAGAAACATGCGTAAAATGTTAATTAATTTATATTTTGAAAAGTGTAAAATGTTCTATTTACAAGTTTTTGAAAAGTATAAAATAATGATCTCTTTACATGTTTTTGAAAAGTGTAAAATGTTCTATTTACATGTTTTTGAAAAGTTTAAAATAATGATCTCTTTACATGTTTTTGAAAAGTGTAAAATGTTCTATTTACATGTTTTTGAAAAGTGTAAAATGTTCTATTTACATGTTTTTGAAAAGTGTAAAATGTTCTATTTACATATTTTTTAAAAGTGCAAAATATTCTATTTGCATGCTTTCAAGACATGTTTCAATATTTTCGTAGATAGTTGATATATTGTTTCTAGCTCCAAATGGATATGGGTCACTTTGGTTCTTCACAGACGATATTATGCAATTACTATATTTTGCTATTCCATTCCTAAAAAAACTACAAACGTTAAAAATATAAAAAGCTCTCTATTATAGATGCAAGGCTGCAACCTCTTTAAATATATGTAACACTAATTAATTGCTCTATGCACAGCAGTGTGACTTACAGTAGGTATTTTTGGAATGCTTAGAGCAGGTAAATTATTTCCTCTAGAAATGACTTTATGGACCCGGGAATATTCCACGTTGCTCGTTTCAATCAATCCCTTTGATGACGTCTCCCACAAATGTGATGATAAGAGGAGAAGTATTACGATGACAAAAATCCCAATTAATGCAAACTGGAAACCTCGTCGCTGTCTAGGCCGGTCTCTCTTCATAGTATTGTTGGTATGTGAATCTGGTAAGAGTCTGTCGTAATCAGGATCTTTAAAAATCAGAAAAAAGCAGAACAAGTTAGGTAATATATCTTTTATTTAGTTCCCACTTTAAGTTTAAATTTACATCAGGTAAGAACTAATTAATAGTTCAGCATACTTGCATTTTATTTGGTATTGCTGCATAGTTATATTCTAGTTTATATAAGCCCTAACTAAATCTCACGCCCTTACACCTTACCTAGTTGCTAGTTAAAGTAAAAGTAACAATGCTGTCTTTATCTATTGCTGCCAAAATTTTAGCTCCTATTATAAATTATAACCTTATTTCTAACACAGAATTTTTAAGTATTTAAAAAATGCCAAACGAGGGAGGTGGGAGGACTTTGTAAAGTCAAAAGTGTATTTCCCAAATATTTGTTTAGCAAACAAAACATCGATAAATGACCGACAGACCGACCGAAGCTCAAAATTTATTCAAAAATTTCTTTACTAATGACATTTTAAAATTTAAAGGTTAAGTATATGCAAGATCATATACATATAAGTTACTATATGCAATATAGTAAAAATTATATTACCCATGGAATATATGCAAAGTGTTTACATGCACTTTTGTTACTAAAATTGTAGTTTTTCTTTCGCTGCTACTCACTTTCAGTTTTGATGACGATATTTAGCATATGCTTTCAAAATATTATACTACAGATTAAACCGAAGTAAAACAAAACAACATAATACGAAATATTTACAAGTACAAGACAAACGCGACCTGTGACCCGTGTAAGTTTTGCCTTGTCTTGAAAAAGAACTTTCACTGTCAAGAAGACGACCAAAAAACATAAAACTGTGCTGTTCAAGCTCGTTTTACAGCTGGAGGCTGGAGCTGGAGTATGGACAACAGGCTGACATGCTCTTTTATTTCTTGACAAGGCAGTTCATAACCCAGTAGTTGGTATTTAGAAATAGTTGACGTCATCAGTCAGTTGTATCTGTAGTTAATAGTGCCACCGAGACTTAAGACTCTTAATGGTGCTCCACGTGTTAGTATTGAATTCCATTGCATTATAAAAAAAATTTCCAAGTTTTTGTCACTTGTGTATGGTATTGTTTACCCTCCGTCATCCGTTCCAGTTGCCGGCCTCGGCAAGTCTGTCACTGTTAAATGTAGGTAACTGTAGAGTTTTGGATTTTGTAACTTTGACTTGGGTCTTGTTCCACTGACTGACTGTTTCACGTTAATTTCGATTAAATTTTTCTGGCATTACATAATATAAGGAGTGTCGTGTGAGTCACTACTTGTACTTGTAGATCTACATCTCACTGATTGCTACATCACTATTAATATTTAAGTAGACAGGTAGATTAGATGCAGATACCGTTAATAATTCCTTAAAAAATCATTCCAAAGATACCTACTACCGACTAATCTACATAAATAATGTATATACAAGTACTTGCTACTCCGGTAAAATATACATAGAATCAAGTGAAAATGAACATGAACTGAATCTATTGACTGCACATCACAACGACTTCGTTGAATCTTCCACCTTAAACACAGCACGAAAAAATCAAAATTAGCGCGCCAACTTTAAGTGTTCTTCTTCTCTTTTAGGAGGATCAGGATTCAGGATCAAGAAAAGAAGGGGGAATATGGGGAAATAATTGAGAATTTAGAATAAAATTAGTAATATCAAATATAGAAAGAATTAAAATTAT
Organism: Dicyrtomina minuta; assembly: GCA_949802685.1. Classification (NCBI taxonomy): domain Eukaryota; kingdom Metazoa; phylum Arthropoda; class Collembola; order Symphypleona; family Dicyrtomidae; genus Dicyrtomina; species Dicyrtomina minuta. The sequence goes on from OX461809.1 coordinate 87,558,252, forward strand.
AATTCGGTGTTACTATACATTAAATCTGGAATTAGAACTTAAAACTAGTATTGTAGTTGATTGCTTGCGTAAATTATAGTAAGGCTTTGTATTTACGACTAGGATTGACTTGTAAACTGAGTAAGTAAATACTGGAATACTGCATTTCAGCGAATTTTGAAATAAAGTGCTTTGGTGAACTTAATTTATCGTCAATTTAAAAAGAAATTTTGTTCACATTGTTTTTTTTACTTTATTATACTGTGCGAGATAATTATGTCGACATTGATACAATAGTTTTAGACGCATGAAATGCATGTCTAGATTTGACATTGATTTCGCAAATTGAAGTTGAATGTTGAATCTATAGTTTGTTTGAATTTTACAGATTTCAGATTTGAGAAACAATAACTGCATGAGTTGGGTCCAACTCTTTGAATTAATAGTACTTCAAGTGTCAAGAGGACTTTAGAGGAGGATGAAAGGAGCCATAGTGAGATCGGGATGGAAGATCCCAGTTATTGGTCAGCTTATGCTGGTTAGAAACTTTGCAAGTTTGAACATTGGAAAAATGCTGAGAATGGAAAAGCCCTTAAACACATGCTCGGCATGTTCTTCCCTTGCATTTTCTAACACAAATCAATGGAATTCATTATCTAAGCCTCGGAATCTATTTGAGCTCAACTTGACTCGTCAGTTTGCTTCAAAGGTGTCTAATGTGACAGAAGAAGAGTCAGTGGATGGAGAAAATCCAGCCCAATTAGACGTCTATGCACCCGACCCCGTTGTACTGACGGAAGAAGAGGTTTTAGAAAAGCGAAATAAATCTCGTTTGAGACCATACCATTTAAGAGCTTTAAATGATCAAGTCCCTCATCCTACACCCGCGTACTGGACACATCACACCGTCAGATATAAACGTCGTACTTATGGGATTTATGGTGAAAATAGTGGCATCTCACCAGGGCTTATGTGGCCAACTCATGAGGACTTGGAAAGTCGTCTAGAGTATGAAAGTGTCGCGTACCCATTCACATTTCAAGAAATGGTGGAGAAGAAGAAAGAGTTGCGACGTCTTGAAAAAGAAAATTACGAACGACGGTTAGTACTATTTAGAGTATAAATAAATTCCTATAACTATGTAATAATCAAAAATGTGGTAAATTTTGATTTTTTATGGATTTACTGTTTGTTACAATAATTTTATAATCACTCAGCATGTTACTGCATGAGAAACTTTAATGTGCTATTATTTTGATTAGTCATAATTTATTTTACCCACAGTGCTGCTGAGGTTGAGAAAAAAATGGAATTGGTGGAAAAATTGAAGCAGGATATCTATAATAGAAAGGCTGCTAAGGAAAAGGAGGTGGCTGCTGCAAAGGTAATCATAATCATGGTAGCCTTAATAGCAAAATTAAGCATTTTGAATTTGCCGCCAAATTTTTGCTAAAGTGATATATTTTTGGAACGGTATTGAATAAGGCAAAGGTTATTTCAATAGAGACTTGTAAATCTTAATAACAAACGTTTCAGGCGAAAATGCCTCGAGGCGATTTTCAGTTTTTGAAAAGTACATTTTTTTTTGAATTTCCCGCTAAATCTTAAAACCAAAATTTCTACCCGTAAGTCAATTTAAATACACATAAATGATATACCATTAAAACCGGAATGAATAGGCAAACCTATTTAACTGGTAGTGCCAGCTCAGATCATGATTATTTGTTAATTGTAATTAAAAAACTAAAAGATTCTTTTTTCAAAATTGACCGATGTTAACGCATGATATATCATTTTAAAGCCCTTTAAAAATTAAGAAAACGGGGATTTTGTTTTAGGCTTGCGACGCATAAAAAAAAATTTAGGCGGAATTTTCAAAAAAAGTTAAGGTTTTTTTTTTAAAAAATGGTGAAAGTTTGTGAGTAAATTCTACCAGAGTTCGTTATTCAGAATGTACTCGTCGTTACCTTTCGAATGGTATATGAAACGTTGAAATTGGTCAAATATTTCGATATCGTGAAAAATCCGGTAAATTATGTAGATAGGTAGGAATAATAATTACGTGTCTTTATGTTTTACAGTTATATTGTATTTTGTGTCCGTCTTTGAAAACCAGTTCAGTGCTGTTTGCACTGAAGTACTCCATGACTTGACCGATTAGTAAAGTAAATAAATCAATTTAATAAAAGTACTATAAGACGTAAATCACATTTTAATTTCAGGCAAAGCGGGAGCTTTTGATGGAGGAAGTTCGTCGTCATTTTGGCTACACAGTAGATCCCCGCGATGAAAAATTCCAGGAACTTTTAGATAAGAAAGAGAAGGCACAAAAGAAGGCTATGAAAGAAGCTAAAAGATTAGAGAGGCAGAAGATGCTCATGGAGAAGGTCACTCAGTCCTTTAGTACAGAGACGACAGTGGAGCCGAAGAAGGCAGCGCCTCCGCCTCCAATAACCGAAGAAGCTTTTGACGATGACGACGATAAAAAAAAGAATAAGAAACAAAAGTAGCCTGAAATAATTTTTTTCTAATTTTACTTATTATATAGAAGTAGTATTTATAATATTATGTATTGTGAATGTTTGCAAACGAATCTATGTTATTAAAATAAATATGACCGTATGAATGAAAGAATAAATAAAAACTACAGATTGTGAAAAACTTCGTTTAAGAACTAATAAACTTCATTCTTATAAAAATTTGTATTTATTTATATTAGAGCCTTGACCTGCTTAAAATATCGTAGTTAATTACTTCTACAATGATTTCATTTTTTTCAAACAATTTCCAAACCTTCAAAATTGTCGTTTCTATATACCTCAAGTAGCATTACCTATCTATTTGACTCAGTATTATGGCAAATGACTACAATGATATTTGTGAAGAATTTCGATTCGTAGATTCAACGCTTGAAAAATTGCTCTTAATTTCAAATGTTTACGGATTTAATAGTAAGATATATATTAATCACGAAATAAGTAAAGTTACATAAAAATAATCGGCGGCATCCCCAGGTTAGGTTTAGGTACTTCAGCGTATTCGACGTATGCATTTATTTAAAGTTTAAGTGGCAATTAACAATATCATGTTACGTAAGTAGTTAAGTTTCGCTATTACTATCCGCAATGTTTGTATATTTTCATTTGATTAGATTAGCTTTTAGCGAACTAGCAAAGTAATTAAACTTCGAGTGTTTGGAATTTACATTTTATATTCGTTGTAAAAACCAAGAAGAGGAAGGGAACGAAAGGAGCACGTGCGATGCTGCGGGAATACAGATTCACGTGTCCTCAACAACTACCATTTTTGAATTTGTCCTTTCGGTCGGTTTTGAGAATTGTGTGATAGATAGAGATTAATAGTAGAGATTTAGAGATGAGAATTGAAATGTTGTGAACAAATTACTCACCCACAACACAATATATAAAAATTAGATTTTTAGAACAAAAATTCTTACTTATACAACTAGTCAGTTTCAGTTTGTACATATGTAGCATAATTAAACATGATTCCCTCAAAACTTTGTTCTTATTACTATTAAATGTGTATAATAGCTTCTGTTTTACTTCTACACCTTAATCTCCGACCTATATCTACTACGATACAATAATAATGTGTTCCGATTCCAGTATCAAAATAAAAAATGCTAAAGTTTGTGGAAGAGATCAGTTACCACCAGAACTATTAGTAAAAGTTTCAAAGATTAAAAATTATTCCTAAAACAAAATAATAATTTATTATATACAGCCCAAAAAATGTTAACCGAGTTAAAGTTGTTCTCATCATCATGTGAAATCGTGATCGTAACCAAAACTGAGACTGATAAATTCGAATTCGAATCAGTACAGCAACAGCATCAACATAAACGCCAACCAGCAGAAGAGCAGTATCCAAAAAAATCCTCTGTACAACATCTAATTATTAGAAATCAAAATCAAATATATTATATACCCTCGGCAAAGCTGCTACCTTCACAATTTCAACAATTCGTAAGCTGAAATTCCTTTATATAATATGTGTTACTTATCTATCTTTATTATTTCTGTATTATCTCGTTTATTGTTTGATTTACAATATAATCAAAATCGATAGTTGACCCTTCCTATTGTGTGTATTAATTGATCTTCAATCTTAGAATTGAAAATCCCTGATGCGCATTTAAAACTCGAAATTTAAAAGTTTAGTATACACTGAACACCGAATTGTCCGTTAAATGAAAAAATATCTTGTGATTATAATAGATTTTGAAGAATTTAGTAAATATTGCGTATTACAATAACATACTCGTATTTCGTATTTCAAGTTTTTATTAAAATTCATTGCAAACATTCAAACGCTAAAAGTGACTTTTAGGTTGTAGGTACCTTAATAGATACACAATAATAGTTAGCATAAGTATTAATAAAGTTAAACTTGGAGGTTAGCTCAAAAAAAGCTAGTAGCAAATAGAGCTATTACAGCTAACAATTAATAAACAGAATTCACGTAGGGATTAGGTATATCTGTCTGTTAAATACACAGTTATATGAACTCTAAATAATGAGAAAGACAATGTAATTCCTTCAAAACTAATAACATTTTATGTACAGTAGAATACAAAAAGGAAGCCATGCCTAACATTAACAGCGGCAACGAATAAGGTGTAATTGTTTATGTATTGATTTAATTTGAACAATTAATAATTTTTAGTTGTCTTCTGAATCATATTTTCAACAAAAGTATGCTTAATGGATGGAGAGAAACGTGTTTCATGTTTAAGTATATTAGTATACGTTCTATTTCTTGATATACAAAATGCAAGACTTGTAAACTATAAGTTAAGTTGAGTTTTTATAGCGCATTTTGCTTTACAACTTCTTATGCATTGGCGGTATATCGGCATCGCATCGTCGTGATCTTTCAACTTTAACTATCCCACCATACCAACACTACAACAACAACAACTTTATTCTCCACCAGAAAAAGTTGCATCTTGTATATTACAAGTGTGCGGGTCTCTCTGCTGTCGTATTTTGATTGCATTGTGGATTGTGTTAGACTATGCTAAATCAAGCTAACTGTACAATTCTTTGACCTACTCCACCGTATTCGTTTTAGTTAGTATTAATATATTATTGTTACGTAGGTAGGTAGGTAGATATAGGTTCTTGTTACTTGTTACTGTCCCAACTTCCACTGTAATATGGTCTGCAGTCTGCGTGTCATACCTTAATATCACATTTACCTTCCAAATCTGTATACCTACCATCTATACACATCTGTTCAAGGAAAGAACTATCTACTTAACTAGTAAGAAAAAGAGCAACTTGTAAGTAAAGTAGAGATGCCTACAAATACAAACTACTTAAGCGAAATGAAGTGCGGTATCTATTAACTGCAGAGACAGACATCACCCACAAACTATGAAAACTTAGAAGCTAAAAGCAGTCACAGAGTTACATGAATCAAAAAAACTACCAGACACCTCTCTGATTTCCAAAAAGGCAGTTTTTTCAGCGTTAAGTGTGCAATACATTTTATCTACATTACAAAAGAAAGCGGCTCATCTTTCTACAATATGTAATTAAATTTTTGATAAAGGTCAAAGTGCAATTATTCTTCCTCAATCTTCAAGCTAGGCACTACATGTTTTCGTTTTTGTAAATTGCTAAACATCCTATACCTATAGATACCTAATGACTTTTCTCCCTTGCCCAACGTGTACACTTTCTAATGTCAGGCATTTTTGAAAAATGTTCTATAGACGTTACAGATGCATGGTTTTGAAAAGTGGTATACCTATATATGTTTTAGAAAGTACAGCATGATCATGAGTGAACATGCGCGTGTTTTGTTTGGGAAAATGCAACATTTCTCACTGTACATGTTTTTTTTCAAAAATTTTCAGAATATACTGTCAAGAAAGATGAGTAAAAATGTTGTGCATGTTTCAGTGGAAGTGCACAACACACGTCATACGTAATCAAAGTTTTTTATGTAAAGGTCACACTGAATTAACAAAAAAGTTTTGCGAAATACAAATTCATTATAATATATATAGTTTCTTTTGAAATGTTGTAATAATTAATGCACCTTCAATGAAGATTCAGAGCAGGTATAATTTTCATTTTGTATGAGGCAGACAGTGTCAACTGCTCACTATGTAATCCGTAATAGTTGATGTTGATTGTTATTATTGTTACATATACATTATTTGTTTGTCTTGATGTACACGTAAATTTTTCCCGAGACCGTAGAACGTCAGCCCCGTGAGTTGTCAGTGAGCCATTCCCTACCACTGACTACTGACTGCTGACTGTCAGCATTGTTATTTCGCATCAAACCTCCTTCTTAGAGAACCTTCTTCAATAATCAATCCTCTTGAGCAAAAGAAATATGAAAGAAGGAGGAACAGAAGTAGGAAGAGAGTACAGTAAAGTCAAAGTCAAAGCTGCTGCAAGAATTCAAAATTTAAAAGCAACACGAACGAACGAGAGGAGGCAATGAAAAAAAATTCATCAAAATCTAGTTCATATGAATCATCTTTTGAGAGGTAGCTCTCATCCCCCCATGCAGATACATATATATTCTACACAGTCCACGTCAAACTGATATAGGAAAGCAATTCGAAGCCGAAGCCGACTACGGCGAAAAAAGACGAAGGAATTAAGAAAGTCTTATAAAACTTTTAAAGAGCGTCTTAAGTCTCGAACGAAAGAGTTTTGAAGATATATAATATAACTACAAAATCCTATACCTGCCACCTCCTCCTCCTCAGACTCAGTCAGTCAGTTCACTTTGTACACCTGACCGTTTCCTATTATTTTTCTGTAGTCTGCATGTCTCTCTCTCTCTCTCTGTCTTTAGTTTAGGTACCGTAAACGTCCACGTCCACTGCACACAGTACACACACTCGACTATCTGTCTTCAGTTTGAGAGTCTCCTCTCGCCTCTCAGGTCTCATGTATAGTAGTGTCTCAAAGTTAATTTTGTTTTTCGGTTCATTTTAAAAAACAAAATTAAAATTACTATATACTAAAATTGGTGCGTGATTACTGTGTGTGCTTCTTATCGTTAGTTAGTTAGTTAAGTTTCTTTGACATCGTGGTCGTCGCCGTTTTCGTGCTCCTTGTCAATGACATACATAACTTGAGTTGGTGCTTCAGACTATATAATACAAACGAATGAGAATTCAAAATTTGGACTGTATAGTCTATAATATATTAGTAATATCACCACTAATATTCTTAGTAGTACTGTTAGGGGCTCGAGCTACGAATGGTCAATGTCAGTATTACTATATAGCTACAATTAATAAACCGTACACCGTACTATATATACATGCTCCAGTATAACATAATTCCGATTTAATTTTGATTCTTGAATTTTTATTCATTCTTTGTTCTTCAGTTCGAATTTGAAGTTGAGCCACATTGGGATTGGACATTTCCGTATATTCCTGCTCACGAGGAACAGAATAAATATAAATTAAATTAATAAATTTAAAAAAATATAAATCCAGCCCAGTGTAAAATTGTGGAAAGAAAAAAAATAAAGAAGCTTTCAAAGTTACTTTATAAAAATACAATAAAATACAATAAAATTATATCGATATACTATTGAATATGGCATCGAGTTCGAGAACTGCTTGGATTCGTCTTGAAAGAATTTGGACTACTAACAGTAAGCAGAAGTTGAGAGCTTTGCCGTCTGGAATTGCAACTTCACAACAGGTCAGTGGTCTCTTCTCTTGTCTTGTATTTAAAAACTCTTAAAGCAAAGTATGCAATGCATGTGGGTTTACGTTTACCTACATATTACATCTAGAGAGGTGTATATAATAATTATTGGATACGTGTAGTAGTTGTAGTAGTAGTACAAACGATGGGCTCCAAACTACAATAGAATACAAAATAGGTGTATCGTTTAGTATCGTATTCGTATATTTGTTTTTTTATTGTTTGTTTGAAATCCTTTAACTTTTGAAATATATGCGTTGAGACTCTCCTATCAAGATTGAAGATGTTCCTCTGTTGAAGGATTAGGAATAGGAATTAGGAATTAAACGACTGATGACTACCAATGACTAGGCCTATGCACATATACTTGGTCTACATACCAACTCCGCTCTTCTCTCCTCTCTTCAGTTTCATTCAATCTTAATCTTGGATCTTGATAATGGTTTGTGTTGTGTGTGTGTAGGATTATGGATGGTATGGTTCTCTTCTCTCCACAGGGACTGGGACGTGTTTTCTTCTTGTTTTGTTTTAGTTAGTCCTCTTTGCATTTGACTCATTGTGTGTATTTTTTATATGTACAGTGCAGTGTAGATAGGCAACTACTTTTTTTTACCTGTATACTTACTTCTGCATTCTACTTTATTACGACTACTACGATTGAAATGACATGACAGACTACACAGACAGAAGTTCTTGAACGATAGCAGCCGAGCTGCATTTTGTAGCATTTAGTCTAAATAAATAATGAGCGTGCAAATATATGCAAAAAAGTAAATTTCGTATAATTTCTTTCTCTGATTGAATTCTCAAGAATTGATCAAAATTCATTTTTTTGGGGGGATCGCATCGTCGTATCGTGAGTCAATCGCCATGTCGATGCCGATGCGGATGCCATGCACCTTCCCTCCATTCACTAGTCAGTATGTATTCGTATGTGTATTTAATACTTTGTTTCTTTGGATTTTTTTGATTTTTTGTGTGTGGTTCTTTGAGGAACTTGATCAGGATCACTTCCTCGCAATCAGAATTTTTGCAGAGTCAGAGAAATAATGTACAGGTATGTAGGTATAGTCCTAAAAAGTACAGTACGTTTGACGTTCAACAAAAAAAATTCTCTTAATTCTTTTCTCGTTTCTGGTTTCTGGCTTTTGGCTTTTAGTTCTTCAGATTAGCTTGCATGTGAAGATAAAGTTTTTTTGTGCTCTCATTTCTACGTTCATTAGGATTAGGGAGAACATTGTATCTCACTTTGCCTCTGCTGTGGTTACTGATACCATATGATAGTGGTGGTGATGTGTTGATGGGGATTTGGTGATGGTAGTATCGCATCCGAGTCGAATACGATATGATTTCATCTCATCTTATATCCACATCAATTTTAATGTTTTCTTTTTTTTAAGAAAATGGAAAATGAAGCAAAGAGTTTACCCATTAAAATGAATAAATGAACTGTCTGTATTTTTCACATGTACAGATATTGTACGCCCTACATAGTTTCATTATTTGCTATATGTAAAGGAGTTACCTACATTCTTTTGAGAATTCAAAACGGCAACGGAAGGATCATATTAGACTAGTTTTAATACGTTTGAAGCTTCTAAATTACATGCTGTCATTGGCGGTGATAAATTTCTGTTTAGATATTTGTTCAAAAATTCTGAAGTTTAAAATTTTTAATAATTATTATTTGGCAAAAGCAAAAAAGTGTTTCAATACACTGCATGGTTTCTAAAAAGAGGGAAGGGGAAGCCTTCAAATTAGAAGGTTTCTTTCGTGTTGAAAAAAGTTGTAAATTTTGCATTGAACTTTTTTACGACTTGCATATAGATATATTGCTTAAAAGATATTGTATGCTTTGTCAGTAAAAATGTATTTTTAATGTTCATTATTTCCATTGACGTGACTTAAACGATTGACCGTTGACTTTTGGAATGACGTAAATTCAGTGAATGTCAGCATCGGCTGATAATATTTTTGAGTTATTAGGAGTTACGACTACACGACTAATAGTAAGCAAGAGGTTATACTTCTTTCTTTTTAGAACATTATTTTTTTGTAGTTATAATACCTACTCTAAACAGTAGATAGTTTTACGTGCAGGTAGATAAGATTATTATTTATTTAGTTACTTTTTTTATTGTAACTTTAATTGTATGTCAGTTAATAACATCGGAATAATGAAGGCAACCTTTTTTTTTGTTCAAAAGTTGGACCTGCTTTTGGGCTGCTTTGTTTTCTTAAACCTTTCTTAGTGGCTAATTAGGTTGATAGTTCTTTGTAATGACCGTGAATTGTTGCAGTTATTCAAAAATGTTTTTACAGATAGCTTTTTTTAAGTTATGAGTACGATATTAACTATATTGCATAAAAATAAATAATGTGGCCATTTTTTTTATTATTTTTTTTGGTAATTAATACAGTTTTGTTGTTGTTTGAGCATATAGGGCATACATACATGGTAATAATTATTACTTTATTGGAGTGTAGTGTGAGTGAGACTAATGGATTGAGTGATTGTGTTTGATTAGGTCATTGATGTTCTTCAGTAATTAGTTATTTCATTGCAGATTGAAGTAATACTGTAAGCTGCAATATAATAAAGTAGGTAGGAACATGATTGATAATATTTTTTAATCATTCTTGCTCAGTTTTTTTAGTATGGCTTATTTTTGTTTTAATTCTTCAAATCTCATATATGTTATTGTCATTGTGACTCTGGAAATATGTGTGAGTGAGGGCAAGTGGTCATACCTACATATCGTTACTGTAGATGCAAGGTGGCCGTTCTCCAAACGCAGGTAAAAGCAAAGTGGCCGTTCTCCATCCTTTACTAAACGCAAAGTGGCCGGTCTCCAATTTGATCCTGTTTGAACAAGATTGGAGACCGGCCACTTTGCGTTTAGTAAAGGATGGAGAACGGCCACTTTGCTTTTACCTGCGTTTGGAGAACGGCCACTTTGCATCTACAGTAACGATATTTATAATTATTGTGATGCTGGTGCTGTACTTGTACTATACTGTACTTTGACTTTGATGCCTTGAACCGTAACGGCATTATTATAGTATTAAGGGATTTTCCCCTCTCTCTGTCTCTCTCTCTCTTTCAGTGTAATACAGAATACAAAGGTAAAAGCTATAAATAATTATATAAATTTTCCTCTCACGTCTCCTGATTTCTTTTTCTGGCATTGTGGAGACATATAGGTAAAGTGATTGTTGGGGTTGGTGTTGGAAATGGCTGTGCATTTCTTACATATTCTTGTGTTGGTATATGCTATGCATTTCGTAGGTGTAGGTCTACATACATTATGGGCATTTACTTTCCTGCTGTATTATTTTGAGTTTAAAAGATTTGAACTGCACTCTGCATTACATGTCGTGTCGTTATACCTGTACTTGCATTTCAAATGTTTTGCATTGCTGAATGGAAATGGTAATAGAAATGTTTCTTTTTTTCGTATCAGTTTTATTCTGTCTATAGATGGTCTATGGAATTATTACACCCTGCATGGGAATATTGATATATAGGGCAGTGACAGAGAAGTTGCACTATGCGAAGCAATTTCTTCCAGTATTAATGTACAGTTATTAATAGGCTATAGATATAAAAAATCATCTCAGCTATATAATTTTCTGTTTCGGTATTATTGCTTAGAAAAATGCATAAATGAGTAATAAGTTTCCTTCCTATTAGTAGATATTTGGTGGTAAATATTGGGGAAGATTTCTGATAGTACTTGATAAGGCTTGATGAAGGTTGTGCAAAAAGTTTGTAAAAAATCCGCTTTAAAATGATTCTAGAAAGTGAAATTGCAAGGTTTAATTATAATACATTGCTAATATACGTACTAAGTAATCTAAATAGTACTTAATTACATCTACTGTCCTACATGCGGGATACCAACTGCCGGTCAAAAATATATGGCAATGTAATGCAATGGTGGGAACATGATAAGTTACATAATATTATGAATATGTATTTTGATTGCATGAATTTGTCTCTGTGGCTTTTCTGTCATGCTCTTAAAATGGCACGTGCTACAGAGTATATAAATATATATATCATGCATCTATAGTATTTTTTCTTGTCTTTTTATTTCATATCATTAATTATTCTAGCTGGGAAGCTCTCAGTTTCTCAGTGACTGTTGGTTGTCCATGTCGGTGGCACTATGATTATGATTTCATTTCTGTGTTAATTATTAAGCATAATGTTGCCATCTTAATTTAGAAGTGCTGAAAATTGTTGTTGTTGTTGCTGTTGATAAAAGGGGAATGTTGTGTGACAACAGCTGACGACGAGTTGCGTGAACAACTCTATAGATCTATAATTATTATTATAGACAAGGGCAACTGAAACTGAAGATACTTTAAGCGTGAAAATTATTTAATTAGGTTTATGCATTTATTCGGAAAAAAGTACAGGAAAAAGAAGAGTGAAGTTTATAGGTATTGGAAATTGTCCATCACCATGCGTTGTGCGTACCTTGGTAGGTAGGTAGGTAGGTAGGTATGTTGGAATTTAATGATACCGCCGTGTATCACTTTTTTTAAATTGGTAATTTGTAGTTGTAAGTTGTAGGAATAACCATATATTGCAGTCATAATGGCATAATAAATTATAACGTTTGCCAATTACTTACTCCATGTGCTTTAGTAGTTCAATCCATGTGTTATAATATCATAATTACGTAGGTAGGTACTTATAAACACACATTTTAGTGTAATAAAATGTGGTTCAAAGTTCAAACCACATACGTATGTAGTTTCTGCAATATCTGTATAATAATTTGCGATTAGTTTATTACTTGAAACTTATATTATTTTGTAATTTTCTCGGTCTCTATGTGTTATGCATTACTTGGCATATCTATATAGTGGCTCAATTGCCCATTTGTTGGTAGAGTGGGAATTTCATGAGATTTTCGTACGCTTTTGTAATTATGTTATATGTTACACTTGGCTGTGTGATGTACTAATTATTATATGGTATTTATTTATATTTATTACAATTTTGTTATTTAGATTAGCTCAGTTTTGAATTTACATTTTTAACCCCTGTGTACATATTATTATAAAAGGAAAAGCACTAAAATTGAAACTACCTAGGTACATTCTCTGGAAAAAGGATGTGAATTTCTTGTTATTTATCTTGCTACTTGCTACGCTATCACAAAACGCGTTCAGATGAACAATAAATAATGTCCTTCCTTTTCTTTTGAATAATATGCAAAGAATTTATTGACAAGGAAAAACATACTTTTTAATTAAAATTACAAAAACGTTTCTTAAGATTGTTGATTGGATAGATTGAAACGTTTTGAAAATTGAATGTTATCTTTTTGTACGAGATGGGCTACGGGCACGAGTGGTGGGGATAGAAATAGAAGTATGTAGAGTAGAGGTCTAGAGGTCTTGATATTTTTGAAAGTATAGGTAGTAGAGGCTTTGTTGTCGGTGGTGCCCAGTACTCTGGATGGACAGTTCGTTCTGCTTCGTTCGGCATCTCTCATAATTTATAAGATATTTTCTTTGGAAATAATTATAGAAAATTTCAATGGACATTTTTTGGGGAAAACTATTTACATACTGTTATTGAACGTTAACGTTGATAATGTTATGCTTATTATTGTGAATATTAGTTATTAAATTGAACAGCTAATTGTTAGAGGAAGCATTTGCATTGAGGAAGTTGTGTGTGGTATGTAGTGAGGAATGTCTGTTGGAATTTAGAAGTGCCGATAGATACATGTTAATATATTATGTATATTGAAAACAGATTGTGATAAGGGAACTTCCTGCGTACCCATCACGTCGAATTTAGTAAGTAATTTGCATATAAGTACCAAAGTCCCATTTGAGTACCACTATTGTACATATTTTATATATTGGTATCATCCTATATGTCCATCATATAACCTGTGTAAATGTCACCTTGTATGTATGTGAAGCCTGAGGGGATTTGTCCCATTGTAGAGATATAAAAAAATACTGTGTATTGTCATTGTCCTCTTTGTATGCTCACTTCCAAGTCGACGTCGAAGTCGATGTCGAAGTTGTGGAAGTTTAGTGGTTCGTCAATGGTCTTTCCTGGTCTTGGATCTTAAGTGGAAGATTAAGCAGGAGAGTTGAAGGCATATTTAAAATGCCTCTAAAAGTAAATAACTGTACTGTCTTCTGTCACCGTCTGTTCCAAAGTATTCAAAGAGTGCAGAGCACACAAAAGGTAAGTACCGTCTGCCTATCTCTTTCTGTTGTGTGTTCAGTTTTAGATTTGGATTTACAGGATATATAATTCTATATAGCTCAAAAGTTCCCTTGTTGACATTGATACGTGTGGAAATAGAAAAAGAAAAGGCAAAAATAGTCGTACATATGTACCTGAGTCTAAAATCCAATCCATAGTTGCAATGGGCGTATTGCGGTAAATCACATTCAAAGCTTTAGAGTTGCAAGTTGACTCCAAAGTATAGCAATTTTATAAAATGGAGACAATTTAAATTGTGTGTAGACTGGATTACTGGATTTTAGGTTTCGAAATGCAAAATGTTCCATCTTCTTTGATTCGTTTGCTTGACTATGACGGCACTAGCGCTATTATCATTACTACTATTGATACCACTACCGATTTGAAAGTTAATGTTGGTGGTGCCTATAAATTATTTGTAAATTATAAAACGTGTCATTGGCTTATTGGATTTGTACGTGTGCACGTGTATGCAATTTAAATTATCTGTCTCAGCTCAGCGCAGCGTCCACAAATATGTATACAGCATATATTATTATGGATAATAAATAACCGGTTTCAAACCGGACCGGCATTGCTTTTGATGACTTCAGCTTCTGTTTAGTATTGATTTGAATATTAAAAATAATGTGTTTCATTACAGTTAAAAAGTTAGCATTAAAAAATTGTATCAAACTCTGACGGGCTGACAATTATATTTTATAACAGCAACAGTCCTGCTGTTTGAGCAGTAGGAGATTTGAAGCAATAATATTGAAATCGGATTGTTGCAGATTTGTAATTCTTAATTGTTAAAATAGAGATATTCCAAAAGTAGTGCATTCCTACTCGTACAAATAACGGATTGCATTTAATTTGTGTACTGTATATATGATTTTCTGCAATGTACATTGATATTATGTTTTTATATGTGACTACACAAGGATTTTAATTTTCTATACTAAAACTGGATTTATTTTTGCAAGGTGTATCACATCTTGTATTTTCTGCACATTTAGTGCTAATAAAGTTTTGGAGGTAAATACATGGATATACTTAGGTAGGTATTATTATGCATAACTCACGTTCTTGATTATTCTTGCTTAAAGTTAAGCACAGGTTATATGTGTGTATGTAGTGTACTTATCGGTAGTATCTTTCACCTTTTTCTGTTTGGTTTTGCTTGGACTCGTACTGCTATTTCTTGGAGATTTAGATTGGATGCTTCCATATACATACGTTGGTATATTGTTCTTAAGCTTGACTCTGTATGCATATTGCGTGTACTAATCAAGTCTTGTTGATGTTGATATATCGTAGCATAAACTATACTTGTATACCTAGTTTTTGATAGGGCGTGCTGCTAAGAGCCATATCTGCATCTGTAATAATAATATATTATACCATATGGATTTTGATTTCTCTCGTAAAAGTTTTCTTGTTTGGTTCATGTTTGCAGAGTTACTACTTTAACTTCCCTCTTGGATGCTTCTGTTTATTGTGTTGTGTTGTCTGTGTGTGGAGTTGGTCTTGGTTTGGTAGTCTGTACACGGCATGCGTTCATCTGTCTGCCTGTCCGTCTCTCCCTCTCTCCCTGTGTGCATGTGCTATGAATGAATCGTATTTGAGACTATGGTGAATGGAGATGAAGTGAAATCTTACATGGAAATAAAAAATGAAATTAAATGAAAGACAGTGCAATTTATAATTGATGTGCACAGGTGTTGTTTGTGCAGGGTGGACTCTGTCCCAGACTTATAGAGGGTACATACATAGGTATGTACATATATGTAAGTATACGGTCTTACACACAGTTGAGTGCGATAGTGGTTTTTAGGTTTAATTTTAAAGGTAGTGGTCATTCTGGTTATAGTATAGTATAGTTGTAGGTTGTATACGCGCTGTAGTCTTTTAAGCCTGCGTCTACTGTCGGCAATGTTTAAATTTCTTTAAAATTTTAAACTTCTTTACGTTGTAACTTGCATAGCGTCACCGTGTGGGCGTCCACCGTTCAAACCAAACCATTGTTAGATCTCCCCTGACTCTGTTTCTTTTTCTGTTTTTGGCCGGTGGTAACATTATGGGATATTTAATGTGAGGACAGACTTACCATTGTTCATTTTTATGACTATTTCTTAGGAGAAGGAGGCAAATGTTAGGTTAGGTATATATAATATGTGTGAATATGTGGTATTAATGGTGCGGTGTGGAATTGTAGAATGTACAAGTAGAAACAATGCAACTATCTGTACGAATCCGAATGACGAATTCCATATGTTGGTACACGTACTACCAACAGTCGCAGTCCAAGACCCAACATCAACCTCATTCTTGCCATTAGTCTAGTTATTGTTAGTTATAATAGTAGTAGTAGTATTAGTATGCATCTATATATAGGGGAGAGGAGGCCCAGGCCGTTGCCCTCATAATAAATATATATTTTTTACTTTTTACATTAAGAGGACCACGCTATACCTTTTTTTACTACACTTATAATATGTCCTAAGTCCTATTCCCATGTCGACTCTACTACCTGTATAGTACTACGTACCTATCTACTGCTACTACCTACCTTACCTTGTCTTGTCTTCACTCAGGATTTTTGGGATTGATATTTTTTGATGGCACACAACAGTTGGCCACCATCACTCCATTGTTTTAACTTTTAAAAAGCATAATCTTTTTTTTTTCTTGGTAGATCGCACCTTACTTACTACCTTTCCCTTATTAGTCTTCTTGAGGTTTTTAAGTTTCGGTTTCGGTTTTGCTTTGGTCTCGAGTTTAAAGTTAGTGAATCCTGGTTTTGAATTTTTTACTTGTAGGCAAAACTAGGCATTAGACGTATAGGTTCGTGTCGTTAGTCGTAACTACTGTTGTCGGATTATGTTGCGGTATATGGTGGTGGTTAATGGTGGTGAAGATACTGATAGATTATATGTATAGGGATGCGGAATTGGAATAAAATTAGAGAATTGATACTTCCGATGAACTATACGCGTAGTACATGCAGATAATTAAATGTGAGGCTTGTCATCGCTTTCAAGTGTACGTCGGTAGCGGTACAGAGGGAGAAAAGCTTTTAGCTGTGTTTCTGTATCTGCATTATCATTATTGAGTTGTAGTTGTAGGGTTGTATTAAATTATGTAGTATTTTGATTTCAGTGTCTACAACTGTACGTAGTAGGTGTATGTACCTATTGTATATATTTATTATAGCAAGTATAGCACGGAGTATACGGCATACGGAGTAGATGAGAGGAATTTGAGAGGGATACATATGTCATTCCTTTATTTTTTTTCTGGCTATGTATAACTGATTGTTACAGTGTCCAACTTAGCCAACTTTGAATGCTGTTACTTTTCTCCTACATGTTCACTCAGTCTTGACTTTGACTTGAAGAAGAGGGTAGACCATGGAAGTGTACATACTGACTGTATAGTAGTAGACAGCTGGGACTAGTATTGTGCGGCCTGGTACTGTGATGTGATGTGATTTGATTATGATTACTTTTTACAGAGTGACGTACACATTCTTCTGTCTCTATTTTTTTTTCGCGTATTGCCGAGTGTTCTTTTGTTCCCTTTGCATTGCCGTGTCAGACTTTAAGTATTGTGTGAGACAGAATGTAGGTTTTTATTAAAACACACATAAATTTTTAGCTAGCTATTTTATGGTAAAATCTGTCTTACAATTATTTAATTACAAATTTAGACAATTATTCGGCATTGGTTTGGTATATTTTTACGTTTTCCTGTGATATTAGCCGCGTCTGGGCAAAATTCATTTACATTAAAGTCAGCTCTCTGTCAGCTTAAAAAAAAATTACGGGATGATTTTTAATAATAATAATAATTTAATTATATTTATTTTGGCGTTAGAGTTGGTCATATTCCATATTGAATGCCGATTTTGATTTTTCATATGGAGAGATTATAATATGCATTTCCCCAAATTAATTTCGTGAAAGATATTATAACAGCAATGGATTTTTTCCATTTTTAATGTATTAATGGTTTTGAGTTTGCGCTCTTTTCTCGAGCTCACCCTCTGTTTCAAGTACCTCTGGGTAGTAGTAGGTTTTATAATTACAGGTGTATATTTTTAATTATGTTTAAGAGCTGTAAATACTGCTATTTTTAACTGGGAATTATGACGGGAAAGGAAAATTTATCGACATACTGTTATGTAGTAAAATATGTAGGTGGACTAAATATATGGAGGGAATTTAAATTTGCAATAATAATGGCTGGCTGACTGCTCTTTGGACTTTTGATATTTTATAATTATCTACCAATTACTTTTTTTTAAGTAGATAAGTACCTACTAAAGTAGTATATGCTCACATTGCACTGTAAGATGCAAAAGCGGATCGTTATTGTGTATACATATATATCGTTATATTATATTACATCACGTGTTGAGGCTTAGATGCGGACGATATAAGCCATCTTTATAATTATGCATATTTTATTAGATTTTATGAAGAGAGGGATATGCATACGCAGGTGCTCTCGCTCTTAATTTATCCCTGTATTTACTATTAGGGCTATATGGATTTGTGGTACACGTGCAGATTAAGTCAGTTTTTGTAGTCATCCACAGCTTTTTTCTCTATTAAAGAAGTAGTAAAAATAACATTGTGGAATCACTTAATTTGCGTAATGTTATATATTTATAGATTCGGACATAACTAATTTTGCGAGTTGTGTATTACCTATGTATGGCAATTGTTATTGCATTGCCGCACATTTTTTTGTATGAGATTGGTTGAGAATGTTTGTAAATAGAAATAATTGGAATATAATGGAAGAATGAAATAAATGCGTAGTTCCGTCCATGTTAAAAATGTGTGTGTGTCGTGTGTACTGTCCACTACTGATCCACTGTCCATTGTCCTGTTTAAAATAAAATAAAACAGAAGAAGGAGAGAAGGACATCTTGATATCTATCAGTCAGGACGTCAGGAGCTATAAAATTAAATCTTTAATGTGTATCTCACACTCGTCAGTCGAATTCTAATTATAGGTGTAGCATCTGCCTGCGTAGTCAACCATTGTAGTAAAATAAATGGCTTTGAATCTTGAAGGTGGAAGTTGACATGAAATGTAATGAGCTTGTATTTTTTCTAAATAGCGAATAATTTACTACATACCATCTATTTTTATGTAGCCTATGTAATTTTTCTTACTTGTGAAACACGTTCATTTTTGACAACTCATGACCCTCGCCTCATGAGAAGTCAGACGTCAGCTTCAATTATATTTGAGCTTCAAAAACTTCAAACATGATAATCTGTCATCTCACAATCAGTTCCTATTATTTTCCTTTTGTTTTTTACATAATTTGAAATTAATTACATCACACTCACATAATTGCATGGGACTAATGGGACAGTGACAAGCATATGAATAGAAATCTATGTACAAAAGTAGAAACGATTTAAGCATTTGGCTATTTTTGAAATTTTGAATATGTATACTGCGTGTGTGTGTGCTGAAATATTATGATGAGGTTCTTCCCGAATTTCGAAATAGACGTCGAAATGTCCAATGCTCATCTTACATTATATACCTTTTCCTTGTTACGCATTACTTACACAACACACATTGAACAATGGGAGATGCCCGTCTTTCACTTAAAGGAATGAATGAATGAAGTCTGAATGAATGTAAGATGACATTCCCCATTGTTTAATTATTCCAGAGTTGTTTGTTGTTTTACTGTGACAGCTTTTGATTTCAGCTTAGGAATAATTGTTTTGGTTTGTTTATATATGTGATTATTCGAGTGATAGGGTATAGAATTAAGTGCGTGTTTGGAATTAATTTCAAAGGCTCCAAAGCTCATTTCTCAATGGCCAGTGCCAGTGGATTTAGTGGTCACGGTTTGGTTTTGTAATATTTAATTGCTTTTATTGCCATGCTATTATTGTTGAGTAAATTATTTTTGGCTTCCCATGATGATGTCGTAAGTACTAAAAAAGAAAGGAACTGGGGAATTAAATGGGTGATCTATGGACTTTTGTGCATACTTGTACTTATATTTTTTTCTCTTTTAAAAATAATTCACTAAAAAAAACGTCACTTTACATATATGTACATATCTATTATTTTTAACTATATAACTATGTGCATATTTGTCTGGATTTAGTTTAAAATTACATATGACAGGATCCACGATCACACCTCATTGCTAATTATTATTGCAGAATCAATTTTCCCATTCGTTTTTCAATTCCATTTTTTCTAATTTTTTTCGCTTCTACTTTATGTATCAGTATGTATTAAATTTGTGATTGAAATTAAAATAGTGCGAATTAAAATTACCAAACCAAATTGTTCACGTATAAAAAGCGAATGTGTACATACAAACAATTAAAGAACAAAAAAGGAAAGTAAAATAAACTGCATTTCATCTTTCATTTACTGTTTGTTCAGTAGATTTAAAAAAGCCCAGATTTTTGCGGTTTCTTTAGATTTGTAAATAGTAGGTGGTACTTTACTTTGGTTGTGCATTTCATTAAGTCATTCAATAAATGGAGTTTGCAGACTTGAGATCTGAGGTAATAATATGGCTATTGTAGGCGGACGTTGAAGGTCAAGAGAATTGCGACAGATTTAATTATTATGTATTACTTGATTGTTAAAAACTATAATCGTAAAAGTAAATCATGTGACAGAGCTACATATATATAAAGACTTCATTAAAAATAAATGGTTTTTTACGGTATTTATTCGTGAATATGTTTAGTAATATGTAGTAATAGTAATACATATATATATGCGACTCATGGAACAAAATCAAAAGCAACATACATTTACATTATCGACAGAATTTTTGGGACGTTTTAGAAGTTTAGCCCATAAAACTAAATACGATCTAATGCTGATACCTTGTTGTTTTAATGTATGTTATTGTTCTGTGCTTAGAATGTACAAATTAATATAGAAAGGATTGAC
This sequence comes from Dicyrtomina minuta, assembly GCA_949802685.1. Classification (NCBI taxonomy): domain Eukaryota; kingdom Metazoa; phylum Arthropoda; class Collembola; order Symphypleona; family Dicyrtomidae; genus Dicyrtomina; species Dicyrtomina minuta. Next base: position 87,579,135 of record OX461809.1, read on the forward strand.
ATGCATTGTATTTAATGTTGTATTTTTATTTTGTATTTCAGAAAAGAAGAGCAGCCTCATGGGGTGGGATTCCAGGAGCAGTGGCAAATAGCACATTATCCGCGGCTCACCTGTCCCCCGTTTCAGTGGCAGCCTCCGAACCATCCCCATCACATAGTATCCCCTCCACACGCGTAGAACCTCATAAATTAGTTGACTCGGATCTTCACGACTTGGTTAAGGATATTAGAAAGGTAATTCTATTTTGAATATAAAGTCAATGATGTATGTCTCTTGCAGTCTGATTTTGAGGTTATACTGTTGACTGTATACTTAACATTTAATTTTTGTACAAATTTCAGGAATTAGGTGGAAGACATTTAGAACTCTGTGATGTAGCTGCGTATTATTTTGATGGTCAAGGAAAAGCCGTTCGGCCCTTAATTTCTATCCTGATGGCTCGTGCTATCAACGCACATTTACATGGAAATAATAGGTAAAAAATTATTGTTTAGATTGCCTCTCGCAAAATTGACATTTTATTATAAATCCTTTAACCTTTTGGTTGTATTGACTGTTTTGTATATTTCATTTAGTTTTATCTTGCCGTCCCAAAAACAATTGGCTTTAGTCTCGGAGATGATCCACACAGCTACCCTAGTTCATGACGACGTGATCGACACGTCGGACACGAGAAGGGGGAAGCCGAGTGTGAATGCACTATTTGGTCAGAAGAAAGCAATTATTGGAGGGGACTACATTTTAGCCAAAGCCGGAGCCATGGTGGCGAGACTCAATAATGATGAAGTGACACAGATCCTCGCTCAAGTCCTCGAAGATTTAGTCCAGGGTGAGTTCATGCAGATGGGTGCCAATGAAGGGAGCACGGAGAGATTCACGCATTACATTGGCAAGACATTCAATAAGACAGCCTCTCTCATGGCCTACAGTTGTAAGGGTGTTGCCATTCTGGGTGGTTCCGATGAGTCTCTCGCCGAGATGGCTTTTCAGTATGGGAAACATGTGGGCATTGCCTTCCAACTCATTGATGACCTACTCGACTTTGTCTCATCCACAGCCACCATGGGGAAACCCGCTGCTGCCGATCTTCAATTGGGCTTGGCCACTGCACCTGTCCTCTTCGCTGCTCAAAAGGTTTGCAGAACATTTAAAAAATATATTATGAGCACATCAATTTTAAATCTTAAACGCTTTAATAGTTGATGTCGATCTTATGTGTGTGTGTGTGTGGACAATATTAATAGCCTTCAGTCTCTTACGTTTCTACACGCTTGATTATTGCTTGATTAATTACCGTCTCTTTCCCTCTGGCTGAGTTTATTACACGCTGTTGCTGTCTCCTCTTATTGTTTTTATACCATCAAGTTTTTTTTTAATTCTCTCAAGCCTTAGCTATATGGCTATAAATACACTCAAGCCAATTGTAATTTGGCAGTGGCCATATAATTTATGCCTTGAAGAATTAAATCTGATAATGATTTACAGTGCTGTATTTTCTTGTCTCAATTTTGAAGTTTGAATGGGAAGAGCTGAACCAATTAGGCCTCTATGATTTATTTTTAAACTGTATTGTGGTTCCTGTGTGTGTTTTTAATGGATTATATTATAGTTATAATATAGCTTTGTAATTTATAATTGTAATTTGGAACACTCATTATTATTTTGAATGTAAAGATGTAAAATTTTTTTTTTGTTGTAATTTCATTTTAGCATCCTGAACTGAATGAGTTAATTGAGCGCCGGTTTTCACAAAATGGGGATGTTGAGAAAGCATTGGACTGTGTCCATAATTCCGATGGTTTGGAACAAACGAAATTCCTCGCTCAAAAATATTGTTTAGAAGCCGTTCGCTATGCCAATACACTCAGAGACTCGTCATACCAAAAAGGTCTTATCACGATCACGGAAAAGGTGAGTGTGTAACCCTTAATTTAATGGGTCGTCAGTGAAGGTGCAAAATACTGTAAAATATAAAATTTACATTTTATGGATTTTTTTTTTGTTTTTCAAATTTTAAATTCGGAACGTACGGATGAAGCAAAGAGTATAATAAATGTGTTTTGCACCTTCAATCAACTTCATTGGCAAAATTTTTGAATTATAAGTTTGAATGATAATGTATCTGTTTTTTTTCAGGTGCTAAATCGATCCAAATAGAACACATAGAGTAAAAATTATTAGTAGTTTGTAGATTATAGACTTACGTTAGTAACGTAGTCGACAGTCGTAATATTGAATATATAAAATTAAAAAATAATAAATATATAATCATATTAATTAATGTACATTTAGCTATACACACGAAACTTGTATCATGTTATATATTCTCAGTGAATATCTGTATGATGAAACAGTGTACATTTACTATAGCTACTTGAATAATAAAGCGCATATAAACTGTAAAAAACAACTATGTATTATTAAATAAATAATGTAGAATAATTAAAATATATTGAAATGGAGAAAAAAATAATACATACCTACCTACCTAAATAGAAACAAACGAAGAACGTTAATGGCCGTTGGAATATATTATTCGAGAATTCAAAAAACGTACCGTATGCCGATTGCCGAGTGTACATAGCAAAAAATAAAGTGAAAAATTGAACATACAATGGAGTTACTTAATTAAATTCACCACAGGCGTATTTATTTTAAAATAAAATATTTAGGTACTAATAATACTATAGGTAGGTAGTTGTAGCTAGTACTATATATACGCCTTACCCTTCCCTTTTTTGTTGTATTGGTAATTGGTATTCTTTATTTGTTTTTGAAAATTGTTGTTCAGAATTTAAGTAGTAGACTACCAATAGTGTGTAGGTAGGAGTTCAATATCCGAATATCTAACTTATTAAGTACACTCTAAAAAAATGTTATTACTTGTTTTTGTGTGTAGTGTGTGCAAAGCATGTAGAGCATGCAGAGTATTATAAATTGGTTTGAATTTGATCATAGACATAAGATTGGAAATAATTTAGCTTTACTCGCTAGTACACTCTATCCTAAAAAAAATATTCAATTGTTAACACTGTTATGTAAACACGAGTAAAATCTAAAGTTTGTTACATATGGAGAATATGGACTCGCTTATTACTACTGCAGATGAGCTTAAAATTCATGTTTTGTATTCATTGTCCTGAATAAGACCACTAAAATCCATACACTTTGATTTTGAATTGCTTGAACCATGCATAATACTTAATTTTTTATCATTTCGTCTTGGCTGACGTAGGTAATTTGTGCAATTAATAGGTATTTTGGTTTTTTCGTTGCATGCGTGAAATTTTTTGTGGAGATAATTTAGGAATTTCAAAGTTTTTGTATTTTACACTAACCCCCTCCACCAGGGCGTCTAATATAACTTGTGGATAAGGCCAGAGCATGTTAGGCAGAGCCGTGAGGTGTGAACACAGTCTGTAGAAGTAAACATGGAAAGCACACAGATACGAACTAAATAAAAAACCACAACATATTTCGAGTTATTAAATAAACAGTTGAAAACAATCCTCGCATGTGAATAAGATAAAACTAATTCTCCGGGACATAACGATAATAGCATCAGCAGTACTATCTACAGTAAGTACTTGTAACTTTACTGTGAGTTAAAAAATAGAAAAAATTTGTTGATTTTTACAAACTTGCCGATTCGTTGATTTAAGCTGCTTGTTTCTGAAACCCGCTATTGCATACGACCTCGTCTAGTCTACACCTCGTAATAATGGCAGGACTTGGTCTATCCTGGCTGGTAGACATCAGTGATCGAAATGGTCTGGTCTAGTTCGGCAAAGTCTGACCAGACCAGATTATTTCAAACCATTAAGCTGTGAATTTTTGGGCCATGGAATTTGAATGATAGGGCTAATAGTGGTTGGTTGTTGGCTGTAGTATTGTAATTTGTTCACAATTGTTTGTGAATCAAGACTTTGATTTTCAACTACGGGAACTTTGCACAATTCATTTTATAATATCCTCAGGTTGTGATGCATTGTACATAAAAAAGCGATGAATACAAGTAAATCGTATAAAAACACTGGCTAATCCGCAAATAATTTTTAGCTACATTATGCAAATCGTTAGGGTCATCTGGAATTTTCCGAAATTCTTAAGGAACAGTTCTACCTAGGAGAGGGGTAACGTAGTTATCCAGTCGCACGACGTTGACATCCGAGTTTTCTGCTCCACTTTTTATAAACCTACCTACTAAAAGAAAATATGCCACGAAAGTTTCGTAACACACTCTAATACCATAGCGTGCTCAGGGGCGGCCTGGGGCCCCCGTAGGGTGGTTCTCGGGAAAAAGTGGTTGTAAGACCTCTAAAAATGGTGATGGCAACCATCTTTTAAAAAACGTTGAATGGCTTAGCGTTCCACTTGGTTGCACATCTAAATTAAAAGGGCCTCCACTTGGGTCCGGATAGCAAGGGCCCCTCCGGATTGGGTCGGTTTGCCCATATTGCCTGTTCCCCGCTGAACCAACTTGGTAATATAATATATATCTAGTAGGCTATGTTAATACAAAGGAAAATAAGTTGAGTTGAATGTGGTTTAAATAGATGTTTAAAATTTATTTAAAGTTATAACATTGTACGGAGAGGCGACCTAACGGATAACGGAGGTTATACTTGCTGCAACTTGCTGGATTTTATCTTATGTGTGTCGTGTGTTATTATTAGTTAGTTTAGTCGTGCAATTCTCGAAGTCTCTGTCTCAGTGTCTCTAGAGATATGTAATTTCACCATGATTCCTGTCATAGAAAGGCTTTACTGTGCAGAAGGCGGGAAAAACAAACAGTACTTTAATCAGCTTTACTACTTTAAACTTATAAAAACAGCTCAATAATATTGTAGTACTTATACGACGATTAGTGTTTAGTGGAATTGGTGTTGGTGTTTTGCAAGTCAGCAGAGTATCACATAATAAATTACATCACATAATCACATCTCACTTCTGACTTCTCCTATTTCGAATTCTAGCTCGAGAGAGTGTGATTTGCTTTTTCTTCAGTTCAGTGTCCTTTATTTATCACTTGTGTTGTGTAATTCATTTCGTTTTTTATTTCAGATTTCTCTATCATCTCCTATCAAATCAGATTCAGTTACTAGCTGGAGTTAAAACAAACAAAAATCTAGATTCTACACGAACCGGAACAAGGAAAAATTCTATAAGATCTAAGTAAGTTCGAAGTTTGTGAAATAACTTGAGACATCAAATCTAAATACGTTGGTGAATCTACTATCAACTATACTGGCCGGATTGATTGTTGATTGACTGATTTGATTCTAGATTTACTCTGACCGACCCAAATATGGAGTACTTAAATATAATGAAACATTAAGAACCATCAACCATGCAGTTCATAGTTGCTAGTTGTAGTTGCATATTATGTAGGCACTATCAATTGACAATTAATCAGCCGGCCGGCGTAGCTTTAATAATACAAGACGAGAGACTGAATTCAAAAATTTAGATTTCGAAAAAAGCTAAGACATCAGCCAGTCACCAGTAGGCTAAAATTTAAACTTAAATGAAAATGTGTAAAGACGCTACTTAAGTGTCGTGTGACACTATAACAAGTAAACACAATCATAAAGAATATGTTAATGCGACAGGGGACAGAGAGCAGGGAACCTCCCTTCATTATTCATTGAAACATAGTTTTTCAATACCGCACTATGTGGTCTTGCGATCTTTGGTCTGATTTAAAAGTCATGTACTTTTTGGCCCATTATAAAATGACGGTATAGAAACGGGCAATTTTAAGTTTCCTAAAATCTGAAGGTTATTAACCTAATCTGAATTATTTTAAATATTATTGTCCTGTTTTACAATTGTGGGCATCGACATTGTTGGTATCGGCTATCGGCTGTTCTTCGATAAGTCATGCCCAGGCCGGTAAGTCATGCCCAACTTCGATAAGTCATGCCCAACTTCGATAAGTCATGCCCAACTTCGATAAGTCATGCCCCATTTCACTTCGATAAGTCATGCCCCGTTTCACTTCGATAAGTCATGCCCCAACTTTTTTTGTTTAAAACATTGAACCAGGCTCCTAAAGCTGTGTGTTAACAACATTTATTGCTTAATTACTGTTAATGCTAATTTTTAATTTTCGGCTACTCCTCGAAGTTTGTTATATTTACGGTTAGGTTAGGTTTGACGGGGGGGGGGGGGGTAGGAAAAACTGACTGGAAACGGTTAGGTTATTTTTTTCCCTCGGCCGCCGGAGGCGGCCCCGCCGAAGGCGGGAGGGAAAAATATAACCTATCCGTTTTCAGGCAGCTTTAGGAGCCTGGTTCAATGTTTTAAACAAAAAAAATTTGGGCATGACTTATCGAAGTGAAACGGGGCATGACTTATCGAAGTGAAACGGGGCATGACTTATCGAAGTGAAACGGGGCATGACTTATCGAAGTGAAATGGGGCATGACTTATCGAAGTTGAGCATGACTTATCGAAGTTGGGCATGACTTACCGGCCTGGGCATGACTTACCGAAGAAACCCCCGGCTATCGGCATATATTGGCTTCTGACGTTGGACGTTGTACGATAAATATATAATCATCATAGTCATCATTGTGATGTCATACATTGTATCGCCGTGTTTTAATAAATATTATAATTGTTGGATTTGAAATTGGCTTTGAGCAGTCAGAGAGCTAAAGGACAAGGTCCGAGGTTTTTAACCATTTTTCGTCGTTTTGGGAAGACTTTCAGATCGCACCGTAAGTTGTCAAAGGGCTCGTTCTCTGGTTAACTAAATCCTAAAGCAGTATAATTTTAACTGGAATTGGTATGTATGGTGGGATGTATGTGTGGCGGAAAGCTAACCTCAAACCTCATGTATCCTGTCTGTCTGTATAGCTAGGGAAGCTTACGGTTTTGCTTTTAAATAAAATTGGCTGGAGACGGATTTGTACGTGGGTCTGTTGGGTCTAAGTTTAGATGTAGATAATCGTAGTGCAAGTTTTGTTCATCTGTGAAAAATAGGATAATTATTCAAACATGTACGTGGTGCACGTACTGTTCAATGTTCGGAGTTGAATATAACTTCATTTTTTTTAAACCTTATTAAAAATTATCTATTCAGCAGGGTTTGAAAACATTTAAACAAAACATAATAATAATTACTTTTCTTAACACTAGTTTTTGACACCCCGCATTTAAAATATCATTTGATTAAAACTATTAGGGGCAAAACACGACATAGCCTAAAATGTTTTTATAGAATTACTATCGTATTGTAAATAATAAATCAACGGATAATAATGCGGAGTAATGCCTCGAAAATTTAGGAACGATTAAATCTATGCATATAGGTACATAATATAATATCCTATGTCTGTATGGTGAACAAGTTATCGTTTAAAAAGTGAAGGAATGTTCGGTGCTCCCAAAAAGTGTCTCAGAAGTCATTGCTAATTCAAAAATTTTAACATGAAAAGGTATTAACAAAACTACATAGTGTCACCGCGATACAACACAATTCACTGTGCAGCTTAAAAATGATGTACGATATAGGGAAAGAACATCAGCAGAAATAATAGGCTCATTTAAATGAGCCTATTATTTATTATATAGATTTGCTTTATTTATTTATTGCTTTTATGTACAATAAATATAGCAAAAGATGATCCAGACAAGCGAAGGTACATATAATTAATGTTAAATTCATATAACCTTGCAAATTAAGGTATTCAGTATGTTCAATATAAAGGTTACACAAATAATATGATCACGCAATCAGATACTATTATACTATCTATTGTCAGCTTCGGCAAGACTTTGGAAAAGCTGTGAATTCTATAATAATATCGTACATAGAATATAGAATTGAATTGACTGATTCAGAGATCCGACTACACAGGGACATTTTCGCAAGCTTTCAAACAGTCTAAAACTTTTTCACTTGCAATTAGTTTTCTTCAAACCTCAGTGTGGCACTGGTGCCCCTTGTGTATTCACATACGATTCTATACCTAATGATATGCAACTGTGATATTGTCAAATTGTGTAACTCTGATTTAGACGGATCCCACAAACTTGTGCAATGATTAGTTGGAAATGTGTACGCTTCCACTCCCGTAGAACAGGTAAAAAATTTGGCCTTCAGCGTATTTGCTCATCTGTGAACATGTGAACATCTCCAGCTCTTCCTAAATCTCGAATCCGTCACTGACATTAAGTATATCCTGACTTCAATTTCGCCTCTTTGAATTTCATATCCTAATTGAAAAATTGAATATCTCATTTTCGCAGGATTGAACGTAAGATTATGTAATAACTTTTTAGAATAAATGCACATTTGAAATTTAGACGTGACAAACTGTAAATATTGTACATGCAAATAAATCAGTGCGTATTTAATACAACGATATTAATTAACTTACGAAAAACGTAACGAAAAATACTATTAGGCAAGCTAAATGGACCATAACATAAGAACCCAAGATTGAAAAAATAGAGACTACAATATTGGTTTAATACATTCTATTTTTTGTCTCATTTTGATTTTCTGTTTTGTTTGTTGCAGTTTCTCTAGTCCTAAAACTTTGCCACGATGCTAATGCGAAGAGGTATTCAACTCCAAACTCGAACTGGACAATTATTTTTGTCAAATTACGAAACCAAACGATGGAAGGGAACAGGAATTCTCATGTTGAATATGGGAGGACCGCGAAATAGGGAAGAAGTGGGCCCTTTTCTTCTTCGTCTCTTTCAAGATCGTGATATTATGCAATTACCATTTCAAGATCACTTAGGGAAATGGATTGCAACAAGGCGAACACCAGCTATTGCAGACAAGTATGCTGAGATTGGGGGTGGGTCACCAATTTTTAAATGGACGGATCGGCAAGGATCTCTTATGTGTGAGATGCTAGATGAAATTTCCCCTGAAACGAAGCCTCACAAACATTATGTTGGATTCCGCTATGCTCATCCTCTCACTGAAGACACACTGGATCAAATGCAAAAGTATTTGAATGTATTTTTCACTGCTTCAGAAATACTTAACATTTGGAGAAAACTTATATTATACTTCACTTTAATTTATAAATTGTTTTAAGCATAATCTCAAGTAAGATGTGATATGTTTTGATTTTTAGAGACGGTATCACTCGGGCAGTAGCATTTTCACAGTATCCACAGTACAGTTGTGCAACTTCTGGATCAAGTTATCATGCCCTGCATAAGTATTGCACTAAAAAGTACGAGCTATTTTTAATTATTTATTGATAAAAATACAGCCATATACCTATAGCTTATTAAATGTGGTCCTGGTCCTGGTTGTTACATGGATTTTCATTTGTGCGATATACAATGTTATATAGAAATGATGATGAATGGTTCCTTGATATTATTGATGGTTTGTTTTTTTTTAGTAATTCCAGTATTAAGTGGAGCATCGTTGACAGATGGGGAACAAATAAGTATTTGGTTCAAACCATCGCTCAGCGAATTCGTGAAGAATTAGACGGTTTTGACATCAAAGATAGATCGAAAGCTGTTATTCTTTTTTCGGCACATTCCCTGCCTATGAAGGTAAGTACTTAACGCGTTGAAATATTTTTTCAAAATAGTTCAATAGGAGGTGTTATACATCGAAGTAGAGCTATTTTAGACATTTTAGAGGATAGTCATAACCGTTTTTATTAGCTTATTATCAATATTTTATAATTCAGGCTGTGAATAGAGGAGATCCTTATCCTGCTGAAGTTGGTGCAACGGTGCAGTTAGTAATGAATGAGTTAGGTCATTGCAATCCATATCGTTTAGTTTGGCAATCTAAAGTTGGTCCAGTTCCGTGGCTCCAACCATCAACTGAAGGCGCAATTAAATGTAAAATTGAGAAAATTATACTCGTTTTTTAAATTAAAAAATTTTTTAATGTAATTACAAGTTAACATTCTAAACAACATTTTTTTCTCTAGCAATGGCCAAAAAGGGTCTTAAAAATCTAATTCTTGTTCCCGTGGCCTTCACAAATGAACACATTGAAACTCTTCATGAAATGGATATCGAGTATGGGAATGACTTAGCGAAAGAGGTCTGCATTTGTCTTAAATATGCTACGTCTTCGAATACATTTCATTTGTGTACATTTACGTAGGCATATTCAATTTGTCTACTAATTGCATTTAATTTTGTGTTATCGCCAGGTTGGTGCTAACATCAGGAGAGCAAAATCCCCAAACGACCATCCACTATTCATTAAAGGACTAGCAGAGATTGTTTCAGATCATCTTAAAAGTAATGTTGCTGTTATGCCTCAAATACTCATGACCTGCCCACACTGTGACCGTGCGACTTGTTGGGAAACAAAGAAGTGGCTCAAAACTCTTAATGCCTAGTTGTAGAAACCGTTTAGGTATTATGAAATTATAAGATGTTGATTACATCTTGCATATTGACGTAGGTAGTCATAAGAATTTTTTCCAAAAAATAACGGAGAGCACAAAAATTCGAAGAAATAAGTAGGTGATGGTGATTGGTTTTAGTATATTCAGTATTTGTTTCTGTGTAATAGCATTTGGCAACAACTAACTACATAGTTAATAGTTATTATGTATCTATTAGTAATTATTCTTTAAGTAAGACTTTAGGGAGATCTGCTCACTATAAAATATACCATTAGACGACTAAAGGCCAGATCTTTCCAATGCTGTAAACTCTTTAGAACATGGGTTTTACACACTCATGACCATAGTTTCTATTTTTGAGACAATCGATTGTAATTTTTACAAATATATTATAAAATCAAACGGCTCTTCCTTCTATTTAATGCAATGCGTATTTTCTAAAATTCAAAATCTCTTTTTAACGCATGAAAGTTTTGATTTGTACTAAAAAGTAAGTATGAAGTACTAACAAAAAATGTATATCACGAATTAGATTAGTGGTTTAGAATATTATTAGTTAATTGTTGAAATAGTATGTAAGTAAATCGATTTTTTCTATTATTAAAAACTTGGGTTCTGGTTTTTTAAAATGATAAGTACGCAGTTCATTATGAAATTGTCTTGCAAATAATTGAACTCATTTGATGTAAAATAAAAACAGAACACTGTTCGTATTCGAAATTGCAAAATGAATTATTTTGTACATTCACTCTTTATTTAAAATCCTTATTATTTGTGTTTTTTTAATATTGCTTTAATTGTGTTAATCCTTAATACTCAAATATCTTGTACATATAGTAGCCACTTTTTCAAAACCGCAAGCAAAGGCAATTTTCCCTAAGAAATATGTATTACGGTGCTGGATTTATATAAGCAGCATCACGTAAGCAATTTTTGCAGCAATGTTTGATGTTTGATAAAAACACATATACATTTACCACAGTTGCATTCTAAACCAGCGTACATCACAAATACTTACAACTCGCATGATATCGCATTAAGGCAAACGTATTTCTTGCAAATGCTTCTTATATTGAGAGACAACTCTAGTCTCTCCTTTTTATCCTTTTCGCTTTCGTTATATATACTGTACTTTCTTTCAGCTTTTACTTCATCCTTCTTCTTCGGCCTAGATTAGCTGACAGCTCACCATCTCCTACGAGACCTCAAATAGTAAATCCAGGGCGAAGGGTTGGATATTGTAACAGGGAAGCTTAACGAGGGAAGAAACGCAGCGGCAGCAACTAATTTTAAAAACATAAATTAAATTTGAGGTTGCCCCGATTTCCCCGCAGTCCTTACAGGGTACCCGACCTCGACTTTAATTCTCATACAGTCCAGGCATTAGTCCAAAACCGTGAATTTATTTCATCCTCCTTTTTATTTAGACTCGCGCAGTTTACTGCAAGTCTTACAGCATTTCATTTTCGTAAATCAGAGCAGTTAATTTAATTACAAATAATTTACCATGTTATAATACGCTATATGCACCAGATAAAAATGTTCCTAATACTTGTGTAATCTCTATCTTTACGTACATGTATGGTTTATGAATGGATATCGATTCCAGATTTTGAGATTTTATCTCTTTCACTAATAAACTTCCGTGCAGCGCCTCCTATATAATTATTTCAATAAATCACTACTTATCGCAGTTATCAGGCGCTTCCATTGTGTCAAGATTATAAAGCTCGCAAGTTGACCACCAATAAAGTTGCTATATTTTATTGTTATATTGACTTATTTGGTTGGACAGCAGAGCTCCGAAAAAAATAATAATAGAATTTGTAAATGCATCTAAAATTCAAAGTTATATACATAATATTATTATTATGAGTCTAAAATTTTGCAACGTCTCCTTCTCCTACCGAATAAATTTTAAGGTTTATAATGCATATATCTATAGCTATCCAGTATCCAATACCCCGCAAAAGTTTCAGTAGATTTATAAAAAAAATATATTATACATGTGTAAGTACTATAGACTATAGCCACTTTTAGGAACCACTGATAAAAATGCAATTTAATTTGGATGGATGATAAAACCGTTCCTTGTACTTCGATCGTTTTGCAGGACGCACTCAGGTTAGTAGGGAATTGCGGGCGTAATGTGCTCTATTATGTTGTAAAATAGTATATGAGCACGAGCACTACGTTGCGTTTGGCATTTGGTGCATTATTTAATCGTTCTTTTTGCATGTCAAATTTTGCAAATGTCAAATGACTCCCAGTGAGTGAGTTCCCAGATTTTTTGTTTGCTTTTATTATCATACTATTTACTATGCAGATTCAGTTAGATCGAGATTCAAGATTTTGTGACGTGACAGACGTATGGTCGGTATGGTAGAGAACGTAAGGCTGTATTTTGTGCCGTGCTTTTCTGCTGTGTTACTGCTGTTGTGTGTTGTGATTTGATTTTGGTCTCCTATCGCCGCCACCCGTTTATTAGCCCGTGTGTGTGTGTGTGTGTGTGTGTGTGTGTGTGTGTGTGTGTGTGTGTGTGTGTGTGTGTGTGTGTGTGTGTGTGTGCTGCAGTCAAAGTGTGAACACTGTTCGGTTCATTCACTGTTTCTCTGTGTAAACTTGACGTTCGTCGCCGTGTGAATTTTCACTGACCTTACCTCTACAGGAATTCACAATAATATTCGTTCAAGATGCTTTCCGAAGACAGTGGTATTGATAGTACGGTCGTGAGGTACATTATTTTAATTCAAATTCTGTCATTAATTAACCTATGTTAAGTCATATAATATATTTTGTTCAAATCCGGAATTTTCCTTCGTTCGCCTGTCACGTCATGTAGTGAGTGCTCGAGTGTAGTGACTGTAGCTGTAGCGTACGGTTTTAAGTAGGAGTTAAATTGTTTATTTGCAAAATCCTATAGCCTTAAACATAATTATTATAATATTTGTGGTTTGGTCAGCACAGTTTCCTCCCTATAATTATGTATAAATGAATTAAACAATTTTGAAATGAATAAAACGCAGGCAGGGAATAATAATTTTATAGGATTTAAGGAAAGGATTTCTGCTCACTTCCCCTGTAAAATATCCAGAAAATTATAGGATAATATTATTATGTTTTATTTTATACTTTGCCGATTTAGTATGTAAAACAGTGACAGCAAAGTGTTGGGTTGGAATTGGAAGAGCAGGACAGGGCAATGCACTCATGAAAACTGAATTGTGCGGCTTTTGAAATTTTTAAGTGGGGAGGGCGGTCGGTTGTCGGTTTCGGTTATTATTACTACGAGTTTGTTCACTACTTTACTGAAGTTATTTAAACTATTTAAGTAAACGTATTTGTTTCCACACCAGTCCTAGTGCCAGTCAGAATTCTAAGCAAGTGCTAATTTTGTCAGCTGTATTTAAATCCAAAAATCGCAAGAATTCCTTGAAAGCCTAGAAGTTTACCTTTATATAATAATAAAATGCATATATTTGACTTAAGTATAACTAAATAAAATAGCATAGCCACATGTATTTTGTTGCGTCATCCAATACCAATACCAAAATGCCAATAGATACTGATACACACAACAGTACTTAAGTGATGATTGTACAGGCCGAGTAAAGACTGTCAACTGTGTGCTTAGGTAGAATTAAAGTTTTTGACAATTTGAACAGGAATCATCATTAGTGTTTTTTAGTGTACTTAAATGAGCTAAAATTAAAAGTTACACAGATCTTGTACGATGCAAGGGTCAAGTAAATCTTTGCCATTCTGCACTATTTCGGCATAGCGTCAGTTATTTTCAATGATACAAAATCAAATGATCGTAGAACATTAATAGAAGTAAGTTAGTTGAGTCTGTTAACCAGTAAGGACAATCAGCCGTCAGTCAGTAGTGAGCAGTACAAGTACAGTTGACAGCCAGTGAATAGCTGTGCATGTTTAAGTTTTAAATTTTTGTTTGTTGGCCCAGGTTGCGAGAGGGTACATCATAATATTTGGCAGTTATAATTAATATATAATATCGTAGATTATTTAAAATGGATGGTAACAAATGAAGGAGCGTTATTTATTATAATAGCAAGTGGTAGACTAATCAAAAATACTTGAATAATTAATAGCCAATAAGCAAAAGAGTCAGTCATCAGTGTTTACTTGGAATAGACGAAGAACAACAGATAGTGTTTTAACAATAAAATAAAATGAGCAAGAGTATGCAGGTGATACGATCAGGAGGACTATCGGGAAGTATTAAGGGAAGACTTGTTATAGAGTCACGAAGACGTATTGGAGGATTTCCCATTTTAATACCGTGTAAGCAGCAATTCCCGTCTAGGTTCATTAAGACAAGAAGGAATAGTTCTATTTCTAATAATGCTACAACAAGTTATGTAAGTTTAGGCATATCATCCCAGTCATGCAGTTATAAGAGTGGTAGTTGCAATAATTATAAGGAGGTTAAGGTTGTTGAGACTTTAAGTCTAAGTGGAGTGAGTGGTGGTAGTAGGTGCGTCGGAAACACAAAGGGAACAACTAGTAGAAATTCCAGGAGTGAAGAAGACTCTAGACGCTCGTTAGGAGGATTGATGAGGGAGACAGAGTCAGATTTGTCAGTGTTTAATAGGGATGGCTTTGGTGCTAGTAGTTCAGTTAATGTTAATGGTAGTAATAATAGTCTGAGAAAACCTGAGCTAAAGGTGGGGAATTTTCCACTCCTGTATGGTTCTACTCCAAATCCAATTCATCCGTGTTTTTCCTCTCTGTTGAAATCTCAATCTTTTTTGTTTGACAATTCTTTCAATAATAACAACTACTCTCCTAAGTGTCGCTCATTCTCAACCACGACGAGAACGACATCTCATTCTCCACGATCACGAACGGCACAAACCTCCACCACCAAATCCATTTCGACCACCACTACTGATAATTTAGAGAGTATAAATAGAAATAAAGCAACAATGACAGTTAATGAGAATTATGATGGTGGGGATCGTAATAATCATAGCAATCAAGAGGCTTTGGCTGGACCGAGCGGAATGAAGCCGGAAGGGGTTCAACATAATTGGGATTTTAGGACATACACCCCTCAACAAATCGAAGATCAATGTGCCATTGTCATCGAGCAACTCCGTCAACTTTTTGATAAGGCAGCGGAAGCCGAAACTTTGAATTTTGACTCGGTTCTTAAGGTACGATAATTTTAATATATTAATTTTTCTTCTTGATTTCAATTTAATACAAAAGTATAATTTTTGATATGTTGAATTTGAGGGTATTTAATTCATTTAAGGTATTATTTTTATTTTATATTCAAAATTAATTGAGTGTTTGTTTTGCAATGTTTCACAGCCTTTACTGGAAGCTCATCGCTACAGTTTTACGTTTGGAGCGGTGGTCACTTTCCCCCGACATGTGGCTGAGTCGCAAGCCATTCGAGATGCTGCATCACAAGCTACGAAACTATTAGATGAATCAAGTGTAGAGATGAGCATGAGGAAGGATGTTTTTGATAAATTAGTTGCGTACAAAGAGAATTTTAGTGCTCAGGATAACCTTAGTACGGAATACCAAAGATGCTTAGATCGTCTTATACATACGGGCCGTCGAAATGGTGAACAAAATTCGATAGTACTACTTAATTAACATACATTTATAATAAAATAATATATTTTATTACATTCTGAGATCAAATTTTATTTTATCTATTCAAAGTAATGTATTATTTTATAATTTTGTTTGCTTGTTACAAAAATCATTACTCTGCCTACTGGTCCCGCAAATTGGATTTTTGTGTTATAATAAGCTTACATTTTATTATTTATCGTTGTATCTAGGACTTCATTTGAGCGAGGAGATCAGAGATAAAGTCAAAGCCATCAAGAAGCAAGTGAGCGAGCTTCAACTTCGATTTTCTCGTAATTTGGGTGAAGAAAATACTGTCATCATGTTTTCCCCAGAGGAATTAGATGGAATGCCAGCTACATTCTTGGAAGGATTAGAAAAGGTTCCAAAATTTTGTAATTAATGTTAAATAAGTATTAACTACTACCTGCGTTTAATCAAACCCTGCACTGCACATATGCTCAAGTTTCCTGTAGTGTAAACTATTTATAAAAAATTTCTTTTTATTGTGTTTCTATTACTGATTTACAGGATTCAGATACAGGGAAGTTTAAAGTTAGTCTCAAATACCCACATTTTTTCCCCATCACACGTAAATGTCGCGTACCGGAAACTAGGAAGACATTAGAAATTGCCTATCAATCTAAGTGTATGAAAGAAAATACGAAAATTTTGGAGGAAGTTTTGGAGCTAAGGCAAAATGAAGCAGTTCTTCTAGGCTATGATAATCATGCGTCGTACGCTCAGGTCAGTTGTGAATTCTAGTTTTTTTTCTGTATTGTTGCTCTATAGTCGACTAGCAGTCGAGTAAAGCTTCTGCTTTTGTATTTCACGTTCGTAATAAATTATATGTTTTCTTCAAATTACATTTCCAATTGAAACTAACTGTGTCTAGAGTTGCTAAAATTCAATAGGATATGCTCATGGCCAAGAATCCAGGGAATGTAAAAACTTTCCTGACTGACTTAGCTGTCAAATTGCAACCTTTGTGGGAAGCGGAGAAGGCGGCAATGTTGGAGTTAAAGAAACGGGAGGTATTGGATATTGAATAGTTTTTAATGATTTATCTATTTCAATTTATGATTTATATCAGATAATGAAATTAATTAATAATATTCGTATATTTTGGATTTTTTGTATGGTTGCTTTGAATGGGTCAGTGTGAAAAGTACAACTACGAGTACAATGACAAGTTGGAAATGTGGGATTTCCGCTACTACATGTGCCTCATTGAAGAGGAAAAGTACGCCGTGGATCAGCAGCTATTAATGGGCTATTTTCCATTGGATGTGGTCACCCAAGGAATGTTAGGAATTTATGAAGAACTACTATCCTTGAAATTCACACCTCTGCCTGACGCTCAAAAGTGGCACGATGATGTTCAAGTTGTGAGTAAAACATTTAAATCGGCAATTATTATTATTACTTTATATAATATTTGTAAACTGCGAGTTAAACTATAATATTTAACTTATTATCCACTTGTTTAGTATCAAGTGACGGATCGCATCAACTCTGAAACTTTGGGCTACTTCTATCTCGATTTGTTCCCACGGGACGGGAAATTTGGTCACGCTTGTTGTGTTCCTTTGCAACCAGGTTGTCTCAATCAAGATGGGGTGAAACAACCCGCAGTTAGCGCCATGCTCACTAATTTTACACGTCCCAAAAATAATAAACCTTCCCTGCTGGATCATAAAGAGGTTCTTAATAATAATATTATAAATCTAATTTAGGACCCTATAAGTTTTATTTTGTTTACTACAATCGGATACAATTTAACTCGGGTTTATTTCATTGTATTACTTTAAAGGTTGAAACGTATTTCCATGAATTTGGTCATTTGATGCATACAATTTGTAGTCTTGCAAAATCAGCTCTACTATTTGGAACGCGGGTTGAAACTGATTTCCTAGAAGCTCCTAGTCAAATGTTAGAAAATTGGGTTTGGGAACGTGAGCCACTGCGTAGAATGTCTCTTCATTATGAGGTCAGTCTATTGCTCCACACTGTGTAAAATTAAAAGGATCGATCTTTATCTTTATGAAAATATGAATCAAGAAATTAGAAATTTATACTGCTTAAGTAATTATGTGGTTTTTAATATTTTAACAAAGTTTTTAATGCATATTAGATTTATAATTTTTGAAATATTTAGATGAAAACATCGCTTCCCGATGACATGATTGACAAGTTAGCTGCAAGTCAAGTAGCAAATGCCGGCGGACTTAACTTAAGACAAATTGTTCTGGCCACTTTTGATCAACGTGTTCATTTGCAAGGACGTTGTGATACGCAATCACTTTATGCCCAGATTTTATATGTAAGCAAAGAAAAAATGTTTCCAAATTAGTTATGTATGTTATTATTTCGTCCTTTATTTTTAATTTATTTCATTTTTTTCGTAAATCACGTTTTAAATTTTTTTTAACGTTTTCTCAGGAGATCATGGGACTTGAAGCTATTCCAGATACGAATATGCCGGCTAACTTTGGCCATCTTTGTATTGGCTACAGTGGTCGATACTATAGCTATTTAGTAAGTAATCAAATTAAACATGAAAGAGTTCAATGCACATGAATAACTTTCTTAAAGCTAGATCTAAACAATAATAAAAACAGATTTGACAATTTTACTATTCAGATTTCTACATGATGAGTTGTTTGAATTATTTTGACTCCATATATGTTTTGTTTGTTTTGCAGTGGAGTGAGGTATTCAGCATGGACATGTACAACACAGTGTTTAAGCAGAAAGGAATATTCAATCCAGAGACAGGCTTAATGTACCGAAAGTCTATACTTGAACCAGGTGGCTCAATGGATGCTATGGATATGTTAAAGACATTCCTAGGTAGGGAGCCTAATAACACTGCCTTCCTAGAGAGTAAGGGACTTAAAGCGGATGTACTTTAAAAACTTACTAAAAAAATCAAAACTCAGTGATTCCTCGGTTAGTCTGGATACTTAAAAAAGTTAATTTAATTACAACAAAAACAAACATCTTCATATAATAAATTATTACAAAATTGGAAATTCCAAATTTTATTCAAGAAAGATTCAAAGTGTGCCCAGCTAATACAACAGAAACTGGAAGCTTTAAATAAACAACTAAAAATTTCTGTCTTATAAAAAAATCTGTATTACTTTTATTACAGTTTTGTAGTTGTAAATCATTATTCAAAGAGTGCTGATTTTTAAGTTATTTAAGTTTTAGTATACTGGGATGTGTGTATGTGTATATATGATTACATTTTATTGATTAGCTTTGCATTTTACATCCTTATTGTCAGTGATCCACTAGTCCACTGTAGTCACAGACGTTGCCCTTTTTAGAGTTACTTAGACCGAAGGGCCATACATAAATAATGTGATGTCATGGAACAGGAAATATAGGTCCATATGTGTACTTCACTTAAGAAAATCCTAATTATATAGGATTTGAAAGGCTGATAGATGACGTGGGACTTAAACTATTAAATTTAAATTCGAATAAAATTTGAATGTAATGCATGATTAAAATCAGTACTTAAGAACTTAAGTACAGTCATAATCTAACTTTATTAATATTGTAAAATTTTTACATTCGCCATCAAACGACCATTCTTATATTATATAGTTGAAAAAATGCTTACTCGTTTCTTAAACTATATATAGTATGTACATTGGGCTCACTTTCAATGCATTTAAGTACTGTGCATACATGATTGTATAACAATGCGTTAATTGGTCAACAGAATTAATCACTATTGGCTTTGACGTGGAAGAAACAATGAATCCATAAAAATATACCACAAACAAATAAGTTACACACAAAACCTACAAAATTACGCTACTTATACTTGCTTATTCTGCCAACTCTGGAACCGAGTTAAAATTTTTTAACTCTTGCCTTGGTTGTACTAATAAACTAATAAATGAACTTGAACACAGCAATACAATACATTTTGAAGAAAGAGGGAGAGAGAGTATTTTTCATTTGTGACATAAAGTCAAAGTCAATTCATTGCATTCCAACTAGTAACTGTTCTAGTAAGATAGTGTTTTTACTTTTAGAGCAACCGTCGCGTCGGAGTGAGAAGTGTTTGGAAATTTAAAAACAACTCTTTTATGAGGATCAAATCAGTAAGGAACTTGAGCCAGGAAGTGAAAACTTGGAGTTTTCTAGCGATGCATAATAATTTGAAAAAACAGACTATAACATGTCAATGTACAAATTTTCTTTAGAAGTAAAAAGTAAACATGGAATATAGCATGCTGGAACTAATACAAAATTAAAACCACACTTACTTAATATATATATACCTTTAGTTATAAATAAACACTCCTCACACACGCACGTGAATAAAATTATAATTCAGCACCAGTAGGAATTATCTATAGTAAGTAAGTACTGTAATAGGCAATAAGTAATAGCACAAAGCTCTATCTGTATGTATTAGTATATCGCATTAGATATGTATGTGTCATGGTTCTTGGAGGTTGTTGTAGCTTACGTGCGTATACACAACTTAAATGCTTTGAATTTATGTTTATCACAATTAAAGTATGTTTATATAATATTGCTACTTAGTAATTTCATTATCACCACAAAACTTTTAAATAGTTGACATCTACAATTCTGACACGAAATTAAAATAATTAAAACATCAGTTTCTATCTCCATCTAACATTTGCATATAATATAACACCCCAGTTGTAAAGTCCAACTCAACTCGACGAACTACTCTCAACTGCTAAGCGAAACAAGGAACTATAATAATACGTCTCATAAAACCCATAAAGAAACCCAGCGAGACATAGGTACACTTTTAGGTTTATTAGGGAGGTATGTCTATGTCAATTATCTTGACAAGTGATGCGTTTACCACCGATTACTGATTACCCATCCACTTTTTTAAGCATAGGAATAATAATATTAACGTAATTAATATGAAAAAACTCAGTCGTTCAATAGTATTGAGTGTTTTCTGCCTTCTACTGCTGCGCTGCATACCTCTCACTACCTAACAGTGTTTAGACTGGCTGGTGACACTTCAGTGATCGAAACGGTCTATAGTCTGTATCAGCCGGCAAAGTCGGACCAGACCAGAGTTTACCAAACTGTAAACTGTAGCACTAATTAATTTAAACCTAGTTAAATTTTTTTCGCGGTTTAATGGCAAAAGTCCGAATTTACCGAGTATGATGACGGATCCTCAAATCCTCACTGTACCACAAATACCTCATCTCTTGACTGGATGGATACTAACCAAGAAAACCCTTGTGCCTTATGATGTTTACGTATTAACGTACTAAGTTTAAGCAAACGTTTGAGATGTTCTATTAAGCAATAACTATTATGCACTGCCAGGCGCCAGGGTACGCTAGCCTGGTACTTTATAAATTAGGCAGGTGTGTGAGCCGCTCATCCAACCAACGTTCGTCATGTGTAATCCTAATCCCAACTGCTAACTACCAACCAATAACCAAATGTCTTATTTTTAGATGCTAAGCTTTGCTCATTAAGCATCTTATGGAATATTGGAATAATCACGTACGCCTGTCTGTCTATGTGTCCTTCCGTCCTTCTGTTGATCGTCCTAGTCACAGTTTTTAACCGATTTTCTTCAAATAACTTTTCAAACCTTGCAAATGCGCTAGCGAAGAGCTGTATAGTTTTTTGATATGATCTCATAAATCACTTTTCACAATTAATGGTTTAATGGATCCTTGACACGACGATCCATTCAAAGATTGCAGATATGAACCATCAAAAATTACATGTGATGTACATACGTATATTAAGGGTATCTGGTAATACTACAGATAATCAGGGATATTACAGTAGTACACGGCCTACAACTTTCTCGGATCCAGTAAAAAATTACTTTAGACATTCAAACAGAGAGAGGGGGTTGGTAGCTTTAGACACAAAAAACCGCAAAGTTCCAAAATTACACCATACATATTACATTACACACATGCAATGAAAAACCAAATGATTTCACATTACAGACGTAACTAATTCTCTTATAACGAGTAAACATAGCAACTTTCATAAATAAAGACATGTTCATAGTAAAAAGGATCGTTCTGCAATGGGCCTATTTTTTATTGGCCTGAGCGGCATTTCAGTAACTTCATGTTGCTGGATCTCCTTTAAATACAATACAATAACTAATTCTCTGGCTACATCCACAAGATGAGCAGTAAGTAGTGCGCGTCCCTGCATCGGCACGCAGGTCTATTAAGTCAAAAAGTGTATAGCACGTTTAATAACGCTAGGTGTCACGAAAGCATTAGCCACAATTTAGGTTATACAAAGAAGTAGGTTGATATTGATAAAAGTATGTATTATTCAGAAAACCGAGAATTGGAACGGGCAAGGTAGAATTACATGGTATTTTCATAGGATTTGCTATCCTGCGAAATCCTTGCGCGTTCCAATTATTGGTTGCCTCAGCAGTACCTTGATACTTTGTGACAACAAAGAACTGCTCTTAAATGACGTTGCACATTGGGTTAGAGTTGATATTTGGTGAGAAAAATACTCACAAACTTGGGGTTAAACTTGGTGAGAACGAAAGAAATTCCAAAAATGGGGGGGGGGGGGGTAAATTTAGTGACAAGGTAGTACTGTGCACAGATGACGTTGTACTTGGGGGTAGCGCCAAATAAAATTACAACAAAGGACTTTCCACAAAAAAAGGCGTTATACTTTGGAGTAAGGTAAAATTTAGCGATAAGATACCACCGTCCGCAAATTACGTCATACTAATAGGGTGCCATCAAGCAGGCGTGCTTGGATAAAGCGGTTAGAACTGCAGTCTGGAACGAAATTTCCATTCTCAGACCTGGCTTCAATCCTTCGCCACTGCTAATCGTATATGGCTCTGTGCTGTACGGTATACGTTACTCGATGGTTGATTGAAACCCAATATCATTCGATGCTCCTTAGTGACCGCTACTTACTGTATGGGCCTAGGCGGCCTAGGGAATGGGGCTCCTATACTGTGGAGGATGGGACGAGGATAGGTGAAAGGGTAATATGATCGAGGCAAACTGATGCGGTAGCTTCCTATCTCCTCACACAATGACTGGTTGGGTCTGGTTGTATGAACTTTGGTTAAATCGACCTAATAAGTATATATTATTAATAGGTGCGATCAATGTAGAGACAAGAAAGGATTTTCCATAAGTTATGTTATGGGTGGGGTCAAATTTATTGGCCACAAAGGATTATCCACAAATGACACAACTATGCCAAAAGATTCTCATTTGAATGTATTTTAGATACGAATTTGGGTCGAAGAAAATTGTTACACGTAACCATAGGAATGACCTTTACTATTTTGACTGAAATCATAAACCACTGGAGTCATGTTTGAGCGTTGCTACAATAGGGTTCTATTCTTTTGTTGAAGCCAATATTCCCTAAAAACTCAGCATTTACTTCAGACTCACAATGGTTAAGTCACGTTCGAAGCGCCTGATTTTTGAATTCTTCCTTGTCAAACCCGGCAGCTCATGAAGCATTATCGATATGCAGCAATTGGCGACATAATGTAATAATAATTGCAAGTTCCATTCAAACGAATTTATTTACTTATTTGCCCACTGCGGGCTCGGAGAAGATGCTGAGGTACCAGCAAATGCAGGCTTCAGGTTTGAAGTAATTGCTGAGTGACAGAATATTATATACAATTATATTATTCAATAAGAAATATAGTGTAATTGGTTGTTCAAAAGAAAGGCACAGATGTTCTACGATGCCCTCTTTAATTAAGCTCTTCATGGAAAAATAGCATTTAATGTATCCTCATCTAACTTAAACTCTTTAATCACTGCGCTTGTTATATGTCGCGTGTACCTCTTCATTTTTACTGAACTGGCCTAATATTTAAGCCTTATTTTAGGTGATTTTAGCTTAAGAATGTATCCTCACTAAAAAAAAATCCAATTTGTCTAACTCTATCTAAAATTATTGTATACTATTTTCAGCATGGTCAGTACAGTCTACCTGTGGTCATGCTGCGTATGTATGAATTATATGATCATTTTACAATGAATAAAAACCCAGCATAATAATAATAATAATAATAATTATATATATATATATATATATAATTACATTATAATATAATTATATTATATACAATTAGATTAGAGTAGGGTGAGAGTGGGTAACTGTGGCCAACTTTACAAATGAAAATGCATTATTATTATACATCGACTCGTTTCATGTAGCCGGTGGCCACCATGTAAACACTGTATTGTGCAATTTATTACGCACGAATATAGGCTTTTAACTTGTGTTTGTCCATATAAATATGGCCCAAAATTATGTGTTGTGTAAAATAAATAGATAAATACTGTTTCAGTAATATATATTCTACATTTGTGTGGAACGTCGTTCGGTCACCATGAAAATATTCATGATTTCACTAAGTTAGTTATAAAAACCGACAGGTTAAAGAACCTGCTCCAGGCACCCACTGGGTAATTACCGCCGCCTTCTAATTTTTTGAATTTTTAATCTATTTATACCGCATACGGCTTAAGCCAATTTTTATCAAATCGTGATGCAGTTAGACGGGCGTTTGCTTAGTCGTTGTATAGAATCGTCCATAAATTAAGTCGTGGGTAGGGCCAATGGGTCTCACGGATGTCATCCCATGCTAGTGATATTTACTAGTGCAATTTTCGAAATGGTTAAGATGATGACAGGCGACAGGGGGGGGGGGGGTCAAAGGGTCCTAGAAATAAGGATATTTCAATGATGTGAATCCTTGAATGTCAAATGGAATTTTGTAAGTTGCATCCGAGAATGTTGTAGCACTTTTAATAGCAGACATACCCTTGATTTTCTGTGGCATTTGGATAGAGCATTACCGGTCATTCACCATATACATTAATACATTATGCTAGTCTGTAGGTTGGTTTTTCTTTGTATCATTTTATTCGAGCTGGCGAGCTGGATTCATTTAATACTGGAAAAGTGGTCAGGGCTATCACTGCGATCCTAGCACAGAGGTATATAGAACTAGAGACACTACTCCCCGGGAAAAGGGAAGGCAGCCAGGGACAAAGCGCCGTCTGCATTTTCGGCGTGCTTAGCATCAAGGATGCAGCTCGCTTCCGTATAACTAGGTGTCTCTCAGATGTGCAAGTTAAGACTTGCACTAGCTACGAGAGTCTACGGTTGGTAATATTCGATTAGCCGTAAGTTGCAGTTGCAAGGACATCGATGGATGGTTTCCATCCTTAGAAATACTTGGCAGAGGCAATTGAGGAGGCAAATTTGAAAACACGCAGTTCAGAGGTTAAAATGCTGATGTCGCCACTACTGAGAACTTTTGGTGCAATGATAAAGTGTTACCTATAAGTTCATCCATAGTGACGCATAAAAAACACATGCAAAGAGATTACAGTAGGGCATCTAGGCATTCTATATCTGTGGATCCTAGCCAGAAACAATAGGGGTATGTGCGGTTGAATTTATAAACTTTTAAAAATACTTTGAAGAAAATCGATAAAGCAAAATATGACCAGTAGCGTCGGATCTACAGAAGCACAGAGGGACGGGCAGACATGACCGTTCCAACAGATACTGAATAATGAGCTAAAAATCTCAGCACCCAAACAACTAAGAAACAACAAAGGCAGAAATACAAAAGGACACTAAAAACGTTCTGGAGGTCCAGTCGAGGGTTGCAGATTCAAATTCTATGTAAGAATCACGTGGTTTTAAAAACTGTCCTTTTTCGTAAGGCATCCTTGGGAAGCTGCATCCATCCATACATGATATGCCATCCTACGAAGACAAAACTCCCAGCGTATCTCTGGGTTCTCTTGGATACACAGGAGCCATGCACAACTATGGTGTGGTGGATTTCAAGTCTCCAAAATGTGGAGTTGACTGATTATGCAGAGTAGTACTAGTTGAATACTTTGAATACTATTCATTTTCAAGTACTTTATTGAAAAATATTTACTTTATGCTTGAGCAGATTTGACTTTACAATAATATTACGCGATATTCTGCGTTATTTCCAAGCACTTTAAAATTGAGCAAAATAGCTTTAACAGTACAAGATACGGGAGGAATTAGACAGAACACCCCAATATAATATATGACTGTTCCCTTTTACTGTGGTACCTTTTTACTTTAGTCAGTCAGTCAGTCAGTCTGTCAGTCAGTCCACTGTACAAAAATGAAACCACACATTTATGTACACAAAAGTTTCTAATCTAAAACTTGACTACATACTTCCCATTTCCCATAATAATGTTATCACCAACTACTATACTACTACTCCCAATATCAACACCAACCACCAAAGCGAACCAAACCAAAACGAGAGAGAACCAACATCAACTAAAAAGCTTTAGGAACACAGAAGAGCCTATATCCGTAATTTTTAACAAGAGTACATTCAATGAAGAGACGACAAGTACTTACCTACTCTCTACAGTCTACACACACGGTGACTACTCACTACACACAGGCTCTTTTAAAGGCAGTGCAGTGGCAAGTATCTTTTACTGACTGGTTCGTGTGATGTGAATATTCAGAGCCAGAGATTCAATATTCAGTGTAATCTCAAGTTGTGTGTGTGTGTGTGTTATAATACGTATTCTGTGGAAGTAGATGAAGACTACTCAGGTAGACGAGAACTACAAGCCAAAAACTCAACTATACTTTACTACTGCTACCATAGGACGACTATACCAACCAGGCAGGACTAGCTTAAGTACAAGTCAGTATACAATTCCAAGTTAATCGTAAATATGAAAAGAAATTGAATAGAAAAATAATACAGAATAGATAAGTTCTTCTGTTTCTCTCCTTTCGTTCCTGCTCAAACTGACTGAACTGACTCTGAGTATTTGAGTATAGTAGTTGATCTTCTCGATGGTGATGGTTTTGGTTGGTAGTTGGGACTACTGGCGACTGACTGGCAGTAAGATTCAACATTTGACTAACAACTAAACTAGTTAGCTTTGCCATTTTTAGTACTACACACTGCACAGAGGCTGGCAGTACTTAATCTACTCAATAATAATACTTACTAGTGTTTTAGTGGAAGTGCTGTGTTGGTCTGTTGTTACTAGCAAGAAGAAGACCATCAGATCACATCACGACGATCACACATACATCTCGATCTCAGTCAGTCAGTACTTACTGCTGTTACTACTACTACGAAACCAATACCAAAATACCAATCCAATCCAACAACCAAAACTTACATTCAACATTTTATTGTAACTCAAAAACTCAGTCATCATCATCAGTAGTACTGTCTCTGTTAGTGCTGTTGGCTGTGGAGTTTCGTTCGATTTCGACTTCAAGTTTCGACGACGAAGACGACTTGAACTATTTCGAATTCAATCAATGTTCGAATTGGAGTTAGAGCGAGTGTGATTTGCTTTTTTCTTCAGTTGTGTTGTGTCCTTTATTTATCACTGACTGGCTCTGTGCTGTGTAATTAATTTCTTTTTCTCTATAATTTCATATTTCTCTGTCTTCATCATCAATCAAATCAAGTTCAGTTAGTGGCTGACAAAAAAGAAAAATGAAAATTGAAATCGTCTCCGTCTCGGAACTACGACAAAGTCTATAAGAAAGAGCTCTTAAGTAAGTTCTAAGTTTGCGAAGTAACTTGAGATGTTAAATCTAAATACTTTGGTTGTCGGTGAACCTACTGAGTACAGGGTTGACTGACTGATTTGATTTACTTAGACTGACCGAGACCGACCCGGACCCGAGTAAATCAAACTTAATATGACCGTGATAGTTCATAGTTGTTGGTTGTAGGCAGGCAGGCACTATCAGTTGATCATTTCTAAAGTTTATTAAGCTGAATACGTTACGGAACCGTCAACCGTATTCGAATTCCGATTTCAGTTAGTCAGGACGCTGGGCAAATTTTAAATATATAAAATTGCCAGCTTTCTGACTACTACCTGACGGGAGACTGAATTCAAAAGCTTAACATTTGAACAGACAAAAGCGATATCAACACCAGTAGACTCAAATTTGAAATTGAATAAATACTGACTGACTATCATCTTTTCTACGTTCTGCTCATCTGAACCCAAAATAAAAATCAACTAGCAACAGTGAACAGAACCAGCGATCAACATTTAAAAAACCTAAGAACAGAGATGAAAGATTGATAATTGGTCCTACCAGACGTGTAGGAGATATCGTTGTAATTGATGGAATTATTGTCTGTGTTGAACAGCGACAAATATACAATCATCATTGTGATGTTGTATGTTATATCGTCGTGTTCTAATCGACATTTTTAATTAAATTTAGAACTGGGTTTGGGCAGTCTTAAGGTGAAGTGACTAGCGTTACGGATTTGTAAGATTGATTAAGATCAGGATATCGATGACTTGTAACTTATAACTTATCGTTAATACTCAAAAATGAGTTAAATATTTAACTGCATTTCTGGAATTCTTGAACACCACATCAGAATCAAATATCGGATAAAAATAATTACGAAGCGATGAGTGCTCACTTAATACCTCCACATCTATCATCTATGGCATAAATGATCCATAAATAATCCATAGTAATTAAATTGAAACATGGGAGACAGTGATAAGGGAGAACGACTAAAATCACGGAAATGATACGATGAACGAAGCGATATTGTTCGACGGAACATCGAAGTGATAGGACAATTGAAGAGTCAGTATGTACGGTAATAATATAAGTTCAGCTCTGTTTTTTTAGTCAACCAGCACTGACTGACTATAATCTGCCGACTACCGTGTGTGTTTCTTGTAATCTTTTTTTCTCGAATCAAATCAGATTTATTGTATTTCAAATTAACTATATTAAATTGAATATTTCTTCCAGAAATGGAGATATTCAGTTACTACAGACAGACGGTTTCAGTACAATAGTATGTAAGTAGTTGTAGGCAGGGCCAGCCAGTCACCAGTTGCCAGTGTGAGCATAATTGCACTTTGTTTTATCGAAGAAAGGTCAGTCGTAATTACCAAATCTTATAGGTCATAGGTATTTTATATTAATTGTACCCTATGTCCTAATTATTAGCTACTAACAATTTTAACAGTAACAAGTAAGTTTGGTTTCGCGTAGTCACGGTCCGAATCTCGGTCTTGGATAGTGTCTATTTTTGTCATTTAATTCGTCGTAGTGACTGTCTTGTATCTAATTAATCGTATTTCAGTGTCTATATCGGTTTCAATTTGTTCTGTTTTTTTTTTCAAAATACACATTCAACACGGAATTTTCAAAAATATAGACGCGTCAGCACCGTCATGCTGCCGAGGCAAATTGAAATTTTTCTAGGGCCTGTTACCGATCTACTAGTAGATGTAGATATGCCCTGTGGTTTCGAAATGTGTATAAATCTTGCAATAATACGTGCATGTCAAACACACTGTGAAGCATTCCTGCAATAATTGCAATTCGTAATGTGGTAGTTATAATAATATTGACTTTGAAGATAAAGAAAATGGACGCTGCTCATAAGATATGACGTTATTTTAAGGAATTTACGAATACGAACAACAAAGGACTTTATACTTTAGCAGTAATTTTAAATTTAGGCGTCTACATACATTATAATTAGTATAAAGTGTTTTGAAACTACCCAATTTAATATGGATTTTGTTCTTTTCTTGTTATACAGAATTCAGACCCCAGCTGAAGCTATTTTACATTGTTGGCAGTGTCTAAGAGCCAGAGTGAAAATCAACTCGATAAAGTTTAGGATGCCAATGGGAGAAACTCGATATCTCTCTTGATGTTCTTGTGCCTGACATCGTCAGATGTAAAACCGATTAAACTGCGTGGACTATTGTAAATAATGATATAAAATCAGTTTTGGAAACGAGAGACAAGAAGGGTGGAAAACAAACACGGAGGTGAAATATGTGATATGAAGAAATAGTCAGCAGAAGAAAAGAAGTCATCGTCTGGCGAGTATAAAGTTTTGAAAAAGTCAGTAGGGGAATTTTATTCGTGCGCGTAATTTCGTAATATTTAAAATTGAAAATAATAAGCTGCAGTTAAAGTTTGAATTATATAACCCCTGAACTATATATTAAAATATGAACTAAAATCAATCAGAACTTATGTATTGATGTCCACTGTGCAATAGTCTACTAATGACGTATTTGGAGTTTGCAGTTAAAACAACATAATGACATTAATATGAACACGAACACAATTATATAGTATGTGCACCTGGAAACGAAGCCAAAAATAAATTCCGTTATACCTTAACTCTTTTGCACCTGCACTCCAGATTGAATAAGAAGTTAATAAAGTTGATAAAGTTAATAGTGTTCGTAGGCTGTGTGAATAAGGAACAGGAAGAACATCCACTTTTTACGACAGATTCTAATAATAAATATTTATCTGATGAGTACAGTTTAGCAAAAAAAAAGTTCCAGAAAAAAGAGTGTGGCTGCGGATATTATTGTATAAGTTAACTTAAGGTTAAAGTAAGTTCAAAGTTTATTCCAAGGTTGCAAAATATTTGTAATTGTTTATATTATGACATAGCTGTTGCTACCTTGTCAACCTGGTCGTGCCATGTTATTTGTCTAAATACTAATTTGATCGCTCTTCAGTTTCATTGCCCGTCTTTTGGTTCGTCGCTGGCTGTATAGCAGTATCGCCTAAGCAGTTTAAGTGGAACAGTTAATTAACATAACATATATATGAAAAAGAATAGAATTCTTAAAAGTATATTGCGCTTATGCTGCGGAACATAGGTGGCTTTATTTTATACTGTTTCTAGACTTCATTAATTAAATGATCAGTTGATAATAACGAAGACAAAAAACTTCTACCGTTCGTATTATGTCAATGTCAACTTGTGAAATTCAAGACACGGTCACGAATTAAGGCCAATTATGATATTATTTGCTCACGTCTAAACTTAATTACATATAAATTCCGATTTTTGTAGTGTTTTAAGTTCAACTTTCAACTTTTTTAGACACAAATGTAAATGCAACTTATAAAAGGCAGTGCGTCCGCTGTTTCTCCAATAATTCTGGGTTTTTGAAAATCATTTTAATCTAGCCGACAGTAGGAAGCCAACAGCAACAGATCCCCATTTTTGTTAAATTACTTTAACGCAGAAGTAACCAAATTAATTTTTTAAATCTGACTTAATTAAATTTAATATTATTCTCCAATTTATTAGAAAAACCGGGAAAACACTTCAGAGCCTCTGTTATTAGTCCCTCAAGCATTTACTAGTCCTGTATAGCTCGGTGATCTGTATCTGTCCGTCTGTTAATTGTTTTTATTTTTTAAAAATAAAATTCGAACTTCGTGTGTTTAAGAGGCATAATAATATAGTATAACGTACAAATTGCAGTTAATAATTTGCCTTTGTAGTTGAATGAACCAACGTTTTGTTGTTGATGGTTGAATGTGCAAGTTCGCTTGTGGCAGTATAGTTAATAATAACAAGTTCGTAACAATAACTTAACGATAAAATCAAAGGTAATATTTTATCAACATTTTGTAGTTGTTCTTATCTAATTGTTTGGTTAACTGACAACTGCCACAAGCAAAATCCATGAGATTGATTTAGGCCTAAAAATAGACCTGCATATAATAGGAGTAAAAGAATAGATTTACGTAAATAACATTAAAGAAAAAGGTGACTTGTTGAAATAATCTCGGATAAAATAAGTAATTGCTAAATGAATTCTCGATGTGTATTGCAATAGAATGTAGGTATGTGTTCATCGAAACTGAAATTACGTGTTAGTAATCCTTGCTGTTGTTCTTTTTAGGGATTGCTTTCAGAAGGAAAAGTAAATTAAAGATGTTGCGTCCTCCCGACCCCGTCAATCATAATCACAGTCAATCTTCTCTCAAGAATGAGGTATGTTACTAATTTTTAATTTGTGTTGTTGCTAATTTTTTTTTTGGATATTTACTTTCAAATTAATTTAATTAATGATAGTGATAGTATATGAATTGTTTAAAGAAATAGACATTTAATTCTGTAAAATTTAATCGCTGTTGCAACAGTACTACATTATTATAGTCACTAGGAAGGTGTTTCATTATTTTGTTTTTATTCATTTGTGACTAGATGCAAGAATTTTCAAGTCCAATGAAAAGGCCCCGAACTGCAGAAGATTTTCTTCGGTTCTGTGATGTTGTTTTAACTTACACAAACTACCCACATGCTTTCTACAGTGAAAATGAGGTACGCTGTTCTACTTGTTTGTCTGTCAAATGTTTTTATAACTAGCCATGATTTATTAGCATACTGGGTGTCATTATTTTTTTGTTATTTTGGGAGTGATTGTTTTGTAATTTTAGATTTCCCGCTCCAGTAATTTATCAATATAATTAAGTAATGCCACTGTAACTGTGGAGTGTACCTTATTAGTTAGTATGGAAAATTTTGTGGCCGTGGACCTTTATTCATAGATTCATGTTAATTCTTCTTATTACTTGTTTTTCTGTTTGATTACTTGATATGGATTTAGGTTCTTGTAGCGCAGCGGTTGAAAAGTAAATTAGTTATTTCTCGGTAATGCAGACACCTTCAGTAGTGTGTGGTAATTTATTGTCATTGGATTGTCATTAGCTTGTTATCTTGTGATACTGGTACAATAATGGTTTCAAGCATCTTAAAGTTGCGTTTGAATCTAGTACGGAAATACCTTACTAGGTATTTAATCTGTTTATTCTTATTTATGAGCAAGTATGTTTCAATTTCGTTATCTCGATCCATTCAAGTACATAATAATATGACAATAATAGTCTATCTATAGTAGGTACATCGGCGTAGTAGTACTGAAAATACACAAAATAAATGATTATTTGTGGCGCAATAGATTGACAGTGCCATACTTATTGCTAGTTGTATATGGGCGTGTGTGATTAACTTGTACTTTGGGATTTTTTTTTCAGAGTGATAGAAAAATTGAGAGCCCTTTAAATAGCATTGGAGAGTCTGCTCATGTGAGTGCTGCCTCGGATGCATCCAGTAGATCTTCTAGTGTTGGTGATGGCGAGGGGGGTGAGACTGGTAAGATCCATAAACAACTTTTTATACTGCTTTCCTTTATCTTTGTCATTATTAATTGCGCGAGTTCAGTAGAAGTCGACACTTTGAGAAATTAGTGGCACTTACAATTTGGCCCCTTAAACTGACATCAACGGTACGAACATCATAAATGTATTTGTGCCTGTTTATGACAATTTATTCCATATTATTTTCAGTTTTTGAGTGTCAGTGTAAGCCAGTTTTTACCGCCCAAATATGGCTTTTAAATTGACAACCTGGCACAAAAAAATAACGAAAATTATTACACATGACGTAAACTGAGATAAATACGTACTTACTTACATATTTGTTATTATTTACGTCAAACACAGTGAAGGTTACACAGGATTTAAGATTTAATCCATGTTGGGCTAAACTATTCCTTCGTACCCTGTTAATTAGTGACTACATATTATGTATCTAGACATATTTAATTTACCTTGTCTTTAAACTTTGGTTATCTGCGTCTCTTAAAATGGATTAACTAGAATTTTTGTTTGGATTTATAATGAAAACGGATGCAGATAACACACATTTTTGTACCGCCTTTGTAATAACCTCGCATGTTTTGGGTGTTTTTTAACTATAAGATCACGTATGTTTTCTTTCTCACAGACGAAGACGCATGGGGGATGATAACGTGTTGGTGTGGGAAGCCCTTTGCTGGTCGTCCAATGATCGAGTGTGAATCTTGTTTAGTTTGGTTACATTTAAGTTGTGCACGTGTTCGTAAAAGTAATATTCCTAAACATTTTAAATGTTCTCGGTGTAAACCACCCAAGGGTCGACGAAAGCGTCAACACTCAGACGCGAGTGAGATCGATAGCCACCACCATATTGTGGTGGAAGGAAATCATAATCATCGTAGTAGTAATGGAAAAAATACGAGCACGAATCACCGCCATCGTCATCACTCTCCCTCACCACCCAGTGTTGGGAGTGGAATAAATGGTTCCGCGTCATCCACTACAGCCTCATTGTCAATAAATGCCACTCCAGTCGTCCACAGCAACACTACCACCGCAATAGTTTCCTCATCTATATCAACTAATAATCATAATGTACATGTTAATCAGCAAAAAACTCCAAATTCTTCTAGTGTATCGATGAATGGAACTCATTACAATAATAATCATCATCATCATCATCGTCGGTCACCCAAGTCACAGTCACCTCCATCGCCTTCCTTTTCGTCATTACATCGCTCAAATTCCCCGACCAACAATACAAACACCCACCATCATCACTCATCAAATTCCCGCTCGAAAACGATTATACAAAAATCCAATGCAAATTTTATGACGTCCACACCCGTCTCAGCAGTGCCAGCGCCCATAAAACCCGGGCGACTGAGGTTAGCAACTTATAATACGAACTTAAACTACGATGAGAATAAAAATCATAATCATGGCAAAGAGGAGGAGGAGGATGATGATGAAGAGGGCGAGGAAGATGAGGACATGGAGGAGGATAATAAGGATGCCGACGAGGAGGATGAGGAGGAGGAGCCAGATCCAGATGACCTAGACCCGGATTTGAATGATAATGACAATGACGAGTCCTGGTGCCTGAGAAATACAAATAGAAAAGGAAATGCAAATGCAAGAAAATCAAAAACAAATCCAGTCACAAACAATCATCATGAGCATCACTATCTAAAGCACCATCATAAGGATAAGGAGCACCGTAATCATAAGCACCATGTGAATAATAATCACGAGAGTTACAACAATAGTAATAGTAGCAACAATCCCGGCGGTGGTAGGAGTAGGATTCAGCAGATTCAGACTAATAATAATAAAATTAATAATAATCACCATCAACATGATACCAGTAACAATAGCAATAGTTCAAAAATAAAGGACAGCATCATTGTCAAAAGTAATGGCAGTGTCAAGATGAGCCCCAAAAAATCTCGAAGGAACCAAGGTCGAAATGCACATCATCCTCGACAAAAGAATTCAAATAAGAATAAAACCAAGTCCAAGTCTTCGAAGAAAATGGAGAAATTTCGAGTTGTGAGTGATCGTGGACATGGTGGGCGGGAGCATGAGTATGGAATGAATTCTAGTTCTAATCATTCCAATCACAATCATCAACACAACAATCAGAGTAGTCAAGGGGGACATGGACCTGGTAGTTATGGTGGTGGTGGCCTTTCCGTCTCTGTGAATTATGCCACATCAAATGCAAATATGAATTCACATACCGCAGCCTCGGACCTGGACCTTTAGCTCGCTACTAGTGTATACCATAATGTTATAGAGTAAAAAATGTATGTAATGTTATTCTTGTTCATTTAGAAGAAAATTATGACTATATACTAATATAGTACCACACATCGCATCCTCAAGAATGAATGACCAGAACCAGAGTTTTTCAACTTTAAGCCAGAACCATCATCAGACCGAAAGACACGAAAGATGAGAAAAATTTAAATTTTACAATGAAAATCAGATGAAAAAAAGATCATAATGCAAAACAACATCATCTTGTCCTATGTATCTTGTATTTTGTGCCTAACTCTCCTTCCTGTTTCAAGTTGAAGTTTCAGTCATCTCCTTTAATATTCAATTGCATCACATTTTTACAAAAATTAGAGAATTACAATAATTACAAAAGTATGTATATAATATTATGATGATGATTTATTCTTCAATCTCGTTCGTATATAAAATTCTATATTCTATTTCTACTCTCTAACAATTAAAATCTGTATGATAATAATAATACAATATCCATATCTATATTCCATGAATACTGTCTGTAGTATAATTTTATAAAATCTCATATTGGAGTATATTCATCCTATTAATTTCAAGATTAACCCTCCTCTGTATGGAATTCGTTTAATTTGAAATACAATAACTATGCTTATATGATATGATAGTATGCGCATGTCTCTCTCTCTGTTTCTATTTATACAGAGAATTCAAACAAAAAGAAAATGGACAAAAGACACGATATAATTACAGCTTATATAATACGAATATAATACATTCATCAGATATTATGATGCTAAGAGAAATAATACGATACAATAACTTACTATATACCTATGTCATTATTTTAACTGTGAATTATTACTATTATTATTAAAAAATATATATCAAGCAACATGATTACATAATAATGATGTAAGTAGGTCTTCCCCTAGTTTAGTCTCTGTCTCGTGAGAACGATGAAGGGCTTGTTCAAGGAAATTTTATTATACATACCTTTGATCTTTTGATCTACCTAAATCTTTTAAGTTAAAAATTTTAGCCAGTATTTTCATTCACAATTCTCGAGGAAGGTACTTTGTAATGTATTCATTTGTTTAAAATTATAATATATTCTTGAATTTTGACCTGAGTCACATTTGACACTATGTATGCATTTGGCTGCAAGGGATTTGGCAGTTTAAAAGCGTGGGTGGGCAGTTTAGTTCTAAGATGGCGTCCAAAACGGCTAAAAGGGTGCTGTGGCAGATCAGTGGTTTGGCAGTTGGGCGGCTTGGCATTGTGATCATGTAAACTTTCACATTAATTTGACACAAAATATTTTTTGGATTTGCAGCATGGCGAGAAATGAAAAATATAGTTGATACCAAGGCAAGTAGAATAATAATATATTATTCTACTTGCCTTGGTTGATACGTGAAATTATTGCACTAAATTATTATATAACACGTTGCAAAGGAATAATTAAAAAGTGTACATAATATTATTTAGAAAAGGGCTGCTGACTGCTGAATTTCACGTTTTCCGGGTTGACTATCCTAGTTGACAAGCTGTATTTCATTACCGTATCCCTGAGTACGCTGCTTAGAGTAATTATTTGTACGCTATACGAGTCGTCGTAAGTAAAAAGATAGCAAACAAGAGTTAATCCACACTGGTGGTCACTACACTTGCCAAATCTCCTATTTTAATTTTGTTAGTGTATCTTTTCTTACACTTATACTTCAGTCAGAAAAAAAGTGGTGTTTTCTTACTAAAGTAGAAAACGATTTAATAAACTTACCGTGTATTCTTTTTTGAACTCTTTTTGAATTACTAGCTACAGCCGATTGAGCAAAGATATTGTTTTTGCAGCTCGCTTCAGGTTGGCATCTAATATAAAGCCA
Organism: Dicyrtomina minuta; assembly: GCA_949802685.1. NCBI lineage: Eukaryota > Metazoa > Arthropoda > Collembola > Symphypleona > Dicyrtomidae > Dicyrtomina > Dicyrtomina minuta. The sequence continues at coordinate 87,616,276 of OX461809.1, forward strand.
AATGTCAACGAAAAAGCAACATAGATAAGAGTATCCACCATATCATCGGAGAGCCAAAACCAACGATACCAACGTGAATTGTATACAAAACCTGAAAAAAAAGTTAAACAGCAATATTTTTATCATACTGCCACAAATCCCATACGGGAATCGGGTAACAGTTTTAACATGGTTATATAATAATATGTGAAACTGCCAAACCACCCAACTGCCACTCACCGTTTTTATACTGCCAAAATGATGTATGTTTTATGCATTCTAGTCATTTTATTTTTATCGTATATCTTCGGTCAGATTGATGTAAAATTGAAAAAGAATCGGAATCATATCCCATGTATTTCTGTAATAGTGCAACAGCCGTTTACAGTTCAGATTCCGACCGTCCAGACCCGTGTACTGGCCTGAAGTACAATAGTGTGATAAATTGACCCGTGCACTATCCAGACTCCTACCTCTCAAACCCTTGCGTGTACTGTTAAACAGGAAATATTGCGCATTATTATCATTAGGCCCTTCGCTTTGTTTGGTTAGATGGCAGTAATGGTGGCAATAATTTGAAATGCATACAAAATTGAAACGAGAAACAAAAGGCTTTGAATTTCATAAAGAAAACAAAAGAACCATTAGCAATGAGGTTAAACTTTGATTACAGGCGAGTGGATAGCAAAAGTTATCCTCTCAAATGAACATGAACTAGGCGTAAGTCTTGGTTCACCTCAGTTGCTTTACTTAGGTTTCACTAGTAAACTAGAAACTTTTTACCTAAATCACCTCAAAGTAAAGTGGATAAATTACGTTTATATACAGCTGTTACTAAAACATTGCGTAGGTATACGAACATGATTAAGGGAAAGGCTAGCCATATTATATAGTGATACTATCAAATATTTATTACATAATTATATTATGTAATCGCTCAGTAGTTTTAGGTGAGCTTTTATGTAGCGTATGTTTGTAGGTAATAACAGTGTAAAACTTGAGCTGATTATGATGATACTGGTAGTAGTATTTATTATTCATGACACTGACCTGTGAACCCAAAATAAAATAAATATAAGAATAGAATTCAATGCAGATACAACTTTATACAGCTATTTAATTGTTATACTATGTTAATCAGAGAAGGGGGTGATGTATTTTATTATGTAATTGTGCGAATTTGCGATTACTATATATTTACAGTTATTTCTAAGAGAAATATGTAGGATCTAACTACAGTTCACTAAACATACAAAACAATATATAACAGAGTAACCATATAGGCAAATATAATACTGTTAGTGCTATAGTGGTATAAAATTAAGAAAGGGAGTAGGAATATATAACAATTATTGTATAATATCATATACATGCACTTATTTACTGTCATTTAAAGAATTCTTAAATTTCACTGTAGCAATAATTCGAACATTGAAACTCGAAATTTTACATTCTTATATTCTATATAATATTTTAATATCAATTAATTAATCATCTAGACATTATTGTTTTCGTAGACCATCGCCATCAAGTACAAGTTTTTTCTTTACAATATTATGTATACAATGTAAAATGTGGAATAATAATATTATATATCTCTGTAATTCATAGTAGCATGCTTCAAATTACATAAGTATGTGAAGAGTTTTTTGGCAAAACGGGATAAGTCCATTTTTTTCAAAAATGAGATTATTTGTGTTATTTGTTCTATTCGACTAGATACGTGACTGTGTTGAATGGTAAAGGTCAAAGTTCAACCAAAGTAATTTTTAAAAATGGCTCAAGTTTCGTTTTTTGGCAAAACAGGATAAGTCCATTAAATTATTTTTGGCAAAATGGGATAACTCCACCTAAAACACTCATTTCTGATTTAAATTTGGTTTTTGAGTTTTTTTGTAGTTTGTAGAAGACAATTGCCGTGAGTTGATGTTTAGTGTAAAGAAAGAAATTTCATTCAAAATGATTAAAATTTCATGTCACGGACTTTTTACCCCATGTTAAGTTATTGATTTTTTGGCAAAACGGGATGAGTCAACAAAATAAAATTTTTCAAAATTTTCTGAAAAATTCCAAAGTCCGTCTAGGATTATGAAACTACTTGTAATTACGCTTCATCAGGTGCAGTACCTGTAGAAAAAAATTGAGTTTGAAAAACAGCCGGTCACCATTTATTCATTTTTCGTTGTTCCTGTAAAATTTGCTTTGATGGACTTATCCCGTTTTGCCAAAAAACTCTTCATGTAGTTTCAATGCAGTTAAAGATAAAGTACTGCAACTACAACTAGGGAGCGAGCATAAATTACGTGGTACATCGGGGGGGGGGGTAGGGGTTCAAGTTTTCTATCCTTTTACATGGGTGTACATACCGAAAACGGGGGGGGGGGGTAGGAGTTCAAAATTTCCGATTTTTGTACCATGTAATGTAAGCACGTTCCCCTATAGCCATTACATACTATACTATACTACACTAGGTACATACTGTGGACTATGATTAAAAATGAATTGAAAGCTATACATACGTATTTATAACAATATGGGGCAAACACAAAAAAGTAATAAGGGGAGAGATATTATGCATAAATTATAAGCAAGTACAAGTACATATTATGTAGATACGTATAAAATTATATAGCTCTACTCAGTAATCATAGTTGTATTAGCATTGTTTCTATAATATCTATTAGCTATTAACAAAAATACTGAAATTTGAAAAGGATTTATAAATCATTAATTGTGAACTTGTACAGTTATGAAAGTGCTTCATAAAATTGAAATGTTTTTATCGTAATACGTAATCGTAAATGTCGTATGTAAGTCGTTGATAGTTGTTAACTATATAATATATTATATTAAGGTAACAGAGTTGGGGACTAAATTTCAGTACATTTTTATTATTACGAAAGGTAAATTAAAATTAAAGTCAAAAAATATATAAATATTAAACTACTATACTATATACTATATTATGAGTAATGCCACTGTCGCTATGGAATAATATTTTCATTTATTTTATGCATACTCCTGTCATAAGTAAATATTGCGGATAACAAGTTTATAATAAGCAAAATCGTTTGATTTCAACAATATTATTCAAAAACATCTAAAAAATATCATAATAAATTAATCAAATTATATAACTTTGCAGTAGCAATAGCCTTACAACTGACGAGCAAACGGCAAGACCTTATTTTCTGAGATTTTAACCAAATGTAGTTAGTCGAATTAAGCATCGTTAGTACCTTTTTTGAATCATTTCGAAAAGATATGCGACTTCCTTCAACCATGATAAATGAAATTGTGGATTGCTACTATCCGAGGCTCTTGTCGAATTGCCCATAATCATTTATATAATATGAACTTATTTAAGTAAAAGTAATAGCTAGTTTTTAAAAAATAACGAATTCTAAAAAACAGTTTTTATAATTATTCGAAAGCTTTTTAATTTTCCTAAAAATGTATATTGTTCTTACTGTGTCAAACGTTGTTTATGGCAAACGTTATTGTAACGTCAGTTGTAAATAAATATTTACGTTCTCTCTAGGAAAACCCCAACTTGATTCGCATATGAATGTTTACTATTTTAAAAACATGTAAAACAAAATTTTAAATTCCCTAAAATTAAAAAACTGATTTTTCATTAGAAAACGTTTTTACTGGACGCAACAGCTGGCGCTGTTAAAAATAGTAAATCCGAATTTTACAATTTCCAACAGTTTTAGCTGTTGCTGTAATGACGGTGGTAAGAATAGCTGTAAAGTTTCTAATTGTAACATTATTTTTAATTTTTTACTGAATTCGTACAATAGCGCGTAACTGGTCCACCGTAGGCCCTAAATAAATGCTTTATGAAATTTATTTATGGATTTATTTATTTATGAAAAACATTTTAAATTAAATTGATTAATTTATGAATGGTACTTTTAGATAGGCTTTCCGGATACCCAACGCTCCAAATTTTTAAATTAACAGTTAAATCGGTTGCAATTAATGTAAAACACAGTTAACATAGCTTTATCGGAATTCAGCGGAGTGCTTTTTTTAAGCGTGCAGATCTTATGTTTTTGTTCATTAAAAATGTAAAACAAAACAGGGGATTTTAAAACTGAAAATGATGCAAATCAACTGTAGATAGTACCGTTTGCATTTAATGTAATATAAAATATGTTTAAGCATGTGGGTAATGAAATAGCATTACAAAAACTATTTTCCTATTTTTGGGCAAATACAAAAAAAAATCCATACCTCCGTGTTTTTCAGAAATCGTCATGTCAAGGGCCATAAGAAAAATTGGTTTTTTAATTGTAGGGAATTTAAAATTTTGTTTTACATGTTTTTAAAATAGTAAACATTCATATGCGATTCGCATATGATTCATATGCGAATCGTTAAATGCGAATCAAGTTTGGGTTTTCCTAGACTATACTAACGATGCTTAATTCGACTAACTACATTTGGTTAAAATCTCACAGAATAAGGTCCTGCCGTTTGCTCGTGAGTATATAAAACAAAAGATCTTCTTAAATTATTATATTTAATTAAATCGATCCTCTTAGAAACAATAAACAATATTGGCGAATTCCATATACATAGTAGATCTCAAGTATATAAATATTATGTATCTTAATCGATCCTCTAAGCGCAGCGCAAGCGCCTGCCGTGAACATTAAAATATCATTTATGCTGTTTGTTAATTGCGATATACCAAAAGATTTAGCCACCGTCTTGGTCATGAAAAAGGTTGTTATCGTCCCTCGTGCTCCTATATAGAGACCCGTCACTTCTTCATTTCTCCAAGAAATACTTAGCACCAAGTTCATAAACTTCTTTTTTCTCCAGGTGACGCTATACCGTTAAATCAATATGGAACAATATCAAACGGGACATTCCCAGTTAGCGGAAAATGAGTTTTGTTTGTAATGTAGTATGTACTTTGTATACAGTACCTTTTATACTAACTATAGGGAAGGGAATGGTCATGGTCAAATTTAATGAGGTCACGCAGAATCCATCTCCATGTAATTAGTTTTGTTAAAAAGAGTCCAGAAAAAAGATGATTGGCATTTGGCATAAAAGCGTGATGCGAACGGGTTTTGCCTCGGTAAGTGCGATTTTTGAAAATATACAGCTAATGATATTTAAATGGGTGCCGGTGACCTATTTGGTTGAAGCAAAAGCAGAATTTTTGACTCTTTGCTATACCCTGTAACTCGTACATTTTTCTTCCGATTTTAAAAATATGTAAAGTTTTTCTTTAAGTAAGCTTCTGCTAAGTAAGCAGTTTTTCAACTATCGAAAAACACATCCATGATAGTAAAACTCTGTCACTGCCAAGGCTCTGTGGAGACGGAACTCCACTTCTGTCTATTTCTATTATAAACATTCCATAAATAGAAATCCCGCCCGTCCCATAGCACAAAGGCTATGGCATAGTGAGACAGGCGAGCGAGAAAGAGTAGCACACAGGTAGTTAGACAAAAGAACATTCCAATGCCACCGCTTTCAGCGATGGAATATATATCTAGCTAGACAGTAGAAGTATTTCCATTGACCATAGCTTGGAACAATGGGAATCCTTTGAAGATACATACTTAAGTCAGGAAAGAAGTTGAATTCGAGAGTAATAACAGTAACAAGTAGAACATTCTCAATTGACTCGAGCTGCTGAATAGTCATTCAATTCTGAGTCTAGCTTTTACAGTACACACTTGAATCCTTTTCTTGCCTTTGAAACTAGAAGAAGTGAAAAGAGAAGTTAGCGACGAGTCAGTTTTTCACAGCGGAATATAAAGTGAACATCCAAAAGAGTCATTAGATCTACGACTTGATTTTACAGTTTACAGCTTAGCTTTTCGTTTTCAAAAAGACTTAGTAAAGTTAACCGGTCATCTTCGTTTGACCTGGAGTTAGATAATCAAACGGAGGATTAGGAATTGAAGTCATAACGCTCGATTAAAGGACTAGGATTGATTGCCGTGCTGCCAAAGACGCCAAGGTCTTGGAATACCATCGGACGTTGCCGTGGGAAAATAATAGATACTTCCTATCTCACCGGTAATTACGCGCAATTAATAGAAACTTACCTACCTCTTCTCGTTCTTTGTGTTTCTTTTCCTCACTCGTCTCCGTTTGTGAATATTATGTAATATAAAAGGTTGTACATGATTGATATGTTTTTTGAAGAGGTTATAAAAGTAATTAAAAGTTCTTCCTCTAATATATTTAACTGAAAGTAATCCCCATTTCATTTCAAGTCATAGTGTTTTATTCGTATATACTTATTGACATAATCTAAATACTTTGGCGTCATTCATTAGCGCATAAACGAAATCTTCTACTTCTATGAGATTTTGAGCTTCGGATCAGCTCCGTTCCCTCAAAAATCATAGGTGCGGGGTAGAATTTTCGTTTTTGTCCCTATTTTATGAAAATTTTGAAAAATTTGACCCAGAATTTCGAAATTTCGAAAAATTTTGAAAATTTTTATTTTTGTTTTATAGCATTATTCTACGTTAATTTTGTTAATATAGACTATATTTTGTTAATATCTCGACGACTTTGAACATTTGAAATTCACGAGAGACCAGAGAGAAACGGAATAGCAAAATCTTTACTATATTCTGTTTTCCTGTCATTTGGCATCTTTGCATCGGAGGATCACATAAAAAGGTATTGACTGACTTTTCATGAGTATGTACCCATTTAAATCGTGAATTGTGAAACGTGATCGGTGACAGTTGTGAGAAAGGGACCCGTAACTCACTTGCCAAGAGTCAAAACCCACCCCACCCAGAGTAGGTATATACTTATGATAGTTGGAATCCTCACTTTTCTAATTTTTATAATTATTATCGCGCGCCTAGAATTACGACGCATCGATTTACCGATCGTAGAACTAATTATACTCGTTCAGCTCTTACGTGATCTCACCCGATTTTTAATTTTATACTAAATGCTCCAAATTATATTTTTACTATTAATATTTTCCATTTTTCTCCAATTTTGTGAAAACTTGTGGATAAATCACATACCTATACGAGCCATCGTCATTCTTTTAGGTAACATTATCGACATAGTTAAGTACCTAATTAATAGCCAATAATTCCTGCTCATTGCTATACTGATTTAAAGCTATATTTTTAACCATATTCCGAGCTTGAAACATTTTTATCCTGACCTAATTTCACACTCAGAGTGAACAAGGTAAACTCTTAGTGTGGAGGGAAACTATCGCATACTTTAAATATTTTATCCAGTGACGAAAGCTCATTTTAATTATTTTTAACTTTTCACAAACGTCACAAGTCAAAAATTAGTGTGGAGGCTATACCTCCAAATTTTTGAAATCAATTTTCTTACAACTAATTTTTTTTTATTTATTTACATAATGGCTCATTTGAATGAGGAAGAGCAAGCATTATTCGGTTTAGATGCACCCATGAACGTGGATTTATTAGAATCCGATGACGATGACATGACTCAGGAGGAACAGAGGGAAAGGGATGCATACATAGCTAGGCGTACCGCGGCACAGGCCGAAGACAAACGCATTTATGAACAAAAGCTAAAGGACCTTCAAAACAAAGAAGCATTAGACAGGATAACTAGAGGCCCCAGTGCCGAGAGTAGCCAGTCGCAAGGTAATCCTCCAGCTTCAGTTTCCTCAGCTCCTCAACCCCGTATTTATTTTAATAAAACACAACCTTCAGCCAAATTACCTCCAAATCCTTTCGAATCCCAAAAGACTAATCCTCTCCCTAATTTGACTAGAGCTCCTGAACAAAGTGCATTTGCATCTAGCAGAAGTCTCCTAGGTAGATCAGCCGAGGATATAGCAGCACTGAGGGAAGTTTTCGCTCCACCAAGACCAACTAGTAAGGAAGCTGAATTAGCTCGCACTATACGCAACAATGAGCTTATTAAGGATTGGGCGAAGTATGCTGGAGATAGTGAGGTAGACGCTGTCCTATACCAATTTAATCAGGACGCTACATATATTGACATGACCGAATATGACAAATTTGACGCATTAGATCGCGTATTGGACGGACAGGCCCTCGAATGGTGGAAGTCAGAGAGGTCTTCATGGAGACCAGCTCTCAAGAGACAGACCCCTGGTATTAATAGAGACCTGTGGAAAAAGTTAGAGACTGCTTTGGCAGTCAGATTTGATAACGACTCATTAGTTAATAAGGCCAAGGCAGACTTACCTAGAACAGCTTATAATAAACTCATGGGCAGTTCAGAGTACATTTCAGGTAGACTCAGCGTACTGAGACGCATCGACCCCAAAATGAGTGCAAATGACTTGGTAGTTGGACTGTTAAAAGGCGTACCTAAAAGAATGCGTAGTAATATGATCGGCTGTACAACCATTGACCATTTTCGTACCACATTGGACAAAGCCATAAGTACCGGTGTAATTGGTGATTGGTTGGATCCCGTTCCTACTGAACAAGTTACATATTCCGGTCCGAAAGTTGAAGGACGTACATACGCCCGGGCACTTCATGCCCATACGCAATACCAGCATAAGCAAAATGCTGGGATTAGGGTAGAACCACAGCGCGAACCCATAGTCCAGGCTGCCCAAGGTGCCCCTGTTAACCAAATAGCTCCTAGATACCCTCCTAATCCTGTCAACGGAGCTCCCTATGAGGCTCCTCCTGATCCTAATGTCCCACGTGGGGCCAATGATGACCCTGCGGTGGTAAAATTTCCTTACTATAATGAGCGCCGTCGTGCATATTGCGTAGCTGCAGAAGGAGCTAGGTCAGCATGTTGGCAATGCGGGAGAATGACACATAATTTCCGCACTTGTCATGAACTGTATCGAGCGCAGGGAATTCCAATTCCACTTAGACAGCCCAGGCAACCAAGACAGCAGGATGCACCCCAGGTAGGACAGGCAGCACAGGGAAATAGTAATTTAAACTAGAAGGGGTGGATATAGTTAATATATCCAGACCCGAGCCTCCTGCATCAGAGCATTCTTTTAAATCTGTTTCTATTAAGTACACAAAAGTCTATTTTAAGTCACCTAAACCGGCAAGAGTGTATAAAACTATAGCAAAGGCCGATGCCGCTTTGCGAAGCCTGGGAACCAGGCAGAACAAAGTGACTGACGTTTTAGGTCATAAACCAGGTCATCCACTACTCCAAGTAGGGCAGGAGCTTGACGATTTTGATTCCGAAAAACCCATAGGTATTTTGTTTGATTTTCCTTCTGACAATGAAATCCATTATGCACGGAAATTCAGCAATGAATCCACGGAAATCAAACGTGAGATGAAGTTCCGAACTAATGTACATAATATGAATATTCTAGAAGTTCTCGTGGACACTGGTGCCACCGTTTGTACAGTAAGTTTAAAAACTCTGAAGGAGTTAAAAATAGAAAAACAAATAAAAAGGTGCAAACCACTCACTGTATACTTGTCCATAGACGATAATAATGCACATACTATTGATAAGATTATTTATTTACAATTTTTCGTTAACGAATATAAAGAGTGGATTCAATGGGGATTTTTTGTGGTCGAAAAAGCTCAGGATCCTATCGTATTTGGTTGTGATTTACTTAAAACTTATAATGTAAACATTGAATGCGGATTAGGGACAATTATTTTTAGACCAGCTCAAGAAAGGACTCATAAATCCATGAGATCAGACGCAGAACGATTATGTAGACTAAAGGCTTTCCCAAGTAAAGGTGCACTTAGACGCATGAAATTACAATCTGCATATTTACGTAAACAAAAGGCACTTCAACTCAGTATGGTCACTGCATGCAATCCCCTACGTAAGGATGATTTACATAAGGTATTGGATGGGATACAGGAAGACGACGATTTACAGGTTGAAGGTAATATTGACATAAGTCTAAATGAGGTCACAATCGACGACATTGAGTCTATAGGTACTACCACTATCAGACGAGTCCACAGTACAACTTCATCCTTATTGGAGGAGGTTCGATCTGTTCAATCTAGCGAAGCATCCAGCCGAGCTGTCGAGTACTACAAACAATACAAGTTACGACTTTTTACAGTTCGGCCCTCCCTCATTAAGGATGACACGGCAACGGAGGTTCCCTTTTATACAGAGGACCCCGGATATTCAGGTCAAATAGCTATACATCCTAATTATGGTTTATTCGAGAAATTAGGACTAATGGTGTTACAAGACACGGTCAAAGTTACGAAAGGTAAAGGTGTATTGCATGTTGCAAATTCTCAACAAACAGGCGATTTAATTTTACCACCACAACCAACCCTTTCCAGCTATGAAACAATGCCAACGGACTATCTCCGTGCTACTAGGATAGATAAAGACAATTCCCCTACTATGCATGTAAATGACCAAGACTATAATGACGCAGTTGACACTGCACCGGTACCAGAGAGTGTAGAAGGTAGTCAACCATTAACTGATGATGAGTTTTCTCAATTCAAGATTTTCAAAGGTCTCACAGGACCTCAAAAGATTAAGGTTAGGGAACTTTTAAGTAAGTATTATAAAGCTTTTGGTTGGACCGAGAATGACTTTCTGGAACCGATGCGTGATCCTAGGACTGGTAAAACATTACAAGCAACAGTGGAATTATTGGATAAGTCAGCTCAAGTTGTGAGTCCCCGATCTGTGAGTTTAGAATTGCAGGAGATTACTCGTAAATACACTGACAAACAGAGAGAGCTAGGACTATTACAGAATTCACACAGCCAATATGTATCCCAAGTACAAATGTTATCCTCCAAAAATACCTGGAAACCCACTGTCGACTACCGAAAAATTAATTTAAAAGTGAAACCTGAACCTATGCCTATCCCACCTTTACACACTGCTTTCAAATCTCTTTCGAATTCCAAATATTTTTGTAATTTAGGTCTCCGTGATCCTTACCAACAAATAGAATTAGACAGTGACAGCAGAGACATACTTGCATTTATGACATCAGACGGTCAGTTTCGTCCCACTCGTACTCCTTTCGGTTTCGTCAATTCGAGTGCAATCTTACAGAAAACATTAGATATTATATGGTCTCCATATAAAAATTCATTCTTTAATAATTACTCTGAAGACAATTGTTTCGGTGGTAAAGACTTCACTCAATTGATGGACCGACTGGAAAAGATCCTATGGTTGTGTATACAAGCTAACGTAAGATTGCTACCCAGGAAATGTTATCTAGGTCACCCGAAAATTGCTTTCCTAGGTCATAAGGTCACTAGTCAGGGCGTCGAAATAGATCCCGATCGCACTAATGTATTGATGAATTTTCCAGATCCTCAGGATACCACCGACGTACGTCGATGGCTAGGGTTAAGCGGTTTCTTTAGGAGATTAATTTTTGGCTATTCAAAATTTGCGAGGCCACTATATGATTTATTAAAGAAAGACGCAGTTTTTGTTTTCAACGCCGCATGTCAAAGAGCGGTGAGAGAAATGAAAACAGCCATCTGTACCGCTCCAGCATTAGCATTCCCGGATCCCACCGCCATTTTGGAATTATGGGCTGATGCCAGCGATTATGAAGTCGCTGCTGCCCTTATCCAGGTAATCACTAATGGGAATAATAAAGATCGACAACCCCTGGGTTTCGATTCTCATACACTATCACACACTGAGAGTAAGTGGACAGTCACAGAGAAAGAGTGTTATGCTATAGTTCATGCCTTCCAGAAATTTCATAACTTGCTATTCGGAAGGGAAGTCTTAGTTTACACTGATCACCAAGCACTGGTCAACATTCTTCGTACACCTCAGGTCACCGGAAAATTAGTGCGATGGAGTCTCAAATTGAGTTCATACCGCCTCAAGATTATGTATGTACCAGGAAAATCTAATGCTATGGCTGACTGCTTGAGTCGCCCTCCACGAGCGGATAATCTTCCCGTAGCCATTCTGAGAGGCATGACGGCGGAGACGGAACATCCTAGGCAACCTGAGGATGAGGAATATATAGTACATTGCAACGATACGGATAAATCAGTAATTAACCTTAAAGATATGCAGGCCAAAGATAAAGATTTAGCTGAAATAATTACATCACTGCAGGTAGACGAAGAAAATAATTGTAGAGGTAAAAATAAATACCGGAATGACTTCCGCCTCAACACAGACGGTACTCTCCAGCATGTCAACTATGAACCACTGGGACCATTGTGGGTAAATGTATTACCAGTAGCCGAAGGAAAACGCATAGCTCGTGAACTGCATAACAAGTCTCATTTTGGTTTCAGGAAAATCTATTATTCCATGGTCGATAAATATTGGTTTTTACAGATGTGGGATAACGTCACCAAGGCATGTCGAGCATGTGACACTTGCCAAAGGTTCAATGTCCCACGTGTCAAGAAATCAGGCCCTATGCATGCAATGATTACTCCTACCACTCCTTACGCTAAAGTTTCAGTGGACTATCTTGGCCCACTTAATACTACTTCTAATAAAAATACTTATATCTTGGCCGTGATAGACCAATGCACCCGCTTCCTGCATCTCATCCCAACTACAGGCACAACTGTGGCTGAAACGGTTAAAGTATTAGAGCCATTAATAGCGAAACATAAAATAAAAGGGATTGTATCTGATAATGGTCCAGCTTTTACAGGTCACAAGTTCAATGAGATGTGCACTCGACATAACGTTATCTCCATCCATAGTTCTCCACACCATCCTAGTAGCAATGCATACGTAGAAAGAGTTAATTCAACATTCGGCAGTATCATGAAAAAGTTGAAATATGATAATAATAATATTGAATGGGATGTTATGTTACCTCATATAGAAAATGAATATAACGCAGTTAAGCATGTCAGTACAGGCTATAGCCCTTATTTTCTTATGTTCGGTAGAAGTCTTCACTTTTGTTATATTACTGGTAAACCTCTTGATGACGATATTGATCCAGATGACCCAGAAATGACTCAGGTTAGATTTCATGAACTTCACAAGGCACGTATCTTGGCGCATGAAAACTCGTGTCATAATCAGTTAAAACGTAAAATGGCTTTTGATAAGACTCACCCTACAGTTCTATATAAGGAAGGTGATTTGGTACTAAAGAAAAACTATTACAAGGCACCAGGCACAGCAGCAAAATTTACAGTTAAGTATACAGGTCCATATAAGATATATAGTACAGCTACCAACCAACATATGTACTTACTATGTAATAAAGACACTGACCTTTCTAAATATATTGACGAAACTGTTCTTGAGATTGTGCATGGCCACAACCTAAAACCTTACCTATTAGACGACATTCCTTCTCTTAATAATAATATGGAACCCGTGTTAGGTGATCAAAACTGGTTGAATAATTATACTTACACTCCCGACGATGTTGCATTTCATACTGAACCCTGGGCAGACCCTGATTTGCGCGATTTCGATGGGGATACCGCGGCACAAATCAACGTAGTCCCCCGCGGAATATTTAATCAAGAATACTCTTTCGACCCAAATAACGAATTGAAACTACGCAACCGTACAATTCAGCGAAACCCAACTTCACAGAATTATAGGCAACTTACAAATAACTATTCCAATCACGCCATTACTCATATTCCAGAGTTGATAACTCCTCTGGGAAATTCCGAAATTCAAATAGACAACATTATAGACACTAATTCTAACCTACCTGTAGATTTACCTTCACCACTAATACCGTCGGTCGCGGAACAGATTCCCACGCCGGCGGAACCAAATAGTATTCCCATTTCAAATAGGGTAAATTCTGGTAATTCTCCTACAGCTAGAAGATACTTTGATGTAGAAACAATAGATAGGTATCCTGCACGTATGACTACCACTATTGTTGATGACCCATTTGCTAGAGAATCCCGTTGTAATAGTTATAATATGAACCACTTAGGTTCGGATGGTTCTTTCATTCACAAGGACGATTGGAATTTAATTCAGGGCATTGATATTACTACCGGAAAACGCTACGTAGATTTTGATTACCAAAAGACTAAGAATTATTTTAACGCTTTTCGAAACCCAGCAAAAGACATCCCTATGTCCCAAATTTCTAATGTAGCACAACCAACTGAAGCTCCAACTTATAGAGCAGATTCAGTAGACACTTCAAATCACTCACTTTATAGTTGTCACATTAATATGAGGAAAGGATGTTCCGAATTAGGTGATATTTCAGAAAACAGACGAAACAACCCCATAGAAATTCCTATAGCACCAAAAAGCTGGAATGGAGAGCGGAATGAAACACCCGCCCTTCAGCCCAAAATACAGACCAAATTAATCGTTACTGAATTCACAAATAAAAAAGTAATTAAGATGGTCAATATAAATGATGAAACACAAGTACTCGAAGAAATCGAAATCAACACAGCACCAAATGAATCAATCACTGAAACTCAACAAATTGATCCAGCTGAAAGCGATCTCGAATTCTTGGAAGAGAATGTACTTGAAACTCCCACAGCCCCAACCATAGAGTCTACAGCGGTCATTGAAAATGATACTGTCACAATAGCACCTGCAAAGGGAAATAATAGTAAGGTCATACTGAAAAGTAAAAAGTCAGAGTCAATTACTGAAAATACCGAATTACGAAGGTCAAATCGACCAAGAAAAACTGTCATACCTTGGGATCCTTCCGATGTTGAGGTCCCGAAGACACGAAAGCGCAAAGAGGTAGGCTCAGTACATAAGAAGCGTAAGAAAAAGAAAGTTGCAAAATTAAAAAGATGTCACGTAAAACCTACGGATGCCATGGCTGAATTAGTTAAGGCCATGGGAAACATAGGGCAGATGATGGCATGTCAATACCAGAAACCAGTCTCTTATTCTTCTTCAGACTCTGATACCTCAGACTCTGATTCTGAGGACTCAAATTAGATTGCATGAAAGATTTCTGCATGCACCATATTCTATTTAGAATTCCAGGTTTTAGATAGAAAATTTTTTTTCAATTTTGGGAAAAGCACTATCCCATCACCTACTTAAGTAGTGATGGAAATTTTCTTTCTTTTTCGGGTAAAGACTAGACATCCTCAAAATGGCCAATCCTTCACCTAATCCGAATCCTAACAAACTCCCTCATGGACCACCGCGAATTCCCGAAGGACAATTAGATCCAGAGAACGAATTTGCCAACGCCGGAATCGAATCAGATGATGAAGATTGGGACCACAAATATGTCTACAACCAAGACCGGTCCCGTAGAGTTATGCTACATCAATTGCGAAACAGGATCCCCGGACAACCCGAAGCACACCGTTATGTCATGCGAATGACCAGCGACAGTACTCCACATCCTAATGACATCCAGGCAAGACAACCGGACGGAACTTATACACACATGGTTCCTCAGCCTGTGGATCCCCGCCCGATTACGCAGAACACTCCACCAGCTTCCCCACGTCGACAGCAATTTATCCAACGAATTCCTACACCAGCTAGAAACCCTCCGAGATCTCCAATCATAAATCAAGCAGTCGCACTGGATAACGATTCAGAAGATGAACCGGCTGATAATATGGACATCGAAGATCCCGTTCCTTATGACCATGAATCTTTTGAACCTTTGGAAGGACTTCCTGCTCAGAACATCAAACGCTCCACGAGCACTGCAGATTTCAAATCTGAGAACGTCCGAAAGAAGCAGAAAAGCGGATCTCCTCCAACAATTCCAGAACCTCAGCCAGGGACTTCACAACAACTGGAGCCCATCCCAGATGAAATTCGGCAACTTCAACAACAACAGGATGAAGCAAATCGCAGATCGGCGGAGATAGAACAGCAACTACAGCGTTGGAGACTAACTTCCAGCACTCCTTCATCGACACCACCAAGAACTAATGGCATTTTTAGCCCACCGACTCAACCTACGGGAAATTTATTATTAGGCCCAGCTCCACCACGTATTGCTGTCGGCCTCCCGAGATTCACCATGAGAGGAAGAGGACCCACCAGAGCTCCTCCCACCATCCAAGTTAGTCCAAATACAGCTCAGCCCCTGGACACAATCACTCCAGCTCCGGCTCCAATTCCGTTAGAACAAGCTCCAGCTCCAGTTCAAAGAGCACCATCACCAACTCCACCAGCACCAGATGCGAATGCTCCCACTGTTGATTTACTCCCGGACTTAGGCACTACAGCTCCTCGGTATGCTATTTATACACCGAAACCGCGAGCTCCGGTGGAAGCTACTCCACCATCTCAACAAAGTTCGGCTCCGAGACCATCACCACAGCAAACACTAAGATTACCGCGACCATTGGACCGTCGTGACAGATACAATAACCGACCACGGGCTCCGGCCCCACCGAGAAATACTCCTCCAACACCACGAGCATCATTTCGCCCACCGCTCCGTTTTGGACCGAGACAGATTCCCCAACAATGGAGACCCCGAGCACAACCACCAAGCTCGAATTTCTCAAAGAACAGACAATCGGATAAGAACTCGAAAGACCAAAGTATAGATGACATTCGAGGATACTCATGGCCAAAAGGCCGCCCATGGAGAACTCAGGCACCACCACAACATCGTCGGTCCCGATCTCCAACTCCTCCCCGAAAATCCTCCCGATCCAGAGACTCTTCGAAACATCACGATGGATACCGAGCTTCATCTAGATCTCGATCAGACGCGCCACAGCACCATCAAGCACGAAATGCTCCAGACCCACCAGCCCCACAACAACAACAACCTCAGAATAATATCCCTCAACCAGCTGTTGTTCCGAATGGATATTTTTATCAAGCCCCAGGACTTCCTCAGCTCATTCCACTTTTCGGCGCACCGGTTCAGCAACCTCAGATAGTCCACATTCCCATACCTCCAGTCCAACCATTTCCTCCTTTACCAGAAGTTGAGAACCACTTCGTTGGAACACCATGGGACTGTGTACTCTGTCGTCGTAGACACCAGCAAGGAAATATTCGACACTACTGGCAACGATGCCCTCATCGCAGGATCAGCTACGCGAAATTTGCCCGGATTATGGAACTAGCTCAGCGTTGTTTCTTCTGCGGCGGACACCACCCAACCTATGCCTGTCCCCACTTCCAAGACTTCCATGGCCACGGCTATTAGACCGCTTTAATTCTTTTACTACTTTGGAAATGGATACATGGCATGAATAATGTGTAGATAATTTTTAAGTTCCTGCAGTAATTCTGCAAGGAAAAATTTTCATTTTTTTCAGTTCAATTTTTCATTAATTTTGACACTACGTAGATTTTAAGTTTTGATTTCCTTACTATGCACAATTGAATATTTGGTTTCTTAAGCACCATGAACTTACTTATATTCTCTTTCATTACCAAGATTATACCCAAATTATTTCTCGGGATTTCTTCAATAATTGGTTACTATTAAAATACGTAATTAATGAAAGACACAAACTCTGTTTTTGCATGCTTTCCGAAAACATTATTTATTTGCACAATAAGGGATAAACAATTAGAATTTAAAAAGCCTGATAACTCCACCTCAAAGGAGGAAAGGAGCACCTACTAATAATAATTTCCTAAGTTAAGTAGCACCATACTTCCACGAATACCATCCATGGGATAATATACCAGGCCTTTAAAGACCTGGGAAAATAACATACTTAATTTAAGTAATTAGTCGTAGATACCACCATCGAGAAACCTACCACTGCATTGGTACGGTTAAAGTACAATAACTTGGAAAAGGGTGTTTTTGTTCCTTTAATATGAAGTAGACTTACCACAATGGACGGAGATCACGCCAGAGACATTCCGGAGGAACCAACTCTCCCACCATCAGTAGAGATTGCACCGCAACTACCTATCCAAGTGGACACAGACAGCGAGGATGACGAACCTATAGATCTCCTCGAGCCAGACGACTACCAACCTTATGACCCATCAGATTACTATATGGACGATCCCATTAATTCTCCTATGGAGGCTGAACAAGCCGAAGAGGAGGAAGACGATGAAGATGACGAAATGGATCCTCCAGATATGAGTACTGATGATGACACTACTGATAATGACGACGAAGATCCTCCAGCCCCCGATGTCAACATGATACAATCCGAGGACTCGGAGGACCCTTTTGAAACAGCGCACACACACTTTGACCTGACAACTACTCCACCACCAGCACCATCAGAACGTGAGAGGAGGCCGAATCCGACGCTAAACGTCCGTGGGTTTGCTCCAGCATCGGAAGATGAAATACTGGATACACAGCAACGCCTGGGAAAGTGGATCGAAAGATTTCCGCCTCACACAGTTGTCCAAAGACGAGAGAACTTGACTCCAGCAGCACTATTACTGGAGGATGATAGCAGTAATGATGAACCAATTCTAATGGACGAGAAAGCGATCCTAGAAGCTAATTTGGAGATTCAGGAAATCCAGCAGCAACGGGATGATTACATTTTTCATCTCCGCCGTTGCCACGGCCAGACTATTCCAACACCAGAGAAGGGGATTGACACTGAGGAGGAAAATAGACCGGAGACTCCACTTTCAAACTCAGAATTGGAATCTACTCCACACACCACCACCATTCTTCCTATCCTTACTCCTGAATCCCTTCAGAAAAATCCACGTAAACGTTCCCGTGACGATACTCCATATACCCTTCATGCCCCTCAACCCCACCATGATTTCGATTACCGTCGAGGTAGTTTATCTACCCAACAACTGCAAGACGTGATGGCAGCACGTAGGATCCGCCAACACCGGAGCCCTTCACCCATTCCTCAAATTCCTACCCGAGAGAGATCCGCAAGTAACCTTTTGGAGCAACTCCGTCGACGTCGCGACACTCACCACGAGATGCGCCTAGCCCGGTGGCGTGCGGAACAGATGATTTTTGACCCACGTTATCGCCCTAGCCTCGACGAACCACAAATCCAACCGACACAATCCTCCAAGGACTTCACCGACCAACTCCCTCGCGATAGAGTCATCAAATCCCCTCCCAGCTCCGACACCAGTGATGGAGACTGCAGTTATATCGACACTCGAAACTCCACATACCTAGCCCACCAAGACCCTCCCACCACTGAGGATTCTGAAGAAGATTCCTTCACCTTCGAATAGCCTCGTCACGGAACACAACACGACACATACATATATATATATTATGAATGAGGATGATGATTAATGTTTATGTTTGTGAATATTTGAGCTGGTGATATCCAGTGATATGTTTAAATACGTTATTATTTGTTGATATTTTTATATATATACGATTATAATTGTTGATATTTGAGCTATTGATATCCATCGCTAGTTTTTAAATAATTGTAAAATATTTCTGCTGTTGATATCCATTGCTAGTTGTAACTAAAATGTTATGTACAAATACAAACATGTATTTACTCCCCACACCTTGTAAATATGTCGGACGCGATAATAGTTTCTGTTCACGAGTTTGATTTATCCTCCATTTCAGAGTCTCAATTAAGATCCCTAGATTAATTTTTTTTAACTACGTCAAAAATTAGTGTGGAGGCAGAACCTCCAAATCTTTGGAAACTTAATTTTTCTGGACCAACGGTGAAAACATAATAATATTTTGAAGACACAGATGAATTTTTTTTTCCACATGAAGGATTTCTCAGAAACTTGAAGCATCAGAAATTTTCAGTTTGCCTTTACCAACTATTTTGTAAATTTTATAAATATCTACATTTTTTTTTAAATTTGTTTTTCGAACTTTCATTTTTGATAAAAAGTCCTACCGTAGATATTTAATTTTTCGGACACCAAAAACAAGACTAAAATTTTGAAACTATTGCACAATCTGTAGATACTTACACTTCATTTTGATTTCCAATATTTTTACTTTTGAGCACTCAGGTGATTCATAAATCACCATCGTAATTTATTTTTTGAGACCACATTAAGTACCTATATAGGTACATATACCAACATATACCCACCATACCATCATCACCGGGTGGTGGATGAGCACAAATAAATATTCAAAAGACTATGCATTTTATTGAGACTTACCATGTTTTTGAATGATGTACGTAACTAAAATAGAACATCCTTTCTCAATGAGACTGGAATTGGAATATGTCCATATGGACAAGATACTATATTTTAATAATAAATGTCTGTCAAAACTTAAATATTAAGTACGAATAACTCTGTACACGGTAGACGAGACGTATGCTAGACATGTAATGTACATCCTGGAACGGATAGCTTTTGAATGAAAATACCTCATGTAACTAGACTCCTTTCTCGCACACTTCCCGCACGCTAACCTAGACCGCCGATGGGTCTCGGCTGATAGCGTGTGGAGGGATTTTGTGGAGACGGAACTCCACTTCTGTCTATTTCTATTATAAACATTCCATAAATAGAAATCCCGCCCGTCCCATAGCACAAAGGCTATGGCATAGTGAGACAGGCGAGCGAGAAAGAGTAGCACACAGGTAGTTAGACAAAAGAACATTCCAATGCCACCGCTTTCAGCGATGGAATATATATCTAGCTAGACAGTAGAAGTATTTCCATTGACCATAGCTTGGAACAATGGGAATCCTTTGAAGATACATACTTAAGTCAGGAAAGAAGTTGAATTCGAGAGTAATAACAGTAACAAGTAGAACATTCTCAATTGACTCGAGCTGCTGAATAGTCATTCAATTCTGAGTCTAGCTTTTACAGTACACACTTGAATCCTTTTCTTGCCTTTGAAACTAGAAGAAGTGAAAAGAGAAGTTAGCGACGAGTCAGTTTTTCACAGCGGAATATAAAGTGAACATCCAAAAGAGTCATTAGATCTACGACTTGATTTTACAGTTTACAGCTTAGCTTTTCGTTTTCAAAAAGACTTAGTAAAGTTAACCGGTCATCTTCGTTTGACCTGGAGTTAGATAATCAAACGGAGGATTAGGAATTGAAGTCATAACGCTCGATTAAAGGACTAGGATTGATTGCCGTGCTGCCAAAGACGCCAAGGTCTTGGAATACCATCGGACGTTGCCGTGGGAAAATAATAGATACTTCCTATCTCACCGGTAATTACGCGCAATTAATAGAAACTTACCTACCTCTTCTCGTTCTTTGTGTTTCTTTTCCTCACTCGTCTCCGTTTGTGAATATTATGTAATATAAAAGGTTGTACATGATTGATATGTTTTTTGAAGAGGTTATAAAAGTAATTAAAAGTTCTTCCTCTAATATATTTAACTGAAAGTAATCCCCATTTCATTTCAAGTCATAGTGTTTTATTCGTATATACTTATTGACATAATCTAAATACTTTGGCGTCATTCATTAGCGCATAAACGAAATCTTCTACTTCTATGAGATTTTGAGCTTCGGATCAGCTCCGTTCCCTCAGCTCCATGTGAAATAATAATGAGGCATGCACACTTATAATTTTAGTAGCACAAAACGTTAAATTTTGTACGTTATTGCTGACAAAATCAAGATATTTGAGACACATCCTTTTGACTATTACCTTTGCTTTTTTGCATTACATATTTTAAATTCTATGCCAATTTTGAGCACACTGTTTAATTTTTTGCAAGCTTCATTTTTATCTAACTTTTAACTGACTAGCTAATGGCTTTAAAAAATTTAAAGAAACCTCTAAAAATAATAACAATACGACATACGAAAACGATACTTAGTTCGAACTGTGCTAATATATCTTATATCTCTTGAGTGTTTCTGCAATAACCCAAAAATGTAATGTAATGGCTTAATATAGGCTTTACTGTCATTGATTTCGGATTTGATTTAAATCATACAGCGACGAACTTTGAATCCCACAGACATTAAGAACTTTAAGGATTAACTACAACAATTAAAAAATAAATTCAAATATTGCAAAGTTAAATATTTTAAAGCAATACAATCAGTATACAAGTCAATTATTTTTTATTACTAGGAAATGCTACTACTAGGAATTAGCTCCAGGGAAAATTTCCTTTTGCTTTTGGTTTGATATAGTAACAAAAATATATTTAATTTTGATTTCATTTTAAAATTCAGGTTAAAGAAGTTGAAGTTGAGAATTACACAGAAGACTTTTTTATTAAAACCTGTTAGAAGATGCAGAGTAAAATGAGAGAATTAACAAGGCTTATATTCAAATATACGCATATATATTGGCTTGGGGTGCATATAGATAGATGAATTCAGTATTAACACATTACGAAAGTATATAATAATCTATCCCAGCGAATCCTATGATTATGAGTTAAATAATATTAACTTTGGACATTTACACATTCCCTCTGGGATTGGAATTAAATTGCATCATAAACTGGACAATTTCTTGGAAAGATTGATAAAGAATGTGCTGCTTGTTCGGTTGGCTTCAAAATAACAGATGTGCAGTGTGGTGTTGCGATTGGGTCGAGACCTGTTGCCCTATTTTAAAATGCAATTCTGTCTTTGGCATGGCATGGCTTCATCTGTTCTCTGTGGTATGCAATGCACAAAATAATCGCTTTTACTATTTTTAACCAAGAGAAATATTGTCATTTTATTTACCGTTTATGTCATAAAAGTAAAAATATTACTTATTTTTGGAATGTTCGTCCAGATTTTACTTCTTCTCTCATGTGGCCTCGCCCTTTCTGCTCATCCCTCTGATACAAAATTCAATGATAATTTAGCTAAAAAAATGTTCGAGTTTAAAAATCTAACAGACCAATTTGTCAATATCACACTGAGGGTGGCAGAGCTGGACTATTTAGTTGACAGATGGTATGGGATGTTTCTCGTGGATGAGGGTCGCGGCATGTTCCATCTTGGTTTTATTGCTGTGTCATTCGTCGTTTGTTGTCTCAATCTTCTCTTCTACCTCATCGTCCTACCAATTTTGTGTCGAAATTGTTTTTGTGGGAAAGATGGCAGTAACTATTACAAGCATGACTGGCCATGGTTTAAAGGGGTACGAACGGCACTTATATTTTTTCAAAAACATTTACAAAAACTAGTATGGACATAATTTTAATCACGTGTTGTTTATACTGATGCGTTAATATACAATCAAGCTTAAAAAACATGCATTAAATACTATAAAAAAATTTTCATTGTAGAAAAAAGGATTTGTGTTCACTGGGATTATTGGATTAATTACGCTGGTGCTTTTTGTCATAGTTATTTGTGAAACAGTTGATGTACTTAATACAGAAATGAGCTATGAAGAGCATTTTCCATTTTGTATGCGTGATAAATACTTCCTTAAACGATTCTGTTTAGTGTCAACTCATGAGATGGATCACGGTGAGGATTTTTGTGAAGAGATGATCATAGCTGTAAGGGAATCTTACTTGTGTCATCAATATTGGAAAAAAATCATGGCCTGTGTAAGTCAAATCAAAAAATTAAAATCACAAAATTAAATTTATTTTATGATTTTTGTATTCCATAATCCATAATACTTTGAATTTTAAATCTTTACTTATAAATGACATTATTGGTCATAGAACTTTTTAATCATTGTGTCAAATATTATGAGAGTTCGCTCATCGTCAGACGAATTTAGCACACAATAGTCTAAATAGTATCATCGTATCATGTACTTTAAATAAATATATTTTAATCTTTTTCACAGTATTTGGCAGGCATTGCAGCTGTATTTCACGTAATAATGACAATTGGCTACGCTCAAATGGCTTACCGTCCCTGGGCTTGGTTAAAACTGCACAAGAAACTCAAAGAAGATGCGGATATGAAAAAAACAATGAAAGCAAGACGCCAAAGACTTCACGAAGGGCTTGAGCCGAAACTTAAAATGGAGCAAGAGCGGAAAAAAGTCAAGCAGGCCCAAATCCAATCAAGACAAATCCTCATTGAGAAAGAAAAACGGAGACTGGAGGAAGAAATCAAAATAAAAAATAAAAGTCGAAGAATTGAGCGGAGAGCGTCAAGAAAACTTCGTCAACAAAGAACTAGAGCTGAAAGACAACGTCGGCGATTAGAAAAAAAGAATAAAAAGAATAATAAAAATTTTAAGCCGGGAAAACCTGTAGAAATGATGACGGCGAAAGAGAAACATAAATATGAATTACAAAAAGCCAAGAATATTGAAAAGAAAAAACAGGAAAAAGCAAAGAAGCGCGAAAAGAAGAAAAGAGAGAAAATAGAGAAAAAGAAGGCAGAGGAGAAGAAAGTTCGAAAGGAAATTGAGAAATCGAGAAAGAATGAGGAGAAGAAGCGGAGGAAGGAACATTTGAAATGGCTCAAAGACCAAGAGAAAAAGAAGAAGGAAAAGGAGAAGAAATGGAGGGAGAAGGAGAAGGCGATGAAGAAAGATAGAGAGAAACAATTAAAGCTTCAAGAAAAGCAGAGAAAACAAAGCCTTAAAAATGATCAAAAGACAAGCAAACAACGCGCTAAAGAAAATTGGAAAAGACTTAGTCAAAAAGCAATTGCACATAAGAAAAACTCAAAATAAATGCAACATTATTTGAAAACGTTTTTACATAATAAATGATTACAATAAAAGTTTTCATGTATTCTACAATACACAAATTCCAATAAAAAGGTATAATACTAATAATTTCCTTATAACTATTTGATATTCAATGTGATGTAAAATTTAAATATCGAAGACATTAAGTGCATTTTTTTATACCTCTGTACTCTTATGTTTTGGTAAAACAATTCAATGTTAAATTTTAGCAGTATAAAAATATCTACCTTGTTAGGCATACGAGAATGTGGGTTCTGTTCCTATTATCCTAACCACATTTCATATTCTAAAGAAGATCTGGTTTGATTATGCAAAAGTTTCAATTTTTTGTTTGTATTTTACGCTGTAAACATTTTACAGTTTACTTTCGTTTGTACAAAAAGAAACGGATCCTATTCATTTTATGGCGCTGTTTCATAGAGCTGTCCTCGCATCTGTCTTACGTATGAGCGTTTTCATATTCCTTTATTGCTATTGCCGCTTAGATAATTACGGGGCAGAGGTGAGAATGAAGTAATTTATAATTTTTTATGGGGAACAACAAAATAATATGTTAAAAAAAAAACAAAAAACAACAATGACGCAAGAGTTGCTTCTTCAGGCCATCAGCCGCCACATATCTCGCACCTG
Source organism: Dicyrtomina minuta (assembly GCA_949802685.1). Classification (NCBI taxonomy): domain Eukaryota; kingdom Metazoa; phylum Arthropoda; class Collembola; order Symphypleona; family Dicyrtomidae; genus Dicyrtomina; species Dicyrtomina minuta. The sequence continues at coordinate 87,641,297 of OX461809.1, forward strand.
ACAGCTGACGTCGCCTTTTCACTTTGACAGAGTCGATGACAAATGATGTCAAAACGAAAGCGCTTCCAAAATCCCAAATCGTCACAATAAGCAAAGGAAAAAAAACACAAGAGTTGATTTTTAATTTTGGCTTTGGTTTTCTCTTGGGTAAGGGTGAGTTTAAAGGCTTCATAAAATGAATCAAATTAAAATAAAGCCTCATCACTGCACTGTTGACGGTTGACCGTAGTCAGAAGCCAAGAAAAATGCGAAGAAGATTTTGGAATTTTGGACATAAAAAAAGAAGCGATGATTCTGGGCTGGAGCTGACTGTCGAGATCATCGCATCATAAAGTTCATCTGACTGCAAGAGACTTGTGAGGTATAAACATTGAAATTAATGGACAGGAGGCTGTGAAAATCTCTGTTTTCATTCTTCACTTTCGATTTTGATGACATGGCTTCTGACAGGGCGATGCGCGTTGGAGATGGAAGACAAGGGGTAATTAACCACAGCAACAATTTGTTTTGCCTCTTTATGGCAACATTCCCTGAGCACATCTCTTCGGTTGGAAGATCGCACTCTTTTCATTTAAAATTACACAATTTATGCACATACACATTGTTTTACTTACGAGTAGTGCCCACCTACATATTATATTTACAATAATGGAAATAAATGTATCGTTGATTGTACAGCAGTCTAATTAGTGTTAGACATACACATTCACGATGTGCCTAGGTAATATTTGAAATAGTTACTGTTAAAAAATTAGTATCCACTGTGTTGTACCGTACGTTAGTAGTTGAGCTTACAGAAAAGGCAGTAAAATGATTTCAAAAATTATACTATACCTAAAATAGTCGCATTGAAAGGTTGCAGATTTCTATACCTTATGTGCACTTTACAAATTAAATTATACACTTCATAGTTAATACAATTAAAATGGTTTATTTTCACTTAGCCCTTTAACATGGGGCTGACTAGCCACATTTAAATTTTCAGAAAATTAAATCTCCCCTAGTTCTTACATAACCATTAATTAGTACACAGGTCACCTCAGTAGTAAACGTCATTATAGTAAGAAGTAGGAAGCAGGAAGCAGTTCTACAAAAAGTAGCATACGTATAAGCCTAATAATACCAATAGAAAATACAAACATGTTTTTATGAATTTTTATCTTTTACACAAAGGTGGTCTAGGTGGCAGAATTGGTTGGTGTTAGTGACTGGGTGATCTGGTTGATTTAGTGCTCAACTCGATTTATCTGACTTTATAGGGGTTGTTGGAGGTGGGAGTTGGGGATAAGAATGTACGAGCGCGACAAATGAATAACAAAGTGTTGAAGGTAAAACTATTAAAAGGGGAAAAAGATGAGCTGAAGCTTATAGTCAGAGTCAAAATCAGTTTAACATTTTTTTCTGTTCTAATCTTCTTTTTTTATGTAGAGCCTCTTAAGTCCATACTATGTAAGAACATACAGCTGTTAATTAAGTGTATCATTTTTTTAAACCGAAACTTCACACAACGAAAACGCCCACCTTCAAACGTACGCACGTTCTGAATATTTGCATATTTCATTTTTTTTAAATATAGCGCAGCGTATTTGCACTAATTACTACATATACTCAATTTTTATAACGACTTGCAGTACTCAGACAAGACACATAGTGCTTACACTACTTTTTAATACCAAAAAAAATCAAGGGCTGAAGATAGGTTATTAAGAAAGGTTAATCAAGGAATTAGGCTGATTTAACACATGGAAAATATCAACTAATATAATGTTAATATACATATTTTTTAAATCACAAAATGACAACGATCTGTATTTGTACATAATATAAAACAGGAATTTAAAATTGAATGAGTCCGTCCCACGTCCAATACTTAGAAAGATTTATCTAATTAAAAATATTTTGCACACTGGAGGTGTGTAGGTGCTGCGGTGTTGGTGTTGGTTGTGGTGGTCGGTGGCTGTGATGTATTGATTGTGTCCTACATATTTCTAATTTGTAAGTACAAACAATTCTTTTGATTTATGAGATCAGACAGCCACACTATACAACCCTCCACGTGTGTAGTAATCATAATTGTATAACAAGATTAGCAAGTTTACCTATAGTCTTGATTGTGGAAGTTGCGCTCATGGTCAAATAATAATAAATTAGAAACACCTCTCTCATGATATAGTTTTTACTTTTGTTTCTGTTGTGTAACGTGATTTACATGTGATAATTAATGTAATTATTATTACAACAACATAAACAACTATGTATTGTACACACACTTGTTTTACATATACTTACAATTAGACACTTAACTTTCTCCCTTCAAAATATGTTGTTCGTGTAAGTGTAATAAATAATTATTACTAATTAATTTTCAGGACTAATAAATTACTAATAAAATCTATAAGGGTTAAATCTGTATCAGGGTGATCCAATGACAATCCCAATCTACGCATATATGAACATGAATATATTATACGTGTAAAATAGTTTTAGGTTTAGTAATTAAATATATATTCATTCTAAGAGTTCTAAATAAAATTTACTATACAATTTTAGTAAAGTTTTTCATCCCCCTGGTCCCGTTTTAAAACAATTGTAGAGTTTTTCTCTAAATTCTTAAAGGAATTTTGAATGGCGCGCAATATATATTGTATTGGATACGCAGCGTTTTCACAACGTCAATGTACTAGAGCAATAAATTAGAATTTAGAATCAGAATCTTAGGCTGGTTTAGATTGTAATTTTATAAAAATTGTGTGAATTAAGTTCCGATGAGCAAACATATACGTTTTCTAACGTTCATATAAAATGTAAATATAAACTCAGAAAGCGCTTCTTTTCTCCCCTATTTATGTCCGACCTATCTGTAGGCAAATTTTTAATGTAATGTTACAATTAATCTTTCACTTTAGTAGCAAAATTTCCACTATGCAGCGTCCAGGACGAAGTCCACTACAGGGAAACTGGGGTCAATTCAATACTGGGCACCTGGAAACTCTAAATACTTGGCAGTTTATATTGATTCAAAAAAGTGTAGATTAATATCTTAAAATTAAAGACTAAAAATGTCTAGAATAAAATTCGTGCATTTAACATGGCATAGTTTTATTTTTTCGAACAATTTAATTTTGTACCCCATTACGAGCCTAATTCAATTTTATTACAATGAAAAATTATGTAAATAGGTAGAAATGAAAACCAAGTCGGGAGGGGACAGTGTACTTAGTAAAGCGTATTTTGAACGTTTAGCAATTTAGCATTAGCATATGGATATGTTTCTGCAGTACAGTAGCAAGTTCGAACACAAACGTTTTCCTTGCAGCATCTACTTCCGCAATCGCCGTTATTCTGACACTCATCCGCTTGTTTAGGGTTATACCCCCCCGATTTCTTCTTGGCTGCCCCACCTTTCGCTGGCCCAGCTCCAGCTTTCTTTGCTGGCTGGCGGGTTTCCTCCCAAAGTTTCTGATATCAAGCAGCATGTAATTGCCACCAACAAGAGCAAGAGCGAGAACTTCATTGTGACTGTGGATCGTGACTATGGATGCGTATCCTGGAAACAAGAAAAGAAATTAACATTAATTAAATATTCGAGTGGTATAGCCATGCAGCTAAATAATTCCTCAAACAACTGTCTTTCTACCCTTAAAATTGTCTACCGTTTAAATAAAGGAGATACTCGGTTCTACAAAAAATTAAAAATGAACGTACTTCTACAGCTCTAAAATATCTAAAAGAATGTTATGTTGTGTAAGTTGGAAGAGATGTGATCGAGAAGACAGAAATTCTCTGCTTTATTAAACAGGAGCAATATCACTTAGATGAAGTTATCGAAGTTATCACATATGATTGTTCATGCTAAATTGGATAGAATTTTTTATTTTGCATTCAAATCCGACATTGATAATAGTTAAGTAACAATGTACATTCATTCGAACATAGAAATTGGTATTGTATTTGAATTGAAATCTTCACTGAATTGACAAGACATTTGATGACCACGGTATTCCAAGTAATTAACAATCTGCAATTCAAACTGCTTAAGTATAATGCTGCATTTAAAATATATTGATCATGACATGGGTATCTGCAACATATTAGTTAAATGAAGGATATACGGACTCCGGACATTTTTCCCACTCTGTAGCAGTGGATATCCTCCATCTCCCCCTTTCCCCGATTTTAAATTAAATTAGGAAAATGTATGTTTGTACTTTAATAATACAGGAAGAATTTTTTTAACCTTTTCATTGGAGATAATGTAGTACCGAGTAGCAACTTGCCTAAAGATGTTCGATTTCATTTTTCCAACACTGTAAGTCCCTGCACCTTTTATCATACCATGGGCGTACAGTAGAACAGGTTGCCCCATTATACTTGCCTGTTAATCCTTTATGCTTTAAAAAATATTCAGTGTCTGAAATAAAAAATTGTAAGAGATATTTATCATTGAATTGAAAAATCCCAAAAGTGCCCTATATGTAATTCAGGACATTTGCTCCCAATCCCCAATATAGGTAAGGAGAAGTTTCTAGTTTGTGCTTCGGTAGTTGAAACTAGGCGTGTAGAAGTGTGTACGTTCCAAACGTGTGTAAACCGCTAGATTTTTTAGTATGAATATTTAATTTTGTATTTAACGGTTAATTGCATATGGGGCCATACATTAATTACGTTTACAAAAAGGGGGAGGGAGGGGGTTACGGGCCATGCAAACTAAAACTCACTCAAACCATGAGGTGGGGGGGGGGAGGGGTTTAAAGAAACTCACGTTTTCACCCAAAAAATTGTTTTAATATCATTTTATTCAAATCCAAAATTCATTTTCATCTGTGATTTAAAAATTCAAAATTCAAAAAAACGAAATTTATTTCAATTTTGCTTTAAATCATTGCCGTTTTATGAAGTTTGTAATTTATTATAGATAAATTATTTCAATACTAGTTTTTGTGTTAACGCATTGGTAACATAAAGGAATAGGCACAGTTAGTGTGGAAGAATGGATCCCCGTTAGATTTTGCCTAAATTACCATATAATGTTGTAAATTTCATGGCTTACAACTTTCCTAAAGACACTTTTCTCAAATATAAGAATTTGACCCCACAATTTTGGGTCAAAGGTCAAATATCCAAGTACTTTTTACTTTCAGAAAATAATTGTAAACGGTGTAAAATTTTCTGCTGATTTATGTTGTGGTATTTGTTTTGGCAAAAAACTAATTTTTGACCCTATTTTTGGGTCAAAATTAAAAATAACCCCAAAAATAGGGCCAAAAATTAGTTTTTTGCCAAAACAAAGACCACGACGTAAATTAGCAAACAAATTTACACCGTTTACAATTAATTTCTTGAAGTAAAAAGTAACTTGATACTTGACCTTTGACCCAAAATTGTGGGGTCAAATTCTTATATTTGAAAAAAGTGTCTTTAGGAAAGTTGTAAGCCATGAAATTTAAAACATTATATGGTAATTTAGGCAAAATCTAACGGGGATCCATTTTTCTACACTAACTGTGCCTATATATAAATTAATAATTCATGCATGTGGAATATTTTTGTATTACTGTAAACGTTTCATGGGGGAGGGGGGAAGGTTGGGAAATATCACTAATGGTGACAAGGGGGGGGGGGGAGAGGGGGTTGAAAATTTGGGTTTTTTGTAAACGTAATATATGTATGGTCCCTATATGCTATTCATGCATAATATACAACAAATATCTTTTTTTAAGTGAGCACAATTCAAAGTTAGTAAAAGATATTGTGGACAATAAAACTCATATTTCAGAATGGGCATTTTGATTTTTGATTTGATACTCGAATTATTAAAGGCATAAATTTGCCAATGTTAATTAAATGAGTGCCATATTTAAATATATTTTGAAGTCTTCAATTGTGCCTGCAGTCTACATTTCTCATCCGCTTTTGATAAAATTTGAAGTTTTTTGACCGTTACAATATTTTATAAATGTTAGTTCTGGGATTTTGAAAATTCAAAAATTTCAATCTTTTTCAAAAATGTATTAGTTTAAAAGAGCCTCAAAATGAGGAAACATGTAAAAAATGTCAAGAGAAACATTTTTTTGGATTTAAAAAAATATTTCCAAGTTATGCGTCGAACTAAATCAATGATTTACAGTAACAGCTATAGAGGGAAAGAGAGAATAGTTCTAGTAAAGTAATAAAAAATTGTTTATGTCCAGTCAGTCTCAGTCTTATTCAGTCAGTCCCACTTGGTGGCTGAGACCCGAGAAGACTGATTGAAGACTTGTACAACATTAGTGTAAAGCTCAGGTACTAGTATATTAGTATATATAGTTCTAGTCTAAAGCTTCCAGTCCAGTCCAGTGCGAGGCCGAGTGAAAAGATTTAAAAAATTGAGTGGAGTGAAGTGGCTGAAGACGGGAGATCACTAGCCTCCTCATCTGATGGAGTGTGAAGTGAAGGATGTGACTGTGGAAAATGGGAATTAAAAAGAAATGAGAGGGCGGATATAAAAATGCTCAAGAATGACAGTTACAATGCAATTCAAGAATACATGTTCCATCATAATCACAAAATTACATAAGAAATTATATCATATCATCATAAAGATCACCTCTTCTCTTATTTACACATTCACTACCATCACACTATGAATACAGATGAGCTCCTGTTTTCCTTTTGATAACACAAGAAGAAGAAGAAGAAGAAGAGTAGTCGTCGTGGGTTTTTTTCATATCCTTATATATTATTTTCTTGAGCCCTCATTCCTTTCCCGTGTCGACCTTCTCCTCAATGAAAATAATAATATGGAAACGGTAATGGAATTCAAAATTGAGCGGAGGAGGAGGTGGTGGTGGCCAGCGTGCCGGTGCCGGTGGCCGATGGTGTGTGTGTTTTATAGTTTGGTTTGGTGTGGTGTGGTCAAAGGAACGTCGAGGGTTCGACTTCTTTAAACTTGGAGAGATACCTGAGAATGACTTGACATGACATATTAACAACACTAATATTCTTTTGACTGATTATACTAAATCTGAATTGGCTCGTGCTCCATCGTCCATACAAACTTTTTAACATAACACGTGAGTCTCTCTTTCTGTCATCTGTACACTGTACGCAGGGCCCTACGAACGTACGCTCGCTCATACACAAGTACAAAGTGAACATTATTTTCTTTTTCTTACATAAAAAATTTTACAAATGGAATGAAAGGAAATTCCAACACCTGTACAATGTACAGACTGACGGGCACATACTATACTACTATATTTACATAGTTTAGTACCATCCTAGAATTTACAATTTTTACTTTTATTTATTTAAGGAATGCCACTGCCAAATGCTTAAGCTTGAAATTCAAAAGTCAGAAGTCAAAAGGACCTTTGATTAATTAAAAAAATATTTTATCTGCTTTCTATATCTTTTTTATCACAGATGACAATGACAATAGGGAAACACGTGGCAAATGATATTATGTTTTAAAAATCAAGTGCTAAATTAAAATTACGTTAGTGGCATTATAAGTTACATACCAATAATTATTACATCTTTCCGTTATTTCATCTAAGCTTCTGATCATACATAATGATTTGAAAGAAGTTGAGTTACCATACCAAAAAAAGTCATACATGTTTGTTTACTACAATTTTGCAATAAAGTATATTTTTAAGCGCTAGATTACCACAGCAACTATCAATAATATGCTACTCTGAGCCTCAGAATTCTGCACAGGTTAAATTAGTACATTGCTGATGTCCTTACGATCTCTACTGGGGATTACAAACTTCATAGGCTTTTATGGTCCCTTTTGGATATTTCTAAAATATCCACTTGTTATAAAAACATAGGGGGACCTTTTTCGTATGTTTGGGGATGTCCAACGCACAAGGTCTGCTAGCTGGGGTATATGCAGTCTATTTTCATTATTTGATACTGCAATACGGAACTAAAACTTTATTTACTTTATTTACTATTTACTGGTAACAACAACTCAATTTGTCACGGTCGTCATTAGCACAGATCGGCTACTTTGCTTATGTGTGACCTTTGAAATAGTTGGCAAAGCTGAATTATAAAGAGTCCAAGTTTGAAAGTTAAGTAAGCAATAATTGCGTAAGTAGGTATATACATTTTTATACTCAATAATAGTTGTGTAATTACTATTTAGTTAGTAAAATGTAAATAGTGAGAGAAAGTTTATTTTAGTTCAAAAATGTATTAAATAAATAACAACACGCTAAGGTAATATTCCTGGCTACTCATATTGAACATTCCTGTTGTAGTAAATAAAGCACCTTATCAGAAATCTACTATGACTGCATTTCGAGTACAACTTACTGCACGCAAGTATATACTTACGTATAGTGCTACGTATTATACAGTGTGCGTTTCATTACATAATTAGGATTCAACATCGCAGACCGCCCCCGTTTAATTCTGCTTTAACACAACATCCCAAACCAACACACACTTTCCTATTTGCTCAAACTCTCCAGCTTAAGAGACCCAAGACTCCAAGACTGGGAGAGACTCAAGAACTCAAAACTGAAAGGAACGTGTGTTGTGTCATATCTTGAAGTGGAAATATTGATGCTCATGCATAATCATAATCACATCTTCTTTATTATCAGAGTAGAATACAGTTTAGTTTTTAGTTCGGGTTTAGCACTTGAGAAATCTTTAAAGTGCTCGAGAGGGCCACGTTGCGCTATCTAATAAGCAACAGCAACACCTATTTTAATATTTACATAAATAATTACGCATACCAATAATGCTATATACAGAGGAGTGCACAGTCACAAAAAAATGTAAATCTTTCAATTTGTGAATTTTTAGATGACACTGACAACAATATCAAATAAGAACGTTTTCATGATCGTCTCTCCACGCGCGTTTAATTCTTCAAATTTCAAGGGTCCACTCACAGTTGCCACTTGTCACTTGATATCTTTTTTATTGCATAATATAGTTTCATAATATTATGTAGGTAGGTGCCTTCATTCATCATATCTAACTATACGTATTACTGACTTAGTGTTCACTTTGGTGCTTGTATTCTCACTGCTGGTTTCATTGGCTGAGTGACTAATGGCGAATGAAGTGTGATAATTTCTTCCTGTCCCCTCCTTTTGTAACTAAAATATTCACAAAAAAGTACATTGACAACATACTAATAGTAATAATTCAAAACCAAAACCAAATTAAAATCACTGCACTAAGCGTTGAATTCAATTATTGAGCCACATATGAAAGTAAAGTCCCCTTTACAATAGGAATAATAGATTTATTGCATGTACAGTGTGTCTCAAAATTTTAAACTCATCCCGGTTTATGGGGTTTACTTCCTTTCACGAAGAAATTTTCCGGCGAGATATTTATTTTTAGGTGACAACACAATTAATTATAATTCGATTTTGATGTCAACTTTTTTCCCCTTTTGACTTGCATTACTAAATTGCTATGTACATACGCAAATGTCAACCGATTAAAATATAAAGACGGCGGGGATGGGCGCAATTATATTGCCTACACAACAGTGTAAAACTCAATACTCAGGTCACTCAGGATCTCAAAGCGTCCGGGATTGGACATTACGCAGAGTTGATGGAATGGGCTCAGCGGTATGTAACTTTCCGTATCGGACGTGGCTGGCTCTGAAGTTATCTAAAGAATAAAAAATAAAGAAAAACTTGCAATGCATGGGTATGCCTATAACTATAGCTACTATATAGTTATGATAGAACTGCTTTAAGGTTCGACAAAGACTCGTTAGGGATGCCTGGATGTGTAAAATATCAATAAAGAAGAAATGTACAAATCCAATTCTGAAAAGGAAGATATAATGTAATAAAAAAGAATAAAGGAAGGAGTCAGGTACTGAGCCATTTGTATTTGTTTGTATTTGTATTTGTAAGCTCAGAATAATTTAGTTTACCATATTTGAACTCACAGTATCCGAGTAAGTGTGTAATTCTCTAACTTTTCAATTACTGCCCATATCTATAAATATTCGTAGCCTTAGCTCTATTACCTTACGGCTTCTAGGTGCAAACTATCCTAACGTACATTTTAAACTACACAGCATAAGTACATTAAATTATTACATAAAATGTTTTATGAAATTGAAAAAGTAATTATGCATGTCTACAGCGAACAGCACTTGGATAAAAAAATTTTGATGTTTTAAATGAAATTATTTGGTGGCTTCATAAATTGGAAAAACTTGAAAATTTCTGATTATTAATTTAAGAAGAAAACACTACAGTTTAACCAGGAAGAAGAACCACTGAATTAGACAAAAATCCAACGTTGGGCAGATATTGATGAAACCGTATAATGATTACCTAATAGAAAATATATGTAGAATATAGGTTTTGCCATGTTTGTTACCATTTTTTGGAGCTACACAGCGTATAGCTGCATAGCATTTATGCATTTAAAGTTAAAAAATGGTATACTTAAATTAGGACACCCATAAATAATATGTACCTACCTGCTAATATTAACGTACCGATAGGAAACTGTTCAGTTCATATATGTTTATATAGGCCACTGAGTTTTCATTTGTCTGGTTAACACATAATATTTATGAGTCAGTCCGTCAATTGCCATTCTGACTGTAATATTATGTCAGTGATATACCTATAGCTACCAGCATCCTTTCATACTCCGGGACAGATAGGCAAATGTGAAGGTGATACATGTAGTAGAATTCACAAGAAGAAGGGGCTCAGTGTGAGAAAGGGAAAGGATGAACATTGGAAGACAGAGATGCAGACTATAGAACAAAATAAGTACTACAAAGAAAAATCTCAAAGCTACAGACAGACTACAATGAAATTGAAATGGAGATTGAGAAAGTATTTACCAAATCTCCAAATGTGGAATGATATTATAAAATATGATGAGCTGGGGTTTGTAAATCCATATATATTAAATATAAAAGAGCCAAACCACCATGCAACCGGAGCGCAGAGTCCAGTGTTTATAGTCGGTCGTGTCGCGAGGTGTGCAGGAATTGAATATTGAAACTGACGATGAACTTATGAATTCAGCTACACACGAAGATAGGTACATAGTAGGCAAGCATTTCATTCATTTATATGGAACATAAAAGTCTTCTTTCACTTTCCATTTTGTTCGCCGGATTCGTCCTCCAGGTTCGTTCGTTTCGGATATGGATTTGTTGGTGTTGGTGTTGGATGTTGGTAGTTTAAAAGTTGGGACCCACTATGGAATAAATGATAAGACACTTTAAAATTTAATGTAAACCATCACTATCTATAATAATTGTCCAGTAATAAAAATCATAAATCTTTTTCGAACCATTTTCAGCGTCCAGTGCGACATATAGCCTTCACAGTTCCACATACAAAGTAGGTAGGTAGGTAGCTATACCGACCTACGTAACATTATAGAGACTATAGACAGATTGTATGTATTATAAATTGTTATACATGAATAGTCAAAATTCAAAGTCGAATCTACTGCAATAGAGCTATGGACATGCACATTTTTGACTATGTACATAGTAGACCCAGATGATGTAAAAACCATTGCATTTGCAGTTGTATTTGTATACGGAATTTTATGACTGTCTAGTTATGAGGCACATCTCTCATTATTTGCTTTTGGTATTATTGAAATACACACTATTTCTTTTATTGTTCCTTGTCTCTCCATATTAAATCATGACTAGTTGGTTGGTGTTGGTCAAGTGCAACCAACACCTTTACCATTGTATTGTATGATGTACGGAATGAAGGTACATAATATGGGATCCTGTAAGCGTGGCTTGCTTCAAATAATTTAAATACCTGTACTGTGTACGTAAAATGCAAGGCCGTCAATTCAATATTTAAGATAGTTAAGTATGCGACTATCTATAATAATTGTAATTTTGTAGCTAGTTTAATAATGATCTTATGTTAAGATCACATTTTTGCTTTGTTTTATACGTAAAATATATCCTGTATTTTGGTACTGCAGATTGCAGTGCAGTCGGCAGTGCAGCGTGCATTAATACAGATGGGAGTCTATTTTAATTTGAAGAGGAGAGAAAAACTTTATTAAGTCACTGTTGCTTAATTGCAATAGCTTCACAGCTCAGTATACAAGACAATACATTCTTAAAAAACTTTTTAAAATTCAACACGTTATAATGCATAAATAAATTCTAAGTATATAAATGATGATTATAAATCATAATTGATCCTCGAAGAGCGTGCATTAAAATATCATCCACAACTGCAGACGGTATACGGAAGGATTTAGCCCACTTCATAAAAAAATTTGTAATGGTCCCACGCGCTCCAATATAAAGACCCGTCACTTCTATAGTTTTTAAATTCCATTTCTCCAAGAAATACTTAATACAGGGTTCGTAAATTCCTTTCTTTTCCAAATCAACTGCGACACAAAATTGAATTAGAGAAAAGTATGATTTTTAATTTAGAACATTTAGATTTGTTCGTACTTCATAACTTCATCTTTTGGATTTCTTGGCCTAAAATAATGCTTTAAAATAATACAAAGACAAGAGCGACGACTGCGATTTCGATTCCAAGTCAAAATCAATACTGACGACGACGAGAAAATTGGGATTTGGTTTTTTTTTAATTTGATTGGGCAAATGAGTGTACATGTTGAATTCATTTTCCCCCAAACAAAACCGTCAACCGTCCGTAACTTAAGTCATCAAAATCAAATAAGGTAAAATACAAAGGCGACATAAAAAAAATCAAAAGATCCACAGTCTCAACTTTCGACATTTTAACCATTGATGATTGTCTTGACTCCACAGTGACTTGTGCGTCTCTGTACTAGGTATAGATACCTATAAGTATGTATTTCACTCCGACGTGACAGTCTGTCCCCCTTCCCAGTTGATGTGCTGCATGAATTTCCAGTAATTTATGTTGATTGAAACAACGGTGGAACAGAGCCAGGAACAGGGAACAGGCTCAGCAATCAACCTATAGACACTATAGAACAAATAAGAGGAACGTCAACAGCAGCACTCCAAAACTTAACTCTCTGAATTATTTCGTAGTTTTTTTATACATCTCGGTTAGATAGGAAAGAAGGTTGGTAGTACCTACCTACGTATTATTATTCTTATTATTATATAGTTCGTCCAGCAGGAGTGGATGTGAAGCTATCTATCTTACATATTATGTACAGTGTCTGGATTTCTGCATGTGCATGTGGCGTGAAACGGTGTACCAGTCCGACCGAACGAGATGACAGCGACGACAGTGGAGAGCAGTAAAACAGAAAAGGAAGCAGTCGACAACAATTGAAAATAAATTGAAATTCAAAAACAAATAAAAAAAATGATACTACTCTGCATTTATAGTAAAGAGAGGCAAATGAAAAACAACATCCACTGCGTGTTGTTAGACGTGTATGAAGTATAAAGTAGGTAGTACGTGATGCATAAGAATGAAAGGAAATATGGAAATAAAATATGGTAGAGGGAAGTGCATATAAGTATTCCTAAGTTCTTATCTTGACGAGCATATTATTAATATCATATTATATATCTGTAAGTAGTCATGCTAATAATATACGTGGATTTTTACATTGCGCTGAGTTAAGAAACTGGTCGTAAGTGCACATTCTAAATTCTAAATACCATTTGTGTGTCCTATTGTTCACATTTAATTTTTCATGGATATCTATCTTAAAAATAATAATAATAATGAAAAATAATAAATGTATAAAGGAATGAGTCAAAGACTGGAAATGAACTTGGACTTGAATTTGAATCTTGAATTTTACACAATTTAACTTGAAAAATTAAAATCATATTTTGATTTAAATTTGACACGGTAGAGTGGCTCTGAACGTGAAAAGATATATAATTTGAATTTTTAATTAAACACAAGTAGGGAAATGTAGGAAGAGCTTTTATTGTTTCCTATCACAGACTGACATGGTACAGTGAGTTGTGAAGTGATTAGTGTCTGATTAAGTGCGTTCTACGTCTGTCTGCAAAGGAGGTATATAGCCCCCCTTTTCGAGCGGCAACGTGGTTTTAAGTGAAACTGTTGGACGTTTAATTTTATTAAAAATAATGAATGCTAACACTAACTAAATATGAGTTAAAATCTTGAGCTGTGGCTGTGGCTTATGTGAATTCAAGTGTGTTTCAGCACACGTAGGTACTTATATACCACATCGCCTTCCTAGCGAGTTCTTGTGGTGCGTGGAGCGGTATGCCTAAATAAGCAAGCAACCAAGTAGTATGCACCCAATTAAGTTAAATTCTTAAAATTTTTTAATGCCAGTACAGTGCCAGCAGACCCAAACAACTCTAACGTACAAAATATACAATATCTAAATCTAACAACACTCCAGAATTTAGCTACATTTTTCGTAAATCATAATATTGAAACTGCTATAGATTAATTCTATAGAATTTAGATTTTTTCTTCTATAGACGTTTGACACTTTTTTTCGAAGATGTAATAAAAAAGGTAAAACATATTTCTTGCACTTATAAGTGTTGAGCAAAGCATGCTCTGTGTTTTCAAAGGACACTATAATATCTACAATCTTGAGCAAACTGTGCCTTATGTTGTGCATAATGCATATATACCTTATATTTAGGCATGTATATAGCCATGGATTATGACGGTCACTGCGTACCTTTACTTAAAGTAGTTAAGTACACATAGAAATAAACAACATATGAAAATGCATATTATAGTATAAATCCATCTTGTCTTGCACATAATATAGAAACATACGAAACAATTGGGATTAGGATTAGGATTAAGATCATCACTATACCACAATGGCTACGATTAAGATTATCATTCAAGATTACCAGAGCAATTATAAAAATATTACAAGAACAAGAAACATACTATGTACACAAAAGATATAAACACTGATCATAATTTTTAAATTTACAATTTTGAGAAATTCAACGCACAAAAAACACAGAAACTTTAACTTGAGGAATCTAATGATAAGTATCATATGAGCATCAGAATCAGAATCAACATCTGGCAAAAATAACATCAAGATTGAGATCGTCATTGAACTTGCAAAGTCAAAGGAAGGATATTCTACCATTCTATAGCATATGCACTTATATCCGCTGATACGACCAGTTATGAAGGTACGAAGGTACATACTATACCTATACACTTTCTACGGTGTCTAATAATCCCCCTTCACGCTGTGATATTTATTTTGACACTCAGTTGACAGCCTACAGTTGTTTGTGTACAGAGTATATACACAATGTCAATTCTTCCTAAGATTGTAATACACACTAATTGCGTTTGAAGCATATATGAACATGTAGTACATATATGTACATATAATAATACTATTTATACACAGTTGGAAGTATAATTAACTGCGATTATAATTAAGTTAATTGAATGTACATAATAGTGTAAACATACGTGTAAATCTTGATCTTGGTTTTAGGTATTTCACTTGGTCTTGGTTCTTGGTCTCGGTGGTGTTGATGTGCTAATATATATGTCTTCAAGTTAAAAATTGAGTAGGATGTTCTTACGTTTATTTTCTACATTTCTCGATTTCAAGTTTAGATTTAGTTTGTCAGAAACATATATGCAGAATCTTTACCTTACTTTACATCTTGTCTCAAAGAGCCTTGGTCTTGGTTTATTTTCGTACACACTTGCCCTTGGTCATTCGCACTCTTCCGATGCCGTTTGCAGACATTTTATTAAAAACATACAATACATAATAAAAAAGGTCAACTTCACTTCTTGTTTTTACTTCCTATTTGATTACTAGATTACTACTTAATACTACTACTACGTATTATATTGTTTGAGTTGTAAAAATAATAATGGTAAATAATTGTACGCACCTGGTAAAAATTACACATCTTCCAACATCAAATTAGGAAGAAACCTGTCAGGATACAAAAAATCATTTTGGAAGAAGTAAATTACGCTCGGCAGACTATGTAAATAATAGATGAGTAACTTTTTCAGTTTAAAAAATTGGAGTACTACCTGGCAGAAAACATAACCAATATAAAGGGGTTATAAAAAATTAACCATGTGTTCAAACAGTCATATTCAATGAGGCACTGATTTTTCAATTTGAGATTCAATTTGAAAGTTCGCCCTACTTAGGTAGGTTCTTACGTCTCATAAGAAAAACTGGAGAAAGGGGCGGAGCATTATTTTCCCTTTCATTTCGACAGAGATATCTTAATTATTAATTACTTACTTTTCAACTTCGATTACCTCTTTGCGCCTTTAGTTCACTGCTTCATGTATACACATGATAAATTATGTGGGAATCTTTATAGATCCAGATTGTAGCGTAGAGAAAATAGAAAAAATAACAACATTAAAAAAAGCTGCAAGCCTGCCTGCCTACCAGTAACCAGATGTCTAAGGGCTAATGATATATCTCGGTGAATTGTAAATTGTGTATAGGTTGTAGTAGGTACCTACATATATACCAGTTACTAGTTACCAGTGCCAAGGTTAGTACTTTCTATCCAGTATCTAAAAATCCAGCTAAACGTAATTATATATAGTGTACTCATCCGTATATCCTATCCTATACACTATATAGTGGAAGTATAGAACCAAGAACCAAATAAGCCAAAACCAATGACTTGTTTGTAGTTTTGTAGTTTGTGTACCAGATTCTTCAAAGATTAATACGGATCTTAAGAAACCATTACATGGCTATGGCTTCAGGTATTTATTACGAGTGAAAAAAAAGAATGTTTTTTTTGTTTTCTCAGTGTGACCATTGACTCGACGTCGACTTGCATGGCACAGACTTACTGAAGAAAAAAAACTTGACTAACTTTAACGCGCAAGAGGAAATTATACTGCACACTGCATTCTACGAAACATATATCTATATATCTATAACTTCAATACATGTATGATGAAGGTGACGTATATTGAATATTTTTGGGCTAATCGTAATATAATCGTATCGTCAGAGTCTAACCTATTTTGTACATTTTTATTTCCATCACTTCGGTTTTCGGTACTTCCCATAGTTCCATAACAATAGCACATTGGTATTAGGAGCTGTGCCTTGTCTTGTTGCTTGTACTCTTGGTCTGGTGTTGCACAGTTTAATAGTTTGAGTGATATGAGTAATCGGACAGAAGTATTTCAGAATGTATCTTTCATATTATGTAAGTCCATTAAATTCAATTGTTGTAAACGTCAGACACTAGCTTTAGGCTGTGATTTTTTTTTCTGAAAAAAAAATAAAATAAAAAAGGTTATGGATATATGAATGAATACATTTTTAACTTCAGCTACATATTTATACGTAAGCATTATATTATGATTATATTATGTATGTAGGTATGTTGACGAAAACAAAAATGAAAACGATGAGTGAGGCTGTGAGGCAGACAGGGCAGGTAGGGTGAGAGAGAGTCAAAGTGCAAGGTAAGAAGAAGACGAGAACACGGACCTGATTTCTTAGCTCCTTCTCACTCTCACACACTGCACTGGACTCTGGAACCCTACAGATATGAAATACATGAAATACCTCAAGATTCAACAAGAATCTTTTTCCATCATTCATTTCACTCTAATTGCTTCTTGGCCCAGAATTCCATAATCTCCACATCCAGAAGTAGAGAGTTGAGGCAGAGTCTGAGAATTGCAATTCAAATTTATGTAACATTCTTGCGTTACTTTTCTCTCTGTTTTCCAACTCAAAGTCAGACAGGATAAATACACATAGAATCACATAATAATTAATCGTAATCGTACATACTTTCTCTCTCTCTAAGTACTTATATAAGCGGTATATACACTGATGCAGGTATGTTGTCTAGTAGCCCTTAAATGTATCTTCTTTTACAAGTTAATAATAGAAACCAACAATACAAGACTAGACCAAATGATGAGTTTTCATCAGCGTCTCTTTAAACCTAATCCAGAGAGGAGGCACCACAGAACAAAAATGATGGGTGACCGTATTCCAATTTCCAGTTTTAAAAAACGCACCTGCAATTAAATTAATATACATTTTATAATAAAAGTCAAAATCAAATCAGTTATTACTAAATTGCTTATAATGAAACACGAAATGAGATATATTTGTACTGCAATGTGTTAATTTGGAGTCATAATCTTAAGTCCGTCATCGAGTATATTAAGAACGGCAATGCCTCGCACAATAAGTTCATATAAAGTTGTACATCGAAACTACATTTTTAAATAAAATTACATGAACTATATATACCATCAAATATGTGTTTGTGTGAGTGTACTTATTATTAGTATTCAACTGTGGTCCAAGTTTATTTTTATCCGTATGGGATAAAGTTAAAATTACAGTTAATAAAGTCGGAAAAAAATTGATGTGATTGTTTAAATGGTAATTTATTCATTGGCGGAGTTGAAAGTAGTAGAATTGCTCCAGCATATTTGGGAACATGTGTAAAGGTAGCATGTGCGTCTGGGCTTGTGTCTGTGTGAGGAGGGGTGTACTGCGTATCTGTCTGTAATCTGTATACTCTATACGGTTACGGTATCTCATCTCTTACGGATAAATCCTATATAGTGTAGTAATTTTCTAGATTAAAGATTCAGATTTAGAGATTTAGAATTTACAATATAGCGTGGGAAAAACGTATTATCTCTCTAATTCATAATATTTATGCATTGGTATGATTTTTTTAAAAGTATAGTTTATACAGGATATATGGAAGTACAATCTACCTATAGTCATAAGTAGAGTTATTCGTATTCGTATAGGTATATGATCCGTTGTAGGATTTGTAATTATTCATATGCGTTTTGTATACCTATATATTTTGTATTGATATAATTATCCGAACATAGAAATGTATTATTCTGTGCACATATAGATAACGTTACTCATACACAGCAGGGTTGAAGTTGAAGGTGAAAATGAAAAAAAAGAACTATTTTAACGCATTGCTTTACAAACAAGGTATAAAACGTGGAAATTTACAGTTTTGTAAAAACATTTAAAGCACAATTTTGACGTTTTAGCATGTTAGAAAATCGTAGAGCTAGATAGTTATTTTCTCCCTAAAGGGCATCTCTTTTCAAACATTTAAAAATGTCGTTTTGAAGTTTTTTAAAACAGTGCATAACATATTTTGCATCAAATAATAATTATATCTTCAACAGTTACCCTCTAATCCCAAAGCACGTCGCACGTATATTTTATACATGTAGGAGATTTACAGATTAACGTAGTATTTTCGTTCATATAAATGTATGTTTTTTTATAGGTATAGGGACTACATATACGCTGTACGTACTTAAAAAATGTCTGTCCTATACATAATACCCTAACGTTTGAGGAGCTCGCTCTGTAGGTTAGTTGCATACCACTGAGGGCTGGGGTGGGTTACAGCGTACAATGTACAATGTAAGTAACATTATTACAGGTTGGTTTCGTAGGTACTAATGGCTATTGTTGTATCTATCTGCTTTATTATTGCTGGGGTTTTTGGTTGTTAGAGAGATGGAAGGGTGAGATTAGCTATATAGTTTCTAAAAGCATACCTGTTGAGATTATGGCTTTACCTGTGGGTCCCCAATATACAACACACATTTCAGACCAGACCAGAGTACATATTATTATTATGCACGCCGAAGGTAACTGTAGTGACTTACTAGTTTAGCTTCAGCTTCACATCTCTGTGGATCATATGGAGAAGGCCCCATGGAAAATGGTTTTAACTCTTCACCTGCACTACCTGCCTGCCTTTTCACCTTCCTGCCGATCCCCAGCCAGCCAGCCAGCCAGTCTCTCAACTGATCATTGTTGCTCCTGCTGATTGCTGATCCTCTAATGTTGAGCTGATGATTCTTGTCCAGTCTGTAGACACCTGAGTCACTCAGTTGGTCCATTTACTTGGTGAAGGAAGGAACTAGAGAGACAGAATCTCACACACTCACACACTCCTATATACCAACACGTTCTTGAACAGTCAAAAACATTCAACGAAACCATCAACCCTTCCGCACATCAACCAATAATTCATTTTACTCTCAACCTCAAGTCCGAGTCCTTTCATTTTTATACACATTAACTCACCACACTACACACTCGAAGCTGTCACTGTAAAAACCACTTCACAAAAATTATATTCCTACGGTTGTTGACGGTAAAGGGAACAAAACTAATTTAATTTTTTCACTTATTCAAAAATACTAACGAAAAACAAAATTAAAGTGAGACGCAATTTTTAAGACATTTTCCATTCTTTCACCTTTACTTCTTGATGGAAAGGTTGGCTGATGTAAACGTTGACAGTCAACACCTGTGCACCTATCTTGGCAGTTTGTGGATTTAAAAAACTTGTTCACACACGTGAACTACAATTTTATTATTACAGCTGCAATTAATATTATTATTACTACTCCTATTACTGCTTTAATCTTTTAATCCTTTCACGGCTACGACACACAAAGAAATTGTTTTACAACTAAACTACCCCAAGTCAATACTAATAAGTCAACAGTTGACAGTGAACAACATCAGTCAGGGGAGTCGTGGAAGGTGCGTAGGAGTTACTACGTTGTTCTCTCAACTCACCTGTTGATTCAGAATTCCCTTTTCTTCTATCCTCATTAAGCACGCTGCCCACAGATTTTTTTTCGCTTACTGTGTGTTCCCTTTTGACAGAAAATAATCACCTGAAACACACAGTACAGTACAGTACAGTATTAATAAGTCAAAGCCGTCAAAGGAGTTAAGCTAAACTGAACACAAACTGTGTGATTTGATTCACAATGATGCACTCAACATCTGTGTGATAGATTTCAATTATTGCACTTGGATAAAAATAAACTATATATTTTTTTTGGAACTTCCTGCAGTGGAAACAATAATGTGGACACGTGATTCAACGGTGAACAGTTCAACAAAGCCAGTTCCCAGTCCAAGTTCCAAGTGTGCGCTCAAGTAAAATCAAAGTGCAATTTTGTTAATACGGCGGAGTTACACTCGGAAACAAGGAAAACTACACACGAGAGAAGGAAAACCGTGGCGCGAGTCGGAGTGGAAAATATTTTATTTTGACACGCGGAAGTCGGCAGTGCCAGCAACAATAATTATTGACGGTGACAGTTGACAGTGAAAACGAAACACTAGTAATTAACAGTTTTCACTAGTAGCTTGAGAAAAGCTTTGTATTTGTAACCATCTACTCCAAAAGCCACTGGTAATAACTACATTTTTTGAAAGTTTCAAAATACTTTTCAACGATGATGATGAGATTCGCCAGTTATCACACTAGTTCCACTTGTACTTGTCTCCCACCGCCTTAAGTCATCGGTCATCAGTTGTCAGTGCTGTACAATTTGTATCATTTGACATTATACTTACAATCAAGTTAACATTATTACTCAAGAATTAATTAACTTTGTTCGAACTTGTCATCGTGTTCCACTACAGCTTTAATGACCTACATTTGCCGTACAAGATCAAGACAGTTGAAGAGCTGGAACAGGTGTTGAAGACATTAGTTGACATAAATAATACAAGTGGGTGGGTTCAAAGCATGAATGCAGACGGACTCGCTGCAACTGTCGGTGAATTCCAAGAGGTAAGCAAATCAGTACAAATTATCAATGCTAAAATATTCAGCCATTTCATGTTGCACGTTTAAGTTGAGTAAATAAGTAGATTAGTTGTTTTCAGTACCTATAATATAATGAGTAGTCATATAGTTAATGTTCTTACATAGATCCTAAACATATACGTAGTGTGAATTCATATGCTTCATGTTTATTACATATGTAAAGTATAGATTAGTTGTTGATACTGACTTTTGATAACTCATATCGTTCCTAGATGATCCTTACAATCACCGATACGATTCACCGTCAACATTCAGCATTAAAGAATAAAATTATTTTAATTTCTTAGTAGCATACACACGAAATCATATTAAACAATTAGAATGAGGCGTCAAAGGAAATGTAGGCGGAACTCCTCGTCTTCTTTTTCTCTTGGTTCGAAACATAAACATCAACAAACAATATAACAACAAGAAAAGACTGCGTGTGCCGTGTAGTGGAGATCCATAAAAAACTGAGGAAAAAAAAAGCCCAGATGTATATTATATAGGGACCAAACCTCTTACTAAAAGAGTACACACGTCCGTAGTCTAAAAAAAATGTAAAATCAAATGTAAAGTAACCAGTGCAGATAGTTGATAGTAGATTACTTGATTAGTGTAGTTGATTAGTATTTATAAGGTCAAGTTGTTGTTTTGTTTAATAGTTTAATGAAATTATGTTATAATAGAAGCTCACCAATCCTCCTGACTATACAAAAGCATACGTAGGTACATCGGTGTCGGCTCCCGTACTCGGTACATATGTTTTGTAGGTAATTATTATTTATTATATTTTATACCCCATAATAATATGCGTATATACGCACGCACAGTCAGTTTAGTATTCAGACTTGAGTGTGTGTATAGTGCTGTTGGCATTGGTTTTGGTTGTTGTAGAAGTGTAGACACAGAGTGTAGAGAGTGTAATCATAATCGTTAAAAATAATAATATCATTATTATTAGTATGTAAACTCATTAAACGCAGGGAATCGTAATAATGTTTTACGCACAGTGAATTTCATCCGTTTTTTTCTTCTACTTCTTCGTCTTCTTCTTCTTCTTATTCCTCTGCCTACAACAAGGTTTAGGGAGCTTTAACGGACTGAAGATTTATGATTATATTATATTAGGTGTATATATTATATGATATGCATAATATCTCTAGTATATATATGAATGAGCAGTTGAGCAGTCAGCATGAGGATAATAATAATTATTGTAAGTTGCACTCAAGTTGCTACTATAATCTAAATTGATCATAATTTGTGTAATTTCAACTCCACATCGAGTAATAGCTTCAGTTCTCTCTGGATGTATATTATGTAGTCTCTCAAAGTCTCGGTCTCGGGCCTCGAGTAGAGAGAAGGAGAGTTCAAGGAGCGTGAGAATTTTCAAGTTTACGGCAAACGACACAATAATAATAATAATAACCGAGCGAGCGCGCCAGCAAAGAATAAAACACCAAAGTCAAAGCGCCAGGGCCAGGGCTAAACACGGTTTTTTTGAGATATGATCAGCATATCAGCATAATATTATTATGTTCAGAATATAAATATATAATTATGAATATAGGTACATACAACGAAGGAGGGACGGCGACGACGACGACGAGCTCGAGCTGTTATATTTCTATTGTTAGTTGTATAAAATACGTAATCACTACCTGTAACTGTGTACTTTACGTGTGTTAACTCTTAATTCTAGTGGTAAATCCAGAGTGTACCTGCTCTTAATATTCACCATCTTAATTTTTTTTTATTATTTTATGTTGGAAAACTATTCAAATTTCAAATCTCGGCGGTTGGTCTTGCTCTCTTCTTCAATGTTTTGTGCAGTGCAGTATGCAGTTCTCCATTTCTTCTTCGTTGATCCCCCCCCCGTTTCCTTGTTTCGCACAGTATTCATCATCTCTGATTATTATATCTGCATCTCTGCAGTCTGTCTATACAGAGCAGTGCATAGAAATAGAATTTAGTGTTAAGAGCAATTAAACTATTTTGTTGACAAGTGGGGGCAGGATTTTCGAGGCTTTTTATGACTTTATTTTTTTTTCACCCATTAGGATTTCAAATCCCCTTTTTCATATTTTTTTTTATTGCCTTTGGGTTTTATCTTTGTTATGACTTAGGCAACGACCTCACGCGGGCATTCGTATTTTGATTTTTATTTTGGCAGTATTGAACGGCAGTGAAAAAGTTGGACAAAAAATTAGAATTACTATGCATATATTATTATGTATTTTTTAATGCAAGCTTAAGCTATTTAATGAAGGTGCTGAGCGTCTGACCACTAAAATTTGAGTACGTCGTCGCGTTATAAATATTCCATAAAAATGCATATTATGAGAAGTAGTACTTACAGGGATTTCGTAAATTTGTGGATGGTATATTTATATACCACTAACTGATATACTTGTGTGCACAACAGGGCGAAATAATAACAAAAGGGAGTAGACAGTGATATAAATGCTTGGGACATCAGCATCAAGGGAAAATTTTGAGGTTTTACATTAGAACACGAGAACGAGGAGCAATATTAAGGGAGCCATTTTGTCACAGATAAAATAATTATATTGCAACTCATCCCATTCCAATCTGCTTCAGGTTTAAATTTTGTAGTTATAGATGATTACGCTCCTTGTGCACATATTATAAGATTTCCACTATCAACTATGTTTTTTCTGTTTGCTGAGCTGAAGACTTTGTATAGAAGCAGTTTCACTATGCTTACACAGCATCTCGGCAGCTTTAGTGTCACAGTTTTTCGTTGGCAATTTAAAATAGTGAAGACATTAAAATTTGTAAATAATTTGCAAGTATTTCTACAACATGTTTATGTTCATGCTTTTATGTTTACAACTTACTTGATGACAGAGTTTGAATCTCATGTCTGGACGCTATGCCTCCTTCACAAGGTGGTCCACACAACTCAGCTTTAGTACATTTAACGGATATTTGGTTTAGTGCCCGGCCCGGCGTAAAGGGACGTTGTAAAATACTGATAGTATGCAATAAGAAATAAGGAAGGCAAGCAGGCAGGGTACATTATTAAGTACACCTAATAAACAAAATAATAGATTGGGAATAGAAAATAGAAGTATCGACTGGCTATATGTGACTGAAGGATTTTCATTAATTGCCCTGTAGTAAGTTACCTGTTTGAAGCTTCTATAGAAATCTGCACTATAGGTAGGTACATCCAGAGATCAGTTTACATCTTCATTGTGTACGGTACAGCATCCAATTCGTGTAGCAAGCCAGCTTGTAAGAAGTCTGTCTGTCGCCCTTTTTTTTAACTGACGACGAATTCGAGGCTTGGGATATCGACCACCTTGTCTTGTTATGCTTTTATAATGGAAATTTGAACGGTAGTAAAATTCGTCATTGTACATATAATCATATATTATTATTATTACTACTACTACTACCAGGGTCCCTTGCCCTACCGCACCGCAAGCAGGAATATCTACGCGACAACAACTTTATTAGAATCATAAAAATTTAAATAAAATCTGAATTAATCACCAATGCAGACTTGTTGTTAGATAAAATAGAAATATTACTATAAAAAACCTATACAAAGTCGAATGCTTAACATATAAAAATTAAATAGTTGGTCAACTGTATTGAACAATATTTTTTTGCGATCTCGGGTCACTTTGGACTGGAACTGGTAGGCCAGTGTAAACGAAAACTGTTGACTGTTCACTGTACATATGCTTAATAAGTTGTAAATAACTAAAAAAATTGTAGACCTCAAGTTGTTTTGTTTTTCTTCCCCCCTTCACTTCGGCGACTACAATGAGAGTAAAAGCGGAGGACGGAATGACGGAATGACTTTGTCCCAAAGTTAATAGTGACTGTTGAGCATGTAAAAGATTAGAATGGAATGCTCATTGTTTTTACGTAGTATATTACTATGCACTTATAGCCACTGCCAGACTGTCTTACTCTTTGAGCGTCTCCGTCCATATCCGTAGCAGACTCACACTTTTCATTATCCATAAGGATCTTCTTACACTATTATATGTGGCAATGAGGACTGACTGGCCTATAGCAATACTGACAACTGACACAACTGGCTCTGCATAAAGTAATAGTCAAGAACAAACATTTAACGTGGAAAAGACCGTAATAATATTATTATGTAACTCGACTGTTCTTGTGGTTGTTTTTGTTTTTGTTGTGATATCGATATCTTGTACATATGTACGTAATTGGTACTTAGACAGTCAGCCGTCCGCCTGCCTGCCTCCCTTTCTTTCTTTCTTCCTTCCTTCCTTTCTTTTTGGACAGATTGAATTGTGTGACATTGTTGTTATATGCGTTATGTGTTGCCCTGTTTTTGTATTGCCGAGCCGACTCAAATCTCAAGTGCAATATTGTGTTGTCTTGTACAATAATAAGATATCTTCCCGTATTTATTTGTTTCCATTCCATTCTTTTGTTTTCATCCCTGTTCCCTTTGAATCTTGTAGTGTCTGCATTAGTTGGTACGGTTACGGTCCTACTTTGATCGTTGGTAGAATTCATATAGGAATAAAAGTATTGTAATAATTGTAATTATACAGTGCATATATCATATGTAGTTTCATAGTAGATAGAATATTGCCGCATCTTCTTCTAAATCTTAATTATATTATCCATTACTCTCCAGGCTCCTCAGTAGAGACAGACAGGGAGACAGCGAGCAACTTTAAAGTTTACGAGACCATTTCAAACAAAGCAACCATTGCCCATAAGTCCAACTCTCATGTACATACACTGTTTCATCTTGATGTGCTTTTTTTACTTTAAAAAAAAGTTTGGGTCGGCATCAGCTTCGATAATAATTGTATAGGTGCATATATATATAGGGTTGATGATTCAAAATGTGTTATCTGTATTTCAAAACGGAAAGATCAAAACATATAGTATGGTTGAATGCTTTTATAAAGAGTGGGAAATTGGTAGTTACACTTGTTCAGACATTTGAAACAGTACATCGGTATGTTAAATACACTTAAAAGCGGGGGCAGTAATAACATATGGAAGTGAAGTTGAAAAATTCCAGTGGATTTCTTCTGTCCTAATAAACTCCCTTCAGATTACATCGTATTTTTTGTCTTCTTCTCCTCCTCACTGTTTACAGTTTCTACAGGGTGTCTCGCTGACAAATTAATGTCACTCTAATATTATTTAAAACACCATTACATTCTATTTCACTTTCACAGACCGAGTCAGACGGGTTCGTACGCAGGGATCGTAGGTATTTTAAAGGAGACAATTTTAATGCTTCATCCAGAGCCAGACATTTAGGAATTTACAAGAAACATTTTCAATTTAATTAATTTGTAAACTCATTGAAATTTCATTATATCTGTTTTTCCCAATCAAGTCTCAATCCCCTTCGCACATATAATATTATAATTTATTAGTATTTTGTCCTTTCTTTTTATGTTATTTGTTACTTTAATATTGCTCTAATTTCTATAATTCATTTGCCTATATGCTATAATGTGATGTCCTCATTGCTCATTCAAAACCTGAAATTGAAGCCCGTTAAAAAAAATGTATATAATTATAATGTGTGAGTGCTCGTTGCTCGTACCTCGTGTTCAATATCATCATAATAATAATGAGAAATTTCCCTAGTCATAATTTATATTTTATAGTGCAACCTGCCTAATCACTAATTGTAAGTATTAGTTTTTTAGTAGTTTTTTAAAGTATAGGTATATGTCTTACATTTTCTATTCAGTATTGAGTATCGAGATTCGAGACTAATTATTTGTCTTCATTAAAATTAGCATTAAGTAGTCTACACACGTAGGGAGGTAGTAGAAGTTTATACGGAGATACAGAAATGTATGATATGTGTATGTAAATGATGTTATTATTTACATTTTAAATTCTTGTCATCCGTCTTCTTGCACTGGCCGCCTGGCCTTTTTGACATTCTCTCCTTTCAACCTCACGATCTACTGACCGATTGGAATTAGTTCGTGCCGTCGATCGTCTACTACTTGATTATGTACGTAACGTAAAAGCAGAACGAGTCACATTTCCATTGAAATTTGGCAAATGGCATAAATAATATATAAATGTCAATATCAATATCAATAATATGTAAATACTGATTGATATATTCAAAATTATTATCATTGCTTCACGTTTTTCCATTCCATTGGGTACACACACCATTTCCCTACGGTACGGTCTACAGTCAGTCTACTACTTACCGTATGTTATGTATTATGCATGTATCAGGGAAGCATAAATTGTAAACATATGCGTGACGTTAATGACCATGTAATTATAATTATTTAATGGACTGTTTACTATTTAATTGTCTCAGGATCAGGAAACAGGGTGGAATTTGTTGGATTGGAATTGGAATTATTAATGAATGTGTGAAACACTGAACACTGAGCACGCACTTTTTTTCATTCACAATAATATGTAAGATCTGCCCACGCATCCCTTTCCATATCCAAACCAATCAAATGTCAATACTATAAAACTAAAAAACAACCACATGCGCAGACAGACACATACTCAAAGATAAAAACATTCCAAATTCCAAAGAAACATTTAACATTAAAATACTTACGGCTCCAATCAAATCAAATGTCACAATGAAATATAAAAACTGAAAATGATAGACTGTTTGTTCTGTGTGCCTCGGTCGCCTATTAGTATTGATTGTTGACTTCATAAATCTGTTGGTGGAATGCTGCCGCACATAATGAAATATTCTGCATAATACACAATTCATTAAAACTAAAATGGAAGCTACTGTCCACAGTGTACATGGAGCGTCTAGTCTGCTATAATCTAATATCTAATGCATTTTTTAGTTTAAAAAACAAACAATCTACCTACGTGTATTATGCACTAATGATATATCGAAATATTATACAGCATAGTAGGTGCTAGGTACTACGACTACGTAGCTAGGAAAGTCAAAGCTTAGGCTTCTAGTGTACTTTGAATATTCGAGGAGATATCGATACGGCCTCAAAAACTGCGAGTTGACTTTGATAGTGAGGTTATTAGACGTGGAGATTGAGATGCATGGGATGGACATGGATGGTTATAGTAGGTACCTTACCTATATAGTTATAGTCCAAGTGGAGCTGCGAACTGCATCTGCACATCAGTTGAGATAAAGACATTTAACTTCCTTGTGTGGATTCCTGTGTGGATTGGGCATTGGTATTGGCTTTGGCTTTGCATTTTTGGGGATGTGATAGTGAGAGACAGAGACGTTGGACGTCTGGAACGAGGACTATAAAATGTTAATGTGGTCGTGGTTGTCTTTGAAGATGATGATGATGATGATGTTGGTGATGGGGAGCTGTGGGTACGTTGCATACTTTTGGGTTGGTCACGTTAACGTTAGAGCGTAATAGTAATAGTTGATGCTCAGCAGTTGCTCAGTGAACGGGAGTGGGAATGCCAATGCGCACTCCAATCTTGTCCCGTCTACTATGTACTATGCGCTCACTTGTCGCTCTCTCGCTGTCGTAATGTGATCACGTCTAATATGCGAGTTGTGGTTGTGGCTCTGTGAAGTTGTGTAGTTGTGGAGGCATTAGAACTGTATAGTACTTCGTAAGAAAGATCATCCTCTCTGTCTCTGTGAATGGATGGGAAGGGAAGTGTTTCTGCCGTTTGTGGTTTGGCTTGTGTGTGTGATGTGAGTGCGTGCTCTAGCTTTTCAAGAATCCTAGTCCCTACTATATGCTACTATCAGGACAGAGTGCAGATAGATGAGATGCGTAGAGCGTAGATGTAGAATGTAGAAGATGGCTCTGGGCTTTGGGCAGAAGCATAGGAGAGATTACATGCAGAATAAAGAAGAGAGAGAGTGTGTGTGTGTGTCTATTTGGTTTTGGATTCTCCTTGTTTTTGTTTGAATGGGTCGAGTAGGGAGCGAGGACTGATAGAGATAGCGAATAAAATGAATTCCACTCTCTGTATATAGGGAAAGGGAGGAAGGTATAGGCGTGGGCGTTGAGCTGACGCTGTGAGTGGAGTCCAAGTTAAAATCGAAGCCATAAGATATTCTGTCTTCCCATTCTTCAGCAGCCGCACAACATTCACATTATTAACACAGCGACAACATCTTTCACCTTCCAGACTTCCAGATCCACAATCCAGATTTCATCTCTTGGTCTCCTTCCCATCATAGTCATAGTTAGGAAGAACTTGTGTACGATTACTGTTGTACTTCCTAACTGTGGTTCAGGAGCGTCCCGCATACGGCTATGTCTGCATACTACACATGATAGTTGTTAAAGTCAGTTCCTGTTTTTGATTGGGCACATCACATTGTAGCTATGTGATTAGACACGTGCAATTTCAGATTGCAAAGCAATGCAAATATATAGGCTCTTCAGTCATGTATAGGTTCTTGATTTTTATTAAGTAAAGAGCTTGTATGAAGTTCCCTACTTAAAACTTAAACTGTTCTGCTTTGTATTTGTATGTCTAACTAAAAAGTACAGGTACATTTCTTCAGATTTTCTTACTTGTAATTATATGTTTCGGAGGTTATGAATTCATGATGACGATGACAATGATGTTCAAGTGAATATTTAACTTTTGAAGATTTGAATTGCGGAAATGTGGATGAAAGGAAATAGGATATTATTCTAACTGTTCAGGTGTCAGTAACTGTATCATGTGAATCTCGCAAAGAGGTTGGGCCTGCACCTGACATTCAACATTTTCATATGGATGAAGGAAGTTTGTAGAAATTTTTCAAAAATGTTTAATTTTAGCTGCTTATAGAGAGAGAGACTTTGTATTTTTTTGAGGCTACATATTATTCTTGTGTGCCATTTGTAGTATGGGAAAAGTTAGTGCGAATGCAAACTATTTCCCTGTGCTATAGGTAGTAGTACCTGGAGGTGTGCATTATTAATTCTGTATCTCCATAAATAAGCTTACAAAGTCTACAAGTTTTCTCTGAGAGAATAGAAAAGAGATGAAGTCTGAGGATGTGAACATGAATGTGACTGAACGTATAGAAATCAATTTGTCATTTCCTCCTTGTTCTCGTATTTATTTACGCATGCATGTCCATGTATTTATTATTCATGTACTCACTCACTCAGTATATAGTCAGAGTTATAATGCTTTTAGCAATTGCTTTAGTTTGCTAGTCATGTGACTATTGTGTTATATTAGGTATTCATACTGTATTTGGGATGGGTGAAAAAATTGAATGGGTTTTAAAAGATACTTCCTATATATGTACATATTATATAGTGTCATCTTAATAACTAAAAGCTTACTAGGTACAAACATAATTATGCATATGCGTTATACATAGGTATAGTTGTACTTCATAAGTATAGGCATGCTTTACTTTACTTGTGTGTGTGTGTGTGTGTCTGTTCTGTGTAGACTTTTTATTCGTCTCCGTCGTTGTCATTGTCGTTGTCATCTTCATGAACTCCTATTGCTCAAAGTTTTTTTTATTTTCTTACAAATGAGGCTCTTTGTCAGTTTTATGAACTTTGTGCAAGACCCACCCAATGGTCTAACAAAAGTCAAAACTGAAAACGACAAAATAAGAATCCTATGGGTAAATAAACTTGCGTGCTCGGATTATACATATGTTTATACCAAATTTGGTTCTAGTATAAAGACATGGGTATATGCAATATGCACACGTCGGATCTGTAATAATACACACAAATCTAATGTTTTAGAAATCAGCGGAAAAGAAAAGCCGAAAGGGTTCCACTTCCTGGTCCTGTGTTATCCATTAATAGTTGTTTTTTTTCTATTTGCTTCGACTTAGATCAAGATTAATTTTACCTAAATATATGTGACCTGTGTGAGAGTTTTTAACGGGAATGGATAAAAGTGTTTTTATAAAGTAACCAAAACCACAGGGTTCAATGAAAAAGCGTGACATTTTTTACAGCTACATTTTCCAATAATTGTTAATACAAAAAGTCGTACGGTTTTGCTGCATACGTATTAATTTTTTAGTTTAAACTTAAGGAATTTCTTTGTAAAATAGCATATTATCATGCCTTTGAAATTGAACGTTTTCTTCATAATGTAATAAGTAAAAAGTTTAAGGTGCAAAAATTGTAAAGTTGATATGATCGTAGTACATGTCAACCGTGTTTTGAATTTATAACTAATTACTATAGATTAGCGGAACTTATGCTTATGTCACTGTGAACGCATGCCTGCGTAGAGTATTATATGAACTCCTAATGAAATTTAGTATTATATTGAAGCAGTTTGTGAGACATATGCATACAGAATCTAGACTGGTTGAAAATAATAGCCATACAGTTGAGACAGTGGACCGAGACGGAGCTGTACAGTTCCATAGTAATAAATAAGTGAAGCTCAAGAGAATAAATGTGTGTGTCTTGTGGATCATATCGCCTGGGTGACATATCCGAGTAGGATTTTGGATTTAAAGTTGAACGTCTTCAACTTCCTTCGTGAAAATGTGAGCAGTCTACATCCGGAAAGATTTATAATTGACGCTTTGACTGGTGGTGAGTCTATTTGTGTGTACTCTACGTGTGAGAGGGCAAATCTCTTGGAATTCGTGGAAGAAAGACATGGGAGACAATGCTACGTAATGTAATAATCATGATCATTTTCATGCTAATGGGATTTCAACAACTTTTAGTCATATAGCACATAGCAATGGCTACATGTACATTCTAAATACTATCTATAGTTCATCATTATATATGTAATACCTCCTTGTAAAACTATTTAAAAAACTCGAGTTTTCACGTTAATGTATCTATTGTCTGTTATACTGCAACTGCTGTACTTTACTTTATTTTTTTTTTTACAAAATTTTGATTGCACGTAGGTATAGAGAGGTGAGTAATTCACTTGAGACTCCTTACATATACCCTTCACCTATTCTAACATTATTGACTTTACCTTTTTAGCTGTATAGCTTTGGATTTACTGTATAGCTTTGGATTTAAATGCGTGGTGATGGCAATGGTTATGGTTAATGGTTCAGATAGGATGACTTTTGACTTCTCTCAAATTTGTGTGCAAATATGTATTGTAAATGATGTTGAGAGTAGAAAAGGGATTAAAGCTTTTGGGTTTTTAGAGTTTAAAAATTGTAAGTTACACAGAAGTGCTTAATTCTGTATTATTGATGGTCTTCTCGTACATTAGTATTCGTGGTAGGAACATTTTTAAATGAATTAATGCTGCAGTTCATCTTTTAAAACTTTGACATATTTTAATTTGTTTTAGTCCAGGTCCAGACTTACTTTTAGTGAGTAACTTGGATATTTAGCTATCAGTATATTGACACACTTGTTAGTTCCGTTCAAATAAACTTTCGTCCAGTCCCAGTGCAAATAGTACTGCAACAACGCAGAGCATGTATAGCCTGAGCTTTTTAACCTTTTTACTGTGGAAAATCGTACCTATTGAATGCAGTAGAACTGGAAGATTGGAGGCATTCGAGTTCAGCTGTCTGCCTTTGTCTCTGACTCTGTACTTCGTAATAAAAGGTTTGCATAGAATCATAAGGATTTCACATGCGTGAGAATATAAGCTGAATTAATACATAACATAGGTATTTTTATTACAAATTATTTTCGAAATTAATGTCTTACTACACATTATATTATAGACATTTGGCATTAATATTTACTAATTTAATAGTAAAAGTTTGACGGCGATAATTTAAACAATGTTCGTTGATAAGAAAATTAGCTCTAGTTGCCTAAAGTCAACCAGATACTTTAATTAAGTTTGGCCTTAAAAAGACTCACTCAGAGTTGTACGTGTGTAAGACATTTGTAAAGTTTCTTATTGTATTGTGTATAGTGTAATTATCGTAAATGATTAATGACTTTGGTCCTGTTGGATTTTGGCTTTGGAGTCATTTTTGTTTTTGAACTTTGATCTACATTTTCTTCATTTCCATATTTAGTCATAAAAAAGTGATTGTCTCATTATATTTATTTGTGGTGATAATTCTCCTGATTATAAAAAAAATGGCAAAGTATTTCATTTATTTTGTAAGCAACTCAAATAAAAAAGCAAGTCAAAATTTTAACATTTCAAGAAAATGTAGGATTTTAAATTAGGATCGTATTTTATATTATTATGCTAATCCTCTAACTGACAATTCAGTGTAGCATGGTAAGGAAATTAATCAAACAGAAAAAAAAGAAAAATAATTGCTATTGTAAATTTATCTTGGAATTTTGAAACCTAATATTATATTGATAATTACTATATATATAAATATGCATTAAGAGTTGAGCGGTTACTGTACAGATAGGATACTAATAGGATATAGGAGAAGTACCTACCTACCTATGACCTATTATGTGGTAATTACATTCACCTAGTATGTACTGCATTGTTGAGCTCATAATGAACCCACTACCTACCTACTACTCCTCAGTAATTCTTTGTACCTATAGTTAGTTTTGTTGTTTTTGTATATGGAATGAGGTGAGGATGATATAGATATAAGTAATTGACAAGATTACTAAAAGGCAAAAGCTAAATGCCGAAGCCCAAGTTCGAAAGTGATGCCGCGAAGTCAGCCGAATGCCGACGAAAAGATCCTTAAAAGGACAAAGAATAGTCGTCGTTTTTTTTCTCTCTCCATCTTTTTATACTCTCAACAGTTTCCATGTGAGTTCAATCTTGTGAATGTAAAATTGTAAGTTCATCTTTAACCTTTCCTTCCTTTTTAAAATATTTTTTCTATCTCGATCTACGGAGTAATCTTTCGAATTTGACTTCGAATTCGACGTTGAATTTCCAGTTTAAGACTTTAAGACCCGCATAGTCACTTTGACATTACATTACTGCAGTATCATACTACAACTACAGGTAGGTACGTGTAGGCAATTTATTGTAAAGGGACAGGTAGTATGGTGACCAGTGCTGTGAGCTGTGTAGCTTTCCTCTTGTCTGTTTCGGTTGTGTTCTGTTGTTGATATGATTTGGTTCTGTTATGACATGATCGGGATCCCCATTAGGTTTGGATAATCTGTAGTCATCAGTCATTTGAGTCATACAGAGAGACAGAGGAAAGTCATCCCATTCTCAGTTGTGCCTACGCGCTACCTTTACCGTACAAACTTTCAGTCAAGAGTCGCAGTCACCATCACAATAATAATACAATCACAATATTATACTATTACTATTAAACTACACAATGTGAATCCACTCAAATTGAATTGGGAAAGAAATTATGTGAAATAATGCAACGTCATGGAGGCTCCGTTGGCTTTTTAGATTTTTTTTTCTTCTGTAGGGGTATGACTTATGGCTATGATTATGGATCGGTTTGGATTAGATTAGATTTTACATTTCCAAGTCATTTGTCATACATTACAAGTTGGAAGTAACTAGGAAGATGGGAAGAAGGTTGATCTCGATCTCGATTCTCGATGCATTCTATATAGATCTGGGATATGTACAGATCGTACATGATGTACCTTGTGTAAGTTTAGCCTACAGTTATTTTTAAGGATTAGCCATAGTGTCACATCACCTGTAATCATCCTGTATAGTCTCCATTTTGAGAGGATAAATCGAGCGATGAGATGACTTGTGTATATAAAGCTAAACTTGTAGGTAATATTTATAGTCACATGTAAAATATTGGTATTATTTTTCAAGTGATTTGTTATTTTTTTATTCACGCAAAATGTATATATTTAGCTGGGATCTGTAGAGAAGGGAGGCAGGGAGAACAATATCTTCAAGTTAAAAATGATTTATCCTTAGTTTGTAATTTAGTGTAGTCTTAATAATAATAATAACAATAATAATGATGTTTTTTAATAATATGATGCACCATCACTATAATTGGTCACACAGCGGTATTCACATTGACTTTGAGTTGACATGGTGCAAGGGAAGCAATGGATAATTTGGATTTGAATCTGTGTGTGTGTTTGTGTGTGTGTGTGTGAGAACATTAAATTTAGAGAAACTACAATTTTTCTTGTGTAATGTATGCATTGCATAATTACATAGAGAGATTTGGAGACGCACATCAGAGGACGAATTAGCATGAGAATTGCATTGATGCTCGACATTTGAAATTTTGAATTTGAAATATATAATTACTATGTATAGTAGTGTGGAGTATATTAAATTTTAACCATCTTCGTGGATACACGATATAGCCAGTAGATTGTATTTGTGTTTTTGCCTATATAGTATTTTTTGTGCACTATAGCTATATTATGAGAGTATCGGAGAGTTGTGTAAGAAAGTAGAAGTGCCTGTACATGATTTGTTTTTTATTTTCTCAACATCCCCAAGAGCCTTATAGCATGAGGACCGAAGTATGAGAGCTGAAGAAAAAAGTGCAAGTTGAGAGCCAAAGACGAAGCGTGGGTGTTTAACATTGGGAAATTAGTTTAAACGCCAAATATGGTTGTAAATTAAAGACTAACAATGCAAATAAACCTTAGTCTGATTATTAGTGATTAGTTGGAGTGATTGATTTGATGGGAGGCGCACCCATTTCATGTTCATGTCAACTCATTCTTGTTCTTGTTCTTGGCCCCATACATACATAAATGAAAATGCACCATGTGTCTATGCTCTGTAGTCTAGTGCACACACTGTAATAAGGCAAGGTATGTCTACATATACGTAAGGTACCTTTCCTTGCCTGAGTCTCGTCTTCTTGGGTCTTTCTTGAGTTGAGTCTCTCATAAAATATATGAGGAGATACTGTGTACCTCAAGACTGACGACCTCAGACCTCAGCTCAGTAGGTATTTTTGTTTACTTTGGCCTTATGCTTCGTAGTTTCGTAGTTTGGAGGCATTCGATAGTTTTAGATAAATGTAGAATCTTAGCGTGAGAGTATAGTATATGGGTTAAGTACCTCTGCCTCTGCCTATCAGTTATCAGCGGTAGTAGTAGCGTATGCGTTTAGTGTTTCTGTTTCGTCATGTATAGGGTCGACCATACATATCAGTATTTGCCTGTTGGTGTAAATGCACGCACACATACATAGGGAAGTTTGACTAGGTATCTCATTCATGTACGTTGTCTCAGGCGTCTTCTCTTCTCACGAATCACGAATCTGGTAATTTAAATAAAAGGAAAGATTATCTGTATTGGAGTTGCATTATTATTGTGAGGTAACGTGCTAAGTGCCTATACCTTCTATTTACCTTTGCCTTTGGTCTTCTTGGACGGACACTCTCGCATATGAAAATGAAATGGAGATGATGGTGATGCAAGGGGTACTCCATAATATTCCTTATCGGTATCGGCTTCGGCTTCGGTAATAGTGACCATCGCGTCATACACCGCATTTCATATCAGCGGAGTGCATATAATATGTGTAAAGTATGGAAACTATTGCAATTAGTTGTGCATTAAACATGATTTTTTTAAAAAATATTTTAATAATTTATTATTCTCTCATATACATGTACGTATTGCCGCTTCCATGTTGTCTTTGTCTCACGTGTATGTTTCTTATGTTTTTTGAACGATATAATGTTCCCTTGTTCTTGACTCGACATGGAAATACATACATCATAAAAAAGATGTGGACGTAATGTTAAATGCGTTTATAGTTTATAGCTAAACGTACTTTAGTTTGGTAGGTTCATTTAGTGCTCAAGCGTCGGTTTTTGTCTATGCTAAAAGTGTCAAATAATTTCCATTTATGGTTTTTGAAATAGTTGGAAATTACTTTTCAAATTTTACCAAACGTTATTCCTCGTTCCGTTGGGCTGAATTTGGAAAATTTGAGATTTACAACCTAAGGAAATTAAATTTAGATTATACACTATTAATTACTACTGCACTACACTACTAGCTACGCCGATGTCATCGTTGTAGCTTTAATTATTACTGTATAGCTTCAATTAATAATTGCTGGCACATGGCTGTAGTAGATGCCCGAAGGTGTGCATACAATAGAGCTAAAAGTCAGTTCTAACAATAAGTTACAATACAGTGGCTTTGAACTGTGTATACATTGAGTGCATACTATAGGTGTATTATCTTTAAGTACTGCGTACTTCAATTTATTACCTAGCGTTTTGTGTGTATACGTCTTCTATTATCTCCTTTCCTGTTTGCACTTGAAAGATTTAAATCATCGTGTCTTTATACGTTGAGTTGTGATGAGACAGGCCAACGAAAATACGACTAATGACGATAAGAAATTAGTAATGGAAACGGAATAAAATGAAAATTGGCGCGTTAATAATTTTTACATATAAGTACTTTTCAAACTCAAACAATTAGCAAATCAAAGCGGTAATCATTGTTTTAATACTTTAAGCTTTGAATAGGCTTTTCTATGAAATGAATGTTTATAATAATCTGTGTTCTGCGTTTTGTTTCGTAGTGTATTTATTGCTTGAAAGTCCTTAACCCTGATAAACTTTAAAGTTTTTTCAAAAATATATGCGTAATTTATTAATTATTTCAGCAGATTGGCTTTGGTATGTACATGTGTTCGCTGTTAGTGATAACAAATATATTAACGTATTTACTTCAAATACGTAGGTACGTATCATTGTATTAAGTATTAAGCAGCTAGACATTTTTAGTTTCTCCATCATGCCTCAGTAGGTATTTGAGATTTGTATTGCATGCTGTATTATTGTATATACATTTGTATATGTCATAGTAAAAAGTAGTTTCTCTTGTAAGGGGAAACTGAAAAAAGAAATGCATGTATAATTACACCGGCATTTTTTTTAGCATAAATGTAAATAGTGAATGGTAAATGTTCTGACATGTGAGTTAAAATAAAAATGTACTTGACTCATTCCCTGTACTATAAGGTGTACGGTGACTGGACCGGATTGAAGAGTCAAAATGTGTGTCCTACGTTACGTTCTGCCTGCGTGCTCTGTATTGTCTCTGCTCAATGGTGCAAAAAGCATGATTATCCTCTCTTCACTGTATAATTATAATGGCAGTTACGAGCTGTTAATTAGAGACGACGACAACAGCACGCTCGCTCACTAGCTCGCTCGTCTATCCGCATTTGTGACTTGTAGACTGTATATAGAGTATCTATATGTAGAGTCTAGAGGTCTTGGCCGTCATGTGTTTCCATTTTCCATCTTTCCGTGTAACTCATCAACACGTCCGTCCTTTCCTTTCATCAGGCTCCAGATTCCATATAGTTGTGAACATCTTCAGGGAGGTATGATGTGCATAGTGTAGGTACTGTAGGACTGTAGGGCTCCAGTTAAAACCATTCCAGTAAAAGTCAATGTAAAAAATAACACAAGCTCACCTCAAAAAGTCTCAAAGCGAACTATCTGTAAGCTCCGAGTTTGAAAGTCAGACACGCTTCTTTTTTATGTAACTTGAAAAATATACTAAAATATGTATGCGTAAAAGTTGGATCCATCCATCCATCGTCATCCTTCCCCTGCCCGTTGAAAATATAGGTACATAATTATTGTACGTAATGTAAATTCTTAATCTGAAATGGACACCCTATTCGTCATTCGTTACTCGTCTTTGCACGTTTGCCCTTCGCCTTGGCTCATAACATCAGAACGAGAACATCCTTTCTTGAACGTTCTGTGCTGTGAACTATTGACAATTATTTTTTTTTCTTCTTCCTTGATTTTATTTTTTGTTGTTTTCTCAAATTAATATTCAACCCTATAATATTATTAGTACACATGTCATTATTACATGTGGATTGTGGACTTGTAATTTAATTCTATTTCTAACCGTCAAATGACATTTATGATTACCTGAGCATTTTTTATTTCCCATTATATGTATGGCATGACATGTGCATATACCAAATATTGTGGCACAATCTTTCTTTGTCGTTATCGTTACTCAGGACTTTTGACTTGTGTTCTGGTTTCGACTTCAACTTCCTTTCCCATTTCCATTTCCATTTCCACATTTTCCACACATGTAAAACTAATGTAAGTTTTTTCCAACTCGGATCCAATCCAAAAGAACGGAATGGAGATGGTCCGTTATGGTTTTTGATTTTTACGTGGTGGTGGTGGAGGAGGTTGACTCAGGCTGTGGGGAAGAGATATGTACTTACCTACATACCAGAAGGAATTAGAGCGAAATATGTGTATGTGTAGAGGTAGTAGAAGAAGAAGTAGAAGAAGGGCAGAATAAAATGAGACGATTTTGACTGTGATATGCTATACTGCTCAAGAGTATATCTGCTGTGTATAATTATACCCATATGTATCTGATTTGCTTATTTATTTATTTATTTGTTTGCTGTTGCTATTGCTATTGCTCTTGCAGTTATTACATCCTAAAAGGCTGTGTAGAGGAGTCTTCGATTCGAGGCTTGAAGTTGGAAGTAAAAATAGACATATAGAAATATAGAGCCAAAAGTATAATGTGCTTTTTTACAGAAAATAAGATATGCATAACTGTACTGTGTAGATGGTAGATTGCATATTGTACATTGTGGCAGGAGTGATGTACTTGTTCTGTAGACTGTAATGTACTGTATGGATGAGAAGTACTCATACTCATGTATGCTAAAATGTAGATAAGTGTAATGATAGTGTAATTATAGATTATATATATGTAGCTGGTCGGAAAGTAATAGAGGTAGATGTAGTGTAAATAAATGGTAATGAAAGTAGCAAAGTACCTGCGTAGGGACCTACCTACATAATGGCGTACATATTAAGGCTCTGGTCTGGCACTGACTAGTGAGTGAGTATAGGTAGCATAAAGAACGAAGAGAAGAGGGAAATAGAAATAAAAGTAGGTGTTCTGTCATGCATAGAATGAAATGAGGGGAGAGCGGAAGAGAGGTAATAATAATAAGGAACGCTTCAAAGCCGACCTGAAGGAAGTTGTCTGCGTCTACATTGTTTCCACTCAAAATATGTTTACTCTATTTATTTACACGGGACTACATAAACACATGTTGTAGGACCATTACCTGTACGCAGTCTATAATGCTTTGCATTATATACTCTTGTTCCAGTTTCCAGTTCCAATTCCAAAAATGTAATTATCTTATTGGTAGTATAGTCTCACTCATGATGAGGAGTCAAAATGTTCTATCAGCATTTTTAAGATACCTACCTATATATTCAATATTTGCATCTTTTCTTTTAGATAAAAGCAAATTACACCTTGTGACGTAACCTAGTAATTGAAAATCTCGTCTTTCTAGAGTTATCCAGTTATTAGGTATATGAGTTAAAAATATTTGGTTTGTTTGTCCAGGAAAACGTAGATAGAATATTTTTCCACCATTGTGAATGGTGACATATCCCTGTCCCATGCAATCCCAGTAAAAATAGTTCCAACCGCTGCGCTGTGCTGGGATTGGGATGTGTACCTGTGTACCTGTTTACTTTTCATTTTTCATTGCAATCACAGGTAGATAGGAGTAGGTAGTAGGTTAGGATCTCTCTGTGCATGAGTTACTATATACGTAGTGTTTGACTATGCATTTTGCATTTTGTGCCTTCAGAACATTTGATATTTGATTTCAAAACTGCATATCACAATGGAATTTATTCTCATTTTATTACATACGTTGTGCTAAATATATTTTTGATCACGCCTATATATTCCATAATTTCGAATTCGAATAGTAAATCGTCAGTTGTTATTGTTATTGCTCATTTCTACGATACTTTATTTTACAGTATATTTAATTTGTTGTGATCGAGACATGGAGATCAAATCAAAGTCAGTCAGTTCTCAATTGATAATCAATGACCCATGAGAAAAAGTGTATCTCATACCAAAGTGAGTCAAATCCAATCAATCAATCAACTTCAACATTCATATAATTAATCAAATTAAAAAAGTTATTAGTGGAGTGAGTGGATCGATCGTGTCAACTTTATGGAAAGGAGAGAGAGAGAGAGAGCGAGTGGAAGACAAGTCCATTGTAAATAATTATGTGCACGTAAATACGAATTGAAAATCGAAATCAAGAATTGGAGTGCGAGGTGCTGCTCCCCATGTCCCCTCTGCCTACACACACACAAATGTCTAAGGTGACGATCAAATTCAAGAGTTTAGAATAATTGATATAGTTATATTTTAAAGGACAAAGTACAAGCCATATACTTGTAAGCGTCCGTGAATGGAAGATTTTGACATTGTCACTCGCAGTGTCATAGTTAGCTATTTAGTAGGTATACATATAATTACCATTACTTCAAATTTGTTCTGTGTGGGGATGTTGAATGGACAATAAATGGAATGTACAGTATATAGGGAGTTTAGACAGTCACATCTGTAGGCCACAGATCTTTATCGAGATCAAGATCAAGAATCTTAAGTGCAAGTTAGTGGTTAAGTTTTGATTCAAGTTTTAACTTGAATCCTTTTCCTTTTCCTCCTAATGACATTGACTATTGACATTTACATATTGTATATCAATAGCTCAAAAGTAAGTGTAAGATTTTTGCTGGTCAGTGCAGAGATTTTAATTTTGTTCATCTTCGTATATCAGCAAAATCATTAGCTTTGACTTTGGCTTTGAGACGCTCACTCATTCACTCACTCACTCACTCACTCAAATGAGATCCGTAGTAGAGATTTTCCTGAGATGTGGAAAACTAAAAGTGGCGTGTAATTATGGATGCTCATTTATTTGTACAGTGTCTGTCCGTTGTTGTGTGATACCATTATCATTGCCAGGGACGTACATTGTTATACGTGTGTAATTGTCTGTTTGTTTGTTGTAGTTGTAGTTGCAGTGGTTAGCTATAGCTTCTGGTTTGTTGTCTCTTCTCCTGTAGTATGTATTTTTATTGTTGTTTCAACTTTCGTTCTGCTTGAAATTCTGACAGAGTAGCGAGGCGACGCAGAGAGACAGACAGACATACATCTTTTAGCACAAGTTGTTCTTGGACTTGGACTTGTGTTTATGTCTTTCCTTCGTTTTCCTCTTCGTTATCAATGAACATGAAGACAGTGTACATTATTACATGTATGTCGTATGTAGCATCACGTGCTGTTTCTGTTGATTTTATTAATGGGTGATTATGTCGGTAGTCGGTCGGTAGTGGGGCTGAGTGTGTAATTTTGTAAATGATGTGTTGGATTGTGGGACGGACTACGGACACGGACAGTGTGGAGGTTGGAACTGGAAACATGAGTTAATGAGTGAACAAAGCATCCTCATCCTATCTCATTGACATTGCATTGTGATTTAGATAAAGCAATAAGTGCTGAAAAAGTACCTACTCAAATGTCAGTAAGTCAGTTTGGATACATACCCTGTAGGTATATATAGGTACGTACAAAATATTACTATGCGTAGATAAAATTGTAAAAACTTGAGTCAAGCGTTTCTAATAACACTGTAGGCAGGTCCTACGTACTACATACTAAGTAGGTACATATACTGTAGGTACTTTTATATGACAGGTAGTATAGGTGGTAACTTAACGTTGGTCTTGGTATATCGAATATTTTTTTTGCAAACCATATTTCATTTGTACGAGTGCATACGAACACGGACGTACATATGAAGCTTTCAATACAAGGTGAAGGTTACAGTTTTAATTTTAATTGTAAATTTTATATATTTATAAGTAGGTATGTAACTTAAAACATGGGTTTACTTTGACGTGTTAATATAACGCTATAGTGCATTAGTATTATAGTTTGTACAGTGTAATGTGTAAACTGGAGGTAATTTTTTATGAAGTAGATAAGTGCAATACATATATAATACACAAGATATATGAAGTATGAGGAAATTAAAACAGTGAAATTGTAATCTGTCAGTCAAGTCAAGTATCTGTACATAAGTAGGTGGATATGCAGTATGTGCGTAGATTAGTAGATATGTGTACTAGTACAAATATTTAACGACTTTTTCCTTTAAGACTAAATGAACAAAGTTCACCTATAAAAAAACTGCGTAAATAATATAGAAAAAAATTTAAACCTCCGCTTAAATTCATTATATGTAGTAAGTTTAAGTTTAAAGTGTATTATTTACTTGAAAATAAATGGCATATATGAGTTTAGATACGGACGCAGTTGTTGATGTTCTACAGTCACTGCATTCTTTACTATGACTGAACTGCTTCCGCTCGACAGTCAAGTTAATCGTCACTAATTTGGTTACCTTGCCGAGTGTCCATTTGAATTGTTTCCGATTATTAACTGATTTCTGATCAGATTAGGATTAGTTATGGGTTTTTAATAATTTTCAGTTTGAGTGTGTGAGAGTGTTCCTTTTTTTTTGTAGCCTGGCAGTGTCGTCCATTGTTTAGTGGGATTTTATTTTCTATTCTATTGTATTTTGTGTACTGCATTGTGTGTGCATATAGCATGCACGTTTATT
Source organism: Dicyrtomina minuta (assembly GCA_949802685.1). Taxonomy (NCBI): domain Eukaryota; kingdom Metazoa; phylum Arthropoda; class Collembola; order Symphypleona; family Dicyrtomidae; genus Dicyrtomina; species Dicyrtomina minuta. Next base: position 87,685,158 of record OX461809.1, read on the forward strand.
AATTTACACTTGATCTTGCTTTGATGGCAATGTTAAGTTCCTTCCTTATACTTTTAATTTTAATTTTACTTTAGATTTGTTTTCATATTATGTCTCATGCAGTGGTTTTAAATTCTTTGGACGGTAGTCAGTCTGTTACTTACTGCGATATTGGTGCTGGGCGGTACAGCTCCTGGCACAGTCACTTTTGTCCGCTCTCTGGTCTCCGCAGTGCAGTGTCGAACAATAATAAACATTTCATGCATGCAAATGCATATACATATATGTACAGAGTCTTTCGTTTAGAATTAAAAATTAAATTTTCATTGTTACTCATTCGATACAGTTTTCAGTTATAAATCCTCGTTCAGTGGACAGGACGGTGTAGCAGTAGAGGGAAGGAAACAGTGTTCGAATATTTTTTATTGTACGTATTCAATTATTATAAACCTGCTGGAAGTCATAAATAAAATTGTTGGATTTGAATTAGTTTGTCTTCAAAATGTATTAGCGAAAAAATTAGCGTGTAAATAAATTCACGACGAGGAGATTATTATAACGCGATTAGTGAGAAAAGCTGAGGATAAATCATCACCTTTACGACTAAAACGACTACGACGTACAGAATTTAGGTGACTGCATACATAGTACATAGTATTGTGAATCATTTACAAAATATAGTAATACTCTACAAGTTATTACTGGTATTTGCTATCGTACGTACAGAACAGAGTATAGGCTACCCTTGAAGGTACAAAATCAAAATGTTCTATTTCAAACAAAAAAATAATGTTGTATGTGTTGACAAGAAAAAAACGAAGGAAAGCGTACGAGTATCACCTTATAGCAATTTAAATTTTTTTAACAACAATTCACAACAAAAAAAATAGTGAATTAACATGTTTTCACTTTGGCCTATCTGCAGTATACTAAATATGTAGGACTATAATATGCACAATTACTCAATATCCTCATCAGTCACCAGTCGTCAGTCATGGTTATATTGTTATTGGTACTGGGAGATTATGTGTAATAGTAATAAAATAGAAATAAAAATAAAATGAAATTATGATGATGATAATACCTTATAGGGATTTTGCAAGGAAAAACTCTGGTTTTATGTGAAGTCATTTAGACAACTTGAGCACTATACCAACCAACTTGAACAACTACAGGAGTTGTAAAGAGGAAAAGAGTGGTAATGGTTATACTTAATTGTGCATGTGGACTGTGTAACAGTTGAATGGAAATCCTGTCCCTGTCTGTCCTGCTCTGCTTGAAGGAAAATGTGACTAATTGTAAAGTTATGAGATGATGAGGCTCTCTCTCCACTGCGTCAGTATAGTTGAGCCCAAGTCCAGCACCCCATTCCCAGAACTATAGCTGCTATCTATCTGTAGTAATAATAGTGCATAGAGGCGTAGGTGCGCCGGATGATTTACCTCGTACTATTGACTTTGGATTACGCATCATCAACATTATCACAGATCAGAGAGTCAGAGTCAGAGATCAACATCATCACATTACCATCTATTCGTAATTCAAATTCCACTAATTTATGCACTTGTTTAACGAACCTATGACCCTCGCAAAGTTCCCTATATTATACGGTACATATATTATACCTTCGTCAACTGAATCAGCTAGAGAATGGTCATCACCATTATTTTCTATCCTGTATACTATGTACTATTTACAGATACTATAATGATCTATATAGAAATTTCAATAGAGATTTTTGATTTATACCCATGTAAGTCGATGCAGTCAATTTCCAATATTTCATTTTACCTTCCGGTGTGATTTGCCTTGCTGTACATTATATTACCTACTTACCTACTTACATATGTATAAGCTTGTATAGTCATGTGGTTTATTACTGTTGACTGTAGGTGCTAGCGGAGTTGAACAGTGTATTTTAATGACACACCATTTGTAATTTGCTCACTAGTCACTAGTCATTTGAGTAATTCAGCTCATCATGACCTCATACCACCTCCATATATGTGTCAATTTGTGAACTTGCAAAAATAAAAATTGCAATCAGATATCAGTACATAGTGCTAAAAAAATCAGTTGATTTGGATTTGGCATTTGGCATTTTAAAATTAATTGGATTAGCCTTGGAACTTGGAACTTATTGGTAGTTGGTTAGTTTGGAAACGAATTCTATCACCAGTACAACTACATACTGTAGAATATACTGAGTTAGTTCTGATCACTATACCTTCATTTTTACCTGTGTACTTTATGTACATAGTCAATTTTAGTTTCGTAGAATTCACATTTTGAATTGAATATATTTGGTACTGTAAAATATCCTTGTATATTTGGAAACTGCACAATCTTTTTTTAATTCCTTTGGTTTTTATAGTGTTATATGGAAAGTGTAAACATATAATTATTGCAATTCTAAATACTTATAGGCCTACCTAAGTATCTTAGTATCCCCGGTGTTGGTCGTTGGTGTACACTGTAATTAGGTTTTATGGTGACTGATGCTGACCTTGCATGGTTAGTCTTCAAATTAGCTGGGTACATGCGTACGTATATATATGCAACATACGTTGTAACAATGCAAACTATAGGTATAGGAGCATATTATATATGTATAATGCGACGTGATTAATAGGCTAAAAATCGGAGGCTGAATTCTTCTTTAGTTTTAGTTTTGTGTTCGTGATGTGATTAATAAGTGTAGTTGAATTGTTGTAAAAAGACAATATTATTGAGGAAAATGCTGTATTCTAAATGTTGTTTAAAAAAATGTTTAAGACATTTACTACGCCAATAATTGTATCTGTAGGCACCCTGACTTCCCACACGCCACTCAATGGACTGTGCGTCATAATTTGTACGAAAATATTCTTGATGTTTTCCTATTTCCCTATTATGTCAAGCTGTGAATTGGTGAAAAAATAAGTTATAGAAAATTTTGAAATATTGTGCCTTTCGCCTTCGTATAAAAAAATGGACAATGTTAATGTTATTAAATGAAAAGTTCATTTTTTCTCATGTTTTTCTTTACAGAGATTTTTGTGTTAAAATTTTATCCTAAATTTCCTAATAAAATATATTGGAATTAAATGAATGCATAGCAAGTACCTATACTCTCAAATCTAGAGAAGATACTTTCATTTCCCTTGTCATTTTTGTGTGTGTTTTGGTTTTAATTGGATCATAGAGAAGAGGAGAGTGGATTATAAAAAAAATTAAAAATGTAGAGGCACTCGAACTGTTTTTTTTTGTATAAGGGAGAAGGTAGGTAGGTACCTAGGTAGGTTTAGATGTGAGTTCACATATACAGTACTCCCTCCCGTAACCGGACCTCTATTATCCGGAACCTCCCATATCCGGACAGAGTTTTCGGTATCCGGACCCTCCCATATCCGGACAAAATTTCGGGGATGTCACATTATTTAAGTTTTTATTAAAAGAACTCGACGTAAGGCAATATTAAAAGGTATTACCTACAAGAAACTCACATTCTACCTTAAGCAGATACCCTTGGTACCTGCCCTTGGTGGATAAATAATGGGTCCTAAACGTAAAGGTCAAAAGGTCAAAGGAACTTTATTTGTAAGTGGTTGGTTCTTTTCTTAATATAGCTCAAAAGCTAGAAATTATTAAACGACTGAAAGGAGGTGAGTCTCAAAAAGATATAGCTCATCAAAACAAAGATGCAGCTTTAAACCAAAATATTGCAATAAAAAAAATGGTGGTGTTTTCAAAATGAATAGTATGCATTTATTTTAAAAACCTCCAATATCCGGATATTTTCGTATCCGGATAGGTGGTGTTCCCAATTAATCCAGATACGGGAGGGAGTACTGTATGTGTAAATGTGTGTAAAGTGTTTTATGAACATCTACTATGTCTGCTATTGTGCATAATATAATGCACCTACATGATGTAAAAGGGGGAAGATGTAGAAATAAGATTTGGTGACGGAGTATGTAGGGGATATGGTATATGGAGGTTCATAATATGTATATGTAGAGGAAAAAAGAGTGTAACTCGTGACTAATGTGAGACTGGACTTGTTGTATGATTTTTTAGATGTGGCAAGATATTGAGCGAATGATAATGGCGACAGATGTAAGTGGACTTGGTCTTCCGATAAAATCAGATTACCTTCACTTGAGTGGACACTGTGACGATGGAGACAGCCGAAAAACTACTTGTCACAAGTCTACGACCAGCACCAGCACCAGCACCAACAACAACAACAATATCAGAAGCCTCAGAAGCCCCACGTCCATCTCCACACTCCATCCACATGGACATCTCCTAAGGACAAGTGAAACTGAGCCAGTCTCTGTCTCTCCATCACAGTCATCATCATCCGTCTGTAGTCTCAAAGTAAGTGCAAAGCAGTCTTCATGTGACGTTACTCTATACTCTCTATACACTGTTCACTATTGACTTTGGATTTAGTTGGAGTTGGACTAGTAAGATTTTGTATCACAATCCGTATCACTTTGACACAAGTCAGTTGAGTTGTTCAGTATTACAGAATTACAGATGAAGCTCTCGTGTGTGTGTGTCTCTCTCAGTGTTTTTTTACCTTCTCTCAATTCACTGTCTTATACTTCTTCTTACATTCTCAGCCCACGCAGAAAAGACAAAAGAAAGAGCTCTTTATTGTTCCAGAGTCTACGTCTATATGGCTGGACATTTGGATTTGGACAAGGGACAAGCTAATAGCTAGTACATACTGTTAAATAGTAAACGGGCATCATATATGGTATGGCATGGGAACCATAAAAAAATCTCTAGGCTACTATTTTTTCCTCTTTCAAAAATTTCATTCACTTCTAAATTGAAGGGACCATGCAACGACCAACTCTGTAAATGTGTAGAAACAATTCCGTATTGTTATATATTGTTCAATTTTCAAAATATTTTGACTACTTTAGAAAATCTATACCACTACCTAGGTAGGTAGGTACATTATATTTCCCTCACTTACACGGTGTCGGTATAGACCTCAGAAATCAAGAAGTCAAGAATCAAAATCGTAAAATTATTTATATAGTAACGGGTGTTACAGGTGCAAAAGGTGATGCTGATGATATTTGCATAGATTTAAAAACAGTGTAGTACCATAGTAGAATTTTAGTGCTTAATTCAATTTAGCGGATATACATTAAAAAACTGTATTTATGGATATGGAACAAATTACGACAGATTTTTAAAAGATTTTAATACTAAAATGTAAACTGCTGTAAAGTTTTGAAATTGCTTTTGAGTGTTCGTTGAAATCCCAACAGTTTAGAAGAAAAGAAAAACACTTGGGTAATTTAAGTTGTAAAATATGTAATAATTAATTATTTTGCAAGTTCAAATGAACAGTTGAGGACAGGCAGATCAGTGCTGTGTTAAAATATTACTCTGAGGTCCAGGTCATTGAGTGACTGTGGTTTTTCATGTCTGAATTCGATAAATATGCTGGCAGTATACTGCATGGTGGCCCCTTTTGGATGTGATGTATAGGGACTATAAAAAATCTATATGTAGGTACCTACAAAAAAATTAATCTGTCTTTTTCTAAAAGCTACTCACCTCCCTCCGGACGTTGTGTATAGGGTAACGTTGCGTTGTTCTATATGCTTATGAAGTGATGTGCTGGGGATGAGGGCTGTCTCATTATTACTTGCATCTTTAATCACTTTTCCTTTTCGTAGATGTAATATTTTTATAGAGGTGCTATCCCTTCCCTTTCTATCTACCTACAGTCTACAGTAGTATTATCCCTTTCCCTTTATTTCATTAGCATTCGGAGGGGATCGTAGGAGAGGTATGTAAAGTACCTATCTAGACAGTAGACATCATTACAACTGGAAAAGTGAGAAAGCTATTTATCATCAGACACACACACACACACACATACAGTTTCCATTTATTTGGTGATGAGTGTGTGTTTGTGTGTCCAAGATGAAGCATTTCTGTCCGTCCTGTCCTGTCTAAAGCGTTGCTGCCTATAAGAATAAAGCAAATCCAAACAAGAGACATACCTAACAGATATTGAGTAAACGGTTAAAAGTGTTTGAGTGTAAAGTCTCTGTGTTGTTATTCGTCTCCGCCGAATGTTGCATTACGTGAGTGAAGTCGAAGTTAAGCTTACTTGTTCCCTTCTTCTATTCTATGGTCTTCAAAGATCTTTGAATGAATCATATGATATTATATAGTTGATGATATATAGTTTTTCTGTGCGTCGTCCCTACGTGTAGCTCACTAGGCAGTCAGTCAAGTGCCATATATCTACATTACGTACATATTGTAATTGTAGATGTCGTAGAGTAAAAAGTGAGTAGAGTGGTGGTTGTGCTTTGAATGATAGTGAGCCCGCGTTTCATTTTCCTTTGATCATGATATCATGAATGGAAGCATGACGTGTTTCAACTACTGGACGAGCAATCATTCAACATTCACCTCTCACTACTCACTACCTTAACCTGCTATAGTAGGTAGATATGCATATGCATCCACATATTCCCTATGAGACTGCCCCATTAAGATTAACAACACCTAGACAACACAATGCGGAGTGCATGTAATATAATTGCATAGGCGTTTACATAAGTTCATAGCTAAGACATGTATATAACCAGAACCAGTCCAGAGAGTCCAGACACCGACACTAGAATTTGAATCAGAATAGAAGAAGAAGAATAAGACAGCTTCTTAGGTGCTACTCACTCGGGTCTCCTTTTCATATTCCGTCCATGTGCTGTTTTATTATAAGAAGAAAGGATTTCATAATAATAATATTGTCGCCTATCATATTATCAAACAATATTAATGGAGGAGTAGTAGCGATTCACTTCGGTGTAGGTTACGGATATATTCATTATATAAAGCTGTAGGTTTCGTACTTGTTTCCAGTATAAATTATAAGCAATAAGATGACATATATCTGTAGGTAAATGCATACGTCCCATACGGGCTTTTGGGTTTGATATCAATTTCAGTCGTCACGGTCATATTTTATAATACTGGACTGGTACTGGTACATGTCTTCCTGTAAGTTCATCTTTAATGTCAACATATAATACTAAAATGTCTTTTCAATAACTCTTGATTTCGATTTGGTCCACCTCCAGCATTACCATTGTTTACTTACTCTATATCGTCGGTATAATTCCTGTTGTGTATGTATACAGTATGTGATAGTAATGAGCAGGACCGTGTCATTATTATTGCTATTACTATTACTTTTATGGTTTTCTGTCTAGCTGCAATGTAGAGACCTGTGTGAATAAAATATATGACTTGTTGTAAGAAGAAAAAAAATTAAATGGAGAAATCGTTTTCGTTTATCTCGACTTGTAGTCGACGTCGACGTCCAAGTCAAAGTTATACTCGTAGTCTCGTAGTAGTAGTAGTAGGAGTCGTACACGATTAGACAACATTAATTACCTACACTATGTACGACGACCAATTGCATAGGTTTTGAATTTTTAATATACTTTTGTGCTCTGTTTTTGGGTCTGGGTCTGTCTGGTTCGGGTTCGGGTTCGGATCGTCTCTGGTACTGGATTAGTATCAGTTTAAAATGTGAGTTGACTAGTTGTATGGATAAAGATGAGACGTGGGAGACGACTTGAGACATGACGACCACCGCAAAGTGCAACAGACACACACACAAAGTTTTCAATCTTTTTGAACTTGGTCAACTCAGTCAGTCAGTAGAACAACAACAAAGACAAACCCTTCATCATAAATGAGTTTTTTTTTCATTTCAAGAAAAAGGACATAAATGTATAATGTGGTTTTCAAAGTTGTGATTCTTATTTGGTTCCGTCATGATTGCTATTGGTATTTGAAGTTTTTAAGTAGCACATATCCCTGTGTTAACTCAGCTCGCCAAACCCAATCTTTTGAGGCTATAAACTATAATATGTAAAAAGTTCAAAAAGATGTTGATTAGAAAACCATTAATGGTTTTTAGTGTTGGAGTTTACAATTATTGTTATTATTACATTATTATTATGACTTTTGTTTTTACTTTTATTAGTAATATATTCTCATATACCTTGTACCTTTAGAATGTAGGGTAGGGTAAAATTCATGTCCTATATTATGTAGTAGGCAGTACACACGTATTTTTTGTTGGTGGTTTGTGAGCTGGACTGTACACACATAGAAATGTGTGGGTCGGTCCGTCCGTCGGATTCATTCGTGGTAGTAATCTAATCTTATCAAGGACTTTGAAAGGGCTCCACTGAAACTCTGTAGTAGGTAGCTACTTAATGTATTGGCTGCTCAAGTAGTTCATTTCATTAATTGAGCCCCTTGAATTGAATTTCTTTATTTTATTGTTATTACTCATCTGTTAATAATCTGTAATCCTAAACGTACTCGTAGCCGTCGTAGAAGAGGTCGTCTCGTCATAGATTAAGTACCTGTTTACATTCCCACCAAACAAACCAAAATTGTAGCGTAACAGTGTGCGTGTACTAATACTAATATTATTATGTGTGTGGACTCAGTCGGACGGACGGACCTGGACGTTTTCAAGGTGCGAAGCTTGTTGTGGCTGGGATTGTGTGTCTGGGCCTGTGTGTGTGATTGTGATAGTAATCAAAATCGGAATGGGATTTGTGTGCTGAAAAAAACCATCAAAAGCTTCTTCTTGAAGCTAAAGAAGCTTCAGCAAAAGTGTTCACGTTATAAACTATACACTCACAAGTGGATTTTACTACGTGTGTGCAAGTCCATCCGTCCGTCCGTCCGTCCGTCTGTCTCCCTACCTGTGTGTGTGTGTGTCTAGATAATGCTGAGAGAACATAAATTATAAAATTGATTACTATTCATACGCTGTTGTTCATATTCACAGGTTGTCCGGACTGGACGCGACAGAAAAGCGACGAGACGCGACTAAAGAGATCATTCAAATTTGAATTTAAATTCAAATTTGAATTTTCTGACGACCGATCTAGTTGATGTGCCTACACAGGTACTAGGTAGGTATGTAGGTAGTAGGTGCCGGTAGATATATAGAAAGTGGTCATAAAAATGATAATGTTATTGCATGACAGTGTATTAGACGTAATGATATATAATTCCTATTGTATATCTGTCCGTCTCCTCGTCTTCTGTCTGCCTGTAACACTCACACAAATGTCCTATTTACTATTTTTATGATGGTCGCCTTGCGCTGCTGGTTAGAAGTTGAATTTGAAATGGAAATGTTTGGGATGATCTGGTGCCGGTGCCGGTGCCGGTGCGGGTTTCAGTGTCGGTCCTGGTCATGTCGCTGCTGCTATGCTGGTCAGTGCTCCGACTATTACCAACAGTAACAGTAATACTTTCATATAATATATTTGGGAGATGGATATGGAGGTGTTTGTAGAAGAGAGTGTAAAAGTACCTACTGTTCCTCTATCATATTATGGCTATGTCTGTAAGTATGTAAGCTCCACACGTTTGTGTGTATAAAATGAGAAATCAGAAAATGGATTTGGTTGTTGGTTCGTCCTCATGATGAAGTAGAGGTTGATTTGATGATGAGAACTTGACGAAGATCATATCAGCTCAGGATTGATTTCGACAGCGCCTGTCTGACAGTTTTGAGTTGAGACTTGATGAGCCTTTAGCATTATTTGCTTCGAGGCTTCAAAACTTTAACTTACCCAGTCAGTCAGACAGACAGACCCAAGTCCTATAGTTCCCAATGCTCAGAGTCAATTCAATCGCGAGTCCATCGGAATCTGTACTACACATTACACATCACTTTAGATCATACGAAGTGCTACTATATGTACGTAGATTTACAAATCCGTCTACCTACCTACCATGGTATGTAACCTACCTACGTTATAAAAGGTAAAAAAAATAAAAAGTCAAATAATGGATTGTGTAATTCACGCATAAGATATAGGCAGAGCCTTACCTACCTAGGTAGCTGCGTATCTTTTTCAAATCCAATAATGCAATATTTAATGGAGAATGGAGCTGTACAGTAATGTATAGTATGTGGCTGCGGACGCAGACAGGGACGTACGTGGATATAGTTATTGGTCCATTGGGAGACGTTGTAGTAATTAACGATAAGTTGGTTGGTTTTGGTTTTTTGGTTTTGGTCATGGATTTGAAAGTGTCTGTTAGTGTTGGTCTGGTCCATTGAAAGGGGAGACAGAAAAGGTTTGATTCCATTTATTGATTTCGGAGGATTACTACACTTTTTACAGCTCTTTTCTCTCCAGTCGAGTCTCCAGTCGATGGATGGCACGGCCACGGTTCACTAAATATACAGGTGCATGGGATCAATTTCATTTTTATTGGTATGTACCTATCGTGCTTGATTGAGGCTGAACCGTACACAGCTCAAGTTCAGTTCATAGTGTGAGTGGCAGAAATACAGAAAAGAGTGAGATTGCTGTATGTATATACACGCACATATATTATTTGGAATGATATACCTTCTTAACACAGGGCCCTTCGCCTTCCTGATCCATACATGCAGGGGATTCTAGACTTCCATTCTAGACTTACAATTATTAGGATTAGGTGTCTATTATTCCTATTGCTAGTGTAATCTGCTCTGGCTGGAGACTTGACTTGACTGTTTCACTTGGTGCCTTAACAAGGGGTCTGGTATTTCTGAGAATTAACAGATTACCTTATAGCAGAAACGGAGCTGCGTTTAGGCAAGTGTAATAATTATAAGTATCTGACGATTAGTATCCTCACACTGTTATCTCAATCTGTAATATGTAATATTGTTCTACCAGCATTCAGTGTTTAGAAGCGTACACAATATTAAGGTGTAGTTGCACAACACTACATATAGATGTATGCAAAATTCGATATGTTTTTAAAAACAATCTCCAAAATTGTAAATAAAAATATACATAGGATAATGTTACATTCGGCAACAAAAAAAATTAATTTAATCTAGAAAGGCAAAGGTATAATTATTCATGTAGGTACAGGGACATGTAAGTGAGTAAAATCTGATTGGTCATTTTGTTTTGTTTCTCGCTGATTAGGATTTCCATGGGAATATGAATGGAGCCGGAGCCGCATCCATGTCGACTCTGAGTACACTGAGGGATGCTGATACGGATCACTCGGGTCTGTCGGTGATTTGTTTGAATGGAAGTACAGGGCCGAGTGGAAACGGTGGAGGAAATGCCGGGAGCGTGGGAATCATGGACCAACATCAAGGCTCACCCTCGTCCGCCTCCTCCTCATCCTACAGCGAGAGTCTCTTGAGTAGTCCGCATGGACATGGTCATGGACATCCGGAGGCTCTGGGTCATGAGGATCAGCAAGTGCAAGTGGTTCCGACGGTGAGTCCACTCTACTCTGGAGTGAGTCCGGGAGCCAGAGCCAGTCCATCATCATCATCATCCGCACCAAGAACAGGCTCAGGTGAATGTGAGTCGAACAATAGGAACTTGGCCAGAAATTCCGATAGACATCCCGTCGTCCTCGCTCCCCTCCTAAATTCAAATTCGATGTCGATGTCGAATTCCAACCCTTTTCACGGGTACTTTACGCTCCATGGAAATAATAATCCTAATCACAATCTGATGAGGTGTTCCTCGAGTGCTGGTCCTGGACCAAGTCCTCTCAGGGAGACCACGACGGATGTGAAGCCCACACCGATCAGGAGAGACAATCGGGGGCGCTGTGTTAGTACTACTAATGATATTGACATTGATGTAAGTCATGTGAAAATTAAATCGGAAATAGATTTCCATTCTATGAGGGAGTTTAATAGCCAGAGCCTTGGCGGCAGTGGTGATGGGAATGGGAATGGCAATGGCCTGAGTGAAGTAAGCAGAATAATAAACAGAGCCACAACAACAGCAATAGACAGAAGCTGTGCTGCACCAACAAGCAACAGTCGTGGGGGTGAGGAAACGACTCTGAATTCAGTGAAGGAATATAAGCATCGAAATAATAATAATACTAGTGACAAGAAGAGTGGGCAGCAAGTCTCTCCTATTAGTACCTCATCTATTGACGCTGTTGGGCCTGGTGGAGCTCCCCGTTTGAATTGTCATCAACACCAGCAGCAGCAACAACAACAACTGCAGCAACAGGGCTCAGGTGGACGAACGGGAACTCTGACGAGAACGACTACTACCGATACCGATGCAGGGATATTAGCAAGCTCATTTGTTCCCGGAAGTTGTTATCCGTCAGAATTGAGTAATTTCCCAGAGGCACACCAGCACCAGCATCAGCTCCCCTCCTCCACCTCATCAACCTCAACGACATCATTGTACGGAAGTGACTGCCAAAATCTTGATTCAAATCAAAGTGTGGAGAACGAACATGAACATGAACCTCTCCTCACAATGGTCTCTCCTACCTTGTTCAATTTGAACTCGAATTCCAATGGAAAATCATCCAACAGCAATCATGGTAATGGTAATAATAATAGTAGTAACACCAGCGGCAGCAGCAACAATAATAATAATAACAATAACAGCAACAAAATGAAACAAATAATTTATTCCCAACACATTGGCTCCCACTTTGGCGGTCACATCTCACCACCCTCCACACCTGAGAATCTCAATACGAATCATAATGCAAATCCAAATGCAAGTCCCACTCAACAGCTACAACACCACCACCATCACATGCAGCAGCAACAGCATCAAAACACTGCCACTGGTGTACATTTTTATAGCAATTCCAATTTTAATTTAAATTTTCACAACACCGGAGACATTAATCTCTTGAGTGGGGCTGACAGTGCGAACACGAATACGAATTCTAATGGAAGTGTCAGTCCCAGTGACTATTTAATGAGTCCCACTAATAATTTCTATCAAAATCATCCGAGTGAGCTCCATCATGAGCAGAGTCCAATGTCCGTCTCGATGGAGGGTCAGGATCATCATCAGCAAATCAGTGATGCGGAGGAGGGACCCATCCACATAATGACTCAGCTGAGTCAAAACCATCACCAGCAAGTGGTCAAGCCTTACAATTTCTTCCAGATTTCCCAATATCAACAGAAGATCCTCACACCGCCCTCATCACCACATCAGAATCAGAATCAGACCCAAATTCAAAACCAGAGTCAAGCGGATGGCAGTATATTGACAGCCTACACAAATTTGAGTCCATCCTTGTCAACCTCATCCATCTCCTCCTCCTCCTCCACCACTTCCACACACGGAGGGAATCAATTTAATATCAATACTAATAATCTCAACTATCAGAATCAAAATCCACTCCTCAACCCCCCCTACTCCAACTCCTCCGGCTCACCCCCCTCCTCCTCCTCCTCTTCCCCCGGCATTGGGATCCACCACAGTCAGAACCACGTGTCTGACATGCAGTACTTCCATCCGCATCAAAATCATCCCCAACATCAACACAACTATGGTCAGCATCCCCCCTCATCCCCATTTCTTCTCTCGCGAGGATCTTTCCTTGGGATTTCTGGATTTGAGAACTCTATTCAAATGCTCCAGCATCACATCCCGAATCATAATCAGAGTCAAAGTCACAATCATAGCATTGACTTTGGGGGCGGGATGGAAATTCAGATGCAGAGTCCAGCACATGACCAATCCGGACACAACTACCAGCATCCACATCCGCACCCCCACCAGACACACCCGTCACTAATGATCCCAGTTCCAGCGCATCCTTCAGGCTTGAGCCATGGACATCCTTTGGGGGGACAGTTGACGTTGACAGGTCAACTCTCGGGAGGGCCGGGTTCACAGGGGGAGGGGATTGTTCCTTCGAATGCTGTGCCTGCTGGAGCTGTAAATGGACATCCACCCCCGAAAAGTCGACGTCGACGAAATTGGACGAGGAGGAAAGTAATCGTCCACAGTTGCTCCCAAGCGGGTTGTAATAAAACATACACTAAGTCGTCCCATTTAAAGGCACATTTGAGGACTCACACGGGAGAGAAGCCGTACCAGTGTAACTGGAAAGGATGTGGCTGGAAGTTCGCACGATCCGATGAATTGACAAGACACTACAGGAAGCATACTGGGGATCGCCCTTTTCAGTGTAGACTTTGCGAGAGAGCCTTCTCTCGCTCGGATCATTTATCATTGCACATGAAAAGACATCTCAGTCTTTAAAAATCCGTCTGCTAGTGTGTTCACTGTTCAGTCCCTCTGTGTTCTCCTCCTTATATACTCACCTCTCTCTCTCTCTCTCTGTCCTATATCAGTCTGATTCTGATGATATATGAATATATACGAATATATCTGTACAACGCAAAAGTCCTTTGTGTCAGTTAGTTATAATGCTATAATAGCCGTGCAGATAGATAAGCGCTGCTACTTACTATATATTTCTAATTTAATTTTTCTAATATCTACTACAAATCTATTATTATACCTTAAAGTGGACGTGGAAAAGTATACGAATACGAAAAGGAATACGAGAGGCTATAATATGATACCAAGTAGAATTAGGAATAGGAATATTGTAATTTTATTGTGATTGTAATTCACCTTTGAGATTCACATCAACGGTTATGTACTGATGTATCAAATCTACCGTCTTATCTTTTCATATCGTACCCGTAACCGTACAGGAGTATAGCACGGCAAACCTAATACATATGGGTATTCACATATTATTCTTTATATAATATAAGTGGCTTTTATTTTATATATACTTCCAGCTAAGTTCCAAATGAGAGTGGCATGGAATTTTTTCCCCCACTACCCACGTCCTCTTTTGCTATTATTGACTTCCGTTTTATCTGTGCACCTGAGCTCTGGGGTTCCAATTTGAAACTCTTATCATTTTAGATTTAAATTTTACAGTGTCAGTGAACGTGCATTGATAATATATACGAATTACATAGTATACATAGTATAGGCTCCATAGAATGGCATCTACATACATAGGGCTTGTTGGCATGTTTTTTTTCCTTTTTGTTTATCGTTGATTGTTCAGAGCTTGCTACTTTTATTATTCGTATTTGAATTTAATTTTCAGACAGATGTAAAACGGAATTCTAATATATTTTCTATTTGAATTTTCAACAAATATCTGCGTACACTAATTTTTGCACTATCGAAAGTTGGAAAGTATAGGCATGCAAATAAAATATTTTTCAGTTTACAAAATTGGATATTAATTAATTAGTTTGTGCTCTACGGTTTTTGGTGTGGTTAATTTAAAATTTTTGAATCAATAATCTGTTTTAACTGTGAAGGGCAATGCACCTATCAGTGAGTGCTACTACACTACAGTCTATATATGCAGTCGGCTTTATTATATAATTAATAATCAGCATATTATTATCTGCTCTGCCCCTATTTAGTTTTTGTAGCGGTGTAGATAGATGTGGCCTTTGCATTTCATATGTGTGGCCTTACATGAGATCACATTAGTTCCCAAAAGTTAACCTGTAACTGTAAGTAATCAAAGTATAAAGCCTCGAGTCCGAGTCGGCAGTCGGCAGTCCTTGTTGTTGTTCCTCTAGGTAATAGAAGCTAATAAATGTATTCATAGAATTCAGAGACACACACAAAAAAAAATTCAATCATAAATTAATGGACCTCTAAATATGTATAAGTTATGCATTCCAAATCCAATTCCGATTCCATTCCAATGGAACATAACACCACTCGCTGCCCACCGTACTGCCAGCCCTTTATATTCCATTTCATTCTAATTCTTCACTTACGTAGTGATAAAGCTAAGCTCCTATGTTTCAATGATTTATCTCTCGGTTTTCGAGGGAGACAAGTCAGGGTGAGGTGAGTGAGAGAGTGAGACAGTAGTATTGTTATTGTTAAAGTTATTGTAAAAAAAGAGTCAAGTACTTTTCTCCTATATGCTGCTGGTTCCTGGATATTTAATACATAGTATATACCTACAAGTACAATAAAAAAATCTTTTTTTCCCCTCTTCTTCTTTCCTTTAGAGTTTAGAGGGTTAATTCCAGCCCGACCTCAAAGTTGAAATTCAAACTGGAGAAATCGAAATGATATATGTGTAAAGTGTAGGATGTAGAAATGTAATGTATAGCTATAATCTGTGTGCTAGTAGGTATTTAGTACGTTTAAGTTTAAGGCTATTGTGTTGCCTATAATATACAGAAATCCATGTAGGAATGAAATGAAAAGGAAGGTGTACTCCGCTATTGTATTGTAACCCTATATATAACCAAAACCAAAGCAATGCCGTCCTGTGGACTGACGCAATAGGCTAACTAATGACAAGTTATCCAGGTAGGTTTTGTTGTACCTGTTGCTGTTGCTGTTATGCCTCCTCCTTTCAGTTTTACTGCACTATCACTCTCCTGTATATAATTATTACATGTTATGTACCCATAATAGTAGGGCGAAGGGTTTCACCCTTCATTTCAAATGTAGGTACTGGCACTGGCCTTCTATTATTCTCTGTAAATTCATTACACGTAGGTACGACTATTTCCCCGTCTCGTTCCTTGTGCTTACTTACCTATACCTACATATTATGTATACTGATAGTCCAACTTCATGCAGTACAGTGCAGTCCCAGGTCCCAGCACCTTGACACTGTCACAATGTGAAGGAAATCGGCTTCTTCAGTTCTCTATTCTGTTTTTTTTAATTCTATTTTTTATTCAAATGCTAAATTGTACGTACGGACACTTTACCCAGTCTGGATGGTGTCATTGTTAGAAACTTATCTGGAACCTTTTATCATGTAAAAAAAGTAAAATAGCTTTAATTGTTTTTTATTTATTCTTCAAATAATCCAAATTCTTACTTACTTATTAGTAAATTTAATGAAAATCGGAATTCAGATATAGGATACTATGGGAAATCAAAAAAATGTTTTTAAAAAATAAGAGTATAAATTTAGAATTATTGGGATTTAAAAAACAAATCCTTGTGATTGAGATCGTTTTTGACGTAGTGGCCCATAACCGACACCAAGACCGAAACCGCGATGCTGCGGTAATCCAGCACCCGTACCTTTTACTTGAACAAAAAAAAATATGAGTTATTGTTAGTCTTATCTGTAGGTATTTTTTATATTTATGAGAAGACTGACCTATGTAAACTATGTACATGACTATAGACTAGCATTTTTAATTACTTAATATATGTACCTAGTTATATGTCTAATTGACACTAATTGTATTTTTTATTTTACTCCGTAGTATCCATAGCATGTAGAGTGTAGTAGTGAAGATCTACGTTGGCTTTTTAGATCATATCATGTAGAAATGTTAATAAATATTCATTACAATAATTATATAAGTTATTTAGTAAGTTGCAAAGTTTGATTTAATTTTTGCACGGTAATTTTAAATTACTGTGTAAGATTTATACAAACGATATAACGAAGAATTGCTCGAACAATCAAATATTAATATTAGTAGCGAATCAATATAAAGGAATCTATAAGCTATATACTTTGTGCTTGTGTACTTTATATGTAGTTCGTAATATTGTTATTGTGGTACCGTAGGACGACGTTTTCCTCCGTTGCCGCGTGTTATATACGATTTACGACTTTTCAAAAGTACTCCGGCCAATTTTAAGTTTTTGATTTTAATTTTGATTTTGAATATTTTAGGAATTTTCAATTTTATTACTTTTTGGTGTACATAGTATATGATATATTAAGCTTATAAATTAGTTTAATTTTTAGTTGTTAATTTTTGTAAAATTAAGTTCGTTTGCAATTGTTTTTTGCAGAATTTACATTTAAAAGATAATATTAGGTGGGTAAGTACTTGTATGTTATGTTGTATGCTGCTATTAGTACTACACATAGTGCATTCAAAGTTTTTGTATTTACATTTTATCTTTTTTCATACATATAAGATTGTTTTTGTTTGTGTTTCAGTTTAAAAGTATAATATTTCTAAATAGTGTGCTCTTTAAATTGAAACACTGAATACATACATACCGGGTTCACGTGCAAAAAAATTGTATTTAAAATACTGTACAGCGTAAGTTATTTAAGTTACTTAGTAAAGTATAATAAATTGAACATAATCTTAGAGCAATGTAAATATTAGTATTTTAATTAATTACGATAACTTTAATAATTTTTTAATGTACAATTGTTCTAAATACTTACGATTAGTCCTAGAAACAAACAATGGCTTTAAATGTATGTAATGTATGTGGTTCGAATTTTGAAATCTACTTTACTACGTATATAATTTCTAAATGTATAAGTACACACTATTAATAATGTACCAGTTAAGTTGTAGATATTTAAATTTGAAATAAACTTAATTAGGTTGTAATACTAAATACACATAAATAGTTTACCAATAGTAGGCTATTACGCTAAAGATACTCTACAGACAGAGATACAATAAATTTTGCACATTGTTACTTCGTATGTATGTATACTACGTGTACTTTAGAACTCGAGCGTATTAAGGAGCGCTATTAGTTTTAGTACTATATTTTATAATACTATCTATTAGATTGTATTTTATATTTGAGTATATAATACATTGTCACATTTCTATACTTTTAAATTTTAGAGATTTTTTGTAATTTTGTATGTAAATAATTACTCAATATCCACTTGAATTTCTACGTTTATTCGAAATATTTTTAAACCGAGAGAGAACGTTCTGTAAACGTTTTTCGATTTCATCTTCCAAATCATTTTTTTAAGCAACGAAGAGTGTCCATATATAAAAGTTTAAAGAAGATACCAAATACCAGTGCAGTTCCAGTACCATGTAACTACTTAATTTTCTACGCAAATAACGCTATATTTCTTGTCTTGATTTGAGCCCTATTTTTGGTTTAGTAGTTTAGTTTTAAAATATGTGGAAAGTGTATACTATATATTATGTACTCTGAATCTGCCTTTTGTGCTTTTATTGGCTTTTATATTTTAATTAGCTTAAAAATATTAAACTATAGGGAAGGCTATAGTTTTTTAATTTCGATTTTTTATATGCATAAGAAATGATTTTGTATTTGTAAATATGTATGTAATAAAAAATTTTGACAAAATTGTTGGTTGGATTTTTGCTTTCATTTATTATCACTAGATTTGAATATAATATGCATATACGAACCAACCCCTTTTTCGTTTTCGTGACCGGCAACGGCGAAGGCAAATCGGCAAATCCAAGGCACCAAGTTTTTAATAGTCGTATAGCTGTATTAACATCTGATCTTGAAGAGGATTGAATGAATTACATTAAAATTCATATTTTTAATAGGAATGTTATAGAAGATATTAAAAAAATCATATAATTACAGAATTGTGTTACAAATTAATAAAGGGAGTCACGTCAGAAGATCAGAATCCCAATTAAGAGTTTAAGATAGAAATAAATATGAAAATGAAATTACTTAAAAGGAAGAGAAGTTGATCTCTCTCCGCTATATTATTAGATAGAGCTTCGAGAACAATGTAGTACTGGAAGAGTGTGTCCCGAGGCCAGAGCGAGGGAGACAAGCCTCCAGTACAGGCGTCAATTAAATCCATGTGATGAAATACTTTCGTTTCCCATTCTTTCGGCTGACCCCGAATGCGTAGAATGTCAGCTTCCCTAAATGTTTAATAAATGCATTAACTTATCGAGAGGGAAATTCAAAACGTGAATACTTCAGTTGTATTGCTATTGTTATTGTTGAATTTTAGACATAATTTTGAATGGCATAGCAATCAGTAAAATACCGTAATTCTTCCAATAACTCCCCTCCCCCTCCCCGGGATTTACGTCAATTTTACAGACACAGACACGGGAGTTATAAGAAATCGGGACCCGGCAGTATGCAGTAGTTTAAAAAATGCAAATTTAATTTTTAAAAAGCATAGAAAAGCCATAGAGACGCCGGAAAATACAAGAGAGAGACTCGGGGAGTTATTAATTGGAGGCCCAGGAGTTACGTCAAACTTAGCCACAGACCCGGGAGGCATCAGATGAAATACGGTACCGGGTACATATAATTACATAGTAATGCGGGTATGCAACTTACAAATTCTCGATTTCTAAAATATCAAAATCTCCTGCAGCAAGTCTTGCTTTACTCGAAATTTCATTTGTTTCATCCACAAGCTCTTGTCGAATATTTTGGAAATTGTTTACTAATTCAAAATTTGGAAAGTTTACAAAAAATACAGCATTAATGACAAACGTGTGCAGAACGTAAACCTTTTTATATAGCAAAGCAGCGCTGCGCTGTAGCTATACTATTTTGAATGTATTTGCGTTTTCCAAACTATAAATTCCATTATTTACGCTATTATAAAATTGTAAATCAAGGTGTTTTGATACTCTGGTCTTTTGAAATTGCACTTTACGCTATTCACTAATTTTTGAAAATGCAAAATATGTTATTTACACGCTTTTAAAATACGGTATTTGCACATTTTTGAAAGTGCAAATTTTGCTATATGTATATACAACTTTTTTTAAAGTTCAAAATAAGCTATTGAAACTATTTTAGGGCGTACAAACATTATTCCTACCTATCTACATAATTTAGCAACCTTTGGCAATTCTCAACCGAATTAGACATGCGATATGTCATTTTGAAGCTCGTAAAAAATAAAAAATATAAAATTCTTTAAAAATTTAAAATTATTTAATTTACTATTTGTTTTAATTATAATTAACTTTAAATCTGCAATATTAAATTAAAGCTTTGATAATTTGCGCGTCAATCATAATACATATTATTCTACTCTTAATTGCCGTCATTTTGATTTATCACTTGTCCATAGTTGCAGAGAGTTACCGGTCGAAATTTGACATTTTAGGTTTGGCGGGAAATTTAAATTTTCATTATTCCCCTATTCCTACCTATCTACATGATTTGATTGACTTTTGAGTTACTCAACAGAATAACATATACAATACATCATTTTAAAAACTAAAACATTCCTTTAAAATTGAAAATTAGTACATCTATTTTTTTAATTGCAATTAAATTTAAATTTTAAATTTTAAAATTAAACTTTAAAATTTTGCGTCAATGTTAACTAACGTTATGTTACCTGAATTTAAAGTATTTTTTGTATAAAGTTTACGCGGGAAAAATTTATATAAGATTTAATGACACATTCAACTAAATCAAACTGCTTAATATTGCTGTTAAGGCTACCTATCTACATAATTTAGCAACCTTTGGCAATTCTTAACCGAATTAGACATGCGATATGTCATTTTGAAGCTCTTTCAAAATAAAAAATATGGAAATATCCCCTTATTTCTACATGTCTACATAATTTCTCACATTTTTGCATTTCTCAATGACATTTGACATGCAATATATGATTTTGAAGCTCTTAAAAACAAAAAATTTATTTAAATTGAAATTTATTACATTTAATTTTTTTAGTTATAATTAAATTTTAAATAGCTATTTTTTAATACCGATTTTAGCATTAAAGAGTAATACCCCATATTACTGTTAGGGCTACCAAAAAACAAGGGCTTTAGCCCTTGTTTTTTTCATTTATAATATAAATAGCGTGTGGAATTATTTGATAACATAATGTTTTTATAACTCAACATACCCATGACACCAGCAAAGATATTTTTAAATATAAAAGTTCCGAGTAGAAGCCAAGTAAGAATGTAGAAACAAGCGATTTCAGCCCCAAGAACTCCCATCAGCTCTTTTAGAATGGGGTACCAATGGTCAATTGTGAATATTTGAAATAAAGTCAAACATGCATAGGATAGTTGCTGTGTAATTCATACCGTAGCACAAAAAAACATCATTTTAAAAACAAATTGCATTCCCTTTGATTTGTACTTGTTTGTAAATAACTTTTTAAAATTTAAAATTTAAGCATTGCGAAATGCTCACAGAGAATCGGTCCACATATCGCAAGTTAGTAATGTGAGTTGCTGTGAAACGATCCGAGAGTTGTATCCCAATGATGGCAAAAATGTAGAAAAATATAAGCATGAGAACGGTAATGAAAATCAATGCCCTGAATGTTCGTGTGATGGCTCCCCAAATGACCATAATTTTGTGAATACGCGTTACGACGTTCAATGTTCGAAGAATACGGGCAATTCGAATGTATTTGATTGTATTGACAAGGGACTCCAAGTTATCCTGCTCGTTACTTGCTGGAAAAACCATGTCAAATATTGGGGCAAACAGAGACTGAAACCAAAAGCAATTGTAAATTATTGTGGGCAATTTCTATGCCAATTTCAATGAAATAAATGTTTCTGTGGAATTCGCATTGTTTTTGAAAGCCGTTATAGGGGTCAGGGTACAATTCGCAAGTTTTTCTTTAAAAATTTAATGAATTGCTAAAGTACGAATTATTGGGGTACGAATTGTTAAGGTACGACCAGCCACCTCTCGGTACTGACAAATATACTATACTATGAAATAGTATGAAAATTGAAACTCACACTGATATTATGTTTTCTGAAAGTATAAGCATTAAGAACTAAAACAAAATAAAGCACTCTACTGCAGAAGTGACGACGACATCAAACCAATTCCAGTAATCCTTCCAAAACTCAGAAAAGTTGTCCGTCCACTTGAGTGCAATCTCAACAATGAACATGAGAAGAAATAAAAAGTCCACGGATTCTATAATTGACATGACCATCCTTGTTTCTGCGCTCTCAGAAAGTTCTGTATGAATTGGAAATGAATATTTAATACATGACGAATATTTTGAAGCATTTGAAGAGAGCGTAGTAGCCCAAGTAAGACCGCTAAGCGGAAATTAATTTAAAAGCCCACAAATTAATAAAAAAAGTGAACGAATTAGAAGCAAAAATTAAATAATTAGTCCACCTCCTTCAAGACAGATTAAAAATGAGCTCACAATGATGACGCCGATCATCAGAATCTCGAATGGACGAGAGCAAAGGATCCAACGAGCCCAAATATTAAACGGCGGCCAGAGTGTCATTCGCGTCACAAATCGTTTTGTTCTTACGTCCACCTCATTCTGACGGTTTTTGTTGTCTGCCTATTTAAATAACAACAACAATAACAAAATTGCTATAATTATATCAAACTATGCTACGTAGGAAGCTGATAAAATTTCATTCATACGAAAACGAAAATCACGAAAGCGTTTTTTTAAAATCTGACGACCAGTCGGCATCGGTAATAAGAAAATTAATGATTACTTCTTCAAACATATCATACTCATCTTCTGACGTAGATGTGTCTAAGTCCCCTTTTATCTGAGTTCTGTTAACAAAGGGTGAGACATTCACGACTCCATGTGGATTCTCTATGACCAAATCTTGAAAGGATGATTTAGCTGTAAATGACCAAAATTGTATAAAATCCGACACCTTTACTGCGTTTACAACAATGCCCAATACAGTAGTAGATATGCATGTTAGCTATACATAAAAATGCAAGTATTTTGAATTTGAACTATTTTTTAAAAGAAATATCGTTACTGGAAAAGTCATCAACTCGCAAATATGCCCCTTCGTAGAGTCCAGACTGAAGACGGGCTGCTTCGAGGAAATGAAAATCTTGGAAGATCATTCGACGAAATGCTTTGAGCATTGCATTTCTCCTCAAGTCATACGAAGGCGGGGATTTCTCCTCAAACCGAGAAAACGTCCCGTAAAACCCCATCGCTCAATTTTAGTACGTCAAATGCACGGCCCAAGTTAAGCATGTAGTATTGTATGTTTTAATTTAGGCTATTCAGTTATATAGGGCCAAAAGTGTGTATATTATTGCGACAATTTACCAGTGAACTTTCTATTGGTGTATATTATGTACACTGAACTATGTTGGATAATATTGATGCACTCAGCAGCTAAACAAATACACAACAGGCTGTAATTATTGTTGGTGTTGGTAGAAAGTTTATCATAAGGGTTTAGGAATTTAAAATAAAATTCAAAATTCAAAAATTTTAAAAGAATTTCCATAAAAAAGCATTAATATTTTGGACAGAATTAAAATTATTAAATTGCGAAACCCAAAGTAACTAAAAAGTCTGCAAATTTTTTAAAGTCGTGACAACTTGACAACTTGTTCTATCTGGAAAACTGCACTGTATATAATTCAATTTATTCTTGACTTTTGACTCGACCTTTGCCCTCCAAGTCGAAATCGTTCACAAAGTTTAAGTCCGGCCAAAACTGCCAAAAATAATGCCTGAAAATAATAATTCTATTTTAGCTAGTATGCACTACAATCACACCTATTCATGGATTTTCTCATGAAATGAAAAATGTGGATAACACTTTTTGCACCGAACTACATGTTTCATGTACGCAAGGCTACACGCTTATATACATAAATACTTCATCTATGCATTTTTGTTATCATAGAACGTTTTTTTGGAGACACGGAGATACAAATACGCACTTAAAAGTATAGAAAAAAACTCATCGTGGTTACATGATTGGAATTAAGCAAGACAAAGAGGATATCTAATAAGATTAAAAGTTGTTGTTGTTGTTGTACTGATTATTTACGTTATTAGCTCTACTGCCCTATTCCAATTTTCCAATTGTGACTGCATTATTTCCTGACGCGCGCTCGTCTCTCCAGTCTCCAGACTCCGCAGAGTTCAAGTCTCGCTGACGACTCTGAGATTGTTTGGGAAGACAAATGTGAGCCGTCAGAGCCATCAGATGAAAGTGATAATCGTAATAGGATGATTGACCATCTATAAACAGACACATTATGAAATGAAGGTGAACCATATGGGCTATGTGTGGACTTGTTCCATTTTTTTTTACTAACAGACAACACTTCTCTCTGCTCCAGTCCAATCCAATGAGAATGATTATGCAATCGAATCGATTATGAGATGTGATGGGGTGATGAAGTTCTGTCAGCACTACATCTGTTCTCGAACATATAGCTATATAACCGTATGCCGTATGCTATATAGTATTGTGCGGACGCTATATTGTGTGTGGACAGATGCGTGGACTGGACGGACGCCTGGAGGACGGAAGAAGAAATGACTGGGTGAATCTGTGTCTTGTTCTCTCTCTCTCGCTGTTCCAGTGCTTTATTGTCTTGTATATATGATGATGACTTGAGTCCCGTGCCGGGCGTTTGCCAGCCGTCATGCTGACTTCTAGGTGAACAGGTCAATCAATAATGGCCCATCCTATTAGAAACAATGAAACTGAAACAACAGCACTTGAACAATAAATTACCACAACAGCTACAAGAACAACAACAAGCAGTGAACTTTGAATCAGATTCAGATTAAGCCAACACAACCGCAACAACATCTCATCTCTGTGTATAAATATTTTGTATGCAGGACATTTTAATAATACACATCATAAACAGCTTCTTAGTCACCCAATTACCATAATCAGACCAGACTAGTAACAGCCACAATATCATCTCTCTGCCTCATCCCCCAACGTCCATGCTTGCCATAATATATCTTGTACAAAGGACGAGTTCAGAATTTTAATACTATCATATGCATACACAGTATCTGTAAAAAAATATGCAAATCTGTATCATTTATCACTATTTCTATAGTTTTAATACTATAGCGACTAGCAATGATAGAGATGGAATTCCTTTTGGAAGAAAATAAATAACAAAAATGAGGTATATTCGTATATCGTCTGTGAAGAACCAAAATGACCCATATCCGATTTAAAATAGAATCAAAATGAGCTATGTCATAAAAACAAAATGAGAAACAGGCGTAAAATGTTAATAAAGAGTTTTTGAAAAGTGTAAATAAATGTTCTATTTACATGTTTCTGGAAAGTGTAAATTGCTCTATTTGTATGTTTTTGAAAAGTGTAAAATGTTCTATTTACACGTTTTTAAAAAGTGCAAAATGTTCTATTTACACGTTTTTAAAAAGTGCAAAATGTTCTATTTTCACGTTTTAAAAAGTGCAAAATGTTCTATTTACACGTTTTTAAAAAGTGCAAAATGTTCTATTTACACGTTTTTAAAAAGTGCAAAATGTTCTATTTACACGTTTTTAAAAAGTGCAAAATGTTCTATTTACACGTTTTTAAAAAGTGCAAAATGTTCTATTTACATATTCTTAAAAATTGTAAAATATCCTTATTAAATATTTTTTAAAAGTGTAAGATATTCAATTTAAATG
Source organism: Dicyrtomina minuta (assembly GCA_949802685.1). Taxonomy (NCBI): domain Eukaryota; kingdom Metazoa; phylum Arthropoda; class Collembola; order Symphypleona; family Dicyrtomidae; genus Dicyrtomina; species Dicyrtomina minuta. The sequence continues at coordinate 87,711,132 of OX461809.1, forward strand.
ATTTCAAGGCATATTTAAATATTTTTGTAGATAGTGGATATTGTTTTTAGCTACAAATGGATATGGGTCATTTTGGTTCTTCACTGATGATATGCACTTTCCCAGCGCAGTATTATTGTGCCTGTCTATTAATTTAATTAAAAACGGATGGTATGCTATATGGCAACTGCTATTAGGTAATAGTAATAATTATTGTTATTGCGTTTTTAGAAAAATTTACTTTTGGTTGAAGTTAAAAAACACTAAAAGCAAAGCTGAGTGTACGTGCGCCGCGCGCCTAACTTACGTGTGGCAGGTGGCGATGGTAGTGGCAGGTGGCAGGCAATGTGAATAGGAATAGGAATAGGAATAGACAGGTGGATAATTTAAATACCAATAAAATTACACCAATTTTTTCCATTTCCAAGCGTGTCAAAGTTTAGACCAGATTCGGTCGGATCTCCTCGTTATTCCCTGTTTATACGCAATGTAGAGGGATGTGATGTAATGTAATTTAATGCCAATATGGAGTATAGACGGAGCTTCTCGATTATGATCATGGCAGGGGATCTCATTGAAGCTTGATTTTTATTTATCATTCCAATTTACTATGTGCATTTACTACCCTCTCTCTCTCTCTCTCTCTCTCTCTCTCTCCCTTAAGAAATACCTTCGATGAGTCGGTGATGAGCAATTTAAGAGTTGAGCTATTTAACCCGAGATATTATCTTTCATCGGCCGTCACTTTTTTTAACGCGCAAGAATGGCACTATATGGTAGGTACTACACAGTGCTGGCTCCCCTATCTCCCATCCGGCATCCCATTAATAAATGTTTACATTGAACTTAATGTTATCAGAATGAAATGAGGTGGAGGGTGCTTCCTAAGATTTACACCCCATGTGCCTATATTATGTACACTACGTTGTAATTTTGAAGAAAAAAATCAAATCTTGATCATTTTCCAAAGAGATCCCACATATGGGGGTAATAAGCTTTGAGGTCTGAGGTTGAATCTGACACACGGTAATGGTCCTGGGTTTGTAAGGGCCTTTATAGTACAGTATAGCCAATAAGTATGTTTCTAATTTAGATTCAGGATAATTATGAAGGTACGTCGTTCGTTAAGATGGCGATGTATGAGGCTATGGAACTGGAACTGGAAGTGTTAATTGGATGGGATTATGCGGGATAAAACTCCAGGTAAGAATTCCAACGGGGGTCATCAGTCAGCTGAGTCTTTGCCTTCAGCCATCACCTCAACAACCACAACAACAGCAGCATCCACAAAAGTTCCGTTTGGTCTGTTTTTCCCTTCCCATCTGGTTCCTGTCTTATCCAGTCAAAAATCAAATATCGAAGTGAGAAATCCAATTTATGAATTACACCCATTGATTGCCAAGGCGACGAGGCTATGCTACTTATGTAGGCAATACAAATAAGTTAACCTTGCCAGTTCCCGTTCCAATTCTAGGTTCGGTTGGCGCTATACAATAGGCTCCGGTCTCAGGCTCAGGATTTAACTACAGCACGTAAACCATAATATGTTGTGTGGACAAATTTGAATTGAGCAATTTAACAAGGAGCGTGTGACAGACTAATGTGTCTCCATTTCCGAATTTCCGCAGTAAATAAAGTGATTTAGATTGTGAGCGTGTGCTCTATCCTCGGCCCTCGGTTGTCGTCCTCCTCTTTATCGTATATCGTGTCGTCTATTTAGTATTCAGAGTTCAGAGTGCACCAAGCACACAAGACACTATAAATTAGAATGTTGGCTCAGTTCAGTTTAGATTCGTCTCTTCTGTCTTTTCTGTTATGTTTATGTAGGTATGTACCTAACTTTGTAGTCCTCGTGATCCTGATTCTCTGGATTTGTCTTTATTCCAGGATTAACATTTACGAAAGAGACTCCGAATCCGTAATGGTAAATGTTGTTCTTTTTTTAAATAATGAATAGTATGGGGAAAGGTTTAGTGTGTGGAGGGAATGGTGTAGAAATGTAAGGGACTGTGGGGCACACTGTTCACTGGAAAGATTATATTTATGTCGCCGAGACTCATAGCGAGTCATGCGTCTTGATTGTTTCGAGTGTTTAAGTGCCAGGATGAGGACGTTTGTCTCTGTGTGCCTCGTCGTTCTTGGCACTCGACCTGAACTGTCCAAGAATTTCAACATGTCCAGCATCCTAAATCCAAAATCTCTCTCTCTCGTTCTTGCCTAATAAATGTTCCGAGTCTCACCTTTCTGACAGATTTATTGACATCATTATAACTTGGTCCTAATCTAAATGAGTGAAAATGGAATTCAATTCATTCGTAATCGTACCAACAAATTGTTGAACAAATCCAGACGTTCCGTATTTTATTGTGTTGGTAGATGGTACATGGGCCTGTGTGCCTACATATGTAATAATAAACAAATCTGAGAGGTATGAAATAAAACATTATACGGATGCGAGGTCGAGGTATCAACACAGGATTATATGGATATACTACAAGGGCCTACAATATGAGGGTCTGAAAGGTCGGAATTGTAATTATGGAATATTTGACTTGTGACCCGCGGATGGTAGCTATATAGCTGTTGGCTGGGACACTATTCCAAGTTTTGCAGATGCAAAATAGATGTAAAATGCAGAATAAAGGTGGTAATTTTGCAAAATTGCAAATTTATTACAATAATCGGTGCCAAATATAATTTTACTTTGAGCTCCATGCATTTACCTCATTAATTATTAATTGATAAAATTAAACAACAGATTTTTACATGTGTGACGTAACTATAAATCATTTTTAAGCTTACTTTTTGGGTCTACATATATTTATTTTATAGAAAGACTATACCTACAAATTGCTAAGACCATATTTCTGAGTACGTCGTTAATTAAATATGAGTTATAATTATAATTCTTCTGAGTAATTATTAATTTTTTACTAATTTAAACACTAATTCATATTACCTTTAAATTATAATAATTACAAGTATAACTAATTGCTATTACATATTTATAAGAAAAAAACAATTAAAGTGATTTTTTTTCAAAATAGCAAAAGCAAAAATGCAAAACTAATTTTAGCTTATTCTTATTATTGTTTATCTTTAGGGGCTGAACAAAGAAATGGTTGTTGCCGTCTGCAATCAAATGTGGAAAGTTTGAACGTTCCGTACACAGGATCATAATATCTGAATCCAACGCAATTCTCGTCTAATGAATTCACAGGTGGATGTGGAAAAAATTTCATATTAAGTGGATTTCCTTTTGGTTCACCGCTAAACACGTTTGTGTAATTCCCCTCTGCGTCAATATCAGTTCCATCCATAAACACCGTTAATTCAAGTTGACTCAAATCTGACAAGATTGAATAAATATACAGGATAAAATAGAAACCCTAACATATATAACTTATCTACGAATAATATTTTGCTTATACAAACAATATATTATGTTTGCCGGAACTTGGGTACTTAAAATATATTTATTCAAAACCATGTTATATTAATTACAAATTGGTGTCATCATTTTACTGCCGATTAGAGGTGTAAAATGAATAAATTGTGACAGTTAAGAATTCAAAGGTTTATGATATTTTGATATAGTTCTAAAAACTGACTTTGTTTAAAAAGAAAATGAAAAATATAATAGCATTGTTGAAACATTACAGGCTGTCAGAGATTATTGAATAAATATATTGGTAATGAAATATATGGAGTCAAAGATTTTACGTTTGTTCCTTAGTTGCTCCACATGCAAGGCTTGGAAAATTTGGTTTTCAACATAAATATATTGCTCCTCCGTTGAAATGATAGCTAGACTTCCTTCTTTCGCCCAGTGGCAGCATATCTGCGCCCCGTCCAACCAGGTGCTCTAAATATGAAAATGTGTAGCATTAAATCATATTGAATAAGAATTATTGGATAAAAATAACATTTATTGCTTAATCATAACTTACCGCTTCCTTTATATACAGTTTGTACATTAAATTTTCGTACTCAAACTCTGTAAAGGCCGGCTCTGCCGTGCTGCTATTGCCTAACTCTTGGCAACAATCTAAATAGCGGCAGGTTTTTCCAATTACTCCTAGTGGTAAATTTACACTAGGGCAGCAGAAACCAGATTCGCACTGAGTCCCATCATCACACATATCTTCCACTCTAAGGGACCCGGGAAGAATTGGTTCTTTTTTAGGCACATTCCCCTGAGCAACTAAGCACACATTCAATGCAATAAGTAACTGTATAAGAGCTAAACAACTACACATAATAATTGACTTCATTGTGAATTGCTCGTGGATTTTCTTTGATGACAAAATTTGAGTTGTAGCTACTTAACTTAGTCCAACGATAATTAAAAGAACGAGTTATGTAGTAATGCTTGTGCACCTCTCTCACGCAGCTAAAAAATGAATGTTTTTACTTCATCATCGTTTGTGAAAACTCTAGGAATTCTGTGACATCGCGGCTCAGTACTTGAAAAACAAGATAAATATTTTAACAAATGTTCCATTAATCATCAAATTGCATTTTTCTACTCTAATTCCATATTCGTGGTAAATTAATTAATATCAAATAAAATAAGTTCCAAATCGTTCCAAGAGGTATCCTAAAAAAGAGTACTACGTACTTCAAATTCCTCAAAAGATATGCATATATATATCTGCACACACACACACAATCTCCATCTTACTTCATCTCATCGACCAGACACCAATACCGATTCAATGATGCAAGAACGAGTCCGTACACTCACTCGTAAGCGCGTATGTCTTGAGTTACCGTATTTCCTCGAATAAGCGCCGGGGCTCAAATAAGCGCTAGGTTATGCATACATAACCCCTAGCCTAGCCCTAGGTCATATTAGAAGCATTATATATATTAAAAATAGCTGAATGATGGTAAAATTACAATTTAGTCAAAACTTATCTCTAATACGCATTATTTTGTCACAGTTTGCGCGCTTGCCGTAAAATTATATTTCGTAAAACAAAAACGCAAAATAATTGTTTTTACGTTTTAAAATTTTGCGGATCATTTTGCGTGTCATAGTTTGCGCAGTTTTAGGTTAAACGTAAAAGTTGTTTTTTTTAAAATCAACAGATTTGGAAGGTTACTATAGGTATCCATGGCAATATTTGTTACATATGATATTGCGTGAACGTTGTTTGAACACCGCTGCCGTATAAAATAACGGCCGTAAATTATCATTTTTCACGCAAAATTTTATTTCTACGTTTTGAGGGCGGAGCTTACTTAAAATTTACGTTTACGTTTACGTTTTTCATTTTTACGGAAAGTGCGCAAACTGCCTAATAAAATATAACATAAAACTGTGGTTTTAGAAAAATTCCGTATGAATTTCTATCATTTTTTGACCTAAAGCTTTGAAAACTAAATAAGCGACGGGCTCAAATAAATGCCGGGCTGCCACTCCAAAAATTTAATATGCGCCTGGGCGCTTATTTCAGGAATTACGGTGTATGTATTACCTTAACACGACTATATACTAAAATAGTGTAGAAATTACATGGGAAGCTGTTTTTCTTCCAAGACGTACAGCACGTCAGTAGTTGACGGTTTAGTTTCTTTCATCAGTTCATAATAATAAGTTATACAGATTCCAAATTGTGCGTCTATGTAAGAATAAGAGTAAAAGAAAGGTGCAGCTATGATTCAAGCCGTGCTAATTAAATATGATATGAAAGCAGACATTAAGTAGTGCCTAGAACCACCAAGCAGTGCCATCCGTATACTGGTATCAGTTTACTACACTAATAACTATTTCTATGCAATTGTTTGCTTACTATTAACTGCCAAAACAGTGAAATCTCTCCAATTCGTCCTCAGATAATTCGGACATTTCTCTAACTCGTACTTTTTAGTTAGTCCCTACCAATGCTTTACTATGGTGTTTACTCTCCGTAATTCGTACTTTTGTATTACGAGAAAAAAAAGAAAAATAAATTCCCACTAAACGTAATACAATGTTTAAATTCAAATGTGTAACAAGAAAAAAGGTTTAGCCTCGAATAATTACACTTAAAAAAGACAAACACTGCTGCATACTTGGCTGCCAATTAATGCAGACAGTTCTAGTAAGATGTGATGGTTCGAAATTAAGATAGATTATGCTGGTTTACAATTTTTCTAATTTTTGGTTTGAAATTGTTTCACAAAAAGCAAAACAAGGGATATAAAAGTTCAGATATTTATAGTTAGAAAAAACAAAGCCGGTAAAAATTAAGCTAAAAAGATTGAAAATGCAATTTTGTTAGACCTACACCGCTAACTGCTGACGTGTTTTATCTATTAATAAATAAGAAATATAATTAAAAGAAGAATATTGTTGCTACATATGTTTGAGATGGATGTCCAATTTAATTTACGTAACTTATATGTATAGATAATAATCAACACCACAAATACATGTTATCTTTAGTTACGTATACAATCTCTCTAATAACTCTAACATCTCTCATTTGTACTTCTAGCCTTGTACTATTGAGCACGAATCATCGCGATTTTACTTTATTTGTAATTTACGTTAGTTACTTATACGACTACTTTATTTGAAATTTTAAAATATTAGCACTTGTTTTAAATTCCTAGTATGTACAAACAAAATAAACTAAGTTTGAATTGTTAAGGTTAAAATTAGGTAGGAATAAGGTGTACAACAATTTTATGTAGAGTAAAATAGTTAAAATACTGATGAAACTCCCCACCAAACCGGTACCACTACCACTGCCATCAAAGTATTTGATATTCCATAATAACAATATTAATAAAAATAAAAGAAGGTAATAGTTAATACGTAGTAAAGCCATTTATGCATGGCTGTACCTACCTACTTATAGATATTGTAAAAGTACAGTAAAAATATGTAGTAATATGGTGCACACGTAATGTTAAATTATTTTACATCAACCAAAAACCATAGGCCAATATGGTCAGCCACGAAGCAGCGGTTTGTTTTCACCCATATAACGCTTCAATGACACCGGGTCCAGCGAGATGACACCATCACGGTCAACAATAGGCAGTAAAAAAGCGTAGTTTTTTTAAATCATAAAAAGTAATTACAGTATACGAGAATCAGAAAAAAAATCATTAAAAAAGCCAATTATAAATGTCAAATTATTTAGGAAAACAAAAAAAAGATACATAATTTGTAGGTGATGCAGAAATAGGTGGGGCTTAGCTTAGCTTGGCTAGTGAGATGATGGCCTCGACGCAACTTCCACACAGAAACCAAAAACCCGCAACCGTGTCAAGGTACAGTAAGAATATGTAGGAATAAGGTGTACACGTAATTTAAAATAAAAAGTAGAAAATATTTATTCCGGACACAACATATAATGGGTATAAATCATCGTCACACAATCTTGTTGACCGTAGCTTGATTCGACTGTAATAATTAATACATTTAATTAACATTGTAATAACAAATTAAATATTTGAAATTGTATGCCATTATGCCAACCATTAAATTCCATCCACACGCAACAGCCCAGTTAATGCCTGACAAAGTCGCCATATCCACTTAGACAATAATGATAAATATTTGAATAATAATATTATATCAGAAACTTTACCATACCAAATTTTCAAGACCAAACCTATTGCTAAAGGTTGAAAATAATTTGAATGAAAATCTGCTAAGTTTTATGCTGCCGTGTCGATAGGCCCTAATTATGATAAAAGTAGGCAAAGAGTTTAGAGGTATTGAGTAGTGTGTTGCCAAAGGTTTTATTAACAAAATAACAGTCAAAATTTAAGAAAACCTCAAATTAATAAAATACTGTACACAAAATTATGATAGTAGAAATAAGTAGTGAGCAGCAGTCATCTAAGTTGAAGTCTGAGGTCTCTGCTGAAATCCTAAAAGCTGAAATTTCGTTCCGAACGAAATCAGAAAGCGTGCAATTCCACACAACTATATACAAAAATCTTACGCATGTACACTAGACGATAATACTGCTGACAGTATGGTGGTTTGAAGGAAAGGAGAAATAAAAGAAGTTAGCTGTGACGAACAAGAGGATTTGTTACAAACAGAGACAATACTTCGAGTTCCAGGGTAAAAAGTGGAATTAAATCAAAATTGCTTCCAATTTCAACTACCGCCACGACACGTTGGCTCTATTTATTATAATATTATGATAATAATTATTATAATTATAAAAATGGTACACAATTTATGATTTATTGTTAAAGGGTGAAAATTTAGACAGACTCACCCTAGTGGAAATCTGTATATGTGCTGATACGGGTCAAAAGACCAAGACTCATTAACTCAGTGGTTATGTAACAGATGGGTTAATACAACAGTGCAATATCGAGAATCGAAGTAAACACAAGTAGAAATGAACATGAAAAGTGATACGGGTGGAAAATAATGACTTTGGGGTAAAGTAAAAATGCAACAACCGTATGGAAGCTCTAATAATATTCAAGACGTCTCAAGTAATATTTTAGGCTTTTTGAGAGAGGCGGAAAAACACGACCTTTCATAAGCAGTACTTTTTATTCAATCTTCCTCTATCATCCAATTCAATCCCTGAATTCACATCAGATTGCCAAATCATAATTTAATAAATAATTGAAGAATTTAGGTTACTTTCGCAATGACCACATAGTTGGTCCGACATCAAATAGTTGGTCTAATTTAAAACGTGAATGAATCTCTGCATAGCGGATAAATTACGTAATGTGAAATAATAAAGAATTATTATAGAATACAAATATAGGTATATAAATATTCTAGAATTAAATAACAGTGGAAATATGTATGTATAAAGAATGACTAGTTGTAATGAGGCTTTTATGCTCGTCATGCAGTTTGTTGTTTACAAACAATAAGAGAACTAAAACTCATGCATCAAACATAATATATATACATAGGCATGCATTGAAGGATAAATTCATATATCAAGAAATGTACATGCATCATCATTCCTCATGCTCATACTGGCATTTGATTTTAAGCTTATGAAATAGTAAACTATAATTTAAACTAAAATTATACAAAACTTAAAGCTATGGGTGTACGTAGTAGTTGACGTTTGAGACATACATTAATGAGTAATGCAGGTGTAAGAATGACTCATATATGTATGACTTAATACCCTCCTTTTTTTTAATTGTCGTCGTCTAAAAGGCGGTATACGGCAAGTGAAAAAACCCTTAAATATTGGTGATGTTATTCCTCTTCATCAGTAAACTCCACCTCCAAGAATCTCAGATGGCTCGGCTCGATGGTTGATTTGGGTAGTTCCTCTTCTACTGCTGGTGGTGCCTGTGATTGTATGTGTACAGTTACATTTCCCTCCTCAGCTAGGTGTAGTGTTGGTGGTAGGCCGTTTGGTGTGACAAGCGTGCTTCTACGTATCTCCTCATTCTCATCCACTCCACTTCGTCTGTGAACAAGAATCGTCCCTTGGCTCCGGTGGTGGTGTTGGTCCAAGTAACTACTGTTGGGTCTCCCTCGTCTCGGTGGGGCTACAGGTGTTTCAGTTGGTCCCTCCGTTCCAAGTAACTGCAGCTCAGCTTGCTGCTCTTTCTCTCCCTTCTCTTTCATAGTCTCCCAGTAACTCCCTCTCCACCCACGCTTCAAAAACGCAGCACTCAATTTCCACTTAAAGTATATAGCTGTAATAGCCATACACAGAAAAACAAAAATAATTAGAATCATCCACATGTACCATGGTATGCTACTATCTCTTTCCCATGATGACGTGTCTATGCTGTTGTCGCTCTCGTCAAATGTGATGTTCAAGTTGTTCATGTCTATTTTCATTCCCATGTGGTAGTCGAGTGAGTTCACTAATAGGGGGTCTTCGTGCTCGTTAAAGATAATGTTAAGCACATCTCCTCTATACGTGTTGTTCGCTATGGTGAATGTAGTCGTGATGGGTAGTAGGAAGATTTCGTTGGGGCAGGGGGTGTGTCTGGTGGTTCCTACACGTATGTTCAAGCCTGGGCAGTATATGTGAAAGAACGCATTATACACTTTGACTTGTACACTTCCCTCCGCGTCTTGTGCTGTGCTATTTCGACAGTTTTGAAGTACATACTTGAGTTTGTCTTCATACGAATTTCGTGGCTTACATTTTTGGTGTGTTGTTGCTACCACTCTGTCCATGAAACTCCAGTCGAGCCCTGTATCGAATACACAGTCTTGATCCCTTGAAAGCAAAGCATTTGGTGGTCCTTGATATTTCAAATCACACGTCCGATTTTCTTTCCTCCATAGTAAGGTAAATGGGTCAGCTACGACAAGTGTCAGGTTGGGATTGACGAGTGGCACAATGAAACTTAGATGTAAATTGTCCATTTGTGGGTCACTTCTACATTGTCGAAATTCAGCTAGCTCCAGTGGACATAAATCCCCGCACGGTAAAGTGAAGTTCAGGAAGTCGAAAAATTCGTCATCCATATGACCACGGCTCCAGATCCTCTTGGTGTGTTGAATCATCGCTCCGCTTTGGGTGAGTCTTGATACCAGGTAGGCAATATCAAACTCCAGTCGCTCGATCTCTTCAGGTGAGTCCTTCCGTTCACTGATTATTTGGTTAACAGCATCAGTAATTTTCGCCATTTGTTTGTAGAAGGCTCTAAAATTCTGTGTGTCTTCCTTGATTTTCAGTTCCAATTTATTGAAATGTTCGGCCAGTTCTAATGTGTGTTCGCTATTCATTTCAGCTCGGTGTTCGGCCTGGTATGACATCCCAAGTCCCGCACTGGTGAAAACAGCGAGAGCCGTCATTATTACATTGGTGAAAACGGATCTTCGTCTCCTGATTTCCGTCTTGATGGGGGGGCAGATCGCCTTGAGTGGCAGAAGGAAAGTCCTCTTATATTCTCTCTGGCATTGTTGTTTGAGTTCGTGTCCCACATTTTTCATATTGATATCCGAGTATTTCAACAAATCGCATGGTGATAATAAGCGTATTTTGATGTTGTAGGAATTATACCCATAAAGAGGTGGATTCTCCGATCTCCGCCAAATAACTGGTCCTCCTTCATCTACCGTTTCTGCTCCTCCGCCAAGGATCAACATCAAGAAGTACATACATCCGAGAAAAAATAGTGAAAGTGTAGAGTGATAGGGAGTGCGCGATCTCTTCGGTGGTGGTGGCTGCTCCGCTTCCCTCCTTAATTCATGTGTTGTTGCCCTTCCAAAATTTCGACTCGACTGATCCTGTCTGATCTTGTCTGGAACAGGAAAATGCATGTCTTCTATTGCTGTTGATTTATTTTTGGATTGAGAAGTACTCGCCCTCCTTCCCTCCTTACTATTGTGATGGTGGTAGGTAGGTAGTGACGATGTAGAATTTCCTCGGTGGCCGGACTCCTCGTTTTGATATGCGTGAAGTGAAGCTCCTCGTAGTCCTACAGTACTCCTCTTTTTTGTTACACTCGCCCTCCTTCCCTCCTGTCCGCTCGCAGGATTTGAGTCGGTGGCCGGTGTCTTTTTTCTTCTTCCTCCCTCCTTGCTATGTTGAGTTTCGGAGTTGGTGGAAGGTTTTGATTTTTGACTTCCTTTATTTTTCGATATTTTTGTGCTCGAATGTGGTGGCCCCATGGTGGGGAGTGCTCCTCTGGTGGTGGTGTTATGTACAGCTATATTTGTAGCTTGTACTCCCTCCTGTCCGGTGGTAAAGATTGAGAGAACCTCCGGGTTGGTTGTGGAAGAGTGTGCTCCCGTCTTGTAGGTGTTATGTACATCCTTGTTGGTGGTGGTATGTACTCCCAAGTTGCTGGTGTGAGAGTTAAAATTCCGTTTGGTGGTGGTGGAGGTGTTATGTACCGCATTACTTTTGGTGCTGTTGGCGGTTACTCCCTCCTGGCCGGTGGAATGGTGGTATAGTCCATGTCCGGTGGTGGGGTGTGCTCCCTCCTGGATTGTGGTGGGGTGAGCTCCCTCCTGGCCGGTGGAAACGTTAAAATTCCAATTCCCGGTGGTGGAGTGTGCTTCCTCCCTGGTGGAAGAGAAGTCTACGCCCTCCTTGCTGGTGGAAAAATTAACTCCCTCCTTACCGCTTCTACCATGAAGTCTCGAGTCTTGTTTTAGTGCTCCTCCTCTTCCGGTGGAAGTCCCGGTGTAAGTAGAAGGCTTTTTCGATTTTTGTGAGATTTCGATGTGCTCCGACTTGTCATTTCCTTCTTCACTTCGTACCCGTTTAGTACTGGTGGTGGGGATTGAAGACGGGGTCTTTTCGAAAACGATTTTCTTTTGATTTGCGTCCAGCCAGACTGTTCTTTGGGGACGTCTTTTTGGCTCCGGTGGAGGAGATGGTGTGCGTGGTAGAAATTTCGCCGCATTCTCTGTCCTCCTTGCTTTACAAATGGAGCAGTCAGATTTACGTGACTTGTGCTGTTCATCCGATTTTTGACAAAAGGATTGTGCACATTCTGATAGAGATGGAAAAGCAGAGGAAAATTGTCGGTTGATAATCCTAATGGCTTCCCTCTCCTCTTCCCTATCAGTGTAGAAGAAGCTGTTTCTGCTACTTTTTCTTTCTACTACTCTAAACATGAAGGCTCGGTGGTCGTCCTTTGACTCCTTTTCGGATTGATCCTCAGACTGTTCGTCGTCTGACTCCTGTAGATTATCCGATTTTACCGGTTTTGATGTTGTTTCCAGAGTTTTGCCAATAAGTTTTTGAAGTAGAAATTCTAATTGCTGATCATGTTCCAGTTGTCGATGTCGAATTATCTCTTTCCAGGCTAGGTCCACTGCCTCCTGGAATGGGTTGTTTTTGAGATTTTCTCGCAAGTTTTCTTGAAACATGTGTTTTTCTCCTTGTGTATGAAGCTTGTCAATTATGGTTTTCACATTCATTCCTCCAATCGGACCAGACTGATAGACTCCTTTTTCAAAAGCGGAATCTTGTAATAAGCAGATTTCGTGGAACGCATCTTTCGATTTTAGGGTCCTCAGGCTCTTGAGCTGATTTGAGGTGCGCTCCAGTGCTGTTGGAAAATCTTGCCCGCCAAACTGAGTCCCACAGTCACTCAAATTCTTTCCCAGTAGAATGTTTAACACTCTATTTTCTTGTTGAGACCGAATTGTTTTATGGAGTTCCTGCATTGTCAGATGTGCTTTCTCTGCTTTCCTTTGTTGTCGATCTCCTGATGAGATTGGTTTGAAACGTTTCTCTTCTTCTTCTACCCAGGCATCATGTTTTCTTCTCAGAGCGAGATGATCTTCCCGGTTTAGCTGTTCGCTGCTCCGTTTTCGTGAGAGCATCGAGCTTGTGCCTGGTGGACTTGACGGACTAGGCTGTTGCTTGTGCCTGGAAAGAGTTTTACCTTCCTCTTTTGGTAGAGGTAAGTCGGATAGTGTGACAAAACCATCTTGTTCGCATTTGGGTAGTAGTTCAGGGATTTGATCTAAAATTAATTTTGCCGCCACTTCCACATCGTAGTAACCGAAGTATCTTTCTATAAGAAGTTTACACAGTATTCTAGCTATAGGTGTGGACATTTGGGACGTTAAAAATTTGATCGCATTCTCATGCTCCTGTTGTTGTTTCTCATGGTAGTGAGTTTTCCATAATTGGTGAGCTTCATTGGTCTTGCTTTCCAGGCTACTAACTTCAAATGTTTCCAAGTCGTTCGGAGTGTAAAAGGGAATCTTGCTTCCGTCAATCTTCCCCTCCTTTAGGACATTTGGTAGATCTTTATGTATCTGTAGCCATGTTAGCAGGACCGCTGCCTGTTCGCCATACTTTTCAAGATATCTATCCAATGCTAATTTCCCTAGTTGTCTGGATAGTTCGGTACCTAGGCTGGAAAGAATGAACTCATAGGTTTCTTCTTTTGATCTAGATGGTTCTTTCTTTTCGGGAGCGCAGTCTTCCTTCTCATTCTTCGCCTGGTTTTCAACTGGTCTCATCATTAGGGCTTTGTTAGCTGTTGGTGTTTCTTCACCTTCTTGATCCGAAAGGATGCCTGTATTCTCATCTGTTGCAGAATCCTCCGTATGTCTGTACACCTTCTGCACCATTGTGGGTCCTTGGTTGTATTTCTTGGGTATGCATGGTAGGAGTTGTTCCCAGTGACCTCCCATATTTTGCAGTATGACATCTTCTCGCAAATGCAGGGGCAATTCTAACCAGGTCCTATAGGCTCCTTCTTCTAGACCATATTTCTGAATGTTACGATAGAAGATATCTTCAAAATTAATCTTCTCATGGCGATCCTTTGTTCTTTCCGTTATGATTTTGAGTACTCTTTTCACCTGGTTTTTGTAGAGAATTTGATCCAAGGTGTCCTTGTTTCGATCATCGTTTTCCGATTGAAAGGGAGTTTCCAGTTCTGGGTCATTTGTTCTCGTATACGGCCAGTCACTAACGGGTCTCCTAAGGGGCTGTGGGATGATCGCCCAGGTTCGTTGTGTGCCCGTAACCACTCCATACTTGTGGATGTTATCCTGTAATATTTTCGTGTATTGTTTTCTGTCGACTGGTCGCATTTCCCTAAACAGGAATTCTTGTGCTCTCGTTGTTAGTATAGCGTGGATGTTCTCCTCAAGTTCTTGTTTATATTTCTCGAGTTCAGCGGCCAGAATCAGTGCTTGCAGAGTACCTCTGTGTAGGTGTGAGAGTAGATCCGCTTGTTCTCTTCTCCAGGTTGCTGAGTCTCTTCTAATCATCTTTTCCAATAAAGGTATCGGATTGTCTCCGTCGGGGATGTGAATGGGGGACTTCCTTGCCCTTCGGATATTATATTGGAATGTTCCCGGGTAATTTTCTTCTTGGACCACTTGTAACCTGGTTTTTCGTTTCCAGTAGGCATCCAAAATCTCGAATTTCTCTTGAATCGTGTGAATGGCATCCGGAAGATGACCAAACATTTCAATTGTTCCGTCTATGTTCTTTATATTGTTGTCTTCAGCTACCGGAAATAAGTTTCGGATTGCATTCTCAGTAGCGTCCGGGTCATAATGATCCTTCTTCTTATCGGAGATGTAGTTACATAGATACTCAATCACCTCACATCTTGTCTGTGGTGAATTGCTTTTGGAACGATTCTGTTGAATTTCTCGATTCGGTGTAGAATGCTCATGGATCGGTTCCTGTGGCCATGGAGCTCCCTGATCTGCTTCTTCCCAGTCTAGTGTAGAATGTCTGTCTTGTTGTTTGTTTGGCGATATGGAAGCTGAGGCTCCAGTCCTGGGTCGGATTGTTTCCTCCGTATCTGGATTGATCCTCAGTCTAGCTGGTTTTGAATAGCAGATCCTCCTTGAGGAAGAATTTCCTCTTAGCTGTTCTGGTTCAAGTGGTGCTCCGGTGGAGGCCCTCCCTGTCTCTTCAATATTATGAGAAGTCGGGGTCCTCTCGTTGGGGATGGATTGTTGGTCATCATCCTCCATTGCTACATTGCTGTTGTAGTCTTCCTGTACTTCTTCCTCTTCAGAATTCGTAGCGTTGTTGTTCTGAGGGAGTGGTGGGGTGGTGGTGGATGTCGGAGCTAGGGGCGTAAACGGGTTGATGGTCGACTGAATATGCTGAGCTCTCGCTCGTCTAAGTGCCAATACTGTTTCCCATTCCTGCCTAGTTACCCTAGTCCTAATTAATCCATTTTGAAGTGGAGGCAGCTGTACAGGTTCCAGGTCCGAGTCAGTGTCATTGCTGGAGCTATCCGTCCATTCATTTGGTGTAGTCTCTACTCCTTGTCTTGGGCGGAGTAGGTAAGCATTATTTTGCTTGAATTGAGATAGCATTGCTTCGGTATCCGAGTCTTCTCCAGTGGTGGGGCTATCTTCCCGGTGTTTATCCGCTGGATGTTTCTCTACTCTTCGTCCAGGTCGGAGTAGGTGTGCTGGGTGTTGATCGCAGTTGGGGCCAACACCGTCGTGTTGAAATCCTCCTACATGTGAGTTCATCCTCCTATGTGCGTATTCATGCTTCGAGTCTTCCGTTGACGAGTCTTGATACAGGGGATATGTAGGGGATTTAGGGAGTGCCATTTGATTAGCATGGTCTTGTATTCTTGACGTGTCTGCGTCTGAGAAAAGATCCGCCAGCCTTGGCCTGGGGGTGTCTTCACTCCTTCCACTGCTGCTGCTACGTGATGAGGAGTCCATATGTAAGCTTCCTTTCCACGGAGTAGAGTGGGTGGCTCGACGTGCAACAGCTTCTATGAAGCTGACATCTTCTTGAGCTAGATGGGCAGGTGGTGGGGGTCTGTTGCCTCCCTCCTGTCTTGAGGTACTTCTTGTATGTACCTGATTGTTTTGTCGCTCGGGGGTTCGTTCTCTTGCATTATTGTTGTTGTTGCGAGATGAGTGATCGTTTTGGGTGTTGGCTCGACCTACTTTTGATGATGACGAACTCCTTCCTCGCTGACGTGATCCGCCGCGCCCTGATTTGGAATTTCTACGACTTCCGTCCTGGGAGCTTCTGGCGGTGGATGATGATGTGTCTCTTCGGCTCCGTGGCGGAGACACGCCGTCCAACCAATACCTGCAATCATCCTTCTTATGGTTGGGTTTTCCACAGTATGAACATATGGTTTTGCTCTTGGCTTTTCCACCAGGTTGGTTCCATGAACTTGGTGGTGGGGAGTTTTCGCTCCTCCGGGTGTAATCGTCTTCACGATTGTCTCTACGCCCTCCTCTTTGGGATCGGCGGAAACGGGACCGTCCGCGTTCGGTTCCTCCTCTTCCTCCAGATCTTTCGTCCTCCTGGTGGGCTCTGAATGCCTGGGGTGGGTTGTACACGGCGTTACCTAGCGCTCGTTCGCGGTTGTCGTCGGTGGCTTTGAGTAGCTCAAGTAGGATTTCGGGTGTCTTCACTGTGGAGACACGCCAGGTTTGAAGGAATCCTACGTATTCCTCTTGATCCGAGAGTTTGCTTACGGTGAGGCATAAGACGGTTTCGTTGTCCATTCTTCTCCCGGCTCTATCCAGATCGTTGTTGATGGCTAACAGCTGGTTTAGATAGCTGTAGCCGCCTCCCGTAGCCATACGGAGGCCGAAGAACTTTTCTGCAAGTTGGACTCGTTCATCCTCTTTTCGGGGCTCGAACATTCTTGAGAGTTCTTCCATGAGGTCTTTTGCCAATGTGATGTGGTGCACTTTAAGAAGTACATCCCTATGAAGGCCTGAATGTATAGACAAAACGGCTGTGTTGTTGGCTGCCTCCCAGTTCGCTATGTCTGTAGCCTCTTGAAGTGTTGGGGGCAATGCGAAAACTGGTTTTGGATATGATCCGTCCACTATGACTCCTAAGTGAACGGTGCCTAACGCCATTTTCATATCGACGAACCACCTGGTGTAATCTGATGGTCCTTTCAGCTTTTCGAAGTCGACTAATGGGCGATTGAAGGTTCTGTTACCCAACATATTGTCCTGAGTATGTTTCTGGGCCGCGGCTCTAAGTATGGCGAGTCTAGATTTTAATGCCGCGTTCTCTAACTGCAGTGGTACGCTAGCTTTCTGGTCCGCCGTCAGGTGTTCAGATGCTCCTAACTTAGCTTGCAGTTCCTCTATCTTTTTGTGATAATAAGACTTAACTTTACGTACCTCGAGTTCGTAGTGTTTATTAGCTTCTACTATCGTCTGCTCTGCAGTGAGGACAGGCTCCGTTGATCTTCGGGTTTGGGGGCCTGACTTTACGACTATCTTGCCTGTAAAGATTTGTGGGACTGGGGATGATTCCGGAATTCTGGAACTCTTGGGCGGCTGTGGGGGCTCTACCTTCGATTCTGGAATACCCTCGGTCTTGATTACTGGTTTCACTGGTGACATGGGATTATTGTTTCTACACTTTGTCACTACCACTTTCAATTTCACTAGCCACACCCTGGAACTACTGCAGTGATGTGGGGGAAACTGAGAACTGTTCTTCACAATACCATATGGGAAAAGTCTACACTTGGTTTGTGGAATTATATAATACACCACTACGCGCTGGTTAGTCTCTTCAACTGCGTGGGTCACTGTATTCTTCACTAAGGGTAATGTTCTACTCACTTTAGTGGGCTCTACGCGCTGGAAGCTATCTCAGTCACGGAGTCTGTGGATTGAAAACTGCTTCTTTTTTCACTTCTAAAATTTACTTGTTAACTACCTGCACTTTTGACGAAGTTGCTAAGTAGTTTTGATGGTAATTTACTTTCTGAACCTTTTCACGATATTAAATTTAAAATTTCGAAGATTTGATTTTTTGTAACAGCTGTTGTATGTTTGTACGTAGAAAAATTTCAATTTTGAAGTTAAATTTTGTGGAATTTCGAAGATTAATTTTGTGTATGATTTTACTTTTAGATTCGAAGAATTGATTGGAACCCTCAATAAAAAGATGGGCTTCAACGTTTGAATTTTAAATTTGAAGATGATGAAAACACAAAATTCGCAGAAAAATGTCAGATTTTTAACTTTCGATTTAATTTTGAAATTTGAACGGTAACCCTCTGTTAAGAGACGGGCTATAACGTGTTAAAGGGTGAAAATTTAGACAGACTCACCCTAGTGGAAATCTGTATATGTGCTGATACGGGTCAAAAGACCAAGACTCATTAACTCAGTGGTTATGTAACAGATGGGTTAATACAACAGTGCAATATCGAGAATCGAAGTAAACACAAGTAGAAATGAACATGAAAAGTGATACGGGTGGAAAATAATGACTTTGGGGTAAAGTAAAAATGCAACAACCGTATGGAAGCTCTAATAATATTCAAGACGTCTCAAGTAATATTTTAGGCTTTTTGAGAGAGGCGGAAAAACACGACCTTTCATAAGCAGTACTTTTTATTCAATCTTCCTCTATCATCCAATTCAATCCCTGAATTCACATCAGATTGCCAAATCATAATTTAATAAATAATTGAAGAATTTAGGTTACTTTCGCAATGACCACATAGTTGGTCCGACATCAAATAGTTGGTCTAATTTAAAACGTGAATGAATCTCTGCATAGCGGATAAATTACGTAATGTGAAATAATCAAGAATTATTATAGAATACAAATATAGGTATATAAATATTCTAGAATTAAATAACAGTGGAAATATGTATGTATAAAGAATGACTAGTTGTAATGAGGCTTTTATGCTCGTCATGCAGTTTGTTGTTTACAAACAATAAGAGAACTAAAACTCATGCATCAAACATAATATATATACATAGGCATGCATTGAAGGATAAATTCATATATCAAGAAATGTACATGCATCATCATTCCTCATGCTCATACTGGCATTTGATTTTAAGCTTATGAAATAGTAAACTATAATTTAAACTAAAATTATACAAAACTTAAAGCTATGGGTGTACGTAGTAGTTGACGTTTGAGACATACATTAATGAGTAATGCAGGTGTAAGAATGACTCATATATGTATGACTTAATATTTATCAAAGCCATGCGAACATGGCATCACCCTGTCTTTCTTGATTTCGTCTGAAGATCACATCAGAAGTAAGGAGGAGAAGATTGTGACGACTAGTGGCTATAGTCCCCTTCTTGCGTAAAATAACGTCTCAAAGTTTTCACTTGTCTGCACTGTGGCATGGAAAATTGTCCTATGAAACATTGCTACAGCCTGGTTACATTTAATTAGGCAAGCATTTGCTTCAACAGCAAAGGTAGCAGCCGGGAGGTGCATTCTCACCTTGTCCTAGAAGAAACTGGATGTCTGCCAGAGAAGAGCAATAAGAGGTATATATATACCTCACATTGCTCTTCTCTGGATGTCTGCGGTCAGCTGGGCGACACCCTATGAGACTAAGGCCAGACAAGTCCATGTATAGTAGTATTATGCGGGTGATGGCAGCTACTACAAACTAAATATGATAATAATTTAGTTACTGAACTTACTTAATTACATGAAACTTCCCAACCAAAACCCCATAACAAATCAACAATCAACAATATCGTTATTCCATGGTATGTAATGATTATTAATAATATGCATTAATGAGTGTGATACCAAATCCAATACCAGAACCTATGGCAAACCAGAATGTCTTCCGTCCGACTACAGAGACTTGCCTGATGATGCAATGCCCGTCGTAAGTAATAATATAATATATTATTATGCGGATGACTTATAATGACAATTAGAGATTCGTAGGTAAGAGTTGAGTTTGGTGGCCACCGGCTTTTGTATATATTTTTATTATAACTAATAGTCAAAGATACAAAATACTTTCGGATTGTTAAATGAAATGAAATACTGAAATATCGAAAAGGGAGTGTGAGCTGAAGAGGCAGTGGACTCCGGTCCACTGGTGAAGAGTGAATGCCTGACTTCGGTATCCACTAGCTCTGACTTCACCTCGCAGCTACTCACAACTCCATGGCATAGTTACAATGTAAATTTACAGATTCAAATATATTTAAATATGTTGCGGGCAACGACTCGAGCAAGGATATGTAGATGGAGTGGAGTAGTTAAGACAGGGACTACTAGTATCTGTTATACCCTCCCGGGCGATGAAAAAAAATCGGATTAATTGAGGATTTTTTTGAGAAAGAAACTGCTAATCAAAGTCCATCAGGAATGCTTCTGCATGCGTAGGGCTGGAAAATATTGATCCCGTCACCTACGAATTGGTATTCTTCAATATCCATGGAATTAATCTTGAAATACTAGCTCCATGATAAGTTACTCGACTGCAAAAAACAGCGTGCTTCCGCATGTAAACGATCTGATCCTTGTTGACCCTGCTGACGGTTTGAACTGCAAAAATACTTGGAAAATAAATGTTTGCCGTTGTTGGCGTTAACAATTTAGCGCGACTATTCGTCACGCTTCATTCATTAATTACTATGAAATCTATTTAACTTAGATGTTGAGTAATCTTAAACTTAAAAATAAACTAAAATTAATTAGAACAAAAAACAATTATGTTTGCTGAAACATATAATCCATACTGTTGGCTGGTATTTTCCATGGCTGAATTATTTTTGTTGCCAATTTTATAAACTATTATAAATAGGTATTAAAGTCTGTAGCGCTCTACGACACACTCCTACCAGAACCAACACATGTTATTTACTTAACAGTATTACAAGCGCTCCTGCGGAACGCTCCTAGACTATAAAACGAAAACAAAATTAAGTATACATGAAATTACAAGTAAGGTATCTGTACCATACATGAAATCCAATAAACAAAGCAAACAAAATAATAATCCCGAATATTGATTTAATATAATAAACTATAACAGTTTATTCATTATAAAATGTATACTTATTTACATAGTAAAAAATAAATCTTTACTGTACGCTACAATAAGTAGCCATTTTTATTTATGCATTCTACTCCGAAATTGTGCTTAGAATGACTATGGATTTTTTTGAAATATAGTTTAACAATAACTAGATTATACTGCACGAGTATTTTCTTAAATAATTTAATTTATATAATTAATTTACATGTTGGCTAGAAATACCAACGTCGTACCAATTTGAGCTGCACGACACACAGTTACTGACTGTTTTGAATTTTATTTTTGATATTGAAATTTAATTTAATTATACGCGTGTAACTAAATATTATTTCTATCAAATCCAGTTGCTAGATAAGCGATATGGGGTTGTGCCAATTTATGCTGCACAACCTTGCAGTGTCCTACTGCATAAACATAATTACTACTCAATTATATGAATAATTAGCTGACTGACATAAAGGACAGACCTTACTATCCTGTAAAAAGTTTCTATACCAAAACCTTTGACGATGCGCATCTTTAATTAAAGTATGTCAGACATTTATGTTTAGTAACCATCTTAAAGTATCTATTGCTAGGTACCTAAACATTCAGCCTTTATTTTTAAGTAATATTCTAATTTCCATGAAGTGATCAATTTCATAGTTACTCTCGACAAGTACTTAATTAGCATAATTTTTTTTTACTGAAATGTGTGACCTCAATTGAACTTATTAAAATTCTGTCCATGGTTACTGTGATTTTCACTATTACTAGTGTTCCCCTGTTTAACTTGTACACCCGGAGTGTTGCTTGGCAAAGGGGGTAATTTACTTTTGCCCTTGGCTGCAGCCTTTTGCATTTTTACTAAATTACCTAGAGCTTCGTTTGCTCCAGCGATCAAGCTTTCTGTTGTTAGCTTATCCCAATGCATTGAATTTCTAATTCGTGAATCAAGAGGTTTGAATGCTCTCTTTAAACTTCTAGCTAACTCCTCATCTGGATATACCTGCTTAGCTAAAAATAGAACGGAATAGACATGAGTAGCTACTGACTCGTCAGGGCCTTGCGTTTTGGTAGTTAGCATACGCTCCCTTTTATCTCTATCCTCCAAGGTATCAAACATCACTTTAAATGATGCTTGAAGCTCCAGCCATGTCATTTCAGGCGTAACTGTACCTTTGTACCATAACTTCAGTTGACCTTCGAGTATTGTACTATAAATATATACATATTTATTCTCTGCAAAATGTTGACTCTTAAAATATTTTTCAACTTAGGAAAAATAATATTCAGATGTCATTTTACTCTTATCATACACAGGTTTAGCGATATTACTGTTAGCTATAGTAACCTTTGCTGGTGCTGGTTGCACTGCATTTTGCTGTACCTGGTCAACTGCAGCCTGAACTCTTGTAGTTATCTCAACTTCAAGAGCTTCTCTATCTCTAGTATTTAGCCTATCTCTAAACGACATGACTTCCTTCTTTTTTCCTTTATTTTTAGCTTTTGATTTAGGTTTAGTTGTTTCTGGTTGCGGAGCCTTGAATAATTTAAGCTCTGACTCTGAGCTGGACTTTGAAGATAGCGATCGCTAGCTGTATTGTAAGCGACTTCGCTATCACTTTGACCACAAATTACCTTATCGGCAGTTCTTCGAGAACTCATGGAATTAATTAACTTATGCTTTATACATCCATGGTCAAATAAAATGACAAATAGTAAACCGATTAAACCAGAAATAACTACTACCTAATTATGATTCACCACGTTTCAACCTTCAACTTCAGCTTATCGCACTTTAAACCTACCAAAAAATATTTTTGGGTTCTTGGTTAAATAATATCTAACCTTCTACTCTGCTTCGATTTTCATATGTATCTCAAGAAAAACTATATAGAAAAATTACTTGCCTACTTTTAATTACATAGATTTGTAATACCTATGCTAGTACGCAGCAAAAATATCTAATCTACATACAATACTTTAAACCATGGACACAATATTACACACCAAAAAATCACATAAAATGACTATTAAGCACAATATTATAACATTTAACCATGCCTGTTTTAACTAACGAGCTTAAGTAATAGCGCGACAACGTCACGCTACCTTAGCGCTACAACGCAACGCTTAGGTCAAATATGAATATAATAATTTTGTGATTTGTCAAGTTACCTATGGAATATTTTTACCAAAAAACAATTATGGCTGAAATGATACGATGTTGACTTGAAACAACAAAAACTTCGTGATTTCTGCTGGTCGTTCACCGGTCGATGTTGAATTCAGATTACAGATTCTAGATCCATGTCACGTGTCGCCAAGTATGAGACTAAGGCCAGACAAGTCCATGTATAGTAGTATTATGCGGGTGATGGCAGCTACTACAAACTAAATATGATAATAATTTAGTTACTGAACTTACTTAATTACATAAAACTTCCCAACCAAAACCCCATAACAAATCAACAATCAACAATATCGTTATTCCATGGTATGTAATGATTATTAATAATATGCATTAATGAGTGTGATACCAAATCCAATACCAGAACCTATGACAAACCAGAATGTCTTCCGTCCGACTACAGAGACTTGCCTGATGATGCAATGCCCGTCGTAAGTAATAATATAATATATTATTATGCGGATGACTTATAATGACAATTAGAGATTCGTAGGTAAGAGTTGAGTTTGGTGGCCACCGGATTTTGTATATATTTTTATTATAACTAATAGTCAAAGAAACAAAATACTTTCGGATTGTTAAATGAAATAAAATACTGAAATATCGAAAAGGGAGTGTGAGCTGAAGAGGCAGTGGACTCCGGTCCACTGGTGAAGAGTGAATGCCTGACTTCGGTATCCACTAGCTCTGACTTCACCTCGCAGCTACTCACAACTCCATGGCATAGTTACAATGTAAATTTACAGATTCAAATATATTTAAATATGTTGCGGGCAACGACTCGAGCAAGGATATGTAGATGGAGTGGAGTAGTTATGACAGGGACTACTAGTATATGTTATAACCCATAGTAACGTAGATTCTCAGGTAAACCCAAAACATAGACTGCAGGTGGCGTATCCGGGGGCATCACTCATTTAATCGTAATTCCACCTAGGAAAATAGTAGGCGTGGTTTGGGAAATGATTTCCTCTTTCTGCCTTTATTGCAGTGCGCAACGGCGCATATTATTGACACGCTCTCTAGTAGATGCTTTTCCAGCTCGCGATATATATCAAGCGAATATGGCTTTGAGTGCTTCATGGCTTAAAGAACAAAAGACAAAACAGTAAAGGAAATACGAAAAGGTCACAGGTCGCAGATGAACTAGGGTTACCGTTTTTTTGTTATAGACGGAATAAAAAAGAAGTAAAGACGTGGTCATTCGAGTCAAGGTTTAAAAACATCCGGAAACTTGGGTAACCAATAGGTGTACACTAAAACAGATAGTACTATTGCAATTGCCGTCCTAAAATTAACCCCTGGAAATCCGCTGGAGTCAATTTGTGCTAGAAAAACGACAGATAAAAGGTGTTTCGTCAAAAATCTAAAAACGGGTTGGATCGGTTTTAAATAAATCGTTTGACAGGTACCGTCTTAACATGTTTAAACTTATTTAGTAACAGCGCCTAGTGTTAAATATGAAATATTTATTAGTAATAAACATTGACGACACCTGTCGGCACCGCACATGCGCATAAGCTTCGAATAAGTGGGCTTTTTAGAATATCACCTCGCTAGGCCCTTAGGTTCAAGTGGTAATGATAAGAGTGGGTGTGGCACAAAAAGGAGTTAGAAAAACATTAGCACAGATAAGAGTTGGCTGGGTAGAAGTGGCTCTGTATTAAGTGGAAACAGTTGGAGCGATTCTGGTACGCTTATTTTCTTTAAAATTAGCGCCGGCATGATGTTCTTGTGCAAATTTTGCTAATATTTTTGGCCCATGTAATCGTACTAAAGTACGAGCTTTTACTGAATAGGTCCTGAGGGATAATTTACATAACACGTTTTAGCCAAACCCCTGAGCCGTTTATCTGATAAGAATGTGATGAAAAGTGGGTGGGTCGGTCCTAAAGGGTAATTTAATTGGCATCATTTGTACCAAACCTCTAAGCCATTTACTTAACGTTAATGTGGTGCCAGGTAGGTTGGTCTTAAAGGATAATTTACGTGACATTACTTATGCCGATCCATAGTCCAAAGTCGATTTAGGTAAGAAAGGGTTCACAAATAACGGTATCATTTCGGCAGGTTAGTGGATTTGAAAATTACCAATTTTCCCTATTTTAAACACCCCCACCCTCACGACGACATTCCTTGTGTGTCTGACGTAACAGACCGAGCCTAGTGTAGCTAAAATTGGTTGGGTTTGGGTTTATATTGTTAGATATGTGGTAGTCCAGAAGCAGTTTAGTGATCGATCAACAGACGTAAGTTGTTGATTCTCCTCAGTGCCTGGTGCAACCAGGGGTGGAATACCCTCTGTCACCATTCTCTCTCTTCCAAATGCTTTTCACATGCGTTCTCACTCGCCACGAAACCTGACGCTCCCCAGTATGCACGATAAAGACCCTCGTCTATATAAGGAATGGCTCATCATATAGGTATGGTGAACGGGGTATACAGCTCTGGAAGCTTAGTGTATTGGTACTGGCAAATGCTCCTAGATATCTGTAAAGCCTCGCCGACCTATAACAGTTTACACATCTCGATGGTTTTGAGTTTAAATAATGTACCTCACAGTGGACGATCGATTCTTAGACCTCTTACAATAGCGTAGTTTGGCAACAGGACTAGTATAATATAAGTTCTATGGTTGATATCTCAAGGACATTCTCAGCCTATGAGGTGCCCGCGAGGCAAATAGGAAACCTAAAGTAACTTTGTAGTGTGTATAACCCGAACGGGTTCAAACGCAATACTATAACACATACATACATATTCTGCATTACGGTCTTTATGCTGACCACGTAAAGGGCAGTACTAATTAATGTACATAGTCTATGAGATGCTATACTGTACTATACTGGAAGCCTTTTTCTTTTTTCTTTTCTGCCGTAGGCAGAGCTTTATTTCTAGTAATAATATACGCAGGAGCTACATCCATCTACGTCCTTGATCCCGGTCCATGCAATTAACTGGCCAGTTGTCTGTGTGTCTACCACTTGCCATGGGTACCGTAATTATATTTACAGCAGATCACCAGACCTAACAATAGCTTGCTGTGTGTCATACCTACTACCTAGTTTAATTTAGTAAATACATATAAGCCGTTGTTCACGTACCCATATAGGTACATATTAAATGCTTTTGAGTTTCTAGTTTCTGATAAAGTAGCAAAGGGTATTTACCATTTTTGGGCCAAAGGTTAATGGCGTACAGTGTATTTTAAAAAGTGGAGCTCGAGTGATGACGTTTTCTTCCCTTAATAGGCTATTGTTTCACTTTAAACTTTAACAATCCAAATGTTCTTCCTATCCTCATGGCATTTTCCGAAAATAAAACAGTCAAAAGAGTAATATAATCCAAGAAAAACAAAAACAAAAGCTCATTCTGTACAGAAATAATACATGGCACGCAAACCACATATAGAAATTACCCACTCAGACGACGATAGATGCATAAGTTACTATTGCCGCGCCGGTAGCTTCTACTGCACTGACTGCACATATGCGTATGCATATATTTCATATGAAATTGGCATGACAGCATCATCCTGATGACAATGAAATAATTTCCATGTGAAGCTCTTCGGGATTCTGGGTTCTGGATCTGAAACACTAAGATCGGAAGGTCTCACGTCTGACCGAGCCCCAGTTTGAGAATGGAAATGAAATGCATTAACACTACTGCAATAATTATAACGACACAAGTACAATTCCCTTAGCTGTTAAATTCAAGGCTAAGGTACGGTCATGGTCTAAACGTCAAAAGCGAAAGGGTTAAGGGGGAAAAATGACTACATGCATATTGCCTGGGCCTGGATTACTACAGTCTGCTGAACTTCTATAACCACTTTGTGCTTGAGATTTTAATGTAGAATTGAGATTCAAGTAGAAAATAACAAGACGAGTGTGACAATGAAAGGACGACTGATTGGACTGAACAGGGTGCCAGTTCAGTTCCTCCCATTAAGTAGGAGGTAGGTATCTACAGATCCAGATACAGATGCATTTACTTGCACGTTAATTTTTTTATTATACGTCCCCTATCATTGGAAACGGACCTACATAATTATAGATATCTTAATCTTTCTCAGAATGGATGTGGATCTAATTTCAAATTTTTCATTATCACTTAAGAGGGTTGATGTTCTTGTGTTGTCGAAGACTGGAGCGTAGCCTCTTAGGAGAGTTAGAGGAGGCGATCAGTATCATTACATGTTTGTATGGCGTACTCAAAAAGTGCGATGGTTGGTGGTGAAGATAGTCGAGTATCTAAATGCGATGTAAGCTACACTTTATAGGTTAGGCAGACGACTAATAGACGACTCTAAATGACAACAACTCTACTGTTTCTCGTATTGTCGTTACATCTTTTGATTTCTGTCCCTCTCTGTATCCACTCCGATCTCATCTGAGGTCGCATTGCATTTCGTCTTGCTTATGTGAAACTTGTGTTTGAATTCTGTATGCTTCGAATCGAAATGTATGTAGTTGTTTTCGTTTTTTATTACATTTGTTTGTGTAGGTATTTTTTATTGGAAGCCATGCCCTGCCCTAATTTAAAGCTAATTTAACCTAACTCACCCGATTTTCTTATCTTATGTAACATAGGTAAAGTATTTCTCCTAATACCTCCCTGGTCTCTATGGATATTTAATTGCTTTGCATAATTGAGCTCATTTTTTAAGAAATTACTCCCGGGTCTGAGAATAAGTTTTTCGCAACTCACGAGACTCAAATACCTCCAGGGCCTCTTATAACTCCCGAGATTGTGGCTAAGTTGACGTAACTCCCGGGGGGATTTATTGGAAGAA
Organism: Dicyrtomina minuta; assembly: GCA_949802685.1. Taxonomy (NCBI): domain Eukaryota; kingdom Metazoa; phylum Arthropoda; class Collembola; order Symphypleona; family Dicyrtomidae; genus Dicyrtomina; species Dicyrtomina minuta. Next base: position 87,739,268 of record OX461809.1, read on the forward strand.
ATACTGTAGATAGGTATTTAAAATGCAGACACCAGATTATTTCTGACTTTGATACTTTGGTTTTGGTTGTATACAAATAATAAGTAGAATGTAGAATCGGGTTTTAATTCAATTACATACATACGTTACAGTACGTTGCGTTCTTACGCTATACAAGGATTCCTATTCTTGGAAAATATTTGTCTCTCTATCTGTACTGCTATATGTGTATTGTGTGTTTTGTCAGTTGCGCTTCGTGTTGCTCCCGTGTTAAAACAGATGCGTTTGCAATAGTTTTTGGATACTGAACGCCCTTTCATTACAACAACACCATGATAATATTCGGTCATCGAGTCATAGCTATACTGACTGTTGACTACTGTATAACTACTCGAGGACTGACAATGAGAGTCCAAATATCCCGGTTCAATTTTAGGTCGAACATTGTTGAAATTTACATAAGGGCGAGATTACATAGGACATGACATGCTACTGCACTTTCCAAACATCGAGTCAAACATCTCCATTGAATAGATATAGAAATACAGCAAAACTAGCAAAAGAGTCTAAACCCATAACAAAGTAAAGGAAGATGTCGGATTTAAGATGGTGGTTGACATTGACATTGGAAGACAAATAACCCAATACCAGTAACCTTTAATAAAGCTTATGGGTGTTACGTCAGGTAGCTCTATCATGTGGCTTTGGTACGGTAGAACATAATTACTAATTACTTATTTGGTCCCGTTTTTAGACTGAAACAAAATAGAGATACAGTGCAACTGCTATATTTTATACTTCAAGGTACAGCTTAAAAAGCACTATATAGGGAAAGTATAAATGGCTAACAGAGATGAGATGACTACTTATACAAAATAAGCGTATTATAAATAATATCGTGGGTGAAGGATCAATCCGTTAACTTCCATTATTGGTTAGAAGCAAATCCGCTAACTTCCATTTTGGCTAAGAAGCAAATCCGCTAAGTTCCACTTTTGATTTAAATAAGCGTTTTAGCTGACCAATTCATAATAACATGGTTATCACAAGTGCAAATTACTCTAATTGCATACTATAAAAGTACAAAATGTTCTAACTACATAGTTTTAAGTTGCAAACTAATCTAACTGCATCGTTTTACAAATTAAAAAATGTTCTAACTACGTGGATTTAAGTTTAAAACTAATTACATGAGTTTTAAAAGTGCAAAATGTTCTACATGCTTTTGGATGTCATATAGGTAGTTAGATCTTTCTGCACTTCTTAAATGTTGTATTTACAACTTTTTACGCTAGAACAGTTTAAAATTTTAGAAACAACATATTTTATATTTTACTACAATGTAGTTAGATTAATTTGCAACTAAAAACTATGTAGTTAGAACATTTTATACTTTTTTAAAACCATTTATGCAGTTAGAACATTTTGTACTTTTTAAAAACCATTTATGTAGTTATTAGAGTATTTTTTAATTTTTAAAAACCATTTTATGCAGTTAGAACATTTTGTACTTTTTAAAAACATATAGTTAGATTAGTTTGCAACTTGAAACCATGTAGTTAAAACATTTTGCGTTTGAAATCATGTAGTTAGAACAACTTGCGTTTAAAATCATGTATGTAGTTAAAACAGTTAGCGACTAACATCCAGTATTTAGTGGATTTTGATTTTTTTAAGTCATGAGGTTAGAGCAGTTCTATTTTTAAAATCATGTAGTTAGAACCATTTGCAGTTTTAAAATCCATAAAGTTAGAAGGTTTTGCGTTTGAAAGTATGCAATTAGAGTAATTTGCACTTGTGATAACCATGTTATTATGAATTGGTCAGCTAAAACGCTTATTTAAATCAAAAGTGGAACTTAGCGGATTTGCTTCTTAGCCAAAATGGAAGTTAGCGGATTTGCTTCTAAGACCTTGATTTCACTAGAAAAGTTAACAATTGTTAGCCTTAAGGATTCCGCTTTCAGATTTAACCATTGTTAAAGTTTAAAGCGAAAACCTTAGGACTAACAATTATTAAATTTTCTAGTGAAATCGCAGTGTAACCAATAATGGAAGTTAACGGATTTGATCCTTCACCCACGATATATGATATAAAGTAAAGATATCTAAAATATTATGTATAGACTCAGTGGAAATAAGTCTTCGCGATTCGGGTTGTTTTAAATTAAAGTGCATATAACTCATAAACGGTTCAGAGCAAATAACATGTGAATGTAAATAAATTAGGCTGACCATTCGTACTGTTTTGGCCAGTACAGTACTGTTTTTGAGACTAAAGTACTGGGCAAAATTCAAAACTCAAACAGTACAGTACATGTACTGCTTTTAGACAAGTGTTACCATAGAGTACTGATTATTCACCATAATTCTAAATGCCACTTTTTTATTGAAATATTATGAGCAAGTAAGCATCCGAAATTTTAAACTGTTCAAACTGCACAGCATTAGCATTACTGACAACGAACGTGGGTGCGGATATTACAATATCAAGCACATGTTTCCTCCACACGCTTCTACGTTTCTGTTTTTCACAGGCTCGCAGTACTACTACATTAATCGTCGAGTTCGTGTTGCGGTATATTCCAGTGTTCTGCAATAGTTAACTTTATGGCATGAAGCTCGTTTTTCACAAAATGAACTTTTCTACAAAAATCGTAAGCTCAAACGCGCTTCATCGCGCTTCGTCGAGCTTTGGTAAAAATCTTTCGAGCTTCGTTGAGCTTCATCGCGCTTCGTTGAGCTTGAGTTTTCGACTTTTATCTTTTTTCCACCTGCCGACTATGTCGACCCCCGACGATAGGTAAAATGTTTTGTCGTGCAATGTACTTTACTAAACTTTACTTTGAGACTTTAAGAAGTATTAAAGTAATAATACGGAAAGGGTTTGGTTTGGGTAGGGCTTACGTTTGGTGAATAATATATTATAATAATAGTATGCATACTATACCATACTAATTTTATATAGTCAACTACTTAATCTATTATATCCTGATTTAATATAGTAAAAGTGATACAGTAGAAGTAGAATTAGTAATATATAGAAGTAGATAAAATTGGATTATATAATATAATAAATATTATTTTAATTCAATAGGTAGAAGTAGATTGTACTAAAATACAAAGAATAAATATATTATAATATCATCAATATAATAGGTCACTGTAATAAAGAATATATCAAGGCGTAACAATCGAACCACTAGACGCAGAAAAATGTAAATAGCACCATTAAACGCAGAATGACGCAAGAAGTACAGATAAACGCTTAAACAAAAATATCAGAAAGCCAAGCCCAAAAAACGGGGACTGCCAAAACGCAAAATCCTAAATTAGGCAAAAAACAGGGTCCGTTTCCGGGCTAAAGCTTTTGAAAGACAAAACGCACAAACTCTACGACGGTACCAAAAAATGCGAAATAAACTAACGACGAGTTATAAAGCAAACCTACTAAATATAGGAACTACTGAATAAAAGTAGTACTACTAAACAGTAGTACTGCTGAATAGTAGTACTACTAAATGGTAGTAGTACTAAATAGTAGTACTACTAAATGGTAGTACTACTAAATCGTGGTGCTACTGTAAACTAACACTGCAGAATGGTAGTACTACTAAATAGTAGTAATACTGAAAAGTAGTACCACAAAATGATAGTACTGCTGCATTGAAGTACTACTGAAGGGTAGTACTGCTATAAAGTAGTACCACTAAATAAAAGTACTGCTGCATGGAAGTACTACTGAAGGGTAGTACTGCTATGAAGTTGTAACACTGAATATAACTATAAATAGTTGTACTACTAAATCGAAGTGCCACTGTATAGTAGCAATGCTGAATGGTAGTACTACTGAATGGTGGTACTACTCAATGGAGCTAGCACTGAATGGCAGTATTAGTACTGAATAGTAGTACTGCTGCATGGAAGTACTACTGAATGGTAGTACTGCTGCATGGTGTTACTACTAAATAGTAGTACTACTAAATAGTAGTAATACTGAATAGTTGTGATACTAACTGAAAAGACTACTAACTAAAAGTGCCACTAATGCGTAGTGCTAAAGTATAGTAGAACTCCTGAAAGGTAATACTATTAAATAGAAGTACTACTAGAAGGTAGTACTACTGAATAGTAGTACTACTGAATAGTAGTACTACTAAATATTGGTACTGCTGCATGCAATAACTACTAAATGTTATTGCTGCCGAATGGTAGTACCACTGAATAGTAGTTCTACTAAATGCTGTTGCTACTAAATCGTAGTCGTACTAAGTGGTGGTACTTTAAATAATAGTACTGCTGTATAAAAGTAATACTGAATGGTAGTACTGCTGAATAGTAGTACTACTGTTTGGTAGTACTACCGAATGATAGTACTACCAAATAGTAGTACCACCTAATCTTAGTGCTATTGTATAGTAGTAGTGCTAAATGGTTATACTACTGAATATTAGTACTACTTAAAAGTACTGAATCGTGTTGTTGCTGCATGGAAGTACTACTGAATAGTAGCACTATTAAATGGTAGTACTACTGAATGGTGGTACCACTGAAAGGTGGTAATACTGCATAGTAGTACTACTGAATGGTGGTACTACTGAATGGTAGTACTACTGAATGGTAGTAATACTAAATAGTAGTACTGCAGCATGGAAGTACTACTAAATAGTAATACTGCTGTATGGTAGTACTACTAAATGGTAGTACTACTGAATGGTAGTACAACCAAATGGCAGTACTACTGAATCGCAGTACATAAACAGTTGCTATGGAAAACAGTTGCAAAAAAGATTAGTAATTAGTAGAAGTAGATAAAATTGGATTACAAAATATAATAAATATTAATATAATCTAATACGTAGAAGTAGAATCAATTAAAATACGAAGTATAATATATTATAATATTATCTTTATAATCAGTCACTTTTATGGAGCACATATTTGGGCGTAAGACCCAAACCACTAGACCCATAAAGGTGTTAATAGTACTATTAAACGCAAAATGACGCAAGAAGTACAGATAAACGCTTAGAAACAGGGATATAAGAAAGCATAGTCCAAAAAACGGGGGCTGCAAAAACGCATAATCCTAAATTGGGCAAAAACACAGGATCCGTTTTTAGGCTAAGGCTTTTGAAAGACGCAACGCACAAACTCTACAACCGTACTAAAAAATGCAAAACAAACCAACAACAAGTTTTAGGGCAAAACCACTAAATGGTACTAGTACTGAATAGTAGTACTGCTGCATGAATGAACTACTAAATGGTAGTACCGCTGAATGGTGGTTCTACTAAATGGTAATACTACTAAATGGTTGTACTACTAAAAGGTAGTAGTACTAAATTGTATTACTAGTAAGTGGTGGTACCGCTGCATAGAAAAACTACTAAATGCTTGTACATCTTAATAGTGGTACTACTAAATGGTACTAGTACTGAATGGTAGTACTACTAAATAGTAGTACTGTTGCATGGAAATACTACTGAATGATAGTACTGCTGAATGGTGGTTGTTAGTAAAACAAGTAAACAGTCTACAGTAAAAATTGATGACAATTACAGCTTCAACTGATTCTTTCGATTAGGCTTTACATTTTTAAAACCCAAAACAGTACCCCTATACTAACCTAAACCGCCGAATATGATAGTACGTGTCAGGTTTTCTAATCTGTAGTAGGCACTTAAACCAATTTACAACTAATTTACTATTCACTAAACAAAGGTTATAATAGAATTAGTCGGGATGACTTAAATTAAATTTAACGGACGTGATTCAAATAATTGTCAGTAATAGTGGTTCCGCGCACAGCCTAATTTTCTATGCATTGCTTGCACATGAAGATTAGTCAACTAAATATCTTTAAATTAGCCTGGGAAACTGGAATTATCATTTACTGTGCGCAAAAAGATTATTTTAAACTTACTAGTTAAACTAACAGTACAGTCAATAGACAGTCAGAGTTTACTATGTTAAATTACTTAAACCACGACTGTTGTGAAGTCCAATAATAGCGTATCCACTATATACAGTCATTTCACAAACTATGTCCCTTTACAAAATATGAAATGGGCACTAATCTGAAATTATTTCCATGACTTTTGTTGTAGTTATCTCTGTAATTGTGAAGAAAATAAGACTGCGCTCGCTCCACAGCCACACTCCACACTGCACGAACCTTGTAAAGTGTGGTAATGCAGTATTGTAACAGAAAACGTAATGAAGCGGCAGCACGTCGGCAAATAATATAAAGCTCACAAGCTAAAAACAGCACGACAGTGTTGCGTCGGATTGGCGTCAACAAAGTTGCGGCCTAAATCCCCTTCGTTACAGCTCACAACTAAAAAGTTTTAGCATCTTAAGACTAACAACTGATACTGACAACTGACCTGACTGACCTCATCATGTAAATTATATTGTAATTTATAAATAGTGACAGTGAAATGGTAAACGTGCGAAGTTGGAATGTAATTGAAAGTTTGAAATATTGAAGCCCTCCCTTAGAAATTAGCAACTTATATTACTGTATTGATGGGTTTTTATACATTTATTTTACTCTTCGGAAAACCAAAAACATGCTTCAATATCGATAATACACTGTCTGTCTTGCTCTTGATTTGTTTTGGTTAGTTATGAAATACTGTCTTATTCCTGTGCAGTAAAACTTAAAGTGTGCTTTACGTGGTCCAATGGCGTTTTAAAAGAATTTTTTCTAAATTGTGCGCAATTTACATTGCGAGCAAATTGGGAAAACAGATTGCTCGAACGCTGTGCGCAACCCTAATTTGTGAGCAATTAAAATTTCCTGTGAGCAATTTCGGCCGAGCAATTGCGCACAAAATACAACACTAGTTGATTATAGCGAAATAATTATGCGTCCACTTATACTTGGCATGTGTAAGCGTTCTTCCACCTATCACTGTCTGCCCCCACCGTGACCCTGCCATAGGCAGGGGGCCCTTACTTCTTGTAATATTATATCCATAGTATTCCATAAAAGAATAAAGAATTGTGGAATAGTAATAAGTTAATTAACGTAATAGTAAGTAAATAGCGAGGCGAAAGTGCAAAAGTAGTATTTGGTATTTCCACAATTTCCAGTTCCAGTACTTTTCATTACTTGTCAACATGGTACATTTTAAGCTTAAGCACATAGGTACTTTGAATTTGAGTGCACAAGTATCAAAAATATATTACTGGGCTCGCTAATGTTAAAAATATTTACCACCCCCAAAAACTTTCAGGGACCAAAGCTCGATTGAGCTTCATCGCGCTTCGTCGCGCTTCGTTGAGCTTGGGTAAAAATCTTTTGAGCTTCATCGCGCTTCGTTGAGCTTGGAATTTTACGCCTTCATTGAACTTTTTGAGTTCACGAACTATTTTGGGCAAGTTAACTTGAAAATGCAGAACACTGGTATATTCTAGTTGTTAGTAGTATTTTAATAAAATGTCAAACAGACGTAAATGTACTTTTAGCAGCGATTTACAAAAAGAATTTCCCTATAATACACTAGTTTCTGGTGTTTGCCAGTATAATGTTCAGTGTAGTATTTGCAATTCGGAATTTTCAGTAGCAAACAGTAGCAAAAGTTCAATAACTAACCACATTCAATCGCAAAAACAAAAATATCACAGCGGCAACTGCATCCAGTTCTAAAATCACACAATAATATAGAAATAAGACACTTGGAGAGACGGAATTAGCATAAGCGGCTAAGGAAGGATTATTTTTATATCAAACTATTAAACATAATCATGATGCGATGCTAAATCACCCATTATGAGTTTAATTTTTAAAGGGACTAATGCACCAACGGAACGCGTTTTTTCGGAAATCAATAACATGTCGACGCGAGAAAAATCTTAGCTAAATGTGAGTGCATGGAAGTCAATGTTGTTTACAAAGTGTAACTCCGACATTCCTTGCCTAAAATTTTACTCGTTTTTGCAAACCAAAACCAATTAACTAAAAAAAAAGTCATTCGTCAGGAAAATAATTGTAGTTCTCAACATTTTTTTCAAGATGGTACGGTCTTATTTTGATTTATTGCTTATATGTTGCTGTTTAAAGTAATAAATGTAACCAGAGACGTCGGAACCGGGGGGCCAGAGTGCCCCCCACCCTGGAATATGGATGCCCAATGTTAGAACATAGGCCTGCCATCCCTGGGTAAATTTTTTTCCTAGTGTTTGCTCCCCCCCTCCCCCCTTCGTAAAAGTAGGTTCCGACTTCCCTGAATGCAACGCCGGGCGTGAATTAAAACCTACAATTACGAATTTAGTTTGTTTTTGTTGTCATATTACTATTTTCATTAAATGTACTGTATTTTCGATTTTAAAAAATGGTCAGCCTAAAATAAATATAAGTCACTTTATTAGTTATAAATTGCAACGCATATAAATGCTGTAGCTCAACTGAATTTCTAGAAATTAAATGAATGCGAGAATTAAATAAAAAATGAGGGGAAAAAGTCTTCGTGATTTTGGGTTTTTTAAAACTGAATCTATTTACATATTATCTTGTTTGACCTCCTTTTGCGGCTAAAAGCTCCAGAATCCTATTCGCAACAGAGTCGACTAGGTTCTTTGTGAATTTAGGGCTAATTTTCTTTTGTGTTTTTTGGTAAAGGTTCCAGCCAAATTCCGGAGATTTTCATTCAAAATATCCATGTAAACTTCTTTAGTCATGGGTGTTAGGATATACAACCGTATTTATCACTGTCCTACAAGAAGAGTGGGAGAAGATTAGCCCTGAATTCACAAAGAAGCTAGTCGACTCTGTTGCGAATAGGATTCGGGAGCTTATTACAAGCTTATGAATTCACAATTTTGAAAAGGCAATAAATAAAAACAATTCAATTAAATTGCGCGAAAAATTCGAAACATCTACATCGTACATACATCGTAAGAAACAAAAAAGACAAATGAAGAATATAATATTGTGATTTTGTGATGCTTCAATTTTAAGTGAAGTTTTTGTTTGACTTCGACCGCAGGTAACAGTACCAGTATTCAGTGATCTCTCGTTCGTCAGATGACCATGAATGACAGATCCGACTTCAGATACAAATTGAAAGATCATTTCTTCTGCCTTTCTTCTCTTGTCTGTCATTCATGTCCGAAAGCCAAAAGGAGATTAAGCTCAGGTTAAACATAGGCCGCTCTATTTCTCTGTCTCCGCGTCTTCTTTTGTTTTTGTTTCCATCTCGTGTTATAGTCTATGTTAATGTTGATCTGAATCTAACTCTGAATTAAACTGACGCTGAGCATTATGTATCCAGAGCCGGAACGACAACAAGTATATGATATGTACTTACAAATAAGAGGCATCCAAATTGACATCGGCATCGGCACTAGTGGCCGGAGGAAGAAGTAGTCAGTAGAAGATTTAAGAAGAATTGACATCTTGACATGATTCTTCTCATCTAACTAACTGTGGTTTCTTTGACAGCAACACTCATTTACATATTTTTGACGGCACAGTCGCTCAAGGTTGAAGCTGAAGATGTACTTACGTACTTACATTATACACAGTATTTAACAATGTATCCGAAGTCGACCATACATAATATAGTTACCTACTTGGAAATAATATGTTTAAATAAAGAGCATGTATCTTATTTCGTGTAATAGTAGACTACTAAAATTACGTAGCAGTGGTAGCAGCAGAAATGGTAAAGATGTGAGACGTCAAAAGCGTGGACAATTTACACAATGATAATTATACAAAGTTAAGCCAATAGAAAAGAATAGTTGCATGAAAAGCTTCTGCAAAAAAGTTATTTGACTATAAATTGATAAGAAAAATTCCAATTTCTATAGACGAGTGGTCTCAAAGGCTCAACGTGTTGTAAGTTATGGAAGCATAAATTAGTAAATTTTACATTTTAATATACGACGAGGGCCCGTCTTTGGCTGGATTTTATTTTGCGTACTTTTTAAATAATTTTTGATATTTATATAATATATGTATATATGAATAGTATATTATAAAAAATATTATATATATTTATTTTGATAATTTAATTTAGAGAATTTATGTGACGCAAAAAACTTAATTTATGAATAAATAAAACATCCCTGTGTAATCACAATCGCATACCCCATGTACAATTAAAGATACTTGTACAATTACAGACCTGTCAACTATTCAAATTTTGACTGTCCAGATCTGTGCACTGTACTATTACAGGCCTGTTTAATATTGCATGCCCATAAACTATAAACTACTGCACAAAATACGATACCTAAGTGCATAAACGGATTTTGACACTGGTTTTGTCACTATTAGATTAGTCACTTAAGTTAGAGTCACAATACGGATATAATCAAACTTCAAAACCATCTGAATGAACAGGTTAAACTATACGTAGGTTACACTTTACACTGTATTTTTGGATAATAAAAGTATGAGCTGTTTAATACCAATTTACACAGGTGTAACTATGTAGTATAAAGTCAAAGTTGATTAGCCTGTAGACGAAGTAGTGTAATTTAATAATTGAAAACCAAAACTAGGCTTGAAAAAAGTTTTTTAAAAAATTACAGTGTTGTGAAGTCTCGTTAAGCTAAGAATTGATCTGCTCATATGTGACCTGAATCGCATACATACATACAGGTATAACAACCAGACAACCACCATGTTACAGTCACATGGTCAATGGTGGTTGTTATAACTGTAATCATGTACTTTAGTGATTGGGCATTGAATACTGGATTAAGCACACGGGGATTTGTAAAGTTTAGTAATGGTTTAGGTTAGCCTTTGCCAGGAGTCAGATACTGCCATTGATAGGGTGAATAATAGAGTGAAACAAGGATTTTGATGTCTCGGAAATTCATATGGGGTCCTTCCATTGTCTACTATTTACTCTTTTATCTCACTCTCTGTCTCTCTACTCCCCTACGCACTGAGCATTAGTAAGCATACACAAAGGGGATATAAATTATATTTCTTCTTTTTTTTTGAATCTTTCAGATCAATTCTTTTTCTTTCTATGCGTTTTTTTCTTGGCTCTTGCTTTTTCGTCGTTCGCTCTGACTTTTTATTTACAGGTATAGGTATAGGACCGTGGTTTGTCTAAGTTTTGTTGATTCATTTCCTCACTACATTTAATTTCACTGAAACCGCTAATGCTGTACGTTGTATGTACATGGTGACTGTATTGTAAATTCAAATTGTAATGCACTTGGCTTGTTTATTGGGTATCGCTTCTGGATTGAGCGATAGGATCGATCTACGATTATGATTACACAAATACCTACCTAAACATGAGCAGATAAGTACACAGAGAGTACGGAGTTAGGAGCTAAGTAAGGAATACAGAAAGACTTCGTTGTTAATCCTTGTTTTTAAGTGTCCTAGAATAGAACACAATAGAAAATCTTGTAACTATATTAAACTGCGTACACTGCCCAACCACGACCACACGACCACCGCTCAAGATGTAAACAAGTCAAGAGACGGGAGATTTAAAAACATTGTATAGGGACCCTGAGAGATATTGAGATAGAAAGCATGAGCATAATTATAAGTAGCTCAGATCAGAGAACGAGAACTGAAAGGTTATTGTGAAGGGAATATCTGGAAGTTTTATAGAAATGTAGAACTGTATGATTAGGAATTAGGATTATGAGATGAAATAAGAGGAGGAACAGAAACGGAACGGATGACTTTATCGCGATGACTAGTATGAATCTGTATGGGATCTCTATATCCACTATCCTGGTCCTGAACTTGATGTTTCGTATGTTAGAGACTCGACGGTCTCACTAGTCAGTCTTATTTTACTTGACTCTAATCAATTCAACTCCCATTCTAATTCAAGTAAATTCAGCGCACCTCATTTCAATGTCCCCTTACTATTCAAATCAAAAACCTGAGGCAAAACCGCGTAGAGTCTAAACAGAAACGGATCGTACACAAGTATGCTTCATTTGCTTGTAACTTGTAAATATTTTTATTTATGAAATACAGTTTATAGTAAGAAGACAAGCTGTGCATGCTAGGCATGGTATAATAATAATAATAAATGTTTCCCAGGAAGAATCCTACAGGATTTGAGATACATCTCTTGTTAAAACCCGGTTGTCACTGGTTAAACACTTTGAAGCTTAAGCCACACGGAAGATTTTTCAAAACTCCACCCTTTAAACTTATCTAATTTATTTTTAAATGAATTCACTGAATATAAATCTGACTCGTCGTTTTTCACACGACTTGGAAGATTATTCCATTCTGTAACTACCCGTTGGGTAAAGAAATGGTTTCTAGAGTTAATAATCACAGGGTTTTTCTTTAAAAACGGTGCATGTCGACTCTGCATGTCGATTTCAAACAAAGCAGAGGGGTCAATATCATATTTCCTATTGATTAGTTTGAATGTTTCAATCAGGTCTCCTCGTTTTCTTCTGTATTCAAGCAAAAGGATTCGAAGCTCCTTGAGCCTCTCCTCGTAAGACAAATTCTTAAGCGATGGAAGAAGACGGGTGGCTAACTTTTGAACTTTTTCGATCTCATCACGGTCACTTTTTAAAATAGGGCACCAAGTACTAATGCAGTACTCAAGCAGTGGACGAATAAATGTTACAATAAGCGTACGAAGCCCGTACTTGTCTCAATGTTTAAAAGTTTTCTTAATTATATATTTAAGTATACGGACATTTCAATAATTGAAAAACTATTCAACTATGTAAAGTATTGTATTCTTTTAAAATCGGGAATGTAAATATTAATTGTGTTATGGGTAATGCCCGCAAAACATGAATAAATTAATTGATTGATTGATTGATTGATTGAAGTATACGGACATTTACCCCCGGACATAATTCCCCCGGACATTTTCTCTCCATGCAGTAACCTCTGACATTTTCCCCCCAGTGAAACCCCAAAATGAAACTAATGGTATAGGCAAGTACACTTAAGTGTTAAGGTTTTAGGAAAATAAAAAAAATATAGTAATAATCTAAGGATGTCTAAGCGTTGATGCATTTTCTCATGATTTTCTTTTGCCTTTTTAATCAATTTGTTTGGGCCATGGGATAAGCCCCAAGGGCCTTTAGTTTTTAAAAGTAAAGTAAAGAGTAGGTAACCAATTTGTTTGAATTATTTTATGATGCCCAAGGAAGAATTTTATTTTTAGATCTATTGTTACCTTACCATTATAAATGACTTAAATAGTTGAGTTTTTCACTGTCTTATTACCTCCTATCTTGTAACTTGACATTTTTTACGATGTCAGCATACACATGTACAGAATTTTAGGCTTACGGGAGAAACAGTGGAGTACATATATATTTAACACATTTTTGCTAGTTGCTTGCCAACTGCTATTAACTTTAATGAATAGTATTATGATCTAAACTGCTTTTTTGTAAATATCCTTTTCTATGTTTTTGAATTTATATTTCACTACGCAGATCTCGTTTAAGATTTAATGAATTTTAGATCGAATTCGATTTCTGGGTAAAGTATTTAATGAATCACCACTACATATATAGAATAACATACATCTTAGCATCTTAAATAAGATTACTCCTTAGGGGTAAAATGTCCACAGAGGAAACTGTATTGGGGGGGGGGGGGGGGAAATGCCCTAAAACCATGGCAGAATACCAGTAGCTAAGTAATTTCTGCACTTTTTCAATCACTTTGCTATCTCTTTTCAAAATTGGATCCGTAATGATATTACCATGCTCCAGGATGGGTCGAATAAAAGTTTATTCTGCGTAATGCGTTAAGATCTATGCACTTAAATGTATACTTGATTTCCAAACAACTGAATTTGGTCTTCCTCGCTGCGAATAGGCAGTGGTCGAAATCATTATGAATGCAAACCTCAAGGTCTTAAAATTTTGTGATGTTTCCGTTTATTTATTTTCCGCCAATCCAGAATGGGACAGTTATTAATATTTTATTGAGGTTTTTATTATTAGTTTCCGATTTAAAAGTACACACAGTGGAAATAAGTATTTCTGATTCGGAGTGTTATGAATTAAAGTTCATATAACTCATAAACGGTTCAGAGCAAATAACGTGTAAATGTAAATAAATGTAACTCACTTTATTAGTTATCAATTGCAATGCATGCAAAAGCTGTAGCTCAACTGGATTTCTAGAAATTAAATATATGCAAAAATTTAATAAAACTTTGAGAGAGTAAGTATTTTAGTAGAGGAATTTATTATATTTAAATTTGTTAATGAGTAAATCATTCAAAATTATAGTCAGTCAAAATTAAGAGAATGAAACGATGTTACGATGGAATAAAGGTGGCAGTGGATCTTCATATTACTTCGTTTGCCATCAGAGACCCACCAGCCCCCAATGTCCAACTGTTCATATATATGTGGTCACAGAAGGCTTTTAGCCGCCTTTGCCACCACAGTCACCGAAATCTTCTTTTATTAAAAAAATAAATTATAAATTTGAGGTTGCCCCGATTTAACCGCAGTTCTTACACGGTGCCCGACCTCGAATTAACTTCTTGCACTGTGCCATCACACAGGTTTTGTCTTTCCAACATTAGTCGGGCCTACTTCTATGGCGAACTTCATTTTACATTGACGTTCGGAGCCGCCGAGCCCTTCACTGCCTTGTGGACAAGGAAAACCCAGTGGGAAAACTTGCCACCGCCGCTGGTCTCGATCCCAAGACCTGAAGCGAGCATTTGCTTAAACAGCAGGTTCATAGACATCAGTGCAGTAAGCACTAAGCTACGCGGGCTCGCTTCTTCTTTTATGAATCCTTTTTGAGATAGTAAATAATATAAACTCAATTTATGCTTCCCATATCCTTCCATTATAAATCCTTTTCATTCATTCCTTTTTATTAACTACAGACATTTTTTTCATTTATTTCAGCAAAATATTATTTTTCCCAAAATTGGAGGTGGGGTCAAGACCGCCGTGATCCTGGCAAGGTGAATAATTGTCAAGCCATTCCTCTTAGCCTCAATGGAACAACTCCTATTGTGGTCATCAATCGCAGAGAAGTTCTACTGAGCTATCTCGCCTCACTGTTTACTCTGTCCTTTGTATCCCATTAATATTTTACAGTTTATATTTTCCGCAACAGTTATACTTATTGATCTTATTTTTCATCCATTTTCCATTTATTCCTATGCATTTTCCTATATGTTGCAATTTATTTATCCTTCAATTATTTATATTGGAATTATTAAGAGAGTTAAGATCTTACGATCTCAACATAAAATCATTTATTATTCCTGGATTCATCTCCCAAAAACCGGATTTGGTGGACACCCCCGTATAATCAAATCTTTCTTCCGAGCATTATATCAAATTGCTTAATAAAGTGCATGACATTATATAAAGCATTTATAACTAACGGAACCAAGCGCTGCAATTATTTTATATAATTTATTCTAAGGTTTGGGATATGACTTGACAGTTGATCTGAGTGTGGACCCGTTTTTTTATACTTGTTTTTCGCTGTTGATTTATTGGCATAGCCGCCAATAGCCACATCTTGAAGTGTTTAAAAAATCACTAAAAAATTTAACCGACAGCTAACAAGAGACGACAGCAACCGCACAAAACAAGCACAACGCAGAAAACACACCACACTTGGCACAGAGTCCCAGATGCAAGACGCGTTATAGCAAGACCTTTCAAGTAATCTCTTAAAACAGAAGCTTCTCGACATAGCAGCGCTGACAAAATTACAGATCACCTGTGGATTTGTGGATTTAGAGCATACAACATGAGAAACGTCCCACTTCATTTTAGGGCAGAGTTGTGATCTCAGCATCTCTAAGTATATCACAAGCGGGGCATAAGACGTTGCAAAGCAACGTCCTACTCAACTGATTAGAGTTAAAATCAAACCCTCAAAAATTTTAAATCATATACAGTTTATATGAGATGGTCATCATACACTTTAATTATTATATTGCTCTGAAATTTTAATGTTAGTCGTTTAATACTTCTTTTTTCTGGGTATATTTTTGACTTTAAAACAATTCTTCGTAATAAAACAGCGGTACAAGCTGTTACTCAAAAATAGCTTTTAACTTTGTTTTGCTATTGTAAGACTTCAAAGCCACATCCGTAATTAAACTTCGCCCCGACACGGTTTCTACGAATGCTATTGTACGAGCAAAATATTATTATTCGCACATTCAGTTAAAATAATTGAGTTGGCTTCAAGGTTTGCGTGTCATTCAAGGAAACGCATTTTTTCATGGACGATAGAAGAAAAGAAACTTCTTCTACTTCTTCACGTACCGGCACGGCACCACCATTCCAAGATACATCCAACTAACATCGGCATTTAGAAAGTCGATAGACTTCGTAAGCCCTTATAAATATATTGATAATTGCAAATCTTCTTTAGAATACTATGTGTCTCAAAATTTTGAACTCACTTTACGGGTTTTTAAATTCAAATAGCAATATCTTCTGGCAGAACAAATGAAAAATGACGGAAACTGGTATGTGTACACTCACATGTAATACTTATGACTTAAATTATTCACTTTGATCATCGGACTACTGCAGACCTAGCAGCGTTGAACAAGACAGGCAAACCTCATGACAACGTTTTCCCCCGTTAGCGATTACTCGGGGAAGTCACAACTTAGTGAAGCAGTTAAACTCACTTAAAAGTGAGTTTAAAATATTGAGACACACTGTACTTAACCTACATATTATATATATTTTCTTTAGACTTTACGTAAGTTAAGAGGGTTAATTGTAATTTATTCATTCAACAATAAAACTAAGAAACCTAAAAATTTGAATATTTCTATATAAAGTTTTAAATAAATGTAAAAACTATAATGAAAATTGAGGCATATGAAATAGTGTCGTAGGTTTTATTCGTTTTATAGTGAACGGACAGTTTCCTCCCAGATATTTCCCTCCCGGACAATTGCCTCCCGGACATTTTCCTACCAACTCTTAACCGAGGACATTTTCCTTCCAGTATCAAAATCGCTTCACTAAAGGACGATTTTGATAGTGGGAGTAAAATGTCCTGGCTGAATAAATTTAAGACCCTTGCTTTTTCTAAAGTAACTATTATAGGACACGCAACTGCCAACTGCCAATGAGCTTCGCCCGTGTTTAACTTGAAAGTCACGAGTGCATTTTTTCCCTAGTTTCCAAGAAATTGTAATTAAATTATTTGTGGTATCAACAAAAAATATAATGACAACATTTGCTATTCCCAGATTTGTGTCTCGCTCAGACTTGCAACCACTAATCGAAAGGTGAAGCGTTCTCACTCACAAATTTAGCCATTTCAGTGATCAACCCAATAACAAATTGAGGGGAAGCAAACATAATTCTTAGATTATGAAGACCACATTAGACTTTAGCATTTGTTTGCTCACTAGTTTGCTCATCTTAGGATTAAGACAGACAAAGTCTGAAAGACAACTCACGGACCATTGTAAGGAAGATAAAGACTGCGATTCTAATCATTGCTGTAGTGCTGGAACGGTCAGTTACTGTAAAGATACCTGTGAAGCTCCAATTACTAAAACACAAAGGGGGCAAAAAATAAGTGGAGAAGAAGTCTGCGGAGATGCCAAAAAAAAATACAGATTTTATAAGGAAATTGTACGGTTATATTATAAAAATGGTTTTTTCTGTATCATGATTTTGTGAATTAATCTACATATTTAAATATAAAATGTACCATTATAGTCATGTAATTGCTGCGTATGCAACCGAAGCATAATTAGAAGCGGTTTGTTAAAATAGGTAAACTGGTACACGGCACTTAGAGCATGTTGTTTACAAGGAAGCGGAGCAAGACTTATGGATATTGAGACACCTGCAGATGAAAAGTTCTTACGGACACTTCCCGGAAAATACTCTCAAGGTTAGGAATCGATTGTTTATCCAAATGCTATAAAAATAAAAACACAAAAATTTATTTCGTGCACGAGACATCTTATGATATGTAGTGTAAAACTACTGTTTGGCTTTTAAATGTTTTGCATTGCAAAACAATATTTTTAATTTAACCTGGATTTCAGGCGTTATAGGCCTTTGGACAGGAGCGAATGCGATTTCATCAGCACAACGAGATGCTATAAACTTGACCTGGGCTGGAACAAATAAACCAGTTAATCTCCCAAATGAAGGTTTTGATAACTATTACGCTGGGGAACACTGCATACATTTGAGGAATACTGGTAGTTCAACATTTAATGACCATTCTTGTTTTGAACAACATTTCTACATGTGTTACTATCCAAATGAAAAGTGTGCATGAGTAACATTTTTAATCATTTTTAATCAGTGACATTTATTCAGTTGTGTAGTGTTATTTAATTCCGTGCTTGTGTACATAGGATTAATTAAGTAGACTGAATAAAAGACGTCAATCGCCTCAATGTATATTTTTTGTTTGGTTTTAATCTGCATTAATTTCGTTTATATAATTATTTAATTATCAAAACTTATGTTCAGCAAAATTCTGAACCGTATACTGAGTCTATTAGGCTTCCCTTATTGGAGGTCAGTGTCAAGTTTATTTTAATAAAGTTGTCTTTCTCTCTGCTCACTTCATAATCACTTTATTCTTACAATTTGTATATTTGAAGAGCTCTAAAGCAATATCTACCATTTTCTATAATTCGTTAAGGATTTCAAATGGATTGTGCATTTAAGCAGAGTCTGATTATTGAGTTTAGGGTAATGAGGCAAGCCAATGAGGCTATGAAGAATGGGAAGAGTGTTACTTATACAGGTTTTTTATACTATTTATTTCGAGACCCATCAACATATTTAGCTCTGAGGCACGAAAATTCTTTGGGGAACGGGCTTGAACATACCTACATAATATAGAGTTACATACCACTTACCGCATTTCATCAAGTTTCAGTAATATTCAATCACGGTCATCTCGTGACCCCGACCGACCTGAGTAATAAGTCGTACTTCGTTTTGTAGGTAATTTAATTTTGTTCTTGCACAAGCTCTTTTGATTGCAGTCGGTTGATATTTGCATATGTACATAAGAATTTAGTGAAGCAAGCCGTTACTTCCCCATGTAATCAAACGGGGGAAACGTTGCCATGACGTTGACGTGTCTTGTCCAACGCTGCTAGGTCTACAGTGGTCTGATGATGAAAGTTAATAATTCTTGTCATAAGTAATACATGTGAGTCTACGCATACGAGTTTCCGTAATTTTTCATTTGTTCTGCCGGGAGATATTGCTATTTGAATTTAAAAAACAGGTGCAGTGAGTTCAAATATTCAAGACACTCCAATTTCGGTATTTAATGAATTACATGAGAACCATGTGACGCCTGGAGGTCAACTAAAGTCTAATCATACTTATTAGTAAGTTGTCATCTAAAAATAAATATCTCGCCGGAAAATTTTTTTCTGGAAGGAAGTAATATTTCTAAACCGTGGTGATTTAAAAATTTTGAGGCACACTGTAAATAATCTAAATATATATGTTCGTTATACGTAATTATATTATTTTTCGTAATTATAATTTATTCATTCAATAATAGAACTAAAAAATCTGAAAATTTAAATATTTCCATATCAGTTTTTGATAAATGTAAAAATTACAATGAAGTTGAGGCACATAAAATAGTATCGTGGGTCTTATGGTAAACGGACAGTATCTTCGCAGAAATTTCTCTTCCAGACATTTTCCTCTGGACAATTGCCTCCCGGACATTTTACTTTCGGACATTTTTCTGCCATCTTTTAAACGAGGGCGTTTTCCTTCCAGTATCAAAATCGCTTCACTAAAGGAAACGAGTGTATCAATCCATAAAATTTATACATGCACTCGTAAGCGTTCTCATGAATATAGAAGATTTCTAAGCTGAAGTAAGACGCAAGTTTAGACGCATTTCCTTAACACACAATTATTCAATAAAATGCTAAACTACTAATAATTATTATTTCATAGAAATGGAGAAAAGATGCATTTTAGTTCTTCAGTCAGTTAGTTATGAATGGACATTTTTTGGAATGTCTTCGAGTACATAAATGTTTTGGAAAGAAACAGTCGTCGAAACCTGGATGCATTTGTTTTCTAGGATAAAGTTATTGTGATACTGGGAGGAAAATGTCCTCGTTGTGCTTTGGGAGGAAAATGTACGGGAGAGAAATTGTCCGGGAGGAAAATGTCTTACAACCAGGATTTACGCAAATGCATTATATTTGGTACACCCCAAGAGATTCTAAAATGTCGGTTGTATCAGTATTGTAATTTGCACTGGAACTAATTTACATTCCACTTCAATGGTTGAGGTACCAATAGTTTCAAAATCGCCACAAAAATTCATCACTACCCCATATGGACACACGTAGAGTAAAAGGGCTGAATAAATTTATGACCCTTGCTTTTTCTAACTAAAGTAACTATTATAGGACACGCAACTGCCAATGAGCTTCGCCCGTGTTTAACTTGAAAGTCACGAGTGAATTTTTTCCTTAAATAGTTTCCAAGAAATTGTAATTAAATTATTTGTGATATCAACATCACAAAAAATATAATGACAACATTTGCTATTCCCAGATTTGTGTCCTGCTTAGACTTGTAATCACTGATCGAAAGGTGAAGCGTTCTCACTCACAAATTTAGCCATTTCAGAGGTTAACCCAATAACAAATTGAGGGGAAGCAAACATAATAATTTCTTAAATTATGAAGACCACATTAGACTTTTGCATTTGTGTGCTCACTAGTTTGCTCATCATAGGATTAAGAGAGACAAAGTCTGATGAACCAAAAAAGAATTGGGATCACTGTAAGGAAGATAAAGAGTGCAAGTCTGGTCATTGCTGTATGGCTGGAACGTACGGTTACTGTAAAGAGAGCTGTGCAGATCCAATTACTAAAACAAAAAGGACTAACATAAATGAGGGAAAAGAACTCTGCTCACCTGCACCTGCCAACAAAAAATACAGATTTTACAACGAACGTGTAGGGTTATATTATAAAGCTAATAATTAATTTTGTCGGTATCATAATTTTTTGAATTAAGCTGCATATTTAAATAAAATATGTTGCATTACAGTCATTTAATTGCTATTGTTAAATATTTTAATTTTTAAAATAGGTAAACTGGTACACGGCACTTAGAACTTGTTGTTTACAAGGAAGTGGAGCAAGACTTGCAGATATTGAGGCACCTGAGGATGAAGCGTACTTACGGACACTTCCCCCAGACTACGCTGATGGAGGTTAGGAATTCATTGTTCGTCCAAATGCTCTAAAAATAAAAACACAAACATTTATTTCGTATAGGAGACATCCTATGTATGATATGAAGTGTAAACCTTCTGTTTGACTTTAAAATGTACTGCATTGCAAAATAAAATATTTTAAATTTATTATTTAACCTGGATTTCAGCCAAAACAGGTATTTGGATAGGAGCGAATGCGATTTCATCAGCACAACGAGATGCTATAAATTTGACCTGGGCTGGAACAAATAAACCAGTTAATCTCCCAAATGAAGGTTTTGATAACTGGTACGCTGGGGAACACTGCATACATTTAAGGGATAGTCCGGGTGACACAAAATTTAATGACCTTTCTTGTTTTGAGGGAAATTTCTATCTGTGTTACTATCCTAATGAAAAATGTCCATGATTAACATTTTTAATCATTGAAATTTATTCATGTGTGTCATGTTATTTCTATTTCTTACCTACTTATATACATATGATTAATTCAGTATACTGAATAAAAGGCCTCAATCGCCTCAATTTATATTTTGTTTTGTTTTAATTTTTGGCATTATTCTACATTAATTAATAATGCTTACTTCATAATCACTTTAGTTTTACAATTTGCATGGTTTAAGAGCTCTAAAATAATATCTACTATTTTATATAATTTTTTATGGATTTCAAAATGAGTCTAGCCAATGAGGCTATGAAGAATTAGGAGTGTTAACGTTACTATTAATTTCCAGACCCATCAACATATTCAGCTCAAATTTGACACAAGAATTTCAAATTATAAAATAAAACATTGTGTGACAGAGTTTGTGTATATTATTGCTATATATTTTTATGAATGCCTAGTAATGAAACTAAAAGTATAAGTTGAAAATGCATCACTAAAGCATTTACCACCATTTAAAGACGAGAGCAGGTCAAAATACAGAGACAGATGAATTCTGCTCCCCGGCCAAGAAAATGTTCAGGGGTTTTAAAGAAGATGTAGGTTATTTTATTTAATATTTAATTTTACCCTTACAACAATTAATTAAATTTGCAATGCTTTGAATTTTAAATAAATCTAATATATTTTATTACAAAATATTGAATAATTGAACTAAATATATCTCTACTATCTCTACAAGCATTAATTAACGCATTAATTAACGCATAATATGGAGTAACGTTTGAATACAATAGGTAAACTAGTGGCAGGTGGTAGGCAATATGATTAGGTGCTATGCAGAAGGAAACAAGACAAGATTAGCAAACATTGAGACAGCTTCGGATAAGCAGTACTTCCAGAAAATTGCACATACATGAAAATATGTACATACATACATGTAGTAATGTTTTAATTTTGAAATTAGAAAAAATTAGACATGATAGTAATTGCGAGCTTTGGTTCGTATTTTACTTGAAATGTGCCACATGTGAATTATTTTCCTTTTGAATAGCTTCTAAGAAATATCAACTAAATTTTTTGTGATATCTACAACAAAACTTTGTGATGAAAACAATTATCATTCACATACCTGTGTCTCCCGGAGACTTGCATTTACTAATCGTAAACACTCACAAATTCAACCATTATAAAGATTAATCAAATAACAAAAATTGAGACGAGGCAAATTTAACATTTTTTTTCGTAATTATGAAGACCACCGTAGACTTTAGTATTTGTTTGCTCACTAGTTTACTCATCTTAGGAATAAGGGAAACAAAGTGTCAAGGAAAGAGTAAAAAAAATTCGGAACCCTGCACGAAACCTACTGAATGTGAGTCTGGTAAATGTTGTAAATTCGGACTCATCAGTTACTGTGAAGATAGCTGCACAAATACTACAAGAAATAAAAGAAAAACAAAGGCTGGAGTCCAGAAAGATGACCTCTGCTCACCTGTCAAGAAAAAATACGCAGTTTATCATGAAATTGTACGGTTTTATTTTTATTTATATATCACCATTTTGTGAATTAATTTTCAAATATATGTAGCATTTCATTGTTACACGCAAGAAATATATTTATTTATAACAAAAATATAGGTAAACTGGTTTATGGCACATAAAGCATGTTGTGGGGAACAAAATGGAGCGAGACTTGCAGATATTGAGATACCTGAGGATGAAGCATACTTTCGATTAGTTCTATTAAATTACAGTTGGCTACTCAATATTTATCCAAATTTATTCACTAAAAATACATAAAAATAACCAGCGGGAAATTCAAATTTTGAATGTAATTCTTATGATTTCTATCCTTGATTATATTATAGCTCAGGGTCTTTGGACAGGAGGGAATGCTGTCTCATCCCCACAAGATGGAAATAATATAATCTTTACCTGGGTTGGAACGGATAAACCAGTTAATCTCCCGAATGAACATTTTGATAATTGGCATGGTACGGAACACTGCATACATTTAAGGAATGAACCTCCTAAAACGCAATTTAATGACCATTCTTGTTTTGAATCACATTTCTACATGTGTTACTATCCAAATGAAAAATGTCCATGAGTAACATATTGTTAATCAGCGACATTTATTCAATTGTGTAGTGTTATTTTTATTCCGTACTTGTGTACATGGGATTAATTAAGTAGACTGAATAAAAGGCCTCAGTCGCCTCAATGTATATTTTTTGTTTGGTTTTAATCTGCATTAATTTCGTTTATATAATTATTTAATTATCAAAAATTATGTTCAGCAAAATTCTGAACCGTATACTGAGTCTATTAGGCTTCCCTTAGTGGAGGTCAGTGTCAAGTTTATTTTAGTATCAAAAATTTTTGCCAGCAGTACTCTTCTTTTTCGTAAGTAAGTACTAATTATAGATTTTAGGATGCATAATAAATGACAAACACAAATCGTCACTATACCCCTTATGCTTGCAAGTAGAGTAAAAGGGCTGAATTTTAAGACGCTTGCTTTTTCTAAAGTAACTATTACAAGATACGCAACTGAAAGATACTGGAGTTGAGAAACGGGTTGAATTTTCAACACAACCTCCCAGTAAAACTCTTACTTTTCCGACATAGTCAATCTCTACTTTAATAATTTTTGCATTAATTAGCAACAAGAATGATCACACACATAATATTCTCACCCATGGCCATAGTAGGAAAGTCAAAATACCAAGTAAATTCTTCATAGACACAGATTTATTTTAGCTTGTAATTTTTTTTTAAAGTATTCATAAACACATCTGATTGAGCTTTGTTCATTCATTGCTTCATTGAAAAGCAACACGTCTTTGTCTTTGTGTATTTAGTAGGAAATGAAAATCAAATATTTTGTAATACTAATCAAATTATAAAAATAAAACATTCTGTGGCAGCGTTTGTGTAATAATTATAGCTACAGATTTTTATGAACGCCCAGCAATGACACTAAAAGAATAGTTTGAAAATTCTTCACATAAGCATGTAGTACCCCACCATTTAAAAATCAATGCAAGAAAATAAAAAGGCCAAGTTATGAAGAGGACTGTAGGCTTATTATTAATCTGTTTTGCCATCTTAGGATTGAGTGTAACGGAGGCTGAAGTAGAGAAAATGGTCATTTTTGATCCCTGTGAGAAAGATAGTGACTGTGAGACTAATAAATGTTGCCCCTTTGAAGATGTAAAATACTGTCAAAACAGCTGTACGAAAAAGAAAGCAGGTCCAGATGCAGAAACAGAGGAACTCTGCTCCCCGGCCAAGAAAAAGTTCAGGATTTTTAAAGAAGCGGTAGGATATTTTATTTAATATTTAATTTTACCCCTACTACAATTTACAATGCTTTGAACTTTAAATAAATCTAATATATTGAATAATTGAACTCTAACTCTATCACTACTATATCTTTACACGGATTCAACGCATAATATGGAGACACATTTTTGAATGCAATAGGTAAGCTGGTGGCATGCAATGCGGAAATGTTGTGAACAAGGGAACAAGGCAAGATTAGCTGACATTCAGACACCTGCGGATGAGGAGTACTTTCGGAAAGTTGCTCTAACATTGGGTAGGTTATTCTTCCACCCACTTACTCTACAATAACTAAGAATTAAATTCAAAATAACCTGACCAAAATATATTTACAAAAACAAAAAACATACCATGGTTAATATTAAAATAAAAATCAAATGTAAAGCTATACTCTGTAATTTAGCTTGATTCCATACAACGTGTGTAGTAAATTGACGCTTATAACTTTTACTTGAATCCCTGTAGGCAAACCTACCGACTACGGTGTCTATATTGGAGGGAATGCAATTTTATCACAGCAAAAGAAGGATTTAAAATATATCTGGGCTGGAACTAGGAAACGAGCTACCTTCACCGAAACTAGGTTTGATAACTGGAAAAAAGGGGAGCACTGCATACATTTGAGGCATATAAAGAATAAAGAATTCAATGACATCAAATGTCATCGACGTTTTTACTACATGTGTTACTATCCCAACGAACCATGTGAATAATTTAATTTCTACAGATACAAATTACTTGAGGTCTATATGCTATGCACATAAGTAATACGACAGAATGTTTTCTTTTTGACATGCTAATTCGGGGCTTTGGTTCGAGTTTTACTTGAATGCCGTACATGTGAATTATTTTCCTTTTGAATAGTTTCCAAGAAATAATAATTAATTTTTTTGTGATATCAACAAAAAAGAATTTGTAATAAAAACATTTTTATTATTCCCATACCTGTGTGTCTCCCGGTGACTTGCATACTCACTAATTGTAAGGTGAAACCTTCTCACTCACAAATCCAACCATTTCAAAGGTTAATCAAATAATCAAAAATTGAGACGAGGAAAAGATATTATATTTTTTTTAATTAGGAAGACCAACGTAGACTTTAGTATTTGTTTGCTCACTATATGTATAGTTTACTCGTCTTAGAATTAAGGGAAACAAAGTGTCAAGGAAAGAGTAAAAAAAAGTCTGAACTCTGCAAGAAACCTACTGAATGTGAGTCTGGTAAAGGTTGTAAATTTGGACTCAACAGTTACTGTGAAGACGGCTGTACAAATACTACAACAAATAAAAAAGAAACAAGGGCTGGAATCGAGAAAGATGACCTCTGCTCACCTGCCAAGAAAAAATACGGAGTTTACCAAGAAGTTGTACGGTTCCATTTTTATTTGTATGTCACCATTTTATGAATTAATTTTTTTTCATTTTTATATATCAAATAAATATACATAGCATGTCATTGTTACACTCAAGAAATATATTTATTTATTGCAAAATATAGGTAAGCTGGTTTACGGCATATAAAACATGTTGTAGGGAACACAATAAAGCGAGACTTGCAGATATTGAAAGCTGCGCCGCACATACGAAATGTCGCATGACATCACGTCAGTTAAGGAGTTTTGAACCAATCCGTCAAAGTGTACTAGACTTGCTCAGAATTTGTCTAACAACTACTTATGCAGAGACGAGCTACAGACAGTGTAGATTTTGAAAACAATCAAACACACCGTTTGCGCGCCAAAAATGTTTTTGTTAAAATATTTACCAAGGCTTTATTAAAGGGCAAAACATGTCTTTTTCATTTTGAAAATAGGATGACAATATTTAAGATGCTCCTAAATAGTGTGAATTTTAAAATGCTCAGAATGAAGCTGGCTTTCACCCTTAAAAGCGAGCAAAGGTTTTCCAAATAAATCTGTCGTGCGCGCAATTTCAAAATTGTTTACTGTTAACAAAAGCGATATTTTAATCATTGCCGCCATAAAGCTCCTACACTTTATTTTCGTCTGATTTTCAAACAATTTGGAATTTTTTCATTTCTGGAATAGTATCTAAAAAGTAATTTCTGTGTTTTAGGAAAAAGTATTTGTTTTTAAATACTTTTTAAAAGCTGTGTTTGAAGAATCCGAAAAAATGCCATATTTTTCGAGAAATAAAAAATAAGATTACGTAATTCCTGAAAAATTTCAGTTTTTTGCTATTTTTTCGGGATTTTCTGAAATTCTGTATTTCTCCTCTTTTACAATAATGTAAATTAACGGCAATTTAAATCAAGCATACATATTTTAATTTCGAACATTATGCAGTTTACTGTTAAATTTTCTATTAGTATGGTAGGTCTCTAGTTTGACATCTTAAGATTGAATGGAATTATGTATGTACAAAGTCGCAAAGTCGTCAGTTATGGTGTAGCAGATATTCTCAGAAATAAAATTCAGCGAATACTTAATCTGTGATCATTCTAAAAGATTCATTAAGATCAAAGAACGACACAACTTACTAATGAGCATTGTTCAGTGCTTAATTGGAAAACAACTCGTCTTTTTTCTTATGTAGTTAGCAAGAAATTCGCGTCAAGTTTTTTGTATAACAAACACAATTATAATAAAAACATTTTGTCTTGAAGTTTGTGTACATTTGTGTCCAACTAACACTGTCACGTATTCACTACCTTAAAAAATTCTTCTGCAACAGAATATTATGTTTTACAGTTTTAAAATCGATCTAGCAAGACCGAGCTAATACATTATTGCATAATCAGTTGTAAGGGCCACCGTGTATGCATTTAGTCACCGGTTTTCTCATCTTAGGATTGAGTGTAACAAAGTCTGAAGCAGGTAAAGGAAAAGTAACTTAACCCTGTAATCTGAGATCTGTAGTGTGTGTGTGAAAAAGTAGTGACTGTGAGTCTACTAATTGGTGTGGACTGACCATACTAATCGTATGGTAAATTGCATAAAGTATATACATAGTATATAGTATTAAACATAACTATTATTAATCGTCGTAATCGCGTCTAATTACACCTCCTTTGTTCAAGGTTTAAAATTGATGAGATCAACCAACAGGATTCTGGACGCTGAGCACAGTACAACGAACAACATTTCATTTGAATTTTACTATGAAGAATGCAGGAGGCTTATTAATCTATTGGGCCACTAGTTTGCTAATTTTGGGACTGAGTGTGACATCGAGTGAAGCAGGAGGGAAAAAGGAAAATTTTGACCACTGTGTTAACAATACGGAGTGTGAGTCTAATAAATGTTGTAGCCACGGGTACAACGGCTACTGTTTAGAGAGCTGTGACCCGGAGCAGCAGACGACAACGCGAGCAGCAACCCCGCCTAAGCAATGCTCCTCTGCAGGGAAAGCATACAGACATTTCAAAATAAATGTATAGGATATTAATTGAAATAATAATTAATAATAATCGATTTTTCTTTTGTCTAATAATTTTGTTGAATTAACAAATGTATTTCACTGTAAAAACTCAAAAGGTTAAAATTGAGAAAATGACACATATTATGTCGTACATGTGACTGACACATAATTTGTGAACACTATGTTTGTTGAAATCTAGGTGAGCTGGTACCATGCAATGAGATTATGTTGTGCCGAGGGTAACGGAGCTAGACTTGCTGACGTTATAACTCAAAAGGATGATCAATTCATGGGAAACATTTCTAGAGCAAATCCCGGTAGGCTATTTTGTATTTAATCACATGTAATAATTGTTACCATAGTAAAAACAATCACTAATCCTCCTGCATGTATAATTAGCTTAAAAATAAGTTTTATTTTTAAAACAATTAATAGACGTAACATACTTTATATAGGCAAAGCCACTTGGATAGGAGTGACTGCTCTTTTATCATCACAAAAAAAAAATCTGCAATGGGTCTATGTGGGAAACAGAGCAACAAAAGTGTTCTTCGGCACACAAAATGATTTTGACAACTACCAAAAAGGAGAGCACTGTGTACACGTACGTACTTTTAGAAGTCAGACAAACATAAGAAAAACAGAGTACAATGACTATCCTTGTTATGGGAAAAATTACTACGTATGTTACTATCCGAATGAAACATGCTAATCAAAAATGCAAAATTGATTCACACGGTGTACATTATTAAAAACCTCCTACACTTACGCTCCGCGAGACTATATGAATGAATAAATTGGCTCAAGTTGTAAACAAAAATGTTCTGGTTTTTGGTATTGGAGTGCAATTACTGTATAACCAACTCAGATAACATGGAAATTTCTATAAACGAAACTTTTTGTTTTAGTTAGGGACCATACATATATTACGTTTACAAAAAGGGGGAGGGAGGGGGTTAGGGGCCATGCAAACTAAACCTCACTCAAACCATGAGGGGGGGGAGGGGGTTAAAGAAACTCACGTTTGCACCCAAAAAATTGTTTTAATATCATTTTATTCAATTCCAAAATTCATTTTCATCTGTGATTTTAAAATTGAAAATTTTAAAAACGAAATTGATTTCAATTTTGCTTTAAATGATTGCCGTTTTATGAAGTTTGTAATTTATTATAGATAAATTATTTTAATACTAGTTTTTGTGTTTACGCATTGGTAAATAAAGGACTAGGCACAGTTAGTGTGGAAAAATGGGTCCCCGTAAGATTTTGCCTAAATTAACATATAATATTGTAAATTTTATGGCCAACAACTTTGCTGAAGACACTTTTCTAAAATATAAGAATTTGACAACACAATTTTGGGTCAAAGGTCAAATATCAAGGTACTTTTTATTTTCAGAAAATAATTGTAAACGGTGGTAAATTTTCTTCTGATTTCTGTTGTGGTCTTTGTTTTGACAAACAAATAATTTTTGACCCTATTTTTGGGTCAAAATTGAAAATAACCCCAAAAATAGGGTCAAAAATTAGGTTTTTGCCAAAACAAAGACCACAACGTAAATTCGCAGAAAATTTTACACCGTTTACAATTATTTTCTGAAAGTAAAAATTAACTTAATATTTGACCTTTAACCAAAAATTGTGGGGTCAAATTCTTATATTTGAGAAAAATGTATTTTGAAAAGTTGTTAGGCATAAAATGTACTACATTATATGTTAGTTTAGGCAAAATCTAACGGGGATCCATTTTTCTACACTAACTGTGCCTATAGTTCTTTGTATAAATTAATAATTCATGCATGTGAAATATTTTTGTACTACTGTAAACGTTTCATGGGGGAGGGGGGGGGGGGAGGGCGGGAAATATCACTAATGGTGACAAGGGGGGGGGGGGGAGGGGGTTGAAAATTTGGGTTGTTTGTAAACGTAATATATGTATGGTCCCTTATCTACTATAACTATATTATTACGGCCGAACACAACTATAGGGCTATGACATTCCTCTGGTTCTGTCTGTTTCTGGTTACCCTGTATATTTCTTCGTGGCAGGGAAAAAAGTAATATATGAATGGACCGAATGAAGTGGAAAAAAAACAACTGCGATGATGCAGAGTACACTAATTCCCAAATGAAGTCTATGTTGTGTAAGAGTAATATTGTAAAGAGGTAAATACGTCGGTATTATGTCTGTAGGATTAAATACATTTATGCTATTATATGGAAAGATATACACATATATCATATTGTAAAAGATCGGGACGTTGAACGCTCAGCGTTTTGAGAGCCTTCGTAATAATATGAATTGAAATAAAAAAAAAAGGCAGAGGCATAGGAGACGTACGAAGACTTTTTGGAGAGAGTGAATGAAACCACACACGGTGCTTATATGAAATAGCAGGGAATCGAAAAGAAATATCAGCGGGACGGAAGACAGGATTTTGAAAACCAGAAGCTGCGGACGCTCTCAGGTTCAGGTGTTGACTCATTTGAATTTGAATTAAATTAAAATCTTTTCAATTCCAAGTCAACACTCACTCCACACAGCACAGTTCACACTTCACATTGTTCATCTTATTGTCAGGGGAAAAGAATCACGTGGTCTACTACTAGTCCACTACATAACGCTGTATACGCATATATGAATAAGATTTACAATTTTGTAATGTTAAATGGTATGCATATAACCTACATTATGTTACCCATGCAGGTTCTCAACTGTGTTCCCCCCTTTAATTCACATTCCAATTTCTGAATTTCAATTTTTTGAACAGAAGCTACACAACACAGCCACAACTTTGAACAGTCCCTGTCGCTTGTGTTATACAAGATACCTACTTGTAGAAAAAAAAATATGAATCGTTTTCGGTTTTGGGGTTCCATTCGATTGTGACTTTTGGAACTTTGGGAAAACATAGATTTCAAGTTGTAAGACACTGAATCAAAAATATGAATTGAATTGAATATTTGGTCCTATTGCTGGTGGCCGGTTCCTTAATAGGAATTCCTTTTCATTCAGATCAGAGGAAAGTCATCCCCTTACTATGATACACTTGTTCATCTTGTTTGTTAGTTTTTTGAGAGTGTTGAAGTTGAAATACGAGCTATTTTGAATTTTTTTAGAATGCATAATGCATTCAAAGCTAATGGCTTCCCTTGAAAATTCGTTTTACAACAACAGTAAGTAACATTTCCTGCATATCACTGACAGGTGCAATCAGCACTATTATTAGTGGCTTGTGAAATTCTGGAACTGGACAATTTAAAATTTAGACCTTTGAACAAATGTGCAATTAACTTTAAGTGACGATTTTTTGACACGCGTCTAATTGAAACATTCTGCACCTTATCAAACACGTGAAGTTACAAAATTTTGCACCTTTTCAGAAACATGAAAATAGAATATTTTGTAGTTTTCAAAAATATGAAAATATAACAAAATCGCCTTTTCAGAAACATGAAAATAAACATTTGTAGACTTTTTCGAAAACATAAAATTAGAAGGCACCATTTCAAAAACATGAAATTGGAACATTTTGCATCCCTTCAAAAATAGCCAAATTAATTTTTATAAAATTTCACTAAATCACTAAATTACTATAGTGTCTTTCAATAGTGTGTGCTCTGTAGATATTTTTATTTGCCTTTAGAAATTTCGCATACAATACAGATAGCTGGTATTGCATCTTGAGGAAGGACATGATTTCTCTCCCCTCTCCCTCTCCCTTCATCTCCCCTTCTCTCACTCTCAGTGACTAAAAGTCTGGGCCAGAGGTTTAGAGTTAAAATAAATAAAAAACTCACTTGTCTCGCAAAGTGACGGAATGAATGTTTGGATCGCGTGTGCAGGGGCATAAACGATGAACGGTAACCGCGCGATCTACGCGGCTCCAAAATTATGACTTTGATTTGAGGCTTGAGGTGTGTTGTTAGCCACTACCAAAACCACCACCAAAACCACTATGTACCAAAATGATCCTCTCACCGCGACCGGAATTTCTAATCCAAAGCGATATGATAGAAGGCATACATAGTGGTATATATTATACAATGACTGTATTGCGTTTGCTATATGGAAATAATGAAAATTCTTCAAAAATTAGTGGATTCAAAATTATTATTACAGTATTGTTAGTATCAAAGAAAGCCATTTTACAAACTATTCTCCAAACAACGAAAATTACATAGTGGCTTAGCGGCCAGTGCTGACGATACGAAGCTCGATCTACTTTCCTTACCTTATCTGAATTCGTAGCTTCCATACCACCGAAATTGACACGGGAATTCGTAATATATTATGATCATGTAATTATGCTATACACTTGTCTTTTGTTTAGATTTCCAAGCTGCGTTTACTCCCAACATTCGTGTGAGGATGAGTTGGGCGCAAAGCGATTAGAATTAGAGCAAGGGTCGGGATGCCGATGCCGCTGCCGATGCCGAAGAAACGGATGCCGAGTCGGGCGAGTGACAAGTCTCGCAGTTGTTGTTCGAGGTTATTGTTTTAATAAAACAGGTTCTAATTGTAATTTTCATAATTTATGACGCCATCCCAGACAGGAACGTATCAGCATCGGCATCGGCATCGGCATCCACATCAGATTCTGTACCTTCTTAATATCTTTATCTTTTTGAGCAGCTTCAGCTCGTAATTTTCGACAAACTATACATTGTACGACATAATATACCGGTGCGATACATACCTAAATAGGAAATATATAGAAAGCGCGCGTGTGCTTATAAAAGGTAGATTTATATCCCTAGCTGCTCAAAATTATACTACATGTGTACTACCAATCGTGAGCACTAAGAACTATGATCAGTCCGAGGACCGAGGACGGAGTAGAATTACATAATTATATACTGTAGTCGGTCATTTACACTTCGCCTTTGCCGTCCAAAAAACTATCTTGAGTCTCTTGAGTATCTTGAGTAAAAAGCAAACGAAAGGAAACTGCGTAGAACTGAAGCGTTTCTTGGCAAAACGGGTCAAGCCCATTGTTACAATATATTAGAATCATATGAACTGTATAATACAGTTGACAGTTCATTTTAGCATTTTTATTTTGCATACAGACTTTGACAAAAATGCTTGTTCCGTAAAACTGCGCATAAATAAATGTTTGCATTGCTTCAACATCAACAGGCTTCATTCGGATAGTAACACATGTAATAATTTGGTTGTCAACAATGTACGTCATTAAATTCGCGATCTTTCCATGCCCTTAAGTGTAAGCAATGCTCCGCACATTTCCGATCATCACACGTATCCGCATTATCAAAACCTGCATTCGGGAGATTCACAGCTCGTTTATTTGCTCCAATCCAGATGTATTTTAAATTACCATGTTGTGATGAGCGAGCCGCAGTTCCTCCTACAAAAACGCCGTTGTCTGCAAGACAACAGCGGAGGAATTCCAGTAAAATCAAAAACTTCATTTTACTACATACTTAGTAGGAACCTATATCGTTGGCTTGAATAGGTACGTGTTGTAATCCAGCAGATATTTCAAAGAGTAAAGTAGCTTTATAAATTTTATAATTTTTGTTTTTCTTATTTGTGTACCAGCTATATGTAGTAAGCGCGTGGATGAATAAATATAATACTATACCGTATTTATGAGGAATTGTCCGGAAGAACTGCTTATCCACATCTGTCTCAACGTCTGCTAATCTGACTCCGTTTCCTTGCGCACAGCATTTCCTCATTGCCTGCCACTAGCTTACCTGCACTTTACCCAAACGTTTCTCAATATTATGTATGGCTGTTGGTCCGTTACAATGGAAAATAATTAATTAATTAATTAATTCAAAGAAATAAAAGTTAAATAAAAAAAGGTAAAATGTGTTAATTTAAAAATATAAATACATAGTGTAAATTTTCTTTAAAAAGTCTGTATCTTTTTTTGGCAGGAGAGCAGAATAAGCCAGGACTTGCTTTAACGGTTGTTTCCTTTGGGTCAAAACAGTGATTTTGACAGTACCTTGTATTTTCAAATTTAGAACATTTATAGGACTCACAGTCATCATCTTTCTTACAGGGTTCTGCAATCATCGTTTTATTCTTTTTCCCTGCTTCAGACTCTTTGACACACAACCCTACGATAAAGAAGATAGTGACGAAACAAATACAAATGCCTACGATGGTCTTCATATTTAACGTAGAGGTTTATCAGCTTAGCCTTAGCTTCTTAAATAGATCTTTAAATAGTAAAATAAAATGTGCGCGTGTAAGAATGGCGGGGATTTTGAGCGTGTTGACTAGGAGTTTTCGTTGGACATAAATCTATATAGCTAAGCAAAATCTGTGATAATATGTTTTCATTTGGAATTTATTTGTATTTCAAAATATTTTGAAATTTATTTAAAGCTACAACTAAGAACAAAGAGGTTCGCCTTAAAGTTGTACAATGGACAAAGCTCAGTACATGTAATCAAGCTAAGCTTTGTAAAATATACGTACTACCCATACGTGTGATCTCTGCCATCCGCTCGTATTCGTATAGTGGTTCGATTGCAAATTGTGTTGGTTGTTGCGGAATTAAAGAGAAAACGATTTTTTTGAGTTTTATAGTGCTCTAGTTAGTACTAACAGCTTTTATCGAATTTTCGAAACGTGAGAAATAAGTAGAGAAAGTGGTAGAAATGTTCTACAGTGACTGTGTAATTTAAAGCCTCAGCAAACGTCAGCGATGAGCAAAAATATAAAAATAAAGGTTGATTCTGGCAATAGTGGGACAAATTTACTGCCCGTGAAATTCAGGCTAAAAGTGGCAGACAAATAAAGAGAAAAGCAGCCCGCAAATAGTGAATTCTCACAAGTCCATGTAGAACGTAGAACGTATACGATAGATTTGCAAGGAAGGAAAATGTTAAACCCAAGAAAAGAGTAAAGCACAAAACAAAAAATGACCACGTCAGCCATAAAGCTTTTAAAAAGTTCTACAAGGGAAGGACTTTAAAGTATCGAAAGAAGAAGAATGAACTTAGGGAAACCCGCGAGATTAATAATCTAAAGAATTGTAACCTAAGCCAAAGAAGACCCTGTTATTAGTTTAACCATTGCGTGTATGGGTATATTCAACAGAGGACGTCACAAATTGGAGACCCATTGACCCTATACCCTTGTCGTCATTTACGGTCAATCCCTTACCATTTCCTTTAGTTTTTCTTCGTAAATCAAGCACATTAGGTGCATTTGACACTTCATCCAAATGTACATCGTGCTTAATATTCCTGACCTATTTCATGAAAAGAACCTCGCTAGGCTTTTACCAATAGATATGAAACCATCACAGTGGAGAGATCATACGAGTTCTCAAACGTGTGGTGAGTAGAATGTGTAATGTAATGCAAATGTAGTTAATTTAGGGGGATACAGTACGTAATCTTGTTCATGTACAATACTTTAATGTCTTGTTTGAAGTTTTTGGAAGTTGGTATTGTGTAATGGCCTTTTAATTATGCCAATAAAATTTGAAATCTAAAATAAAATACCTTTCAAAAAGACGTTTAGTTTTTGTTTAAATGAATGTATTCTAAATTGTATAGTTCATTTTAGCATTTTTATTTTGCATGGACTTTTACAAAAATGCTTGTTCCGCAAAATTGCGCATAAATAAATTTTTACAATGCTTCAACATCAACATGTTTCTTTCGGATAGTAACACATGTAAAAAATTGAGTACTGGCAATCCACGTCATTATATTCGTTACCTGTCGCTGCCCTTAAATGTATGCAGCTCTCCGACGACTTCGTACAGGGTATATCAGTAACGTTTTTACACGCATTATAATTATCAAAGTTTTCATTCTTGAGATCCACAGCTCGGTTATTCGTTCCAATCCAGATGTAATTTAAATTAGTAGATTGTTGTGAGAGAAGCGCAGTTCCTCCTAGCCAAACGCCTTCGCCTCCAACTACAGGAGAGCAATACAAGTAAAACCAAAAATTTTAGCTCACTACATAGAACCTACATATATTGTAGGTTTGTGTTGTAATCAAGGTTTTCGTAGAGTAAAGTAGTTTTTACAATTTTATAATATTTTTTTAATGTTTTTTTAATATGTGCAAAATATATGTAATTAGTCTGTGCGTGAATAAAGAAAAGACTATACCGTATTGATGAGCAATTGTCCGGAAGAACTGCTTATCCACATCTGTCTCAATGTCTGCTAATCTGGCTTCGTTTCCTTCTGCACAACATCTACTCATTGCCTTATACCAGTTTACCTGCAATTTACCCAAACGTTTCTCCATAGTATTAGGTGTCAGTTGGTCAGTTACAATGAAATACAATTCATTTATTAGTTAATTCAAAGAACCAAAAGGTAAATAAGAAAAGGTAAAATGTGTTACTCTAAAAGTATAAATAGTGTACCTTTTCTTTAAAAACTCTGTATCTTTTTTTGGCAGGAGAGCAGTACAAGTCAGGACTACCGGCCTGTTTTTCCTTCTTTATTTCACTGCAGCTATGTTGACAGTAATGTTTGGCTCTAAATTTACAACATTTATTAGTCTCACAGTCACCATCTTTCTCACAGTGTTCCGCAATCACCGCTTTATTCTTTTCCCCTGCTTCAGACTCTTTTACACTCAATCCTACTATAAGGAAGATAGTGACGAAACAAATACAAAAGCCTACGATGGTCTTCATATTTACCGTATAGGTATATCAGCTTAGCCTTAGCTTTCTAAATAGATCTTTAAAGAGTAAAATAAAATGTGTAAGTGTGAAAAATGAGGGATTTTGAGCGTCTTGAATAAATGACGCTCCGTTAGACACATATCTACATAGCTAAGCAAACTCTGTGATAAGATGTTTTCATTGTGAATTTGTTTGTATTTTAAAATATTTTTTAAATTATTTCTATAGCTACATCTGAGGACAAAGAGGTTCGCGTTAAAGTTGAACAATGGACAAAGCTGAATACATCGAACCAAGCGAAGCCTTGTGGAATATGCATACTGCCCATACACTATCTATATACTATATTGATACTATATCTCTGCCCTCTGTTCGTATTCGTATAGTAATAATATTAATAATTTATTCATTGGGTCGATTTAACCGAAGTTCATACAACCAGACCCAACCAGTCACTGTGGGTGAGGAAATAGGAGGCTACCGCGTTAGATCGTCTCGGTCTTTGTACCCTTTCACCTATCCCCGTCCCCTCCTTCACAGTAAAGGAGTCTCATTCCCTAGGCCCCTACAGTAAGTAGTGGTCACTAAGGAGCACCGAAGGAGATTGGGTTTCAATCAACCATCCAGTGACGTTTACCGTACAACACAGAGCCGTAAACGATTAGCAGTGGCCGAGGATCGAAGCCGGGTCTGAGGCTGTAAATTTCGTTACAGTCTGCAGTACTGCAGTCCTAACCACTCACCCAAGCACGCCTGCTTGTATTCGTATAGTCGTTCGATTGCAAACTTCGTTGCTTGGAATTTAAGGAAAAACGATGTTTTTGAGCTTTAACGCGCTCTAGCTCTCATAGCTTTCATCGAAAACATCTCCAAATAGGTATGTAGCAAGTAATTTCAGGGTATTTTAAAATTTAAAAAAAACGAGCAAATGCTTTTATTTAAGAGAAAATTTAAAAGTTTAAAAAAAGATTGGTTGCCCTGATCAAAACTATTAAAATTTCATCTCACGGACTTTTACATCCATGTAAAATTATTGATTTTGTGGCATAACGGAAGAAGTCGACAAATTAAAAGCTTTGAAAATTTTATAAAAAAAGCTAAGATATGACAGTCTAAGATTT
Source organism: Dicyrtomina minuta (assembly GCA_949802685.1). NCBI lineage: Eukaryota > Metazoa > Arthropoda > Collembola > Symphypleona > Dicyrtomidae > Dicyrtomina > Dicyrtomina minuta. Next base: position 87,777,322 of record OX461809.1, read on the forward strand.
ATGAAGCTACTTGTAATATTAACGCTTGTTATATTTGTCAGGGACAGTACCTGTAGAAAAACATTGAGTTCACAAAAAATTAATGAGCTGTTACATTTTATTCAATATTCGTTGTTCCTGTAAAATTTGCTTTTCTATATAGACTTGACCCGTTTTGCCAAGAAACTCTTCAACTGTAGACTGCATAGGCAAATGGGGACTAACAAGCAAACCACTTACTATGTTTCCTCGGGATCTGGAAAAGCATAGCCAAAAACGTTTCCTCGGACCTCAGAATGAACGAATAGTGGGATAACTCGAGTGCATTTTGCGCGGTGCTTTAGCAGCAGCCCACCAAAGTTCAAAAAAGCCGAATTTTTTAAAGTTTGCCACGCTGTAGCTCGTACAGTTTTTGTTTGATTTCAATGAAACTTGCAGTTTTGTGATGTTCAGACGTTTATCTAAAAATTAATTTCTGGAAATTTTGAAATTCGATTTTTTTTTATTTTTTCGAAAAATTAATAAAATGTCATACTTTTGAGACCCATTTTTTAATTAAGGTTTTTTGATAAAAATCTAAAAATTCGAATTTCAAAATTTCCAGAAATTACTTTTTAGATAAAAGTCTAAACATTACAAAACTGCAAGTTTTATTGAAATCAGACAAAAACTGTACAAGCTACAGCGTGGGAAACTTTAAAAAATTCGGTTTTTTTGAACTTTGGCGGGCTGCTGCTAAAGCAACGCGCAAAATGCACTCGAGTTATCCCACTATTCGTTCATTCTGAGGTCCGAGGAAACGTTTTTGGCTATGCTTTTCCAGATCCCGAGGAAAGTAAGTGGTTTGCTTGTAAGTAGGATTTTAATGTGGTGATTTACAAAGTTCAAGTTACACAAAGTGTGAGCAAAGCCATGATATAGCAATGAATTAATGTACTTAGTCAGACGGTCAGACCCAGACCTATAGACGACACAGGATGAGTATTAAAATTGTCTGTCCAAGTTATATTATATTTTTTCCCCATGTATTCCACCATCACCATCCCTGCCGTCTTTCATAAAGGTCTTTCCTCCATTTTTATATATTTTACTCCTGCTCCTGTTTCTCATGTCTATCCACATCGAAATGAAGTGTTTCAAGTAATATATTGTTATATATATGAAATACAGTTTTAAATATTTCTTCTTCTTGCTCTAAATTGTAAGGTGCTGGGAAGATTAAGGAATATCTGTACACAAGGATGTTGTTGAGAAAAAAGGGAGAAGAGCAACAAGTTGGAGAGAGGCCAAAAAATTATTGACCATTAGTACCACATTATATACGTATGGGGCGACGCACTAAATACTATGTATACATGCTCATAGTTACTGCATACTACATAGTGTATTCAAGTGAAGAGGGGAAAGTGTGTGGATCAAAAAAAAATAGAATGACTTGTTGACTTTCGACATTTGAAATTTATTATTGTACGCTAGATTTTTAACACTAATATATTTACTCCTGTTTTCCCTCCTGAATACTAATCCGTAGTTCGTATTCCTTATACCTGCCGTTTGGATGGTCATGTATCTGAAAAGTATACCTACATATTCGTGCATGGGAAATCGATATAGGCACATTAGATAAGGCAGTGATGGTAATGGTACTGGTACTGGTAATGGCAATTAGAAAAGTTTGTCGTTATAGTTTGAATTTTTGCAATTCTAAAAACCATCTATATCACACAATAAAACAAAAATCGTGCCTGCCTATATAGTTTCAGTTCCCCAGTACCAGTACCAGTACCAGTCACATTCGTCACAAGAAAAAACTCTAAAACTTGGACTTATTCAAAAGTTGCCTACTCAAAAAGAGATGAGTGAGCTGAATACTGAGGCAGTGACTTAACTTAATAGATTTGTTGTGTAAGGCGCTAAATTACATTACGACTTTAGAGGCAGTACAATAAATAACAGAGAAAGATTCCTCTTCTCGTTTGCCCATCTTTATTTATAGGTGTTCAGTCCATAATAAGGAGCGAAAGGCTGTCAGAACTGGATGGGAAATGTGAAAGGGATGAGGTGCGCGTTTCCCATTACCACCAACCAACCACTCACTACACACATTATGCAGATATACAAAAATACAACCAGAGACTTGAGACTTGAGAGGCACAGCGAGCCAAAGCTAAATTCAAATTTTAAAAGTCAAATTCATAGCTTCTGTATATCTCTCTCTCTCTCCCATTTTTTTTTAAATTTCACAGCCGTGTTAAATTAGATTATATTTAAAAAAAATTGTAAAGTGTATTAAGATAAAATATTACCTCTTACTATATATTATATATATTGCATTTTTTAAATTTTTTTATTTCATAATATGGAATGAAAAGGAAATACACTCTGTCATTATTATGTAATGTTCATATTTCCAGTCAGTGGAAGTTGTTCTTTTCCAAATGTCATTGATGGTATGGCGGATGGGTAATGAGAGAATGAGAATGGGACCGACGACCGACACCGACTGAGAGAGAGAGTTCGAGACTTTTGAAAAGAACAAGTGCCGCCAGTTCTCCAGTATGTCATGTCATGTCATGCCCATGACCCAACACCATATTAACATTTCACATTTAAGGCTATATACGCATGTCAAACGTCCGGCTGAATCTGAATTAGAATGGAAATTCAGTGGCAGCCAGGCCCAGGCCCATTGCCGGTGCCGATGCCGATGCCGATGCCGGTGCCAGTGGCCAGTAGCAGGCAGTGGAGACTTATCCTTATAGACTGGAGAGATTACAAGTTGTGTGTGTGAGAGGAGTGGCGTGTCTCTCGGTCTCATGGAACGTGAGTCTCCTCTCTTTTCTTCGGTTATTTTTCGATTGTGAAAAAAATTATTCAAATGTCCCTATATGTTTGTACCTAGGTAGGTACTACATGCATTTTAGAAATGTTCACATGATGCTCTGGTCTGGTCAGCGTCCAGGCCCAGGCTCAGGCAGGCAGAGTGAAACCGAAACCGACAATATAATGTATTATGTAGTGTGGTGGTATTATGTTTTTTTTTGTATTCTCAGTATTTTTTTCTTGACTTTTTTTTTGAATGCTTAATACATGCTGTAGCTCTTGTATGTAATACGTACGGGTGTAGTTGGTAGTACATTGTTGGCCCTTGTATTAATTTTTTTCTGTAAAAGGTTTTCCCTTTAGGTTTCCTGGCTCTCACTCAGTTAGTTTGTGTTCAGTGGATATCGAAATCGATTCAGAGATGGATTTTCTCAATTCTCCATTATTATGTGTGTGTAAGTCTGTTGTGAGTCCTGCCGTCTTATTGCGGTCCGGTGGGACGTCATTGCATTGCGCTGGGAAGTTTGTTGGGAAGTGTTTTTTTGGGATTTACTTATAAGGAATGAAGAGGGAAAAGTCCAAGTGGAAATCGAAATGGAAACTTGTAGAGTAGAGACCAGAGCCAGAACCAGAACCAGAAGACGAGAATATTGAGAGACACGCGGTTTGGTTTTGGATATTTTGGATTTTGGACGGAGACGGAGACGGAGTGCGATTTATCGCCCTGCCCTGTTTTCTTTCCCTTATTTGTAAATCCCCCTGCTACTGCTCCTGCTAATTCCCACTTCTTTCGCTCTTTCATTCTTTCTTGAATCTTTCTTGAGCTTATGTCTTGAGAGACCGACGGACGGACTGCGACTGTTGTCTGAGTTTGAGTCGAAATCAATCTGCATATAAATGCATCACACTACTCAATAGATACAAGTTCCTATGTGTAGGCATACTGATATGTACAGGCATGACATAATTTTCCCATGTCACAAATTACAACGGATGTATATGATATTACTCGTACAGGGCATAGCTCACAATAAAAAATCTGTGCATCCCTCTACAATTACGGGAATAAACATGGTGTACGATTGTTTTCAACGATTTCAATTTGCACAGCATATGATATGTAGTACAGTCATAGTACTTATTGTAATTTATACCAATTTGTGACTGGAATATTTGGTTCACAAATCACACACACACACACAGCCTGTCTGAATAAGTCAAAAAAATGTATTGTTAAAGTTATACCTTTATATATTTTTAAGGGGGAATTTTAAGCAGTAATAGTTATTTTAATATTACCTATCCGTATTCTATACCATTGATATTGATTTTGATTTATGGATATATTAATCGGTACGCATATTGAGGTATTTTTTATCTGCTTTAGAGTAAAGCACTCCAACTCCATTTCTCCATAGCACTGACTTAGCTGAAGGGAGCTATCACAATTTAAAACCAGAAACAATAGAAATGAGACTGGACCGGTGCCGGTAGAGTCTTGTCAGGTCTGCTGTCCTGCGGTCCTTGGTCCTCGATGGACCATTCTAAGTAAAATGAACTGGTTGGAAAGTGGAGAGGGTAGTTAAAAGTTGTGTCTTGTGGCTGTTGTTGTTGTTGTTGTTGTTGCTGTTATTTGTGGCCGTGGAGGTTTTCTGGTCGGGGTAATGGTAATTGAGTGGACGTTAAGGAGGTGAAAGGGACTATATTTTATGTAGTTGATTGGATAATTGGTTTCGTCCGTCCTCTCCATGCCTCCTCTTAAAAGCTCATCCTACGTATGTACAACCACTTTTATAAAATGGTCATGTTTAGACATTGAGAATGTAAAGTGTCTCGCGTGGACAGAGTGATTTCTATGGAAGACTGGACCCGGACCTATGGACCAGGACCAGGATCGATATTACTCTATACTCAACTTTATAGACCCTTTCCAATAATAGTAGTTGTACGTACTCTACTCATATAATTAACATTTATACGCGTAGTGCACGCCTGCCTGATAAACCATGTATATGGATAGGGCTTATTGGTGGCTTTGGCTTTGTTTTTGTTTTAAGCGTAGTAGATCAGAAAAACGAAAATAGAATGGAATAGAGTGCGACGAGTGTCTTTAAGATTGAAGAAAAAAAATGGAAAGAAGAAATGGATTGAGGCGGTCAAACAAGACATGACATGTTATCTTATCTCCCACCAACACCACGCCACCTTCCCTGTCTGTGTAGGTATTTTGACCCAGGAAACTGCATAGCATACAGACTCACCTATATGTATTGAGATACAGACGCATCAACTGTACGAAGGAACTACAAATAGCCAGGGCCAATTTAAGGAACGCTTAACGGCCCCCAGAAAAATGCACGAGGACTCAGAGGACTGCACAAAATATAAGGGACTTTACCTATACAGTTAGACATGTATATTATATCACATGTGCATATATTGACGGTGAAGACTCAAAATGACTTATTTCAATTTTTAGCTAAAAGCAAAATGTACTACCTACTTAAAACAAAATTAAAATATGTTGAACCTAAAGGCATGTAAACACATGTTGAATTTAAAAACATTCTTTTCAAGACAGTTTTTGCACTTTTAAAAACATGTAAATAAATACAACATTTCGCAGTTTTCAAAAAACATGTGAATACAACATTTTGTACTTTTCAAAAAACATGTAAATACAACATTTTGTACTTTTAATAAACATGCTAATACAACATTTTGCACTTTTCAAAAAACGTGTAAATACAGCATTTTGCACTTTTCAAAAAACATGTAAATACAACATTTTGCACTTTTCAAAAAACATGTAAATACAACATTTTGCACTTTTCAAAAAACATGTAAATACAACATTTTGCACTTTTCAAAAAACATGTAAATACAACATTTTGCACTTTTCAAAAAACATGTAAATACAACATTTTGCACTTTTCAAAAAACATGTAAATACAACATTTTGCACTTTTCAAAAAACATGTAAATACAACATTTTGCACTTTTCAAAAAACATGTAAATACAAAATTTTGCACTTTCCAGAAACTCGCAATTAACCTTTTGCGCGTTACATTCTATCTCCATGAAAATGTTGTTTCGACACATAGCTCATTTTAGTCATAGCGTAAATTGACTATGACTCATTTTGATTCTTCACTGACGATACATGCATTTACAGGTAAGTATACTTATATATGCAAGCTGGCGATGCGTGCTCTCACCCTTACGATTAGTACTGAACCTGTGCAGTGTGGGTACTTTACCGGCACCGGTTTACAAACTAAAAGATTTTAGGTGGTTCTCTATATCTGAAATTGAGTCTCATGAATTCCCTTTAAAACGTCTGCTTGTGCATATATCAGGAGGTATATCGCACGGTATTAAACATACAGCATTGCTTCACTACGTATTTCTATTTCTAACCAACACTCAAAAGAAGTCAAGACTCTTGATGATTCAGGTCCATAGGCTGAGGCCGAGAGTTACACAGATACTGATAGAGTGAGGTGATGTGATGAGCTCGTTTAAATATCAGTACAGACAGACGTTCGGACACAACACTACAACTCCAGTACTGCACCTTCCTGTGATTTCGTACAGCGGAATCCTCGTCCATCTCGCATCCCAAGAGTTATTGTCGGACTCAAGATGCGAAGGGCTTCTTTCCCGCACTCTCCATCTCTTCCCTGTGTAGTCCGTCGTATGTCTTATTGTTGTTGGTGCTGGTTAAGTTGATCATGTTGATGATGTTCTCATGGGATGGAAATGTTCGTCTGTCGGTCATAAACATTCCTGGGTCATCAATTGAGTGTAAAGCTTTCAGCATGTTCATTACGACCACTACCAACAGATCCAAATCTATCTCATCTCTCCATCTACCTCCACGCAAACGACGAGGGACTAACGAAGAAGAGTCAAACCGTCAATATATTTACATTCTTGAGAAAACTGCAGCACTCTGCAGACTGCACAAGACATATGCTACATGCAATAAGGCACAGATACCTCTGTGTTGGTTATGTATCTGCGTGCAGAGACCTATATTGTCTGTGAAGAATCAAAATACAATTTTAGCTAGAATTAAAATGATATATTTCAAAATAATACACGCTAAATGAGATTGATAAGTAAAATGTTAATTAAGAGTTTTTTAAAAGTGCAAAATGATTTATTTACGTTTTTTGAACAGTAAAAAAATATTATATTTGCATGATTTTGAAAAGTGCAAAATACTCTATTTGGATGTTTTGAAAAGTTCAAAATATTCTATTTGGATGTTTTTGAAAAGTGCAAAATATTCTATTTACTTGTTTTTGAAAAGTGCAAAATATTCTATTTACATGTTTTTGAAAAGTGCAAAATGATCTTTTTACATGTTTCAAACAGTGAAAAATACTTTATTTACACGTTTTTAAAAATTACAAACTATTCTCTTTACACATTTTTGAAATGCGCAAAATTCTCCATTAAAGCGCTTTGAGGTTATTTTAATTTTGTGTAAATAGTGCATTGTGTATTTAGCAAAAAATTGATATAAGCCATTTTGATTCTTCACGGACGCTATGTAACAATGTGTAGCACTACTATTACTTCAACTACTATATCACTGGCTATATCTCTCTATATATAAATCCAATGACCAATGACATGTGTAGCAAAGTTATAAATTGGAAAGCACAATAACAAATGAGTTTTGAAAAATGTAAAAATGTTGTTCCTGGATCCTGAACTTGATGACCACATCTCCCAGGCTCAGATTATGAGACACTTATCACAGATTTATGCCCTGCTTTACATTCAATGAAGTTAGTCGCAGCTTGCTTGATCAGAATCAGCGACTCATTCTGATTGTGTGTGTGTGTATAGCGCTATAGTAGTGGGTCTCAATTTTACATGCATACTAAATGGCTCAATACTATTTGAGAGACTTATTGACCTGTCCCAGTCCCAGTCCCAGTGCTGTATGATGTAGGCTTGTGGATAGTAAATACTGAACGGTACTCATATATCAGTATGTATAATAATTAATGCTGCGATAAGGATCTTTAAACACTTGTTACACCAGGAACATCACTGAGCATTAAATTACCCATCTGTCTCTCTGCCTCTTCCCGAGTGCTGCACCAATCTGAATTTTAAACGAGTAGAGAAGGAAGACAAAGAAGCCACAAGCCAGTAAAGTACCGTACAACTTTGTAGTGTGAAGTGATCTCTCTACGTATTCGAATTTTTTTGTCTAATGAGCAATTTGAAATGACAACAATGTGAACAAGGCTGCAGTCTGCTGGGTCTGACTGGTCTGGGTGCTCCACTCTATGTAAATGAATACGGACATAAATTTGAGCTGGAAATAAATAATTAATTAGCTTCTAATAAAGTGCCTAGGTCAGAATCATGTTATGTAAAATATATTGTGATTTTATGCGTTTTAAAAGCATAGATGCCCGTCCTGCGGACGACATGTAGCAAGCAAAAGCATTACTTAAAATTGTGTAATATTACGTGTAATTACTGGCTCAATAATTACGTTTTTACAGTTTTTGCTAATCAAAATCGTAACATGGCTATAACACAGAATATATACTGACGAAAAGTTGAGGGTATTTAATTATTGGTGAATAAATGGATTTAATGAGTAATTATTTTATACAAAGTACTATACTGGTTTGGCGGCTTAAGTCTCCTTGTCAATATTTCGTTTGATAAATTGTCGTGTTTTATTTCTATTCATCGTCAGATTAATTTAAGTGTTTAGTATAATTGACGTAAAATTTTCACTTGGTTCCATGTAGAACCTAGCGCCTGTTTTGTAACAAAAAACGAGAGCCAAACTGACGAGGGTGTACAGATAGAGGATTGAGGTGACGCTGGAGACTGAGACTCGTGACCGGTGACACAGAGTTATAGATAGTCTGATTATGGAAATATTTTACTAGTTACAACTTTTCACACATGGCTATACAGTATAATATGTAGGGATCTGCCGGGTTGTGTAAATCCATAGTTGAAATCTCTGGATTCTGAATTCTGGACTAAGGAATCTGGAGATTTACACATACACAGGTAAAGTTTGGTTTAATTGTAAAAGATTTGTTTTCCCTTTCCTGTCTGTCCTGCCTCCGTTTATTTATATGCTTGTTCGTTCTGAGTCTGAATCTGAACATGGACAGAGACAGGGACAGGGACACGAGACGCATGGCAGAGGTAGACGTCCAGTTCAGAATTTCGAATTCGAATATTCGAATTTCTGTCCTCAATAAATCTGGAGTGTGTCCGTCGGCCGTCGAGTCTCAGTCAGTCCCTTGTCCACAGTCCACGCTGAAGCTCGAACTTAAAAAAGTCGTCCTGCATTTAATTCTATTGTCAATGTCGTTCCCATTGACAATTTCCATGAAGTTCAAATTCCAAATTGTAAATTGTAATAAATTCTGATTCCAAATTTAATGCTGGGACTTTGGGACTACGCTATGTTGAACGCTATAAGTTAAACAGCTTGAGTTTTCCTCCTTTTCTGTACAATAATAAAAAGGAGGGCACTGCTTGTACTTGTACTTGAACTTGACTGCTCACTGGACTGCCTCATGGCTCTGATGATTCTTTAGCTATTTAGAGATGCTTATCTGTCTCTGTTCCTCTCACTCGAACTCGGACTCTGTTTAAGCAAGCAAGCAGGATTTGAAAAAAAATCCAGCAATAAAATTTCCTATACGTAGCTATATAGTACATGAAGTGAACTGCCAACTACATCAACAATCCACTACAATAACAATATCGTACTGTGCAACTTTAAAGAATCTGCTATATGTACAGGTCACTGTGGTATCTATAGGTCTATCTACTATCTGCCCTATAATTATATACCATCTATCACTACCATCTGTTCACTGTTCAGCAGTCAGTCTTTGCGTCTCTATGAAGTAAAGTACGTCCAACTTTTGTATTATGTAGCTCAAGTGTCTGGGGTCTATGGCCCTGGTTCTGGTCCTGGTCCTGCTGGTCCAAAGTTCCGTAGAAATTTAAATTGGTTAGGTATGTATTTGGAATTGGAGGTAATTTACAGTTTTTACGGGTGGGTATGTGTACCCTATACATTGTGTAGAATTCGAATTCGAATGGAGAATGTATGGGCATTGGGTATAGATAGCTATATATGCATTGTTCTACGTTTAAGTTGTAACTTTCATCTCCATCCCTAAAAGTTGGGTGCACATTCTTGGCTTTTGTAGCTGACTGGGGGCCCTCGACAATTTACTCATTGAATATTATGTACTGAGAAGTCCTTTAAAAATCGGAGCGTTGCTTTACATAGAAGGGGACCCGAACGGACTGGCACTATATGTGTAAGTATTTTAGTTTCATTATACAGTGCAACTTTCATTCATTTATTTTGTTTTTAAATAAAGACATTATTTTGATTGTAAGACAGAAGATAGGATAGACGATAGACGCATAGCTAAAATTAAAGCGTTAGTATTATTAATTATTATAGTGTTTAATTTTAATGCTACATTATGCATATATCTTTTGTGAAGAAGCAAAATGGCCCATTTCCTTAAATATGAGCTAAAAACAGAATGCACTATCTACAAAAAAATTAAAATCATCATGTTCAGAAAAGCATGTACTGATAAATAGAGCATTTCGCATCTTGCAAAAACATGTAAGTAGACAAATTTAGACTTTTCCAAAACATGAAAATAGAACATTTTACACTTTTCAAAAATTATGTAAATAGAACATTTTGCACTTTTTAAAAATTATGTAAATAGAACATTTTACACTTTTTAAAAACTTGTAAATAGAACATTTTACACTTTTCCAAAAGCACGTAAATAGAACATTTTGCACTTTTCAAAAATTCTGTAAATAGAACATTTTACACTTTTCAAAAACTTGTAAATAGAACATTTTACATTTTTCAAAAACTTGTAAATAGAACATTTTACATTTTTAAAAATGTCCAAAATAGCATTTTAAGCACCTATTACATTTACTGTGTTTTTTTTAACATAGATCATTTTAATTCTAGCTTATAGATTAGAAATGTATCATTTTAACTCTTCTCTCACACGCTATCTTCCGCGTTCATTAATAATTCTCATAAGGTGTAATAATAAACATAATATTATGTAAATCCGTTTGCTAAAAATCCGTGAGTAAAAAATGTTTCTATAGTAATATCTTCAATGATCATTGACGGATAATGCACTGCGTCTATCACTGTAATGGATTCCACTATAGTGCAGTGGAGACAACCAACTAAAAGAAAAAGTCGACAACAAGCATCAAGAATGTTCTTGTAATTAATTGTCAATCCATTCTTATGGCATACTACGATATACAATATACATACAGTAGTAGAAGTACACCATACAGGAGCCAAAGCACGCTCAAAAAAAAAGATATGAGAAATGGAAATGAAGGTGTCTCATAATGTGTCCAAGTGAGAATAAAGGGAAATGTGTAAGAAAAGATGCCTCATCTCCTGACGCTAATGTTGACGCGGCTCATAAATGAAAGTGAAAAGTGACTGAAGTGAGTCTATTACGTGTTCAGTCCGCACTCTCCACATAATAATCCACGTAGTACTACAATAATAATAATATTATGTAATTGAATAATGGACAGAGGACTCGTCCGCGCTCAACCCGGAATACTAAACACATGGCTCAAAAGAAATGGACTCGCATAATAAGTCCTTCGTATTCGTAAGTACATCTTTCATTCTACCAAGTACAAAAGCGCAATGGCGGTTGAATTTTCTTTTCTGTTGACGTTCCTATGGTACTGGTGCTGGTGCTATTGTGCCTACCTACATACATTATAAAGATGCAGATTTAGTTTAGTTCATTAAACAAGTTGAGTAAAAAGATAAAACGAGAGAGAGAGAGATGAGATGTGATGGGGAAGGGCACACAGTACAGAACTACACAAGCAGTAGGTAGTCAAGTACAAAGACTGGAATGGAAATTGAGCTTGTTTTTTGATAATCTAATGTTAATGTTGACTGACTGAATTCCCTTTTGATTTCGCAGCGTGTGTGTGACTCAATGAAGTTGACGTTGATGGACGATGAGGGAGTTGGAGGGGAGATTGATGATTATCCTTCACACAGTCAGCACACTCACTCAGAAAACAGGACCATACAGCAGAAAGAACCAGACCAAAAAAGAGCCAAAAGAAACTCACAAGAGCGACAAAGACAGTCGAAGCCGCAGCCGCAGCCGGAACATCACCCTATGCCGATACTAACAACTACAATCAAAAATAAAAACACTGTATATCTCCAGACCCAAACAATGTACACTTTATACTCTATTTATCCCCGTTTGAAGTACACCTGTACCTATATGCGTATCCCATACCTTACTTAAAAAAAATAATCTCAATTTTCAAATAAATAATCAACGAAATATAATAAGAGAAATAAAAATATTATGGAAAGATAGGGATCGTACACAAATGACGCCAACGGTAGGTTCAATGGGTTTTACGTATTGACCACTGATGACATCCGCATCCCAAGTTAAAGATAGAATTTACGTAATACTTGCTTGGATAATAAAACAGCGATAGACAACATACCATTTAAAATTCATAATTCATAAGCTTCCTTTTTTAAGCTACCACAAATAAATGTGTAAGCCCATAAACTCCAGAACAAATCTAAGGGACCGACAGCCGCGAAAGGGAGCTTATATTGCTTACGATTTAAATCCAAATCCTATATGTATTTGCAGTAGTAGCTATATGGTATCTTTAAATGGTAAAAGGATCCAGTAGACTTGGACTATATATAACCATTATACCGTCATTAGACATACGTCAATTTTTCCCCGTCAGCTATTGAGCTTACTTTGAACGTACCTAAGTACCCATAGGTTCTCAAATGTCTAACTACATTACCGTCCAGATACTTACGATTATTTTGGTTCACAAGAATCAAGAAAGTGCTATATGAACAATAAGTCAAAATGCTCAAAACATCACAGAAACACTAACATCCCAGAGAATCAATGAATTTCATACCTATTATTATGATTAAAGGCTGCGTGTGCCATAGGACCAGAGGACTTCCAGGAGAAGGAGAACAATACTACATAATAGGCAGGTACATATAAAAACGAGGCAGAAAAACTACCAAGCCTTTCCATATTTCCTTTTCCTAATTTCCTTGTTAGACGCTTTATCGTCTGTGAAGAACCAAAATGACTCGTTTCCATTTTTAGCTGAAATCAATATCAACTGTCTACACAAATATTCAAATATGTCTTGCGAGCATTTAAATACAATAATGAGCACTTTTCAAAAATATGTAAATACAACATTTTACGTTTTTCAAAAACATATAAATAGAATATTTTGCACTGTTTTGAATGCATAAAGTTAGAACATTTTGCACCTTTTCAAAAACATGGAATTAGAATACTTTGCACCTTTTCGAAAACATGTATTAGAACATTTTGCACCTTTTAGAAAACATGGAATTAGGACATTTTGCATCTTTTCGAAAACATGGAATTAGAACATTTTGCAACTTTTCATAAACATATAAATGCGACATTTTACTTTGTTGAAAAGCATGAAAATATACCATTTTACTCTTTTCAAAAACTCCTAATTAACATTTTACGCATGTTTTTTATTTTGTTTGTATGACATAGCTCATTTTGATTCTAGCGTAAATTGGATATGGGCCATTTTGGTTCTTCACAGACGATATATTATGTAACCAGTCTGATATTATATTGAAGATGCAATACTAACCTCTCAACCGGACTTTCTCATGGTAATATTTCAAGAGCTGTGCTAGAAGCTTAATTGAAAGCCATTATTCATTTCAAAATTCACCCACATTAAATTCCGTTTCGGTTCTTTCGAATTTTTCCGTGTCGGTTTTGACTTGGCTGGCTTTAGTTCAGAATACTGCACAGTCGGCGTCTCCAGGCCACACAGCCACAATATTATGCAGACCATTCAAGCGAACAGCCAGCCAGCAAATCAGTCTAACTAATCACAGAAATTAAGGAGATGTACCTACAAAATCGATCTGCATCCTTCCTTACATTTTTGTATCCCATATTGTCTGTGAAGAACCAAAATGACCCATATCCATTTGAAGCTTAAAACAATATCCACTAACTACAGAAATATTGAAACATGTCTTGAAAACATTTAAATAGAGCATTTTATACTTTTCAAAAAACATGTAAATAGAACATTTTACACTTTTTTAAAGCATGTAAATAGAAAATTTTACAATTTTCAAAAACATGTAAATAGAAACTTTTGCACTTTCAAAAAATATGTAAATAGAACGTTTTTAACTTTTAAAAAACATGTAAATAGAACATTTTACACTTTTAAAAAACATGTAATTAATATTTAACGCAAGTTTCTCATTTGTTCTTATAACATAGCTCATTTTGATTGTAGCTTAAATTGGATACGGATCATTTTGGTTCTTCACAGACGATATAATATTGTCATTCATTATCATTCGTATTTAAATTAATTCAATATCAGATTTTTACATTATTATCTATATTTAAAAAAAATGAATAAAGTTAAATAAAGTCCACCAATTCGGACACCGTCATTTAAATCCGTTATTAGATGGGTAATTATTGCTTTGTCAATTTCCTCCATAATGTAAAACATTTCAAAATTTCAAATGCACTTAAAAAAAACACACAGTATTATAATATGTATTAGAAGAATTTCAACTAATCGTATGTTTGTTGAAGCACAAAAGGCACGAGAGGTGGAGTTTCTTTGAAGGTTTTTTGAGAGCGGACGCATATAATAAAATTTATGAGAAAATTCATATATGACTAACAATAAGGAGCAATAATAATGGAAATAGAATAGGATCTGGTACTTGAGATTGAGAGTCAGAAAAACCAAAAGGAAAGCAGACAAGATTTGAATAGCTACATTTTACATTGCACATTACTGATAAGTAGAACCAAGGTAGGTAGGTTACATCCCCCATAAGCTGTAATGGTCCATGGTAATGGTAAGTAACGAGGCCCAGAGACCTCCGCGCCATTCTCTTGACTATTGTACTGCTGGAAGCGTGTGTTTCTGTGTGTGTGTGTCTCTGTAGCGGACTGTCTGTGTGTAGGTAGTAATTATGAGTTTTGGTGTAATAACTCTTGGAAAATAAGTTCAAATTTGGACTATAGGATTACAACAATAGGGCTGATGGGGCTGAGAAGAAAAAAAAAGAGTCTCAAAGCGACAA
The DNA here is from genome assembly GCA_949802685.1 of Dicyrtomina minuta. Lineage (NCBI taxonomy): Eukaryota > Metazoa > Arthropoda > Collembola > Symphypleona > Dicyrtomidae > Dicyrtomina > Dicyrtomina minuta. Next base: position 87,792,369 of record OX461809.1, read on the forward strand.
CGTACGCTCTCCCGAACCCGACTTACATTACAGAACCTACTTAAGCTCATTACAATATAAAAAGGCTTTTCAACTTTACATGTGACTTATGAGAACTCATTAAACTTCACCTTTTTACTTTATTCTTATTCATCTCCTCGTATGCAAATCCCTCATCCTGCCCTATCGTATGCAGTGTGTAAGGCAGCTTTTTTTAACATGGAAACCAACGTAGGTAATTCTTATTGTTAACAATGTATCCGGCCGGGCTGCTGTCCAGGTTCTTATCCTTATCGCTATATCCCCCCATTGTTGTAATAATGTGTAATTTGTAATTTGTAAATTGGAATCCTTATGTAATCTGTATATGATGTGCTGTATTATGCACTGTTATCGCGGAGCGACAGTTAGAGTCCAAGTTGACGGGAGGACACATAACTAGATAGACAAATAAATACACACAAAATGAAAAAGATACATTATTATTATTATTATTATTACATCTATATGGAGTCTGCCTGCACTCAGATGGATTTACTCAAGTTTACGAGGCAGACGGATAATCGTATGAAGAATGAAGACGGCGACAAAAAAAAATCCAGACCAAAACAGAAGAGAAGAGAAACGTTGTTATATTATGGATTAGCAGAGTGTGGAAAGTGCATGGAACGAATTTCTTGATGAATTCCCTGATTTAATTTGCCATGAAAAGGCGTGAGACATGTAAAGGAAGGGAAGAAAAGATTTTTTTCTGCGTGTGTGTGTGTGCTGTAGACCTGTAGAGTTGAGAGATAAGAGGTGAGTTGTGAGCGAGAACATGTGTTACCGACCATTATGGAAACATATACGACCATTCCAAAATTTATGTCATCTTTATACCTCTCCATACATAAATTAAATAAATACGCTCACAATCATCATCAGAGTCTCAATAATGGGATGGGAATGGCAGTGCAATCCACTACATAATATGGTCTGAATGGTTGCACTGTGACTGTGTAGTGTATGACTGTGGGACGATATAGTAAGGGATCGTACATAAATGATGTCATCGATAGGGTGGCTGAGTCTAGTGTGGAACTGATGAAATGCCATGTTAAAAAAGATTGCCGTTTACGTGTAATAATGTTAATGAGATTATATGAGGCTGGGTGGGTGCAGAAAGAGGGATAATTTGGATGACATAATTTATGGACCTTCCCTTTAAAATCATGCAATTATAGAAATGTCTTTTAGCTGTTTTCAAACACAAAAGTATCGCAGCATTAGTGTGTTAGATTGACCCGCATACTATTAAAACAGAGACCTCTCAGACCCGCGTACTATTACAGACCCGCACATTATAAAAAAAGGAAGGTATAAGTAGTTACTTATTTTGTATGTAGAGAGGCAAGAAGAACATTAAAAAAAATGGTGTGAATTATGTTTATTCTTAAACATTTTCATAATTATTTTATTTATCCGATCATTTCCCCCTCTTTCTCATTTTTATTAGGATGAAAGTCTAAAAAAGAACGTGAGCGTTATGGTGTGACTGTCACATTAGTACCTATTATAATTTTAAAATGTCTAGAAAATGGAGAATACGAATTCGAATTCGAATACGACAACGACTGGGACCAGATTAAAGATTAAACATGTTCCTATTTTCCTATACGAATTCAAATGGCAATGGCGTACGTAGCATTGTATCGCACCCATTACAATCAAATTATGAACGTGAATCAAGTGTATAAAGCATCAAGTATGAAGTATGAAAGCATTTCCACGTCAAATAAAGATAACTCTGCAGAGAGACAGAGATGATAAAGAACTTTACAGCTTTTCTTAAATGGGAATTAAAGGCCTGTGGAATATATATCCTGTAGTCGGCTGCACCGTGATATATGAATTATATGAAGAAGTTTTTAGCAAAGCGGGATAAGTCTACCCAAAACATGCATATTTGGTTTAAATTTGAATTTTGAATGTTTTCGTAGTTTGTAGAAGACAAATTGCCGTGCGTAAATTCTTAAAGCAAGGAAACGTTTAAAAGGAAAAAAAAGTTTGGTTCCACTCAAAACGTTTACAATTTTATCTCCCGGACTTTTTCCTCTATGTTAAGTTATTAATATTGAAGCAAAACGAAAAAAGTCCACAAATTAAAATTTTGCAAACTTTTCTAAAAAATTCCAGAGTCAGTCCAGATTTATGAAACCGCTTGTAATAATGCTTCGCCAGTTGCAGTTTCTTTAGAGAGAATTGAGTTCAAAAAATAATCCTGGTACCTTTTATTCATTACTCGTTGTTCCTGTAAAATTTGCTGTGACCAAACAACTTGACTAGTTTTGCCAAAAAACTTTTCATATATTGAAGTGTGTGTTTGGAGTTTACGTATATTGTAGCCCTATATGCTGCATTATGTAATCATTATAATACTGACTGGATTTGGATAATATCTCCACTTGGACTCGGTACTTTTGCTACATTGTTTACAAGACAGATATTATTTTTGTGTATAAATAAATACATAATTATTGTCTAGTCCATTGCCTCGCGCTCAGGCTGCTTAGTTATAATAATGCGATGATGAAGATGTCACTTGAGCCTTGCAGTGTCAGCGTGCGTGCATAATAGATAGGTCGGATGTGCCTTTATTAGTTCGTAGGACATATTATGTACATACATGGGCAGAGGGAGACGCATTAGCCGCCGTTGCGTAGAGAAAGCGCATATGCCACACACAAGGACCAACACACAACACAGTCCATACACTAACCAACCAACCACAAAGAACGTTTCACGAGTCTGGGTGGCCATTATCATTGGGAGAGAGAATTTGGCAATAAAATAGCAGATGAGAGCCATGAAATTGATCCTCACGAGTGGGCTGAACCACCATTATTGTTATTACTACTACTACTACTACTACTATCATCTCTTCCCTTCTTCATCTTCATCTTCCTCTACACGTCCGAGTCCGCATCCCATTTTTTTTACATGCACAATTTATATGCACAGTTTTCAAAAGGGTCCTTAATACATTGTATATTATGTATTTTTTATCCAAATCCAAATCCAGTCAGTTCGATTTCTAATACTATACTATACTGTACTGTACTGGCTTATTGGCCAACACAGCAAAGCAAATTCAATGTTATTTTTGAATGGGAAAAAATTCCTGGAAGTGTAAATATGGTAAAGCCATGTAGTAAAAGGCACGCTGCATATAATTATTAAGTTGTCCTGATTGTGAGCACCTACTATAGGGTTTTGTATGAATACGACTCTAAATATTTCGAATACTTTTCCCCCGTATTAATTTCAAAAATATTATGTATCTAACGATAGGTAGGTAGTAGGTGCTGTATAAAACAAGCTGGAATTGAGTGAAAATTGAAAACGTGGTGCTGTAAAGACACACAGAAATATTTGTATGGTACGTACCTAGTTAAATGGTAGATGATAAAGCAGAGATTTGATAGGAAAGTAGACAAGAGAGAAATTCCAGAATAATTCCACTTGTAATAAATACTATAAATATTTTCAGTTGTGGCTATAGTGCCTATAGGTAGGTACTTTACTTTTTCTTCTTTGAAAGCATCTGGATTCTGGAATTCAGAACCTGTCTCAAGTCTGAGTGAGAAGGTAGGTAGAGGATGGTGTCAGGTAACAATGGTTGTACAATATGATATTTTATATTTTAAATATTTTCCCCCATTATATTTTACAAAATAATTGCCCTTTTATTCTTTCTGTGTGTAGAATAACAATAGAATTTGACAACAATAACAAATACAATTTTTGATTTCAATGTCGAAATTTTTTAAAAAATGTTTTAAGAGGGGGTCAAGTGTAACATGTACAGTTGACTTTTTTTGAATGGACTACATAGACAGTACTACATAGGTACTACTGATTTGAATGTACAAATTACAGAAAATAGAATGGACCAGAGAAAATTGCTTTACAATGAAGTAAGTACATTACATAATATAGGTAGGTATAGCTACACTTAAAAAGGTGGGATGTAGGCAGGTATGCACGTGCTGTGAGAAGTATATGGGAAGAATAAAATATTGTGTTGGAGTTGGAGTTGGAGGAAGTTATTGTTGGACCTCCTGTGATGTGGAGAATAGAGAGAAACTCGACACTTTTTTAACAAAAAAAAATATTTCACTGCCTGCCTGCCTGCCTCCTTTCATTTTTTCTTACTACCTGTCTACTGTCTTTTTTTTTAGTTTCACTGCATCTGCATATCTACTCTCTACATCATGGAAATATATAGGAAAACATTGTTGGTCATTCTCATCACTAAGGCACTCGCACTCGTCTTGGTTAACCATTTCCATTCATAACCACATCATCTCAACTCATACTTCCTTTTTGGGTCAACTTTATATACCTCATTTTCACGGCTAAACTCCTGCCTCTTTATTTCATATTTCACCTGCATTTCTTGTACAGGTGCCTAGGAACATAGCAACCGTATATTATTATATAATAGTACGCCCCGCGTACTAGTCAAATTTGAAACTCTGAGACACGCGTAGTGTTACAAACCCTTGCATCAGTACTGCGCCATACTGCCATAAAATATTAATTGTACAATGTAACATATTATGTGACTCCATAGGAGGTTATGCACAGTATTATCCATATGTTGTATGGAGTATGGGCTGATGTGCATGGACGTAATTACGTAATGAAAAAATTATTAATGTTAGAAAATATATATCCTACATTCACCAATCATGTACAATTCATACGTCAATTTTACAATCAGAAATTAGCATGCAATTGAATATAATTCAAAAGGTTAATTTTTTGCATTGACTTTAATGGGTTTTTTGGCAAAACACGTTAAGTCCAAGATTTCCAAATTTTGAATCATTTTTAAAAAATTACCACGCAGCGTAAGATTTAAGTAATTTTGGCCACTAATAAACCTGGTACTATGTGCAGTTACGGAAAAACAAATTCGAAAAAAATAAGAAAATTCGAAAATTGTCAAAGAATTAAAAATTCGTTTTCTAGTCAACTAAATATGGCGCCCATTTAATTACCATTATCAAATTTATACTTTTAAAAATCTGACTTAGCGAGTCAAAATGCCCATTCGCATCATTTTTTTAAGCAAATCTAGTTTTTTTCACATGCTCTTTTCAGAAAAAAATATATAGGGCCAATTCGGCGTGACCACCTCTGACCCTTACCTTGTTAGTATTACATAATATATAGCAAGTTGTGTAGACCTTTAGGGTTATATATTGACTTTGAATTTATTCATTTTTTTCTGTATTCATTCATTCGTTCAAATGAATTTTGTCAGTATCTGTATGTTTACCATTGATCTGCATCTGTATTTTTAAATTCATAGAACCAGAATCACAGTCCACAGTTCTTTTATAATAATTATTTAATTCAGTAAGTGCGCGGAGGGAGCTGGTTTTAATAATCTCGTTACTCGTCCCGACTTGGATAACACTAATATAGTAGTTACATAATATTATTATGTATGTATTTTTTTCTGCAGCAGGACTGATGGATAGACCAGAAGATGAAAACTTAATTATAATAACAACTCTATTACCCAAAAAAAAAAGCCCAGAGGCATGAGGGGAGCGAAACTGGAAACTGGACCAATTTTTACGACTTTTATTATACGACTTTGTTTTTAAGTATAGAATGCCTTCAGGATAAATAATGTTCATAGTCCAAAAACCAAAACCAAAAATGTTCAACATGTAAAAATAAAAGGTCTATCTACATTTTTTCAACACAGTCCTCTTTTGCCCTCTTTAAAAAAATCAGAATGTACATGTAGAAACTGGAAACAGGAGTGAATTGTTGACAGCTTGTGGCTGTGCTGTGGTGACGGTGACTGCAGTGCTGCAGCATAATTTAGCGATTTTGCAAAATTTTAATTTAGTTTTAATTCGTTTAATTTTTAATTGTGCAGCAATCACCTTGTCTGGTTTAATTTGAGAGGGCATGTCGAGTATACAGAATATTGCTTTTGATTTATGACATGAACAATAATTGATACTGCGGTGCAAAACTAAAGTTTGAAGCACGCAGCTCCCGTACCTTCAAATTGTTCTATTTGCTAACATTTTTTAAAATTATAGTTATCCGAAAAGTCAAAAATATTCTGTTTCTTCGCTTTCAAAAATAGGGCAAAAAGTTTTTGTTACATTATTTTTTGTTTAAAAAGGTTTTAAGTGCTCTATTTACTTGTTTTTGAAAAGGTGCAAAATATTCTATTCACATGATTTTGAAATATGCAAAATGCTTTAATTACACTTTTTTGAAAAGTGCAAAATGCTTTAATTACACTTTTTTGAAAAGTGCAAAATGCTTTAATTACACTTTTTTGAAAAGTGCAAAATGCTTTAATTACACTTTTTTGAAAAGTGCAAAATGCTTTAATTACACTTTTTTGAAAAGTGCAAAATGCTTTAATTACACTTTTTTGAAAAGTGCAAAATCCGTTAATTACACTTTTTTGAAAAGTGCAAAATCCGTTAATTACACGTTCTTGAAAAGTGCAAAATCCGTTAATTACACGTTCTTGAAAAGTTCAAAATCTTTTTACACTCTTTAAAAAAGTGCAAAATGCTCTACTTACGCTTTTCTGAAAAGCTGCATAAAATATAACCACATGCTTTGACAAGCTGCGTAAGGTTTTAATTACATCTTCTTAAAAATTGTAACAAAAATTCTATTTTATTACCGTATTTCCTGTAATGGCTCCTCCCAGACCTGTGTACTATTACAGGTCCCTTGTACTAATACAGGAAATGCGGTACGGGTTTTTGAAAATTGTAAAACCTTCTATTAACATTTTTTATGTAGTGCAAAATATTCTATTTCCATACATGTTTTCAATGTATGTAGAAAACATTATAAAACCGAATGTTGTTAAGTTAAACACAATCATCCAAATTGAGAATTTTCGATAGTTTATAACTTGGAGTTGGAATAGGATTAAAAAGGGTTGAATTTAATAGGAGCAGTAATACAGAAGGAAATGATGGAAAAATGCTGTGGAACTGACAAGAAGATGCGATGAAGTGATTTTGGAAGTACCCTCTGTAGTTTTTTTAAAGGGATACGGAGGATGGGATAAGAGGACAAGCAGGCAGGGCCTCACACGTTGATCTGATACGATGATGTCTTAATCATGAACTAGACAATCAACTCGCCTCTGAATTCAAGATGAACATTGGACACATGGGCATGAAGTTGTTTTTCTGACGTCCGAATAAAATATATTATGTACAACATTTGAAATGAATCATTTAATTCGAAACCAGAAGCTACCAAATGTACGATTGAATGAGAGGAAGAGATATATTTATTTTCATTCCTTCGTAGATTCTGATTTAGATTTCAAAGTCTCATGTCAATTCACGACCATGATACAAGATTGACATTCAAAAAAATGGAACTTTAATCTAGAAATCCACGTGGGATAGAACCTTGAGAGAATTCAATTTCATTTATTTCTATATAGACACAAATATTATTAAATGCGGTTGCTATAGTTATACATATATTATAGGTATTACTGCAATCGTAGAATTTATTTTTGATTTCTTTATGATACATTGTCTACAACGACAAGAATAGCCTTTCGTTCATCTGTTTTTTTAAAGATTATTTATAGACATAAGAAAACCTTCCATTTACATTTTTTTTAATTTGAAAAATATTTTAGTAAAATATTTTCTGTAAAAGTGCAAAATGTTAAGTAATTCAAAGTGTTTTTTTTACAAGTAGAATAAATGAGACATAAATTAAAGCATCTGTCTAACAACTAATATCAACTTCACTTCAACTCAATTGTGAAATATAATAGCTGCCCACAAATGTAAATATCGTCCGTGAAGAACCAAAATGAACCATGTCCAATTTACGCTAGAATCAAAATTAGCTATGTCATAAAAACAAAATGAGAAGCATGCGGAAAATGTTAATTAAGAGTTTTTGAAAAGCGTAAAATGTTCTATTTACTAGTTTTTTAAGAGTGAAAAATGTTCTATTACATGTTTTTTGAAAAGTGTCAAATGTTTTAATTCCATGGTTTTAAAAAGGTGCAAAATGTTTTATATTTATGTATTTTTGAAAATTGTAAAATGTTCTATTTAAATGCTTTCAAGACATGTATCAATATTTTTGTAGATGGTAGATATTTTTTTTAGCTACAATTGGATACGGGTCATTTTGGTTCTTCACAGAAAATATATGTGATTTGTATACAATTACAAAAAATATTGACAGACATTTTGAACTATTTCCTGTACCAATAAAAAAACGTTATGCGTCTTGAAGGACTTTACTTTTTTAAAAATTTGGTCTGTTATTATTGCTGACTGACTATGAGACGTGTCAAAGAACAGTGTTGAATTAATTTATTAAAATTTTAAATGTTTGTTTTATATTCAAATGCAAAACATCTTGACAACTAAATTGTTTTCTAGTTGCGTATAACATGCAAATAGAACTTTTTAGAATGTTCAAAAACATAATATGTAAATAGAAAATTGTAGGTGTTTCAAAATTATTTTAGTAGAAAATTTTATATTTTCAGATTTATTACAATTTCTCATTTCGCATATTAAAAAAGACATAAATTATACAAAATTTTGCAGATTAAAAAGAGCACACACTATAATTCTTTTACATTTTTTAAATAAAAATACCTACAGGTAACACGTTTGGCACACTTTGAAATTAAAACTATATGCACATATATCATTTCGTACCTTGCAAAAGCCAAAAGCGTTATCGAATTCTCAACTCATTCACAACTAGAAATCATATTAGGTACATACATCGCATTACACAATAGTCAGTACCTACATTATACATACTCCATTGATCAATACAAATTTTTATAGATTATAGATTTGGTTTAATGTTTAAAAGTGCATGAATGAAAAATAATGCCTAATGAAAAATTGGCAAAATAATAAAAATTGACATGAAGTGATTTTAATTAAACAGGTTTTTTTTCTTCTTCTTGGAATGAATTGATAGAATTTATGGAGAGATGTGAGTGAGATTGAAGGTTAAAATTGAGAAGCTACTTTCTTACTCTGGAGTAGTGAGAAGAAGAAGAAGACGGAGATATGAGCTGAGGATAAACGGACATTTCCTACCCGGACATTTCCTACCCAACACCAAACCTAGGACATTCTATCTTATTTTAAATGGTAGGAAATGTCTTAGGTTTGGTTGTGGTTAGGAAATATCCTGGTACGAAATGTCATGGTAGAAAATGTTCAAGTAGGAAATGTTTAAGGTTTGGCCGTGGGTATAAAATGTCTTGGTAGGAAATGTCCTGGTGGGAAATGTCCGGATTAAAAATGTCCGGGTAGAAAATGTCCTACAACGGAGCTGAGAATAAGAGTGATGAGTTCCCCTTCCTGTCTCTTTCCCTTCATGATCTTCTCTATCATCTCACACAGTTTCTGCGTCTCATTCTGATTTTGATTGAACACCTTGTGCAACTTGTTTTCTTGGTCCACCACTCATTCATTTTCATATCAAATGAACATTGACGAATTCATGAACTCATTCCAATAGATAATTAACGAGACTTGAAATGCATAATTTAAGAATTTTATTATTTGTTTGTCGTCTATTGGAAGTTTGAAAGAAGAAGAAGGAACTACACATCAAACTATGGACAAAGTCAAATACAAAGTCAAAATCAATCGAGTGAAAAGTATTTAGTCGTTATGTCGTTCTGCCTGATTGTGAGTGAAGAATTAATACTGAAGTAGCGCCACATTTTTTACGATACAATGTAGAAACAAGCATGTTATTATTCTTAACAGGGCCGGATAATGGGGCCAGCACAGGCAGCCCCGGCTGCTTGAATTTTCAAAAAACATGTATAAATGGAACATTTTCGAGTTTTAAAAAATATGTAAAAAGAATATCTTGACTTTTCAAAAACATGCAAAATAAATTTTTTTTTGTACATTTCAAAAACATGCAAATAAAACATTTTCCACTTTTCTCAAAACATATAAATAGAAATTTTTGTGGTTTTCAAAAATAAGTTAAAAAAAATATTTTGACTTTTCAAAAACATGCAAAATACATTTTTTTTGTACATTTCAAAAACATGGAAATAAAATATTTTCCACTTTTCTCAAAACATGTAAATAGAACATTGAGCACTTTTCTTAATCAAGTAAAAGGAACATTTTGCAATTTTCTAAAACATGTAAATACAACATGTTGCTTTACCAAAGAAAACCATCAATAAAACCGAAATGGTGGTTTTTGCATGGAAACTAATTCCTGCCTAAAAGTAATTCCTTCGTCCGGCCCTGATTCTTAAGACGTCTCTCCGCCTGTACTGTAAACCAAATGATGTAAATAATACGCAATTGTTGTGATCATGTACACAAGCAACACCTTTAAACAATTTCAATGATATTCATAAACAAGTGGTTTTAGAACATTTTTGAACCTTTTAAAAACGAAGCAGTTCGCTCGCTTTAATTATTTTGTCAATAAATAATAAAAGTAAGACGATTATTTTCTTCTTGTTTTTTAAAATAGGTAATCAAACCCACCGTTTTATTTTCTCATGATTTATAACACATGGCTGATATTTCCTCTTCAAATTTCATCATTTGAATTCAGCTTCTGTTTTGCTTGTATGTATGTACTTCTCCCCAATCAAATCAGAATCAAGCTCCTATAAGCTTCTTGGCTTTTTTTTCTAATTGCGCCCATATGTCGAAGCCGAACCCGCTACACTGATAAATTACATGGAGCACGGCATAGAACAAGACATTTACTGAAACATATGTATGTATGGGATGTAGAGGAACGCAGGTAATCTAAAAGTGTGTGGTAATTTGCATAGTAATTCTTTAAATGCTCCTTCTTGTTGGTTGATGGTCCGGTCCTGCTCAGTCAGTGTCTGTGTACAATTTCTGTATTCTGTCTGTGTGATTAGTTGCATCACAAAATAGGAGATAGAGAATGAGGAGCCTCTTTCTAAGGAAAATAGGATAACGATGAGCTCCTGTTCCCTGTTGTTTTGTGGCTTGTTTGTTGTCTCAGCTCGTCTCTATTGTGTGGTCTCTCCACTTTAAAGAATATTCAATTAATTTCATCTTCATCGCATCACATCGCCAATCATCAGAGTTAATCAAAATTAGCAATAAGACAGGAGCGACGTTTACAACCAACCTCCAAACTCCTTCGCTTCTCCCTCCCATTCTTTCTTATTTATTTATTTATGCTCTCCTTTTTTTCCCCTTCTTCTTCGTCTTCCTCTTGATCTTGGCCCATGCCATGGATCAAGACCAGGAACAAAAATGCAATATACACAACTAATATATTGTCTGTGAAGGATCAAAATTGCCCACATCCCAATTTTTTAAGCCTGAATTAAAATGAGCAAAGTCTAAATAAAACACTAAATGAGATGAATACAGTAAATACTACTCATAAAAGAGCCTGGAAGCTTAATAAATTTTTTTGAAGCTGCAGCCTGGCGTACATTTAATACATTTGCGCTTATTTCAGTTTTTAAAAAAAGTAGTTCAAAGGAGTTATATACAACACGGCAATTGTTTGAGATTTGAGACCCGGCCCTTATTAAATCATTTAGACTGAAAGTCCGGCGCTTATTTGAGATCCGGCGTTTGTTCGTGGATTTATGGCACATAAAATCATTTTATGTACCATAAATCCACGAAAAAATGGTAAATAAGAGTTTTAAAAAGGGTAAAATTTTCTGTTCACATGTTTTTCAAGGGTGTAAAATGTTCTATTTACAACATGCTTTTGAAAAGCGCAAAATGTCCGATTTACATGTTTTTGAAATGCGCACAATGTCCTATTTAAATGTTTTTGAAAAGCGCAAAATGTCCTATTTAAATGTTTTTGAAAAGCGCAAAAAGTCCTATCTACACGTTTTTGAAAAGCGCAAAAAGTCCTATCTACATGTTTTTGAAAAGCGCAAAATGTCCTATTTACATTATTTAATTATTTTAGTGTCATGATATTTTAATATTTTGTACTTTGTAGAGCATTTTGTTTTTAGTTAAAAATGAAAATAAATGCTTGATTTTGACTCTTCACAGACGATATGTTACGGACTATGTACAAGCATAAAGTATAAAGCAAATAGGAATAAAAACACGCATATCAGATGAGATGAGAGTGTGTCTGTAGTCTGTGAAGTCTGGAGAGAAACGTAAAATATTAGAGGCACTCCGTCTGACTACTGATTACGAGTACGAGTACTTGACTCACACAAGACGAAGAACGCCTCCTCACAAAATTCCATTGGACCGGACGGACAAATTATTCCCCGTACGAATACAAGCAAGCAATCCCAGAACACGTTATCATATGTAGGAACATAACAGCAAAAACAACCAACGCAATCTCTCTCGCTCTCTCTATCAGTCAGTCTCGCTCGCGATCATAATAATATGTATGTTCAAAACTTGAAAACTTGTACGCACTTTGGTTGAATTTGAATTGGAACAAGAAGCTATAGGCATATCATTAATAGTAATACAGCACCATTACCATTAAACCAGTAGCCAGTAGCCGCAGTGCCAGAGCCATAAGTACAGTTGACAGCATATAGTATACTTGACTCCGATTCCTTTCTAATTATTAACTTTGTGTGCTACAACTATTGCTAATTTTCTAGAACATAAAACGTAATCAAAAACAGAAAAGCATTACCATTAAAATCAATGTGCATTTTTATATTTTTGTCTTTTACGACTACGATCTGCTCAGATACTCCTAATTACTTGTGTATACCTCAATTTGTGTATATAGAGCATATAATGAAGGTAGGTGCTATGCTATAATGTTGCACAAGTCTTCCAAACAATTTTACGGGTAGAAAGACGGTTGTTTGGGGAATTATTTAGCTGCATTTGCTATACCACTCGAATATTTAATTAATGTGAATTTCTTTTCTTGTTTCCAGGATACACATCCATATTCACAATGAAGTTCTCGCTCTTGCTCCTGTTCGTGGCAATTACATGCTGCTTGATATCAGAAACTTTGGGAGGCAAAGCGCCAGCAAAGAAAGGTGGGGCAGCCAAGAAGAAATCGGGGGGTGATGCTAAACAATCGCAGGATTGTGAGACTAGCGGCGACTGCGACAGCAGATGCTGTAAGGAAAACGTTTGTGTTCGAGCTTGCTACTGTACTGAATCAACGTTTCCATGCTGAACGATCAAAATACGCTCCATTAAGTACACTGTCCCTCTCGACTTGGTTTTCATTCATTATATAATAAAATATAATTAGACTCGTAATAGAATACAAAATTAAATTGTTACAAAAAATAAAGCTATACTATGTTAAATGCACGAATTTCATTCTTGACATTTTTATTCTTTATTTGTAAGAAAATAATCTACGCGTTTTTGCATCAATGTATTAAGCTCTGCTAAGTATATAGGGGGACTGACTGGACTGACTGACTGCCCCCCAAAATCGAAAGACTTTTTGAGATTGGGACTGATAAAACTGAGACTTGTACAACATTAGTACGCTTCAATCTACATAGCTAATATATTGAAGTAGTAGTAGTAGTAGCAATAGTAGCGTTCATGCCATATGGTTATATATGTACATAGCTCTATTTAATTACACCCTCAGCCCTGAATCCTGAACAACACAGAAGAGAGTAGATTTAATGTGAATGTCGGATGGACAGATACAGAAACACCTGTGGGTGGGCACGTCGATTTCGTTTTCGTTTCCCATTTTTTTTATATATTATTATAGGATTGGCAAATGAGGAAATCAAGGTCAGAGATGAAACGTAATCAAATAATGGAATAATTTAATAGTGGACATAGAATAGCGCACGGCTTTCATGGTACCAGTACCAGTGAACAGAAGTAGAAGTGTGTGAGCAACTAATTTTTTCATTAAATACTGCACTACAGTGTCTAAGCAGGTAGTGATGGTAATTCAAGTGTAGAAATTATTTAATTTGTAAGTACTTTGGATTTAATTGAATTTCCAATATAGCAAAAAGCAACTCGTGAGTGAAGAAACAAAATTGGCTATATGCAATTTAAACTAGAATCAAAATGAGCTATGTCAAAAAAAAAACGAGTTAAAATGTAAAGCAATGTGTACTTACTAGGAGGTTAATTACGAATTTTTGAAATGTGTAAATTGTATTATTTGCAGGTTTTTAAAAAAGAGCTTTCAGAAAGTGCAAAATATTATATTTTCGATCTTTCGAAAATGCAAAATATTCTATTTACGAGCTTTCGAAAAGTGCAAAATATTCTATTTACGAGCTTTCGAAAAGTGCAAAATATCATATTTACGAGCTTTCGAAAAGTGCAAAATATCCTATTTACGATCTTTCGAAAAGTGCAAAATATCCTATTTACGAGCTTTCGAAAAGTGCAAAATATTCTATTTGCGAGCTTTCGAAAAGTGTAAAATATTCTTTTTACACCTTTTTTTAAAAGCACCAAACATTCTTGTATCTTGTTCCATGCTTTTGGGATCAACATATTTTAATTCTTGTTGATTCTGTTTTTAGTTAAAAATGAAAATTGGTTATTTTGAGTCTTCACTATTACGCAATCATTATCATAATTTCCTAATTACAATCTCCTTACCTTGTAGTAGTCTAATTCTACTTGTACTTCTTGTATAGGGAAGTACCTACTAATATGTACTACAATTTTATCCTTACATCTGTGTTTCTTTGTAGCCTGCCTCCTTTTAAGACATCCGCATGAACGCAACGTTGGAATTTGATGAGTATCTCTCATTTGCTGTAGTGCTCCGATTTGATTGTGATTTTGATAAGGAACTATGAAAGTAATAAATTAAATTCTTCATCCCAATAATATTATAATAAGATTCATATTTAATATATAAGGTCATCTGAATTATTTTACAAATAATAATATGAATGGTTGCAATAGTCAAGCATAATGTTAATTGTGTGTCTCAAAAATATAATCAGATCCAATCAAAAATCCAACGTCGCGGTGTCGTTGTCGGTCTCGTCAACAATTGTCCAAATGAACCCAAATACACAGTACACACACACACACACACACGCACACATACTTAAATTCTTTTGTTTGTTTGACTTGATTTTTTTTGCGCTCATCGTTGTGATGTCGGCCGTCATTTTTATCTATAGTGACAAATATAAATGCATTTTCTTATTTTCTATTTCAATAATATTTACATACGAACGGCAACGACAACGACAAAACCTACCGTCACATACATAAGGGATGGTTCATAAATGATGTCACCCGAATTATCACTCCTTTTTAGGACCCATCCCCACCCCATATGTAATCACTTTAACATTGTGTAAACGGTTACTTATAGCAAGGTATGTCATTAGTACATATCTGACTTGGCCCTTTCACCCCTACCGATGGCATCATTTATGGACGATCCCTACACTATGTACGCTATAACTTTGTTATTAATGTGGACATGTGGACATGATTGTAACTTTCTATTCTTATCTTTTCCATTTCAGATTCAGAAATGTCAATTGACAGTTTTGATCTTGAAGCTATTGGCTCTTGACTCGTAGTCAATTGTAAATGCCGCACAATACACTTAATCTACTATGGTCACCGTCACCAGTACAGACAGTTGTACGTATAGATATAGAAGAATTGTAATTTGTTTTTCATTGACCATTCAAGTTACATTACTCTATAATTCTATTTGACCATTTTTGTATGTTAATCATATATCATCTTTCATCCATGAAAAATGAAAAGTTGGAAGCTCATTTGTCAGATTACTCTGTGGATATTTTTGTATTTTTTTTTAAATTCTATATTAAAGTCTCCGACGGGGCAATCAATTCTTTTCAGTTTATTTTGAACTACTTAAATACAATAGGCATGGCTTGATTTTTCAGTTTTCAAACGCGATGTACCTACCTATATGTAGATATTCGAATTCTGCATGCTTGACTAATGTATAAAAAATCGTGGGGCCTGAAGCATTGGCGGTTGCGTTGGTTTGGAGTTTTGGATTGGTTTTGATTTTTGAGTGCTAATGCGTAGGAGTTGTGGCTTACAAATACGCATTCAAACTGGCACGAGATTAATAATTAATTAATAAACACAATCTATTTATTAGGTAATTAATTATTTTAATATGTTAGCACATGTTAATGGCTACACACCAGTATGACCAGCATGAGCATCCTACCATTAAAAATTCCTACAGGCGGTGCGGTGTTGCAAAACACAAGCGGGAACACCTACATGTGTATACGGCCTATGTATGTATATACCTTTATCATTTAATACTTTTCTATTTTAGTTTGGATCTAAACTGCTATTACTACATATTACGTGTGCATTAAGGACACATTGTAAAAAAAATGAGTAAAATTGTACAAGGAAAATAATTAATCATTGGGAATGTTTTGGTGGGAGGCGGGAAGGAATGAATTAAAATTACAATGTAAATAATGGCTGTCTGTATGGCGGCAGATGGCTATATGAATATGACTTTAAGTTCCGTAGTAGTAATCGTAATACTTATGAAGGCATGTACTTAGGTATGTTGGTTGGCACTTGTAAAACTGTGGTGGTGTGGTGGTTCTTGGGCGGTGTGAGACTCTCTTCTCGCTCATTCAAGGTTTAAAATTCAAATTCAAATTCAACTGACTCTCATGTGTAAGTATGTAGCTGTAGTGATGTCTACGTGTGTGTTTTGTACTAATGTGTTGTCCGTATGAAAGAAGGTGTAAAATAAATAAATAAATAAATACCTACGCAATTTCCTCAAGGCATCTATCAAAGATTATAGAGTTGGAAAAAGTTTCGTTTGCTCTGTAATATACTGTATAAGAGGACATACTGCATAGTAATAATGTGTTAATACTTGAGTAATATCGTTGTCTCATATTTACATGCGGGGGCTAAATAAAAGCCGAAGCCGAGGAAGACACACTGAAGACAGGCTTGAAGACGGGGAAATGATAATAATATATTAGACTTTTTTAAGCGCCCAAGATGTGTTTCAGACGACGGAGGATGTAATACTTTAAGAGTGAGGATTATTTTCAATTGATATCCAACAGGCCGACAGACATATATCTAAGTAGGTACTTCCCTATGAGCCGCCTAAACATATACGTATAGATGATACAGTATAATTAGTCTTGAGAAAAACACTTTGATTGAGATTTCAGGTATCAACAAAATGTGCTATCTTCACATATTTTACAATTTTTAATTTGAAAAGTTTTTTTTTAGTTGTTTTCATATATCTTTTTATAGATTATTTTTTAAATGGAGCTAGATATGTGCTCCTGAAGCGCATTTTCCATCACATGTTTCATGAATGTAAAAAAATAAGAGAATACATAAATATACTTACAAAACGTCATTCATCACTTTAATTTCTATGATGGCTATTCAATGATTAAAATGTACCCTCAATAGGAGCATTGTGTGGAAGAATTAAGCTATTTACTTACATTTTTAGCCCTATATAGTCCTATTATTTATAACGAGCTATATGCTGATATTACAATCCAGCAATTGGCATTATAATATAAATAAAAAATAATTGGGAAAAGTTATTACAAACAAGGAAGTGTAGAATTGAATAAATATTATTTATGCACTGACAACTCAAAACAATTCTCTAAAACTCTCACTCACACTTCACTATTAAATCAGCGTTTAATTACATCTTCAGTGTCAGAAGGAATCTCCTGCCAGAGTCAGAATCTCAGAACCCGAAAATTCCATTTGAACTTGAGCAGGTTTTACAAAATTCGAATTGAAAGACACTAAAATGAGGTAAAATGTAAATAGGCTAAAAGGGGAAATAATCCGAACATTATTGGGAAAGATATAGTATATTTTAATTGGCATAGCTTTTTTGTATTTTACAGAGATTCAGCTCATCATGGGAAGGAGAGGCACATTTAGTAGGGTGTTGGGTCCGGCTACTGTCGTAACTATAATTGTCTTACTATTGACCACCCTCTATGGGGCAGCTTTGGGGATAACGCATAGGCGAGGACTACCTAGGTAAAGAGGTCACTTTTTTTGAGCACGGAGATGACTGCGGCAATGTCAAAATGACGCGCTTTCATCGCTGTGAGGATAACATGACATGTGACAAGAAAACGAAGAAATGCGTCTGTGACCCGGAATATTTTAAATGGGTTGAGAAAAAAAGTATGTAGTGAAAAATTTACATACTTTGCTATATACATAATAAGCTGATGTAATTTTAATTATTACAAACACATTATCTTCGTATTTTTTTTCACTTGATAAACAGAAGCTAAAATGTATTCAAAATTTTGAGTTTATACCGTATTCCAAAAAACGCTATAGTTACATTTTTTGAAAACGTAGTAAACTATACGCTTTTAAACAGCTAAAAGGTGCATTAAATGCAAACTTAAAAGCAGGAGAATCAATGCTCTATTTAACTAGGTTTTAAAACAGCTTCAAAATTCACCATAAACACTCTCAAAAATATCTAAACAATGCCGTAATTATAAGCTTTTAAAAAAGCTGCTAAATTCACAAATACACTCTTAAAAACAGTAGCAAATTCCTTTAAACACGTTATAAAATGTCTGCAAAATGCACTACTCGTTTTTTAAAACAGCTCTAAAATGCACTAAATACATGCGTAAAAAAACAAGTGCAAAATGCTCTTACAACTATACAATGTTTCAAAAATGCTCTATAACTACGTTTTAAAACAGTTGCAAAATGTGCTAAAAGTATACGTTTTGACATAGCAAAACCTACTAATTAGATACTTTTTGAAGAACGAACGATACTATTTATACTAACTGTTACTTTCACATAATCGCATACAACAAGTGCTATACGCTCACAGTATATAGATATCCTCTTTTGAACTGGAAGGAGAATGTGTAGTAAATTCCCATGGATAATGATACGGTGTTGTTTTTGTTGTTGTTGTTGTTGTTGATGGTGGGCTTATCATTTAGTTTAAGGGTTTTTTGGCTCTTAAAATTAGTAATTGGTATAATATGTATGTGCGAGCGAAGGATTAGGACAGCGATTAGCGTAAGTACGACCGTCCCTTCTCAGCCTCTTCCCTTGTTGTCATGCCGAAAGCCCAAGCCGAAACCGAAGCCGACACCGATACCGATGCAGTGTATCATATCGGATAAGGATAAAGCACGAACTCACCAAGACCGAAGCCGAAGCCGAAGCCGAAGAGGGCTGAACGCATGGGCCAAAAGCGTGTATGTACAATCTATATTTCATATGTCTCACACATGTTAAACCCTCCCCTGCCCTTTTCTCTGTGTCTCTCACATGGCCTGTGTTGTTGGATGGTGGTGGTGAACATGGACAGCTGAGAAATGTAAGTTAAGCAAAGAGTTGGAAGGCCACCCTCAGAGGTGACAGACGATGAGGTGAAGGGGTGTTGAAGACATTAATTAGTGGCCATTATGTTATCTCTCTCTCCCTTCCCGTCTCCAACCATGAGCGGCTTAGCAGTACAAAGACTCGGACGTACATATGGGCAGTGTAGTGAGTGGGCAAATAAAATAAATACTTAGCTTCGTCTTCGTCTTCCAAGACGTTAGTTCGTTCGGCATCGGCGTCGACATCGGCTTCGGCTCCGGCTCCGGCTACGGCTAAAATTTGTAACAAGCAATAAATGCTTTACAATACAATATCCCACAGTCCACAGTCAGTCCCGCCCCGCCCAACAGAATTAGTAGTAGTACACACAGAATTAGCTAAATTAATATTAATTACCTATATTATGCAGTCTATTGCTACGCTGTAGTGGAGCTATACATACAGTTATTTAATCATAGTTATTTAAATTTAGCATGCAAATCCCGGGTTCTGGGGGTTATACCAATCAAATCGAAACGGTCCGACGGAAATAATAATTTTTTTTAAATGATTCAATCTTGTAATATTTTGTATGACTTTACATATTTGTTTATTGGAGCTGTAGTATCAAACGAAGTGAGAAAAGAAATGCCATAATTTACACCTGTTTATAAAGAATGCAAAGTCTTGGGAGCATATGGATGTGATTTTGAAATGTGCTTTTTTCATTTTTGTATGATTTTAAAAAGTGTCACATCTTCTATTTGCAAGATTCTAAAAAGAGCTAAATCTTCTACTTGCATGAATTTATAAAAGGAAAAATTCTCTAATTAGGTTCGTCTAGTCTTTATGAAGAATTCAATATCCTGTATTTGAATGATTTTGAAAAGTGCAAACTTCTCAATTAACATCTACTCTTTGAAGAACCTGCAATGTACAATACTATAATACGACATTATTAATGTTTATTAAAGGCTTTAAAATATTCTTGAATGCAATAAGTAATTAATATTCTTTTTAATCTTAACTTGACCGATTTTAATACATTGCTTCTCCGCGCCTTTTGATTTTGTATTAGTTCGTGAGACCTTTATTATTTGCAATAATTTTTAAAGACAAATTGTAAACATGTAGGTCAAATTTAAAGACGGCTTAAAATAGTAAATAACATAATAATAATAAATTATGTAATGCTTATCTTTCCATGGTTTCTACAAACATTTTTTATAATTTGCTATCAATTTTGTAAAACCGCGTGCAGCCCTTTTACGACTCACATATTTATTAGTGTTTGGGTGTACCGGTACCCACACAGGTATTTACTTATGATATAAAAAATCATCCGCTTTATTATTTGTATATGAAAAAAATTCTGGGCCCGTGTAGTAGTAGAGTTATAGGGAAGAAGAAGGAGGGAAATGGAGGTGCGTCTGGGTCATGACCTACGCTAGTCGGTCCTTTTGTTGTCGCTGACATATTGGCCACTGAGTGAGTCTCAGAGGCATAGGCCGCAGTTTGTATGGATGCGGGGGAAAAAGCGTAAGAGCGTAAGTTTAAGCGGAGTCGTAATCGTAATCGTAACAATTACTCTCACATGTAAAGAAATTTAAGAAATGGAGAGAAGTGGGAAAAGGATAAAGGGTCTCGCCGGCCGCAAAAGAAGATGAAGAAGAAAACGAATAAATTCTTCACTTTACTCAACCTACCTACCTACTTTGTTGCTGTAGTTTCATACACAGAGAGATGCTGAGAATGGAAATCTCCACTTCGCCGTCTCGGTAATCTATTACATTTCTTCCCCCATTCATTTTCCTAAGGGCTCATCCATTTCATTTTATTTTATATGGTAGTAGGTAGCTTATAGCTCTCTCCGCAGTGCAGTGCTTAGGGGTCGTACATAAATGAAATCTTGAAAATAACAAATATTTTATAGAATATTTAATTATTTAAATAATATATCCGCTAAGGCTTATGATAATTAATGGTTTGTTTTGAAGACCTTTTGTATTACACCTGTGAAATTTGCCTCTTGTTTGTAACGCTATCAAGTTTTCACCCCCTTTTGAGATTTTATTACGGAAAAATACGGATTTGCTTTTTCACCGAAACCGATACCGATGAGACCGACACAGACGATATGTTTTTTAACATCCAAAATTGGTATGGCCTACATGTGATTTAATGCTTTTTCAACAGACTCATTCGTGATTAATTTATTTGTATTATTATGCAGCGTAGAACTTCACTTAACGATATTCAAATGGCATTTTGTTGCATATTGCCACTTGCATTTAAATAAATATTTTTGTCATTTACATTTTGCAATTTTCTCTTGTCTTTGATTTAATTCTGAAGCCGCCTCAAATTATTCGATTATTCAAATTAAGCTCATACTGGGTATGAGTTACTTTTAAAGTTTTAGTGACTTATCCGATGAAACGTTATAGTTTTCTTTAATGCAAATACATTTTTAATTAATTATAAATAAAGATTTCAAATTACAAAAGATATCCAAATCCGATCCAAAATAATCGTTAATAGTCTCCCATGTTTTATTTCCTACAATCGCTTTTACACCTCCCAAGATCCCATCCCCAATCCAAAATGTACGCATTTGAATATGAATGAAGTGACAATAAGTACAAACACAAACATATGCCGCTCAATGCAATACATGCATAATAATGTCAGCTATGAAGAACCTAAATGAGCCATATTCTTTTTTAGGTCGAAGCAAAATGCATTATCTATATACAAAAACATTGAAATGCCATGATCTCATGTGAACAAAACATTTTGCACTTTTCAAAAATATGCAAATAGAATATTTTTAACTTTTCAATTAACAGGTAAATAAAATATTTTGCAATTTTCAAAAATATGCAAATAGGATAGTTTTAAATTTTCAATTAACAGGTAAATAAAACATTTTGCACTTTTCAAAGCCTCGTCTTTAACATTGTACGTATTTATGTCATTCAATATTTTGTAGAATTTTAGCTAATTTTAATTCGTGTAATTTTGACTCTTCACACATGATTCATATTATATAACTACGATAAAGAAAATAGACTTAAATGATAAATTGGTTTAGAAAAACTAAAGGCGAGGGAGCATAGAACGAATGAATGATGGTTGTCAAATGTCCTCAATGAGAATAATCAAATAGGAATTAATGAAATTTAATAATTGATGCACGCAAAATGTAAAGTCATAAATATATGTAATACGTCTCGTCATCTCCGCCTCGGCTTGTGTACACACACACATTATATATACATATAGTCTTTTACGCTCTCTAAATGTGCAAACGCTATATTACTTATTACTGTATGGATCTCTCTTTTCTTCACTCAAAATATTAAAACGAATAATTCTTATTCACATAATTTACCTGTATTTTGAAAGTTTTCAAATACTTTACAAAATTTCATCAAGTAATACAGTGTGTCCCGATAGAATAAGGACACAGTGTTTTTCGTGGTTTACTCCCCCCCACACGGGACTCCTGGGACGAGATAACTATTTTAAAATGTTAACTAGTTAGTATGTATATAATAATAATAATAATTTATTCATTATGTCGATTTGGCCGCAGCCCATACAACATTGTTTAGATATTTACAATTTGAGATTTACAAAAATTATTGATTGTCCTAGGTTGGACTTTGTCTGTTAAAGGTAAAATATGTTAATACGATAAGCAGTTATTTTGGTTTATGTATTGCCTAAAAAGATCATGATTTAAGATATATTAAATGCAACAATGGCAAAACATGCATGCTTATATTGTTGAAAATATTTACAGCATCTGTATTCAATGATGAAGTGTGCATAGTTGAACGTGTTAAGCTTCGGATGGCAATTCAGCTTCTCTTGGCCGGAACGCTCGAACAAACCGCTTTCCGTCAAGATCATTTGCCTTTTTTGGTCATCAATTACTGAAGTGAACAATGTGTTATATCAAACCACTAGTGCTGTATAAGTTTTAGTAGAACACCCAGTGAGAACGCTACGGATATGAGCCAAAAGTTACAAGGGGGCAGTTCTGGAGCACAAGCACGGAGCCGAGCGAATTACGAGAGCAATTCTAAAAACGCTAGCACTGAGTAGGGCGAATTACGGGGGCAATACTGAAGCATTTAGCAATTACAGTTACGGGGGCGATACTGAAACACTGCGCAGAGAGAGAGTTATGGGGGAATACTGATTCACTGGTCAGCAAAAGCTACAGTGACAATACTGAGGCACTGATTAGAGAAAGTTACGGGGGCAATAATGGAGCACTGAGCAGAGAGAGTTACGGGGGCAATACTGGGGTACTGAGCAGAGAGAGAGCTACGGGGGCAATACTGAAGCACTGAGCAGAGAGAGCTACGGGGGCAATACTGAAGCACTGTAAACACAAGTACCAAACATAGCTAATTGCACTAGGTCACACAAGAAATATTAAAGCACACACCCATCAGAGCTAGATACGGGGCAATACCGAAGAACAAGCACTGAAAAAGAGGAAATTATTCTATAATTACTGAAGCACAGCCATTAATTGGCGTTGAAACTTAGAGGGTTTATTCTACATCGATACAGTTGTAGAAGAAGTTTCTAATTCTTGTAGCTTCATCCCAGAAGTTAAAGATTTGGCAAAAACCTTCAGTGTCATAGTATAGCTTGAATATATTGGGTACAAGGCTATCTCTCGTCGGTTTAGAATTTGAAAATATTTTCAAGAATTTGGTTCTTGGCGGTATATAGTGCGGGCACTTGAGCATTATGTGAAAGACGTCCTCCGCCTCCCGTCCACATAGGCCACAGTCAGTTGCTGTTGTACGCTTCCATACTTTATTCATGCCATTAAGGTTGCTCACTTTTCCTCTAATTACTATCCTAGGTAGGCCTGTTCTTAGATTTAGCACAAACTTTGTTAGATTCCAGGGCAAGTCCAAGTCAAAATATTCGGATCTTAGAGCTTTTGTCTTTATGCAGGCAAAGTGTTTCAGTGTGTTGCTGCTTTGCATTCTGCAGACATCATTGTTAATACAGCTAAGTCTATATTTTTCAATCATTTCAGATTTGTGCTTAGTTAGGTATTCCGTACTAACATTGTCGAGATCAATTTTAAATGATGCTTCAGCAAACAGATTGTGAACTTGCAGCTTCCAGTTGTAACGGGGGTCTGTTGTTTTTGTCTTCAGAGCTTCAAGATAGCAATTCTTTGTAATAGTACTGTCTTCTGCATCAGTGGCTTTTTCTAGAAATCCCATCAAGGCTTTAAAGAGTTGCAGCTTGATGTTATTAGCTCCTGTTTCTAGGCGAAGAAAGAATCCTGGTGTCAAGTTTGAGCTCCCTGTTAGGCGTCGGAGAAACATAGTTTGAAAAGTTTCAAGTTCTTCACAGTAACGGAGCCCCCATATAGGGGCCGCATACATCAGTATCGAGGTAACTAGGGACTGGAAAAGCCTGAGGTGTATGTTAATGTCCTTTATTTTGGCTCGGTAGAAAAGTTCAAACAGTTTTTCCTGTGCGGCTCTTGCTTTGTTGAAGAAGTGGTTTTTGGCTTCATTAAAAATACCGCTTTGAGTGAATGGGACTCCCAGATAAACATATTTGTTGACTATTTCCAGCGGCTGGCTCTCCCACTTAAATTTTGTTGAGTTACTTAGCTTATTGCCTTTTCTAAATATCATCACTTTTGCCTTTGATAGGTTCACTTTTAGGTCGTTGTCTTTAAAAAAAGTGCTAAGCGTGTTAATTTGCCTCTGTAAGTCAAGTTCATTTGATGCCAGAAGGATGATATCATCAGCATATAGTAGGATCAGATTGCTGAGTATTTCGGTTATTTTGTCAATGTAAATAGTGAAGAGAGTTGGGGACAATGTTTCGCCTTGCAAAACTCCTCCCATTACTTTTATCATGTCTGTAAAACCTTCCTTGCACCAGATTTTTGTTTTTGCTAGATCATACAGCTCTTTTATTTTTGCTACAAAGTGATCACTTAGCCCCGCTTCTCTCAGTCTTGTCCATAGCTTACTTCTTTTGATTGAGTCAAATGCCTGACTAAGGTCTACAAACAAAGCGAAGAGTTTTCCTTTTTTTCTGAATGCTGGCTTGTTTAGCTGTTTAAGTATACAGGTATAGAGTGCGAATATATGATCTGTACATCCTCGTCCTTTCCTGTATGCCGCTTGATTCTCTGAGATAGTGTTGTTTTTCTGGCAGAATAGGTTAAGTCTATTGGACATTATGCATGTAAGCAGCTTCGTTATGGTGTTGATAAGAGCGATTGGTCTGTAATTTGCGGGCAGATTCGAGTCACCTTTCTTGTATATTGGAGCTGTTATAATTTCGCCCCAGCTCTCCGGCATTTGTTCCTTCCAGACTTTGTTGAGCAGAATAAGCAAGTATTCGTTGGTTGTTATGTCCAATGCTTTCCATACTTCGTTTGGAATACCATCTGCTCCTGGGGATTTATTGTTGCTAAGATGCTTGACTGCTCTGTGTAGTTCAACAATTGATATCTCGCGGTCCAGGATTTCTGAGCTGTTTTTAGATGGATCTTGGTTAAGGTCTAGGGCTTCAACTTCATCAATGCTGACATCTTCAAAAACCTTACGAAAGTGAGCGTCCCATTCGTCGGTAGCAATATTGTTTGACACGTGGCTGAATTTTTTATCTCTACACATGTTGATAGCCTTCCAGTATCCCGCTGAGTCTTTGCTGTGATGGATTTCTTGTGTGATGTTGTTATAGAACGTTTTTTTCTTGTCGCAGCAGAGTTTACGATAAAATTTCTTACTTTCCAGGTATTTCTTGAGACTGTCGGAAGTAGGTCGGCTGTAGCGATGCTCATTTCTGTATTGGTGTAGGAAGAAAAGTGCTTCCTTTTTCGCGACACTGCACTCCTTATCAAACCACTTTGGGCCAAAGTTTCTCCTGCTGTCGCTGGGTAGTGTTGAGCACATTTTAGTTTGGTTCGCAGTTTCATAAATAAGATTGTGCAGATCTGCGTAGTTACATTTGCTGAAGCTAAGATTTTTGCTGTTGAGTTAGAGTTTCAGCTGAAAATTTGAAGCTTTTTCCTTGTTCCAT
Organism: Dicyrtomina minuta; assembly: GCA_949802685.1. NCBI lineage: Eukaryota > Metazoa > Arthropoda > Collembola > Symphypleona > Dicyrtomidae > Dicyrtomina > Dicyrtomina minuta. Next base: position 87,818,807 of record OX461809.1, read on the forward strand.
CTTATTCGCCCTTCATTTTTGGCTATGACCGGTGTAAGCATGTGCACTCTCTGCTCACTTCTTATCATTATCGGCATGTGGTCAGACTCAATGCATTCAATTACTGAGAGGTCTGTAAGGTCTTCGAGTGCGTTAGAGTTGCATATGCATAGGTCAATAAGGCTGTTTCCGCTATGTCCAATGTATGTGGATTTTCCATATGGGTCAGATGTGCTTCTTCCATTTAGTATTGCCATGTTATGTGACACAATCAAGTCAGCCAGTCTGTTGCCTCGTTTGTTAGATCCGCAGTCAGTGGATTTCCTTGAGCGATTAAAGTGCAGCGTGTAGTCAGTAGGATTATCAAAATCTCCAACTCGGCTGTTGAGGTCTCCCATTAGAATGTATTTTCTTATGTCCAACTCTGTAGCTTGTTCAAGCAGGTTCTCAATTTGGTCGTCAAACTCTGTCGCTGGTGGTATGTAAGCAAAGCAGATTAAGACAGATTTGTCATGTATTTTGATATCAACTAGGATCTTGTACCTGTCGATGTATAGAATTGAGCAATAGCTTGTGATGCTTTTGTTTATCCCTAAAATGAGTCCGCCACTTTTTCTTCCCCTCTCACCTATAGCTGGGCTATTTGTAAGCGTATAATTGCAAAAACTCTTTTTTAGGTCGTCTTGTATTTCAGTAACCCATGTTTCAGATAGGCAGAAAATATCTACGTCATTTTGTAAAACAATGTTCACTTTGTCATATTTACAATTGTTGATTCCATTCACATTCCAGTATAAAATTTTATCTGCAGCAATTACCTTAGTTAATGTATCCTTAGTCAGTTTTCGTTTAGTATTTACAAATGTATGTTGTATGGGTTGGCCGATTTCCTATCTTGTCTCCATATTGGTAGTTCCGTCTTTGTTTGCAGTTCTGTTGGCCTTTTTCGTATTTTACTTCCCCCCACACGGGACTCCTGGGACGAGATAACTATTTTAAAATGTTAACTAGTTAGTATGTATATGTAAACTTTAGTTGACTTCCAGGGGTCACGTAGTTCTCATGAAATTAATTAAAACATGAAAATGGCTGTCCCGATAGAATAAGGACACTTCCCGGTTTTCTTCATTTACATCACTTGAACCTCTGACCTAGTTAACGAAAAAAAGTCAAATTTTGCGTCGTTACTCCTACATTACATTGCGCACGACTGTAAACATTCACTTTCATCATAGGATTCGGGTGGCTCCAGTGGCACTGGAAAAAACGAGCCCCCGCCGTTAACATTTTTTTACTATAGTAATCATATGGAAAGACGTGACTTGCTGCACTAAAACATCCAGTTTATGCGTAATTCTCAACTAATTTTAGTAAATTAGCGCGGTACACAAACCTTATGAAATCGCCTACAAAACAACATATCACTTGTGTATGGGGTCAACTGGGGTCACGCGGTGCACTTCCATGTACAGTTGAGAATTACGCATAAACTGGATGTTTTAGTGCAGCAAATCACGTCTTTCCATATGATTACTAATTTCCAGTTGATAACATCTGACAATTACGAATAAAAATCTTAGATTTAAAAAATTGTTTTTTGAAAATAATTTTAATTTTTTCGAAATAAGGTGTAAGTTGGCGTGTGATGTGTATCTGGGACGTTGGTTCACCACACATGTCGTATACGATCAACTTTCACATAAAAGTCATTCGCCCCTAGGGAGGATTTAACCCGCGACCTTGATGGACAGGCATGTCCAGAATCCTTGGATATTTCGCTTCGCTAACCACTGGGCCATCAGGGCTGTGAGTAAATCCGCGTAAATTCAAATTTTTACGCTAACGTGATATTTTGATTACGCTATACGTAAACGCTACCGTAAAATATAGCGTTACGTAATTTCAAATGTTTACGTAAAACTTGAGTTTTGCGTAAAATGGGAGGAGCTTACGTAATAATTATTTTTACGTATAGCGTATAGCGTTTTACGTGAACTTCGCAAACTATTTAATATATTATGCTTAAATTAGCCATGGTTGACTTCGTAAGTACATAGTTCAAATGTACAGAACATAAAATTGATGTTACAACGCAGAATGATCAGATAAAACATACATTGATAAAAATTATCCTTTAACAGTGATCCATAGCAATGATTTTGGATAGACGTCATAAAAATACATAAAGTAAAATACATAAAATACGTATACCTAAAATGTAGTAGTAATAATAATAGCCATGGTAAAAGTAGTCTATGAATAATTTTTACACATATTCTCTAGTCATATAAGGATAATTTCAAGATTTGACTATTCATTAAAGGCTTGGTTGTAAATCAATCAACCTATGCATACTTGATATTAATATATACACTCAATATGGTTATTAACTTCATTAACAAATAAAAGATTTTTACCCCCTTATTCTGTGAGTCTACAGGTAATAGATTCTCAAAAATGTAGTTACAGGATTAATGATTACTGAGAATACTTTTGACAAATAAAATATTTTTTGTTCGTGATTCGTCATGAACTTTGTGAGACTAAGCACTCCTGCTCACATAAATAATACAGTAGCTTCTTTTTAGGGTAGTAACAAGTTTATCTACGTCATAGTTTTAGCGTTATTTTTAGTATTATATAGTAGAACTAGCTAATTAATAGATTAATATCTATAGTATCAGTAGTTATAGGGAAGACGATACAGTACAAGTCATGGTCAAAAGAACAAGCCATGGTCACAAGAAGCAAACACAGTAACAGTTACTGAAGTTGTAAATAATATTTAAATATTTTAAGTCACCGCTGCACCGAGTGAAATAGTTATAAATAGTAAGTACAGTCATGATACTGTAAATACTGTAGCACAGCAAAACGCACAACAAATCGTACAGTAAATTACATAGTAAGTAGTATAATATAGTAAGTCACATAGTAAAAAATAAAAAATAAAAGATAAAAAATAAATCACATAGTAAAGAATAAAGAATATGTAAATCACATAGCAAAGAATGATGCACTACCAAGTAAATAAGGGTTTAGTAAAAAATAATAATAAACATGTAGCACAATAAGCTGGTTATTTTATATTTAATACCTTATTTAATACCTAGTAGTTCAGAAATATTTTTGCCACGTTTGAATATAATAAGTATTACTTGCTTGATAGCAACCTTTAAAGTCTCATTTGTCACTTTTTTAAGTTCTTTAGACAGTATATCTCGTATTAAAATATTCGGTTGACCCGGTGATTTTACAAAAGGATAAATAAGATAAATAATATCCTTTGGGTTTTTAGGTGCCATGGCAGTAGTATTAACTAAATTATGTTTTTGATACAGATAATTATTAAAAAATTTGACATGGCTCAATACTAATTTTCTTTAAGTAATAATAAAATGTTTCGGTTTAGTTTTGTTAACTTATTATAGGTCTCTGATAATACGTGGTATGGGTAACTTCGTAACTTAAAGTTTTGGAGTAGGATATCTAACTCTGTTGTTTGATCATTTAAAGAAGAGCACACTTTTAAAATACGAAGTCCTTGTGAGTAAGGTAGTGATTTAATTAAATGCTTAGGGTGATTAGATTTATAATGTAGGTAAAGTTGCTTAGCCATGGCTTTTTTAAACAAAGTAGTAGTTATATTATTGGTTTCATCCAATTTGATAGCGACATCTAGAAAAGAAATACAGTCTCGGCTATAACTGTGAGTGAAAGATAAAAACGGGTGATTGAATGTATTAGTAAGCCATGTATCAATATTTGTAATGTTTGTTATGTCAATGATACCAAAAATATCGTCAATAAACCGTCTGCAAAACACAAATTCAGGTTGATCTAGTATATGTAAAAGTTTGATGTAAACTGAAATATTTGCGATTGCTAAACTTGCAGAACTTCCCATTGCTAAGCAACGTATTTGTTGTAAATATTCAGAATTATGTTGTACATAGTGAAAGTCCAGTACACAGTTTAATAGTTTTTTTAGAATATATTTATCTATTCCTGGAACTGGCCTGTCACCTGTATTAAAAAAATTTAGAATATTAGTTTTACATATTTCTGGTAGTAGGTTTTGGTATGAGCCGTCGATGTCAGTAGCAAGCAAAATATAGGTACGTCCAGGTTCTAGTTTAATATTATCTATTAAGAAAAGTAAGCGAGCCCGTGTAGCTCAGTGCTTACTGCACTGGTGTCTATAAATCTGCTGTTTAAGCAAATGCTCGCTTCAGGTCTTGGTGATCGAGACCAGCGGCGGTGGCAAGTTTTCCCACTGGGTTTTCCTTGTCCACAAGGCAGTGAAGGGCTCGGCGGCTCTGAACGTCAATGTAAAATGAAGTTCGCCATAGAAGTAGGCCCGACTAATGTTGGAATGACAAAACCTGTGTGATGGCACAGTACAAGAAGTGAATTCGAGGTCGGGCACCCTGTAAGAACTGCGGTTAAATCGGGGCAACCTCAAATTTATTTTTTATTTATTTATTAAGAAAAGTAAATGAGAAGTGTCAAATATTAAGTTGGGGATTTTTCTCATTGTGAGCTGGAGAATGTAATCAACAAGCTTAGTGGTCAGAAAGCTTACTAACTTTTAGCACCTTTAATAAGTCGAATAAAAATTTTAAATTAAAAACATTGCCGACAATGCCGATCCAAAAAATGCCAATGCCGATGTCGTCAGAGCCGATGCCGATGCCGACAATTGTAAATTACGGCAGTAATATTTTTAAATATTAACTTTTAAAATGTAAACAGAATAAAAAAAAATACAACGCATAGTTCAAAATGAAATTTTTTCTCCTGATTCACTGATTCTGCTTGACGTTGCTTCACGTCATTCTGTTTTATTTTTATAGTAGGATCAAAAACAAACCGTTTTTGCGAATCCTAACTGTAGGCTATTATGACCACATGTTTCAAGCCATCCCCAGTACACTCCACCTCTTGAAAAAACTTTCAACCTAGTTTGTACGTCGCTCCAGCAAAAAATGCGTCTCACAGCAAGGTGTGTAATATTACGTATCAATTTACCCGGCGACAAGATCCAAAGATAAAACCTAAAGTTTCTGACTCAATGCAACCGTCGCGTCAGCGGATTGATCCTTGGTCAGGTCTTGGGATGCTATTACCAGGCATAATATTTCTCACCATTTTAATTGCATTGACCCAGGTGGAAAAAGAAACCCCATTTTCAGAATGAATCCATTTATTTTAATAAGGACATCCTTTAAACTAAATAACGCCATGGACTTTCTGCGGAAACTTGCACCAATTTTCATACTCAAATAATCGCAAAGATCACAAATAAATTTACTTTTTATAATATAAATCGTCTTCATACTGTCCTTATAACATCATCAAGGATGTATAAAAATTCCAAAAGTTTTGTTCAATAAACTAGTAAATCCTCTTGAAATATACTGACAAAGTTTCAGTTGAATTTAAATTGTGTAAGCTGTATCCTTCTTAACCCTTATAGGTCCTTAACCAGTTACTTTATAGCTATAATATGACATGTTATTTGGTGTACTGGAAAGCAGCATCAGCATTTTATTAGTATCACAAATTTACTTCATGCTGCATCAAAAAATTTCGTAGATAATTTTTTAAGCGGCACATTTTGCAAAGGATAATATAAGGTTGGCCGAAGGTAGTCTTTCAAAACTTGTAGCTTCTGGTCCTGCCTGAGCATAGGGGTAAATACAAACGTTTCAAGTGTTCTTTTAAATTATTAAGCACATTTAGCGTCATCAAAGAGGAGAACTTAATTCCTATATACTTAAAGGAGTCATTTTTTTAACGCAATTTATAAAAGTTCTTACAACCATCTGTTGCAGAATTCGGCACAGCTCACGTTTCACCACACTGATTTTCGCACTTTTAAATAGATTAAAAGACAAATTTAAAACTGATTAGTGACTTATCTTTTGATTAGATTCTTAATAAGTGGATCAATTGAAGTATTGAATACAAGCGTTAACATACGTGCGGACATACGTTTATTTTGCTTCACACCTTTTTTTATATTTAATAGGTCTAGTTGCGCCTTTAAATCTGGTTATTCTTGTTAAATTGCCAAAAGTTTTAAATACAAATTTTTAGACGAGTAAGAGCTGGTTTACTTTTAATTTTTTGAAACATGCATGCATGTCTAATACTATTTAACGCTTAGGAAATGTTACCAAAAATTACAGTACAGTCCAGTGTTTTCTGTTTTGCTTTTTTAAGACTTTGTTTATTACAGTTGTGTTGCTAACCGTTTCAAGCTGATTAGTAAAACCCTTTTGATTTTTGTTAAAAAACATATATCTTTGTAACTGCTTGTTTAGCAAAATATTTGTAATACGATGTAATATAAAACTTACTCTTTTTAACGCCAGTTCTTTAAAGCATTCTAATATCCCTTATGTTTATAAACAAGTACAGTTTCAGCTTCTCTCATAACACTTTAGACAATGTCGTGATGTTGCACGTAAGACATTATTTTAGATGACATGGATGCCATCAGGACTAAAAGCACAGTCAACATCCATCCTTTTAAATTGAAATTTTACTGCCTCGTTAAATCTCTGGCCTGGTCTATTCTGTAGTTTAATGAAGGAAATGACTGGTAGCATTATCTGGACTACACCTAGCAGAGAAATATTGCTGAAATTCATTTCACAGTGCATTTAAAGTTTAAGAGTTTGAGTTGATATTCATTTGCACAGCTTTCTTACGTTAATTGTAAAATAGGAATTGAATCTGTTTCCTTATAATGTTCTTTCATTTCTTCACGTTAACAATTTAAATTTAGTTCAAAGTTAGACGTCGTATTGACGTATTTTGTTTTTAAAACCCCTACTATTTGTTCGTAATTGATAAAACGTTTTAGTACACTTTTGGTTTGTGTTATGTGTGTTTGCATGTGTGTAGAAACGTTTCATGCGCGTCGCATAAAAAATTTAATAAAGTGTAGTTAGTACAATTTGCAGAAAGCAAGTTATCACGTTTCCTAACTAAATCTTCAAAATTGGCATTCAAAGTTAAAACTTCAGCACCCTTGTCCTTATTCCGTAGCTTGTGCACAAGTAAGGGATTTAAGTCGTCCAGAACATTTTGACGATTATCATTAGAGTAAGCATCAGTGACATCTTTCTTGAGGCCTCGTTTTTTGTAGCTCAGGCAAAGTGGGAAAACAACCAGGTTGTTGTAGGGTTGAAATTATCAATAAAGAACAAAGCCATTGCATTATTGATTATTCAATTAGCTGAGCTGTAGCTCACAAGCATCTATTAAAACGGTTTTGTCCGTCCCTGTATGTCCGTGTGTAGGTCGTCAACTACAGGCTTGCTGTTTCGACTGCAGTTAGCAGTTAAATAGAGCAACTTTTGACACTTTTTAAACTTGTTTTGCTCTTCAAAACAACCGCCAATGTATACACATTAAGGTACATACTTATCTTCATTAATTTAAAGGTACGTTGTACATTACAGCCTTCTACTTTCGCTCATGGTTATCTTATGATTGATGATTGTGGCTGCATATTATGTACATATAGATATACTATACCGAATGGAACAACTAGCCGATCCAGCTTTAGCCAAAATCATGACGACAATTGAGAAAAGCCCAGTGGAAACTTTATCAAGTTATCAATTACTTAACGGCATACTATACTTTAAGCAATCCGAATACAAAAAGCATAAGTTATTATTAGTGATTCCGTGCAATCGACGCCGGAACATTTTACAAAATTTGCACGATTCAAAAATTGCGGGACATTTGTGTAGAAAGAAAACTTTAGATAAAATTCGACAAACTTTGTTCTGGCCTGCTATGAGTAAGGATGTGTTTGACTATGTGCGAACTTGTTTCAGCTGCCAGCGTAACAAAGTGCCTCGCATCAAGCCAGCTGGGTTATTCAGATTCATTGACATTCCATGTGCACCATTCGAAAGAATTTAAATCGATTACGCTGGGCCGATAAATACATCCGTACATCGTAATAAGTACTTACTAACTGCTGTTTGTTATTTGACAAAATTTTTAGTAGCCAAAGCTGTTCCAAATTGTGAAGCCGCGACAAATGCTAAATTCATAATTGAGGAAATCGTTATGGAGCACTTTGAATAATTCAGTCAGATAATGGTACCTTGTTCTTAAACAACACCGTGAAGGAGCTGAATAAGTTACTGGGAACTAACCATATCACCAGCAGTCCTTACACACCAAGGAGCAATGGATGTGTAGAGGCCAGCCACGATGTCCTAATGGAAGCAAATCGGTCCTATCGGAGTAAATCAACACGAGACTGGGATGAGGCGCTACCACAAATCACCTTTGCGTTAAATACAAGTACCCACTCAACAACGGGAATGACACCATTTTTTTGTTTATATGGAAGGGAGGCTACACAGCCACTGGATTTGTGTTTGCCATTATTCAGAGAGCAGCCAACAATCGGGTATCATGAGCAAGGTCGTGAGGCACGAGAGCATGCCCGACTTGCTATAGAAAATATTCGTGTCCAGTGGGTACAACGTTATAATCTTAAAAGACGAGAATTTGAATTTAATGTAGGGGATTTAGTGTTATTACGTAACAGCCATACGAAGGTTTTCCTAAAAGGTTTTTCTAAAAAATTAATGTCTATTTTTTCCAGACCCTAGAAAATTGTGGATTCTGTCGGTAACAACGTATATACCATCGAGGGCAGACAGCGGAAAGGTGGATTAATTCAGTTTAATGTAAATGTGGAAAAGCTTAGGAGATACTATGTACGGACTGGGGAGATAATTCCACCGATACGGAGACCAACGGTTTAAGTGGATGGATCCCAGGGAAATTCCGAGTTAAGTACTACAAACGCAGCTAATTCGAGCCCTCAACAGAATTTCGGCTTTCCGTTTCAACATACTAACACACAGCAGTAGGATTAAGACTTTCCTCGGATAGTTCATTACAAAACCATACAACCGGAAATCAGCACTAAAGGCCCACCAATATATAACGAATAAGGATAATTATAGATATAATTTAAGAAATTCTAATAATAATTAGAACAGGTTAAGTATATTATTAGGTATATAATACATAAAGACAACGTCCGAAATTTACGCTTCCGATGTAGTGGCTGAATGCCATGTTTGTATAGAAATAACGTTGAGTTTAAGTTAAGTAGGAAATTTCATATTAAGTATCATAGTATATCCATTTTCAACCAACATATCCAATTTTGTGACAGAACTTACAACTACACCTGTAAAGCTGGTTCTTTAGGACAGACAGGGACCTCCCAGGGTACCGCCTAGACGGTCTCTTAACCTCTATATGTTTTGAGCTACTTGAGATTTAACTCTAGTCTAATAGCGGGGACAATGACCCCAGATGTAAAGCCTAGTGTGTCGCTAATTTGAAAGGTTTAGAACAGAGCTCCTATTTTTACTTAAAGTCAAAATCTACTAGAATAGTGCTTTTCGCTATTTAGGTATAACCACTATAGACGCGGCCCATAGTAATTATTTATTTATTTATTTTTTTTGTTACATAGTAGAATGTTATTAATTAAAAATAAAAGAACGGACGCGCAGAGTTCGTAACGTTATCATTATGTAGAACAGTAAAATTAGCTTTATGGAATTGTAATACTAGCAAATAGATTAATGAACATTGATACCCACATAATAGTGGCCTAACTCATTTAATTTGTATTCATATTGTTTGTTTTTAAAGAAAAACAGGTTGGTTTGCCTATTCTATTTTTAATTTTAAAATCGAATGTCGATATGTTTTTATAATTATCAGAATACATACATGTAGAGATAGATAGACACTGACAAGTTCAAGGTCAGTACCTTGACTTTGATTGATAGATGTACGTAACGTCTACAGGCTAAGCCATTTTTTGTTTTTTTTAACGTAGGTAGATTACTTCATAAGAGTTAAGTAAGTTATTCAAATTGTTGGTGTGACCGAGCATAGCTGGAACGCAGCGAGGTGCCCAATGGCCCCGCCGCAAATATCCAACCTCCTGAGGGGCTCGGTACCACGACCATAGTTACAGAGATAGATACTATAAGCATAATACACATTCATTTTATAATCATATATTGTATATTGTCATATAATATAGTTTTTAGTCAATTTACCGCTGCTACGGATGTCTTGAGCTGAAAAAATAAAACAAAACCTCCCATTGGAAGAAAAAAAAATTATTTAAACTATTTTAAAATACTATAGTCTAGCTATATGTAAGTATTTTCAGTTGAATTTTGGTTATGAATGAGTATTTGCAGTATAAAATCATAATTGTAAAGGTGTGTAACTGTTAAACGAGAAAAAATGTTGTTTCCATCCTGATGTTGGTACATGCAGTCTGGCCAGATGTATGCTCCACCCTCTTAGATCGGGTCACCTGAAAAAGTTAAACAAAACTCCATACGGAGCCCAAAAATATTAATTCTATGTATTTTACAGTATCCACACATCTTGCCTAAAATATTTTAATTGTAGTTAATCTAATTTTATTTATCGTATTTAACTATATTTGGACTATAAAACATTAATTTGACTACATAGTACTAACTATTTATGATTTATATATGTAATTTAAATATTGTCTAATTTAGACATATTTACCTGTATTTATGATAAAAAATTCGATTCAGGCTTTGGTCAGTCCGGCAACATCAGGTCAAACTGTACCACGACCGGATACATCTATTTGGATTCTCTATATTCGAAAACCCCGTCTAAAACCAACACAAAAGTAATTCGGGGCAGTATATTTTAAAATGAGTCAGTTGGCTCCCACTTGTAATTTAAAAAACTCGTATATACCAATTTTAGAACTTATGTTACATTTTTGGAAAAATTATTTTTGAAATTTAATTTATAAGGGCGGATGCGCCTAATTATTGTGAATTTTTTAATACCCACCTCGATTTTGTACTCCTCCGGGTGTCGGAAATATTGGGGGAGGGGGGATGGTCTGGAATCCGTCTTGACTCCGTCCGCGATCGTCAGTTGAAAAGAATGAATTTAATGTATGTAATATCCATGTGATTTCGTATGTGTAGTTAATCAATGCTTTTTATGCAGTCGAAAGATGTCTGTTCTTTTATTGATATTGATGAATTGCTTTTATTGTGAACGGCATGGTTTTAATTAGGTATAAGATAGTTGTAAGTATATAGTTTCACTATAGCGTAGGAGGCGGGTGTGTTAGAATAGCACAGTACATACGTACTGCACTCTTCTAATACCAGCATTGGGTGGTCAGCAGTGGTCGTCACCACTGCCAACTCCGACACATTGTCTATATAGATAGTTGTACTATCTATAAGACGGCAGATTGATACGAGAGAGCGAACAGAGAAGTACCTCTGACAGCAAGCGAGTTACAATAAAGAACTATACATAGATACTATACACTGACTACGAGTGCATACTAGTCGTACAATCTCATTGACGCATCTCATCACCATTCGCTCATATATAGATATATATTCGCTCGAGCTGCACCTTAACAAATTAGGCTAACCAGTTATCCACAATAAATTGATTACTGCACCTATGTCAGAAATTTTTAAAGTGAAGAGCTTAAAAACGGGTGAACCAAATAGCTGAGGCAACCGAAAGAGGCGGCTGGCAAGGATAAAGCTGCCATTGTTTGCATGCAAAATTTATCCTTGCCAGCCTTCTCTTTTGGTTGTCGCTACTACACATACCTGCCACTGAACCTAGGTACCTAGGTACGTTCGCCGTACGATTGTCACTCTTAGCATTCCTCTTCCGTGTGTATAAAACCTATACTAAATTGAATGTTAAGGAGCGTTCACAAATGATGCCATCTCAATTGATAAATTTTCTGACCCACCTACTCTTTTCCACTGATGTTAAACATAATGCAAACGGGGAATTTTCATATGCACGTACCCATTTAAATAATATCATTAGTTGCAAAAATGGGTTGTAGATAGTGACGAATCGTCCATAAACGACGTTCTTCAAATATTATAGTTTTATATACCCCCATTTCCAACTTAAATTTTTTTTCTAACCCGTTTGAACTACATCTAATAAACTTACCTAGGTACCTATATTAGTTATGGATATTGAGGGATCGTCCATAATGACGTTCTCCAAATATCATAGTTTCAAGTACTCCCATTTCCACCATTATATTTTTTTCCAGCCTATCTTAACCTAATTGTATTGAACTAACCTATATTTGTTATAGATATTTTTTAATTGAGATCACACTAATCGTTTTTCCACAATTAGTAGTTAAATAGAGCAAATCCGAAATTTTTCCTTATACATTGTGAGGGATCGTCCGGTAATGACGTCTTTCAAAAATATCAATATAAGGTACCCCCTCCCTCCCCCCCCTTCCATCCCTTGTAATTATTTAACCATTTGTAGATGCTGAGCCCATAATGACCTCCTTCAGTGTTATAGATATTCAGGGATCGTCCATAATGACGTTCTTCAAATGTCATAGTTTTTAGAACCCCCAGTCCCAACATTATAATTTTTTTCCATCCTATTTTAACTACATGTCACGGACTTTCCTTTAATTATATGTTATATATATATACAGGGATATTCCATAATGACGTCCTTCAAATATAGTTTTTAGTACCCCCAGTCCCAACATTAAATTTATTTCCAACCCAATTTAACTGTATGTCTCGGACTTACCTATATGTTATTGATATTCAGGGATCGTCTATAATAACTTCGTTCAAATACCATAGTTTCTAGTATCCCTAGTCCCAACTTTAAATTTGCTTCCATCCTATTTTAACTATGTACATGTCACGGACTTACCCATATGTGTTATAGATATTCAGGGATTGTCTCTAATCACGTCATTTGTAAATCATGCAATTCTTAAAAATATTCTAGCTTTTTTTAACTACATGCCACGTACTTCCATGTATGGCTTATTGATGCTAGGGAAGCCTCCATAAATGACGGCATTTGTGAATGGTGCAATTTATAAAAAAATTTAGATACATTGAACTACATGCTACGCACATTCGTATGTGTCTTATTGATTGTAGGGGACCTTCCATAAATCTTATATTATCTTTAAGCGTAACATAAATTGTCTTGCGCCTTTGCTAAACCTCAGCATCTACTTCGGCCCGCCGTAAAAATCCGGCGCTTCGCGCCGGATTTTTACGTTTTACTGGCGTCAGGTGCCTTCTTTTTACTGGAAATTTTAGTATGAACTACTTCAGTATGTACGCAGATGCAAAAGGTAAGGCAGGTTTAACCCCGCACCCTTGACGTACCACTTAATTTAATAATAATAATAATAATTTATTCATTGGGTCGATTTAACCGAAGTTCGTACCACTTAATTTATGCACGCTCCCTTGGTTGGGTCTGTTCTGCAAGATAAACTTGTATTCGTCGCGAAAAACTTTAAGATTGCGTAATGTAGATACACATTCTCCATTGCGTTACACGTATTTATTTGCTTTTTAGGCAGCTTGCTTTCCAGAGTTTTGACATGGGTCCACTTAACTATTAATTTTGGATAACTGGTTTGTCCAATGACCCTTAAAAACAATAGGGCAACTCCTGCACGCAGTTTTGAGGGTTTAAAAGTAGTTTGAAAGGAATAGGTTGAAAACTGTGACCTCTAGAGGACGGCCAACAAACGGACAGACAGACAGGCAGACAGACAGACAGAGAGAAAAAATCCGGCGCTTTGTGCCTGATATGGCGACCGTGAGCCCGAAGTAGATGCTGAGCTTCAGCGAAAATTGGCTTCAACAAAGGAGCAAGATAACATAAGTAACGCTAAAATATGATCTATGATGTAAAGAAATTTCATTGCAACGGTGACGGTTACTCCAAAATTTAAATTTTGCAACGTTTTTCCCATGAACATTTCTTGAAATTTGAATAAAATTAATTTATTAGTACGAGTGCAATTTTTAGCGTGCTTACTACGGGATGGCAGACAAAACCATTTCAGCGCATGATCAAGCTCTGGACAACGGTGTTAGTTGATAATTTGGTTGACATTAATTATGGACCATCCCTGACCACCAAGCACCGAGGGGGCAGGGGGGGAGGAGACAATAAAACCCTTTGAATAACGAAATCACCATATCCATGCAACTACATATAGGAGTTCCGCGCCGGGTATAAATTGACCATGGGAAGGGACAGTAATAAGTAAGCAATAACTCTGTTGACATCATTCATGAACCATCTTCAAGTTGAAGTGATGAAATGGAAGTGGGGCAACACTTAATTAACGATAATCTTGTTGCCATCACTACAGGAACATTCCTGAATTATGATGACATGAGAGTAGGCGGTACTAAATAAGTGATAGTGGTGTGAAAGTCGTCTACGTACCACCTGTATAGTGTCTACGTTTATTTAATGACCACAGTGATGATGAATCCAGTATTCAAATTAACCGAAATCTATAAATCAAAAGTAGCTTACCTTAAACCAACTATTGGTTTACACCGACGACGACGACAAGTATGTACATGAATAGGAAATATGTTTGAATGCATATTGTAATCAAACTTGTAATAACTTTTACAGTTATTACCATCTTCAAATTGCTAAATAAGAAAAAGTCTGTAATGTTGAAACAGTAGGCGAAAGAGAATAAGACGATGAGCGTAACAAAATAAGACGATGAGTGAAACAAAGTCGACAAAATGAGACGGTTAACGAAATGCGAAAAAAATGAGACGATTTGGCGAAACGCAAAAGAAAACTGGGCAATGGGCAAGATGGGCAAAACAAAATGAGAATGCTACTAGAATGCAACGTCCTATTATAATATATAATATATTCCTATTGAATGAACGTGTCAGTCTGATTGAAGTGAAAAAACAATACAGACATGCCCGGCCGCATTTGTGGTTTTATAAAATTAGTATAAAACAAATCGGTGGAATGGTTTGACCTGTAGCGTCGGACCAACAGACGGACGGACGGACTTGTCAATTTCATCAGATGCTTAAGCTCAGCATCTAAAAACCATTTCAACATATGCTTGCTCAGCATTTAAAAAACCCTTAGTTATTATCAGACAAGATATCTCCTATTGTACGTTTGTTATACTTCCCAGTATTTGATTAGCAGTATGTGTTGCTTGATGTCTTAATTTGTTTATTTGTTTTTGCTTCTCCTGCATATTTGGAGGCAAGTTGTATTGTTCAGTAGTGACTGTACAGCATGGTCAGAAATTTTCCATGACGTCAGAGCATTTGGGTTTGGGTTGCTCTCAAACCCAGAGTACTGAACGACTCTTAAGTTGCTCTCAAACCCCCACTTTTGTATGGGTCTGAGAGCTTCAAGTAGTAGAAGGAGCCGATGCCTCAGCATGCCTCAGCATGCCTCAGCATGCCTCAGCATCAGCTCAAACAAAGGAAAGAGAGCAGTAGCATTCAGTCCCTTTTGGCACTGCTCTCAGTCGACCAAAAACCACCAAAGCGAAAGCAAGTGTCCCATCTCCAGTCTGACTCCAACTGTCCTAGTGTGACCATCTCCCTGCTCTGTGCTCTGAAGTTCCGTTCCTCCAAAATTACTTCAAAATTATATATTTCAAAGTCTTCGTAGTAATTTACAAACCTGACGTTAATTTAATTGTTATTCGGTGTAATTAAGTGTATTAGTGTTAAATTAAAAGACTAAATTGGTACTTAATACCAAAACACAATCAAGTATCAAAACACCGGCATTTTATTCAAAATTGAGCTGCCACACCTTAATCTCCACCACATAACCATTAGTTGCATCACAATCAGATTCTCAAGTGCACCATCCCATAACCTTCCATAAATCCTGCCAGTGCTGTTTTCACGCTATTTACGTGTAGTCAAGCATTTGCATCCGTGGTCATCTCTCTTTGGGCGGCTGTCATCATCCTTGAGACCTCCGCTACCCGCAAAAACTCGAAGAAGACAGTCACCCGGGCATCGCACGAATCTCAACTCACCCCAGGAACAGAGCCAGAGCAGCTGGTCCCAGCTCTCTTCTGGTCCCAGACCCAAGCTCTGGTCCCAGCTCTCTTCTGGTCCCAGACCCAAGCTCTGGTCCCAGCTCTCTTCTGGTCCCAGACCCAAGCTCTGGTCCCAACTACTACCTGGTCCCAGACCCAAGCTCTGGTCCCAGCTACCACCTGGTCCCAGCTACCTTCTGGTCCCAGACCCAAGCTCTGGTCCCAGCTCTCTTCTGGTCCCAGACATAAGCTCTTGTCCCAGCTCTCATCTGATCCCAGCTCCAAGCGCACCTGGTCCCAGACCCCAACCTCAGCTCTTGGACCTGGTCTCCCATCTCTCCAACCTGGTCTCAAGC
This sequence comes from Dicyrtomina minuta, assembly GCA_949802685.1. NCBI lineage: Eukaryota > Metazoa > Arthropoda > Collembola > Symphypleona > Dicyrtomidae > Dicyrtomina > Dicyrtomina minuta. The sequence goes on from OX461809.1 coordinate 87,835,115, forward strand.
TTCTCAAACCTCATCCCAACAGCAACAAAATCAGATCTCACCGCTGCAGCCAGCTCAACCCATCACACTCACCTACCTTGGAACCGACTGCAACACTACCACCAACCTATTCAAACACGTCTTCACAGCGAATTAGGAATAAACCATCCCATTCTCTTATTTACACAAAGGACGTCCAGTTAGGGTGGACGTTAAGGTGCACCGGGACTTACGACCCCGCCTAAGTGTGCATACCCCCTATCATGTATAGTTTATTTAAATATTTGTAATGACTCTGGTCCTACTCGTTGCTTTCGTAACTTTTTGCGTAGTTGTAAATGCTGTATTTTTGCATATGCTTCTATTGACACGTCACTGTGATATTCAATATAGTTTTGTAGCGTATCGGAATATAAAAAACTTTTCAAAAATTTCTGAACTACGGCGAACAAAAATTTCACTTTTAATTCTGGCCTAAATTGCTTAAATTATAGTAAAATTTCACGTCTCGTAGTAGAATTACCGACTTTTTTGGTACACAAATATTGTGTTGCGACTTGTGGACTTCTCTGCAGTGTAAAAGTAGTTGTTACTAGCTTAGCATCATAATTGGAACTCCAAACAGTTGTTGGGTACTAGGCATTTGTAAAGTCAAGGTTAGTCTCAAAAACATTATCAAGATGGTTTTAATTGAATGTATATCAAATTATCCAAACAAATTTATAAAAATGTTGTATACGTATATTGCAACATAATTTCACATGGTTTGTATTTAAATAAATATTTTTTCAGCAAATTGGATTTTTAAAATGTTAAACAATAAAAAATGTTTTACAGGTTGAAATTGACAAATTAAATCTGTTTAAGGCTTTAAGCTTTAAGTAAAATTGCCGAGAACGTTATTTAGTTTATTCGGTAAGGATCTAGAGGTTCTACTTTAGTTATACAAATAGGGGGAAGTAAGCGCTGGCAAGGAGCAGCTATTAGGGACCCGTTAACTTCTTCAGGTTCATCAACATCACCGTACCCTTGGAACATAACGCAATTTTTGTTAGAAGGATTATTTGTAAAGTCTGGGCGATACTCTGCGGTCGTATTCCATAAATTTGAATTTGGTCCCAGGTATGGTGTTCGTACGTATTTTGGTACCCAATTGTAACCAAATGGAGTGTTGATGTTACTCTCTGGAAAAGGTACAATTTTCTGCCCTGCAGTCCATCCCATGTCGGCCATGTCTAAATATAAACAATTAATTATAGGTAATTTATGAATGTAAATACGTGGTGTAGGACATCTTAAGGCCATTATTTAGGTTTTTTAAAAGTATTAAATATTACAAAATCAAAAAACTATTAAGAGGCGTTATAATGATATTTGTGACAATACATTTTCTACACCTTTATTTTAGTTTAAAGGTGCATAAAATTTGTGATACATTGACTAACAAGGCTTCTAGCTCATTGTTTGTTTGTCAGTGACGTTACTTACCTAGACCAACATATATATACTTGATTTCATTTCTGTGTATTATGTCGTTTACCATGGTATAATTCCTTTTGTAGCAGAATAATAAAGTTTGATACCATGAAAGCTAAAAAGAATAAAAATAAAAACATTAAGTTTGCCTTAGAATTTTATCGTATGTTTACGCACGTTTTGACCGAACGCAAACGCCATTTTTATCAACTAGCACTGTTTGTTATGCATTAAAGTGTGGTCTGCAAATGTAATACACATGTGTGTGTAATTTAACTGCAAATAAAGTCATATAAAATACTATTAACAATAACGTGGCTTGGTAAAACAACAACATAGGCCTGGCTTTGAAGCTATGTAAACTGTTTAAAACAATATAATATATAATAATGTGTGACTTTTATAGAAATTAATTGAGTAAATTTTGTTTAGTGCAAAAGTTTTGTTTTTAAATACTAGATTTGGATTGATATTGATTATTACTAAAGTGCATAGGAAGGATTATCATGCATCATTAGCATCATTTAGCTTTAAAACTTTAACACTAAAAACTACTTTCATAAAACAATTGTATATAATTTTTTGTTAAGAAGTAGCATTAAAATATTAAAAAGAACTTTTTAAAGTAAAACCTTATCAAGTGTCTTTCATATTCTTACCAGAGGAGTATTGCAGGCGTAATAATGATGGTCTGAGTAAAATTGTTCATACTTGTATCCAAATTTAAAACAATCTTTTTCGATTTTTGTTTTTGCAAGATTTTGAAGTGTTTCACAGTTGTGAATGCTGCACTCTTTCACTGTTTCTTTAAGCCCTGGAACAGGACAACAATGAAAGGAACTGCAGTCCACATTAGATTTGCATGCTTTGAGCGAAAATCTACTAAACATAGCTCTTAATGTTTTATTAGATTTGTTAGCTTTTTGGTTTGCTCCATCGGCAATGCAAATGAAAACAAAGAAAAAGAATGCTTGTAGAATGAAATAAAGCAGATTGGAATTCATTATTTAAACCTATCAAAATTTCAAACAATATGTTTTCAAATTATTACTACAAAGTTTAATTCTAAAACATACAAATCAAATCTATTATTTGTTAACAAAATTGGTGAAGAAAACAAGGGAAGCTAAATGCATTTTAGCAATAGACTGAGGAGAAGCTAACCTATACTGAATATTTCAAAATGTAAAACAGGACTAATCTAGCTATAAATACGTGTACCCGGAACTTGTTATAATTATTGAAATTAAATAATTTTTTACTAGCAGTTCATTTGCAATTTAGAATATTGTATTGTTAGTTTAGGCAAAAAGGCATGTATATATATATATTAATTGATTTAGAGAACTACATATATCAATAAAAAGCTTCGATTTCTTAGTAAGCTGACGTGTACTTCCTGTAAACATTTATTCAATTAAGCTGTAATCTTATTTAATTATCCTGTTGATTTACTAACTTACTATTACGCACATACTTCGATTGATAATTAACTTTGCTACGTGGATCTAAAGTTCATGTATACAGGCTAACTAGAGTGATTATTTTACCACGTACAAACACAAAAAGTGAACTTAATTATGTTACAGACAACATATTTAATTTATTAGATTCAGATAAGACTAATACAGCTTCAACTGTATTTATTAAATAATTTATAGAAAACATGAAATGATGTTGGAAATGCTGCATACCTTCACAGGACATGGTTTTTGTTATTTCATGTCTACTAGAGCAGGTAATTTTATATTTAAAAATCCTTCTACCGCCATGGTATAGCAGTCATTACTGTTTAGTATAATAATACAATAATGATAATACTGGACCAAAAAAGACAGAGCAAAGCCATGAAAGCATTACATGACCTTCTCCTCCTTGACCTGGACTCGAGGTCATATCTGAATTATGCGATAAAAGCTACGTGATCAGTAATCGTGTATATTGGCTCCCTCCCTCTAAAATTTCGGAGCAACACTTTTACATTTCTGCACAGTGGCAAGGAAAATCAGCTTACAAAAATAACTTGTCACCGCCCGATATGGAAGTAATGACGCCAGGCGAGCATTTGCTTAAGCAGCAGACTATTTCAATATTTTAAATATTTGTAAACCTGGCTTTCTGAGACCTTTTTACTAATCTCATTTTTCAAAAATATTAAAAATTTTCGAATATTCAAAAATCCAAAATTAACTTTGTAGATAGGGTTTTAGAGATCACAAAACTTTAAATTTCATGAAAATTGGATGCAAATTGTAGGATCTACAGGGTTGCAAAAAATCAAAAATTCGATTTTTTAAAACTTTGGCGGGCAACTGTGATAAAATCTCTGACCGGCGAGAAAAATGATTAAGCGCACGTTTAATAGTTGCTGTAGACGTGCCTAACGCGCATAAACTTGAGTTAAAAGTCGTCCCACATGCATTGACCCTTCCTTGTAAAGAATAAAAACACATTTTACATATTTCGTTGACCATGAAGCAGGCCAGGCAATAGCTAATAGTGATATCCTTTAGTAAAGATTTTAATATGATGCAAGTTACTTTATTTATCACTAGGAAAAATAAAGTGCTCGGACAATGGACAAACTATTACACTTTCTTGACCGAAAAGAGTATGAGCTAGTAGGCAGTTTGCGCACTTTCCGTAAAAATGAAAAACTTAAACGTAAATTTTACGTAAGCTCCGCCCTCAAAACGTAGAAATAAAATTTTGCGTGAAAAATGATAATTTACGGCCGTTATTTTATACGGCAGCGGGGTTCAAACAACGTCCACGCAATATCATACGTAACAAATATTGCCATGGATACCTATAGTAACCTTCAACTTCTGTTGATTTTAAAAAATAACAACTTTTACGTTTAAAACCTAAAACTGCGCAAACTATGACACGCAAAATGATCCGCAAAATTTTAAAGCGTAAAAACAATTATTTTGCGTTTTGCGTTTTACGAAATATAATTTTACGGCAAGCGCGCAAACTTCCTAGTAATAGTTAATAAAATTGAATGAGTCAAATTACAGAATATGGTCCTGGGAAATTATTGACACTACTATTGTGTCATTTTAGTAACATTATTTTGCGGTCGCAAACGTGTTACACTAATTTAGCATAATTAGGTACAACAATAAAAGGAAATCATAACGTAGGATTGCAGTCTGGCCAGATGTATGCTCCACCCTCTTAGATCGGGTCACCTGAAAAAGTTAAACAAAACTCCATACGGAGCCCAAAAATATTAATTCTATGTATTTTACAGTATCCACACATCTTGCCTAAAATATTTTAATTGTAGTTAATCTAATTTTATTTATCGTATTTAACTATATTTGGACTATAAAACATTAATTTGACTACATAGTACTAACTATTTATGATTTATATATGTAATTTAAATATTGTCTAATTTAGACATATTTACCTGTATTTATGATAAAAAATTCGATTCAGGCTTTGGTCAGTCCGGCAACATCAGGTCAAACTGTACCACGACCGGATACATCTATTTGGATTCTCTATATTCGAAAACCCCGTCTAAAACCAACACAAAAGTAATTCGGGGCAGTATATTTTAAAATGAGTCAGTTGGCTCCCACTTGTAATTTAAAAAACTCGTATATACCAATTTTAGAACTTATGTTACATTTTTGGAAAAATTATTTTTGAAATTTAATTTATAAGGGCGGATGCGCCTAATTATTGTGAATTTTTTAATACCCACCTCGATTTTGTACTCCTCCGGGTGTCGGAAATATTGGGGGAGGGGGGATGGTCTGGAATCCGTCTTGACTCCGTCCGCGATCGTCAGTTGAAAAGAATGAATTTAATGTATGTAATATCCATGTGATTTCGTATGTGTAGTTAATCAATGCTTTTTATGCAGTCGAAAGATGTCTGTTCTTTTATTGATATTGATGAATTGCTTTTATTGTGAACGGCATGGTTTTAATTAGGTATAAGATAGTTGTAAGTATATAGTTTCACTATAGCGTAGGAGGCGGGTGTGTTAGAATAGCACAGTACATACGTACTGCACTCTTCTAATACCAGCATTGGGTGGTCAGCAGTGGTCGTCACCACTGCCAACTCCGACACATTGTCTATATAGATAGTTGTACTATCTATAAGACGGCAGATTGATACGAGAGAGCGAACAGAGAAGTACCTCTGACAGCAAGCGAGTTACAATAAAGAACTATACATAGATACTATACACTGACTACGAGTGCATACTAGTCGTACAATCTCATTGACGCATCTCATCACCATTCGCTCATATATAGATATATATTCGCTCGAGCTGCACCTTAACAAATTAGGCTAACCAGTTATCCACAATAAATTGATTACTGCACCTATGTCAGAAATTTTTAAAGTGAAGAGCTTAAAAACGGGTGAACCAAATAGCTGAGGCAACCGAAAGAGGCGGCTGGCAAGGATAAAGCTGCCATTGTTTGCATGCAAAATTTATCCTTGCCAGCCTTCTCTTTTGGTTGTCGCTACTACACATACCTGCCACTGAACCTAGGTACCTAGGTACGTTCGCCGTACGATTGTCACTCTTAGCATTCCTCTTCCGTGTGTATAAAACCTATACTAAATTGAATGTTAAGGAGCGTTCACAAATGATGCCATCTCAATTGATAAATTTTCTGACCCACCTACTCTTTTCCACTGATGTTAAACATAATGCAAACGGGGAATTTTCATATGCACGTACCCATTTAAATAATATCATTAGTTGCAAAAATGGGTTGTAGATAGTGACGAATCGTCCATAAACGACGTTCTTCAAATATTATAGTTTTATATACCCCCATTTCCAACTTAAATTTTTTTTCTAACCCGTTTGAACTACATCTAATAAACTTACCTAGGTACCTATATTAGTTATGGATATTGAGGGATCGTCCATAATGACGTTCTCCAAATATCATAGTTTCAAGTACTCCCATTTCCACCATTATATTTTTTTCCAGCCTATCTTAACCTAATTGTATTGAACTAACCTATATTTGTTATAGATATTTTTTAATTGAGATCACACTAATCGTTTTTCCACAATTAGTAGTTAAATAGAGCAAATCCGAAATTTTTCCTTATACATTGTGAGGGATCGTCCGGTAATGACGTCTTTCAAAAATATCAATATAAGGTACCCCCTCCCTCCCCCCCCCTTCCATCCCTTGTAATTATTTAACCATTTGTAGATGCTGAGCCCATAATGACCTCCTTCAGTGTTATAGATATTCAGGGATCGTCCATAATGACGTTCTTCAAATGTCATAGTTTTTAGAACCCCCAGTCCCAACATTATAATTTTTTTCCATCCTATTTTAACTACATGTCACGGACTTTCCTTTAATTATATGTTATATATATATACAGGGATATTCCATAATGACGTCCTTCAAATATAGTTTTTAGTACCCCCAGTCCCAACATTAAATTTATTTCCAACCCAATTTAACTGTATGTCTCGGACTTACCTATATGTTATTGATATTCAGGGATCGTCTATAATAACTTCGTTCAAATACCATAGTTTCTAGTATCCCTAGTCCCAACTTTAAATTTGCTTCCATCCTATTTTAACTATGTACATGTCACGGACTTACCCATATGTGTTATAGATATTCAGGGATTGTCTCTAATCACGTCATTTGTAAATCATGCAATTCTTAAAAATATTCTAGCTTTTTTTAACTACATGCCACGTACTTCCATGTATGGCTTATTGATGCTAGGGAAGCCTCCATAAATGACGGCATTTGTGAATGGTGCAATTTATAAAAAAATTTAGATACATTGAACTACATGCTACGCACATTCGTATGTGTCTTATTGATTGTAGGGGACCTTCCATAAATCTTATATTATCTTTAAGCGTAACATAAATTGTCTTGCGCCTTTGCTAAACCTCAGCATCTACTTCGGCCCGCCGTAAAAATCCGGCGCTTCGCGCCGGATTTTTACGTTTTACTGGCGTCAGGTGCCTTCTTTTTACTGGAAATTTTAGTATGAACTACTTCAGTATGTACGCAGATGCAAAAGGTAAGGCAGGTTTAACCCCGCACCCTTGACGTACCACTTAATTTAATAATAATAATAATAATTTATTCATTGGGTCGATTTAACCGAAGTTCGTACCACTTAATTTATGCACGCTCCCTTGGTTGGGTCTGTTCTGCAAGATAAACTTGTATTCGTCGCGAAAAACTTTAAGATTGCGTAATGTAGATACACATTCTCCATTGCGTTACACGTATTTATTTGCTTTTTAGGCAGCTTGCTTTCCAGAGTTTTGACATGGGTCCACTTAACTATTAATTTTGGATAACTGGTTTGTCCAATGACCCTTAAAAACAATAGGGCAACTCCTGCACGCAGTTTTGAGGGTTTAAAAGTAGTTTGAAAGGAATAGGTTGAAAACTGTGACCTCTAGAGGACGGCCAACAAACGGACAGACAGACAGGCAGACAGACAGACAGAGAGAAAAAATCCGGCGCTTTGTGCCTGATATGGCGACCGTGAGCCCGAAGTAGATGCTGAGCTTCAGCGAAAATTGGCTTCAACAAAGGAGCAAGATAACATAAGTAACGCTAAAATATGATCTATGATGTAAAGAAATTTCATTGCAACGGTGACGGTTACTCCAAAATTTAAATTTTGCAACGTTTTTCCCATGAACATTTCTTGAAATTTGAATAAAATTAATTTATTAGTACGAGTGCAATTTTTAGCGTGCTTACTACGGGATGGCAGACAAAACCATTTCAGCGCATGATCAAGCTCTGGACAACGGTGTTAGTTGATAATTTGGTTGACATTAATTATGGACCATCCCTGACCACCAAGCACCGAGGGGGCAGGGGGGGAGGAGACAATAAAACCCTTTGAATAACGAAATCACCATATCCATGCAACTACATATAGGAGTTCCGCGCCGGGTATAAATTGACCATGGGAAGGGACAGTAATAAGTAAGCAATAACTCTGTTGACATCATTCATGAACCATCTTCAAGTTGAAGTGATGAAATGGAAGTGGGGCAACACTTAATTAACGATAATCTTGTTGCCATCACTACAGGAACATTCCTGAATTATGATGACATGAGAGTAGGCGGTACTAAATAAGTGATAGTGGTGTGAAAGTCGTCTACGTACCACCTGTATAGTGTCTACGTTTATTTAATGACCACAGTGATGATGAATCCAGTATTCAAATTAACCGAAATCTATAAATCAAAAGTAGCTTACCTTAAACCAACTATTGGTTTACACCGACGACGACGACAAGTATGTACATGAATAGGAAATATGTTTGAATGCATATTGTAATCAAACTTGTAATAACTTTTACAGTTATTACCATCTTCAAATTGCTAAATAAGAAAAAGTCTGTAATGTTGAAACAGTAGGCGAAAGAGAATAAGACGATGAGCGTAACAAAATAAGACGATGAGTGAAACAAAGTCGACAAAATGAGACGGTTAACGAAATGCGAAAAAAATGAGACGATTTGGCGAAACGCAAAAGAAAACTGGGCAATGGGCAAGATGGGCAAAACAAAATGAGAATGCTACTAGAATGCAACGTCCTATTATAATATATAATATATTCCTATTGAATGAACGTGTCAGTCTGATTGAAGTGAAAAAACAATACAGACATGCCCGGCCGCATTTGTGGTTTTATAAAATTAGTATAAAACAAATCGGTGGAATGGTTTGACCTGTAGCGTCGGACCAACAGACGGACGGACGGACTTGTCAATTTCATCAGATGCTTAAGCTCAGCATCTAAAAACCATTTCAACATATGCTTGCTCAGCATTTAAAAAACCCTTAGTTATTATCAGACAAGATATCTCCTATTGTACGTTTGTTATACTTCCCAGTATTTGATTAGCAGTATGTGTTGCTTGATGTCTTAATTTGTTTATTTGTTTTTGCTTCTCCTGCATATTTGGAGGCAAGTTGTATTGTTCAGTAGTGACTGTACAGCATGGTCAGAAATTTTCCATGACGTCAGAGCATTTGGGTTTGGGTTGCTCTCAAACCCAGAGTACTGAACGACTCTTAAGTTGCTCTCAAACCCCCACTTTTGTATGGGTCTGAGAGCTTCAAGTAGTAGAAGGAGCCGATGCCTCAGCATGCCTCAGCATGCCTCAGCATGCCTCAGCATCAGCTCAAACAAAGGAAAGAGAGCAGTAGCATTCAGTCCCTTTTGGCACTGCTCTCAGTCGACCAAAAACCACCAAAGCGAAAGCAAGTGTCCCATCTCCAGTCTGACTCCAACTGTCCTAGTGTGACCATCTCCCTGCTCTGTGCTCTGAAGTTCCGTTCCTCCAAAATTACTTCAAAATTATATATTTCAAAGTCTTCGTAGTAATTTACAAACCTGACGTTAATTTAATTGTTATTCGGTGTAATTAAGTGTATTAGTGTTAAATTAAAAGACTAAATTGGTACTTAATACCAAAACACAATCAAGTATCAAAACACCGGCATTTTATTCAAAATTGAGCTGCCACACCTTAATCTCCACCACATAACCATTAGTTGCATCACAATCAGATTCTCAAGTGCACCATCCCATAACCTTCCATAAATCCTGCCAGTGCTGTTTTCACGCTATTTACGTGTAGTCAAGCATTTGCATCCGTGGTCATCTCTCTTTGGGCGGCTGTCATCATCCTTGAGACCTCCGCTACCCGCAAAAACTCGAAGAAGACAGTCACCCGGGCATCGCACGAATCTCAACTCACCCCAGGAACAGAGCCAGAGCAGCTGGTCCCAGCTCTCTTCTGGTCCCAGACCCAAGCTCTGGTCCCAGCTCTCTTCTGGTCCCAGACCCAAGCTCTGGTCCCAGCTCTCTTCTGGTCCCAGACCCAAGCTCTGGTCCCAACTACTACCTGGTCCCAGACCCAAGCTCTGGTCCCAGCTACCACCTGGTCCCAGCTACCTCCTGGTCCCAGACCCAAGCTCTGGTCCCAGCTCTCTTCTGGTCCCAGACATAAGCTCTTGTCCCAGCTCTCATCTGATCCCAGCTCCAAGCGCACCTGGTCCCAGACCCCAACCTCAGCTCTTGGACCTGGTCTCCCATCTCTCCAACCTGGTCTCAAGCTTCTCAAACCTCATCCCAACAGCAACAAAATCAGATCTCACCGCTGCAGCCAGCTCAACCCATCACACTCACCTACCTTGGAACCGACTGCAACACTACCACCAACCTATTCAAACACGTCTTCACAGCGAATTAGGAATAAACCATCCCATTCTCTTATTTACACAAAGGACGTCCAGTTAGGGTGGACGTTAAGGTGCACCGGGACTTACGACCCCGCCTAAGTGTGCATACCCCCTATCATGTATAGTTTATTTAAATATTTGTAATGACTCTGGTCCTACTCGTTGCTTTCGTAACTTTTTGCGTAGTTGTAAATGCTGTATTTTTGCATATGCTTCTATTGACACGTCACTGTGATATTCAATATAGTTTTGTAGCGTATCGGAATATAAAAAACTTTTCAAAAATTTCTGAACTACGGCGAACAAAAATTTCACTTTTAATTCTGGCCTAAATTGCTTAAATTATAGTAAAATTTCACGTCTCGTAGTAGAATTACCGACTTTTTTGGTACACAAATATTGTGTTGCGACTTGTGGACTTCTCTGCAGTGTAAAAGTAGTTGTTACTAGCTTAGCATCATAATTGGAACTCCAAACAGTTGTTGGGTACTAGGCATTTGTAAAGTCAAGGTTAGTCTCAAAAACATTATCAAGATGGTTTTAATTGAATGTATATCAAATTATCCAAACAAATTTATAAAAATGTTGTATACGTATATTGCAACATAATTTCACATGGTTTGTATTTAAATAAATATTTTTTCAGCAAATTGGATTTTTAAAATGTTAAACAATAAAAAATGTTTTACAGGTTGAAATTGACAAATTAAATCTGTTTAAGGCTTTAAGCTTTAAGTAAAATTGCCGAGAACGTTATTTAGTTTATTCGGTAAGGATCTAGAGGTTCTACTTTAGTTATACAAATAGGGGGAAGTAAGCGCTGGCAAGGAGCAGCTATTAGGGACCCGTTAACTTCTTCAGGTTCATCAACATCACCGTACCCTTGGAACATAACGCAATTTTTGTTAGAAGGATTATTTGTAAAGTCTGGGCGATACTCTGCGGTCGTATTCCATAAATTTGAATTTGGTCCCAGGTATGGTGTTCGTACGTATTTTGGTACCCAATTGTAACCAAATGGAGTGTTGATGTTACTCTCTGGAAAAGGTACAATTTTCTGCCCTGCAGTCCATCCCATGTCGGCCATGTCTAAATATAAACAATTAATTATAGGTAATTTATGAATGTAAATACGTGGTGTAGGACATCTTAAGGCCATTATTTAGGTTTTTTAAAAGTATTAAATATTACAAAATCAAAAAACTATTAAGAGGCGTTATAATGATATTTGTGACAATACATTTTCTACACCTTTATTTTAGTTTAAAGGTGCATAAAATTTGTGATACATTGACTAACAAGGCTTCTAGCTCATTGTTTGTTTGTCAGTGACGTTACTTACCTAGACCAACATATATATACTTGATTTCATTTCTGTGTATTATGTCGTTTACCATGGTATAATTCCTTTTGTAGCAGAATAATAAAGTTTGATACCATGAAAGCTAAAAAGAATAAAAATAAAAACATTAAGTTTGCCTTAGAATTTTATCGTATGTTTACGCACGTTTTGACCGAACGCAAACGCCATTTTTATCAACTAGCACTGTTTGTTATGCATTAAAGTGTGGTCTGCAAATGTAATACACATGTGTGTGTAATTTAACTGCAAATAAAGTCATATAAAATACTATTAACAATAACGTGGCTTGGTAAAACAACAACATAGGCCTGGCTTTGAAGCTATGTAAACTGTTTAAAACAATATAATATATAATAATGTGTGACTTTTATAGAAATTAATTGAGTAAATTTTGTTTAGTGCAAAAGTTTTGTTTTTAAATACTAGATTTGGATTGATATTGATTATTACTAAAGTGCATAGGAAGGATTATCATGCATCATTAGCATCATTTAGCTTTAAAACTTTAACACTAAAAACTACTTTCATAAAACAATTGTATATAATTTTTTGTTAAGAAGTAGCATTAAAATATTAAAAAGAACTTTTTAAAGTGAAACCTTATCAAGTGTCTTTCATATTCTTACCAGAGGAGTATTGCAGGCGTAATAATGATGGTCTGAGTAAAATTGTTCATACTTGTATCCAAATTTAAAACAATCTTTTTCGATTTTTGTTTTTGCAAGATTTTGAAGTGTTTCACAGTTGTGAATGCTGCACTCTTTCACTGTTTCTTTAAGCCCTGGAACAGGACAACAATGAAAGGAACTGCAGTCCACATTAGATTTGCATGCTTTGAGCGAAAATCTACTAAACATAGCTCTTAATGTTTTATTAGATTTGTTAGCTTTTTGGTTTGCTCCATCGGCAATGCAAATGAAAACAAAGAAAAAGAATGCTTGTAGAATGAAATAAAGCAGATTGGAATTCATTATTTAAACCTATCAAAATTTCAAACAATATGTTTTCAAATTATTACTACAAAGTTTAATTCTAAAACATACAAATCAAATCTAATATTTGTTAACAAAATTGGTGAAGAAAACAAGGGAAGCTAAATGCATTTTAGCAATAGACTGAGGAGAAGCTAACCTATACTGAATATTTCAAAATGTAAAACAGGACTAATCTAGCTATAAATACGTGTACCCGGAACTTGTTATAATTATTGAAATTAAATAATTTTTTACTAGCAGTTCATTTGCAATTTAGAATATTGTATTGTTAGTTTAGGCAAAAAGGCATGTATATATATATATTAATTGATTTAGAGAACTACATATATCAATAAAAAGCTTCGATTTCTTAGTAAGCTGACGTGTACTTCCTGTAAACATTTATTCAATTAAGCTGTAATCTTATTTAATTATCCTGTTGATTTACTAACTTACTATTACGCACATACTTCGATTGATAATTAACTTTGCTACGTGGATCTAAAGTTCATGTATACAGGCTAACTAGAGTGATTATTTTACCACGTACAAACACAAAAAGTGAACTTAATTATGTTACAGACAACATATTTAATTTATTAGATTCAGATAAGACTAATACAGCTTCAACTGTATTTATTAAATAATTTATAGAAAACATGAAATGATGTTGGAAATGCTGCATACCTTCACAGGACATGGTTTTTGTTATTTCATGTCTACTAGAGCAGGTAATTTTATATTTAAAAATCCTTCTACCGCCATGGTATAGCAGTCATTACTGTTTAGTATAATAATACAATAATGATAATACTGGACCAAAAAAGACAGAGCAAAGCCATGAAAGCATTACATGACCTTCTCCTCCTTGACCTGGACTCGAGGTCATATCTGAATTATGCGATAAAAGCTACGTGATCAGTAATCGTGTATATTGGCTCCCTCCCTCTAAAATTTCGGAGCAACACTTTTACATTTCTGCACAGTGGCAAGGAAAATCAGCTTACAAAAATAACTTGTCACCGCCCGATATGGAAGTAATGACGCCAGGCGAGCATTTGCTTAAGCAGCAGACTATTTCAATATTTTAAATATTTGTAAACCTGGCTTTCTGAGACCTTTTTACTAATCTCATTTTTCAAAAATATTAAAAATTTTCGAATATTCAAAAATCCAAAATTAACTTTGTAGATAGGGTTTTAGAGATCACAAAACTTTAAATTTCATGAAAATTGGATGCAAATTGTAGGATCTACAGGGTTGCAAAAAATCAAAAATTCGATTTTTTAAAACTTTGGCGGGCAACTGTGATAAAATCTCTGACCGGCGAGAAAAATGATTAAGCGCACGTTTAATAGTTGCTGTAGACGTGCCTAACGCGCATAAACTTGAGTTAAAAGTCGTCCCACATGCATTGACCCTTCCTTGTAAAGAATAAAAACACATTTTACATATTTCGTTGACCATGAAGCAGGCCAGGCAATAGCTAATAGTGATATCCTTTAGTAAAGATTTTAATATGATGCAAGTTACTTTATTTATCACTAGGAAAAATAAAGTGCTCGGACAATGGACAAACTATTACACTTTCTTGACCGAAAAGAGTATGAGCTAGTAGGCAGTTTGCGCACTTTCCGTAAAAATGAAAAACTTAAACGTAAATTTTACGTAAGCTCCGCCCTCAAAACGTAGAAATAAAATTTTGCGTGAAAAATGATAATTTACGGCCGTTATTTTATACGGCAGCGGGGTTCAAACAACGTCCACGCAATATCATACGTAACAAATATTGCCATGGATACCTATAGTAACCTTCAACTTCTGTTGATTTTAAAAAATAACAACTTTTACGTTTAAAACCTAAAACTGCGCAAACTATGACACGCAAAATGATCCGCAAAATTTTAAAGCGTAAAAACAATTATTTTGCGTTTTGCGTTTTACGAAATATAATTTTACGGCAAGCGCGCAAACTTCCTAGTAATAGTTAATAAAATTGAATGAGTCAAATTACAGAATATGGTCCTGGGAAATTATTGACACTACTATTGTGTCATTTTAGTAACATTATTTTGCGGTCGCAAACGTGTTACACTAATTTAGCATAATTAAGTACAACAATAAAAGGAAATCATAACGTAGGATTGCAGCTGTTTCATACTTAAAATTTCATATATGAAATTTTAAATAAAGATTTTATTTATCGTTACCTTACAACTTCAAGTTGAGACACGCACGTTCTAGGGAGCAGTGTTATTTTCCCTTTTTTTACCAGTGTCAGGTTTTCTCTTCTTACTTGGTCCAGCATCCTAATTTTTCAGTATGACGGCTTTACAGAGGGATTAAGTTTTTGTTCACTTAACTAATAGTAACGACCATAGGGCTTTTATTATTATTTCCCGTTACCCAATTTAGCATGCTAAGGCAGTTTTTGTCTGGTGAATGCTCGGGTTCTCCTTTTTTCATGTACCAAAATTTGGCCTCAATTTAGTGTTACTGCTACTAAGCGTCTCCGCAAAAGCGTAAATGTATTTCGTTTCTAGGTCAATGTCAGTACAATCGATACGAACTGTTGACTCGAGTTCGCTTCAGGCTATAAATGAATAAATGGACACGGCACTTCAAACAACAGTGTAACTACTAACTTGGACAATGTAAACAAACATAAGCCATGTATCTACCTACATTGTTTAAATGGACGTCAGTTATGAGTAAAATCTTGACGCACGCAAATAAATCATTTGGACGAAATCTAATAAATCTATTCCATCGATATCCAGCCCACTTGTACCAAGCGTTATTGTACTAGCAGCATTCGCACGTGCAACATCTTGTCCAAACCTATAGTTTCGAAGCCTAATTGTTTCCTCACCAGTCATACCCAGACCATTCTTACCAGTAAAACTATTACTTCCTTTTGTCCGTGTCGCCAAAATAATGGGACTGTACGTTCAACCACACATTTAATAAAATAGGAAATTCAAATAGGGTTTACAAATCCAGCGCAAAGCAAATCCAGCGATTAATAAACTAAAAATTGTTTTTAAAAACCAAATCAGTTCAACTATAATAATAAAACTTTTAAACCAGAATCCTAACTATTGTTACACTAAAATAACGAGAAATGGCAAAACTAACTGTCGCTTGGGAGCAAAAATTCAACACGCCTAGCACATAGGACTTCTAATTGACATTCTATACCCCCTGCACTAATCAAAATGAGCTACCTACCCCTAGCGTACTATTACATACCTGCGTTGTATTCGATGACTTAAACTATTTTTCCAAACCGAATTTAATCTGTAAATTGACATGCGGTCAGTCACCCAGCCACCAACAGTCCCGGTCAATTCACCTCACTTCCACGGGGTACTTGCTGCACTACATTAGTACATGATAAAGTTTGTACCCCTAATAAAGAACAGAAGCACGCGTAGACATACAATAGAACTGCAGTTCCCCGCGAGCTTAAAGATACAACGAATGCTTTGCCAACGTTCACGTTTGTTATTTTCCAAGTAAATCACATGATTTGTAGTGGTTAAAATAAAATGTCGTCATTCGCCAATGCCGACATATTTAGCGTGAAGGTGAATGCCGACTTGTCGAACTGGCCAAAAGCTGTCGGCAATGTCGGTATCGTTATGCCGACATTCACTCACTTATGCAAATAGAACATTTTGCAATTTTCAAAAATATGCAAATAGGATACTTTAAACTTTTCAAAAAACAGGTAAATAAAAGATTTTGAACTTTTCCAAAACATGTAAAAAGAAAGTTTTACACTTTTCAAAAACTCGTAATCATTATTTTGTCTATCTCCTTTGGTTTTTATTTGAACATTTAAATTCCAATTTAAATTGGTTATTACTTGATAAACAATTTAATTCTTTACTGCTGACGACATAATATGGTCTATTTTTCAAAACTAATAAGAATTATTAGAATCCCTATAGTTCATATGGATGCTGGATCTCTCGTTGTCCCTGTATAGAAACATGAGTCATAAAATATGAAATAAATCCGCCGACCTCCAAAAACACATACACACGCCAGGGAATAACACAGAACTCCGAGGCATGGAAGAACTATGTAAGAACAATAATGACTGTAAAACCGCTAACTGTTGCCAAACCAATCTACCAAACGAAAAAAGGTGTTTTAAAGATTGTACATCACTTCGAGATTCAAATTGCTATAGGAGCAGTGACTGTAAATTAAAGCATTGTCATCAATGGTCGAAATACACATTGTCCCAATCATGTAGGTAAAAATACAAGATGTTCTACAGTGTCAACTTTAATTAATGAATTTTGACAATCTACAATTTTCAAAATATTTCTTTACATATTTTTGTTTTCCTATTTATCACATTATAGATAACTTGGTTTGACGCAGTTAAGGCATGCTGTATAATTCACAAAGGGGTTCTGGCTGATATCAAAGATATCAATGAATTAAAGCAACTTGGAGATTTGCCAGATCGTTCTCAGCCTCAGCGTCAGTTCCGCAAATGAAAATATTTTTTATTTTCATTTTTAAAAACATACAAATTCTACATAGATTATATAGTTTGGATTGAAAATCAAAATTTAATAATACTTCTTTTTTTAAAACTCTGAATGGATTAGGATTAGATTCTCCATGGATTGGAGCGAGTGACATTAGTCACAGCAAGACTGGCGGAGAATTCAAATAGTTTAAAACGAACACTGTTATTCCGTATACAAATGGTCTTTGGGGACTAGGGAAACCTGATAATCCTGATGGTTATAGTTGTGTGATCCTAATTTGCATACCAAAGTTGGATTTTAAGACTACGTGGATGCTGGCCATACATTTGTGTAAATTAAGGAATAATTTGTCTTGACTTCTGACTGAGCCCTACTGCAAGGTGACTTTTATGAATAAAGCTTATTTCATTGTTAGAATAATCGGAAGTACAAAATATATTTTCCGGCCAGCTATTTGTTATAACCATGGTATTAAATGTCCAGTCATAATATATTATAGAATTGCAAAATGTCAATTGGCAATGGTTCGTAGCGGGCAACGAGGAAGAGGAGGAGCCAGAGGCTGATACTTAATTAGTAATAAACTTCGCAGAATTAAACGGTTAGTGTTTTGGATCAATTTGCAGTAGAGCCATATTATGTTACAGCTAATTGTACTTTTATTATAGAAACAATTCAACTCGTGAACAATGCCTATAACGATATAAAGCTCAGCAGCATCCTACTAATGAAAACATACATGAAGCGATGAAGGTAAATAAAATTTCAATTTTTTTCAATTATATAGTTACTGCTAATTAGCGATATTATAATATTATTGGGATTTGAGGTATTTTGATGTAATATTAAAATAAGCGATCGTAGAGAGTGAGAGCGATATTATATTTATAATATGTATTTTGACTGAGATCGTCAAAAGAATAGTTTTATTTAACAATAAATGGAAAAGACGATAAGACCGAAGTCGAGCTGGAAAGAGAGTGTCTTATCTCCAATTAAATCATCCTTATATCATCTTTTGTAATAATATGTTTTTACATTATAACAATATAAATTGTATTGTAATCACACGATTACACTAAAACTACGGCATGCTCGACGGCATGGCTCCCATAAGTTTAACCCTGTTTACATACTAATTTATTAACTAAATCACAACATTTCATTTATTAGAATTACGTCTTACTGGAATTGCGTCTTATTATTCCTAAATAAATTGCATACATCATCATTGACGTTATAAATTCATTTTAATGCTTAAGCTATATTTCCCAAGTATAATAACAATGTATAATAATATATAGTCCCACAATGCCCATATACAATAATATGCTGCTGCCTAATTGTATACAAAACTAGAATACAATACAATTATTTACAATATTCGCAATTAAAACAATTTAAATAATTCTTGGAATGTACGAGACCGACGAGTAGAACATAGTAATAGTAAATATAAAATTTTACACTTATAGAAAACATGTACATACAACATTTTGCACTTTTCAAAAACTCGTAAATAGTAAAAGAATATTTTGCACTTTTGAGAACCATGTAAATAAAACATTTTGCATTTTTTTAAAACTTTTAAATAGAACATTTTGCACTTTTGAGAAACATGTAAATAAATCATTTTGCACTTTTCAAAAACTCGTAAATAGAACATTTTGCACTTTTGAGAAACATGCAAATAATACATTTTGCACTTTTCAAAACCTCGTATTTTACATAGTACATATTTATCTCATTCAATATTTTATGGACTTTTTGCTAATTTTAATTCGAGCATGAATTGCAAATGAGTCATTTTGACTCTTCACACACGATATGAATTATGAAACTACGGAAAAGGAAATAGAATGAAATCATTAATTAGCTCAGAAACACTTAAGGCGAAGGAGTAGAATGAATGAATGATGATGGTTGTAAGTTGTAAAATGTCCTCAATTAGAATAATCAAATAGGAATTAATGTTTAACGATTAATGCGGGGCCAACGTAAAGTCATAAATTTAATCCGTCTCCTCATCTCCGTCTCGGCCTGTGTACAGTGCACACACAAATTATGTATTAGTCTCTCACGCTCTCTAAATGCTCAAATAACGCTATATGACTCCCTCTTCCTTTTGTTACTTCAGCCACTGAAAGGGAAAGGGGTGAAAAATATACACAAAAAAACATACAAGGAAAAATATTAAAAAGAATCATCTTTATTATTTGGCGCTTACCTAGATGTTCACGATCACAATCCGTCCTCCGCTTTTTTTACCATAAGCTTTTGTGGGTGGGTTCTATACAATATTTATTTGTCTACCACCCTACACTCTCTTACACAATCACATGAACGAACTCACCCCCGCCATTGAAATGTATCCTAATCCTATATTATGTACAAATCTACATGGTAGACTACCTATGTAGGTAGTTTGTATAGCACACACGTGGCCCTATTCGCATAGACAACTAATTATGTACATATATAAGCTACACACTTATAGCCACTTTGACTGTTAAACTTCCAGGTAACTTCCTAAAATCCTTTAATGATTCTCCACTTCGTCCACTTGTAGTGTATAGCGACAGTAACGAATGACGAATGATATAGGTCACCTGACAATTTGTTTACCACAAAACACTTTTGTAGTACATATATCGCCTGTGAAGAATCAAAATGATCCAAATGCATTTTTAGCTTTAAAAAAATGCACTACAGTCAACAGTATCTACAACAACAAAATATAAAAACATATCATGATCCTGAAAGCATGTAAATACAACATTTTGCAATTTTTCATAATTGTGGCGTGGATGTCGTTGCTAGATTAACATTAACAAGTACATATTGTACACCTACTACTACCTACCTTTATCCTAAGAGATCCATAATGTCTATCCTAACAACAAGTTTAATAAGAAAACTAAAATACCAATTCATTCGTTCCTTATTTTTTTTTAAATCCCTGTATTTTCTATCGTCGTCGGCCTGACTGACTGACTGAGTCTGTATTCTGTAGTCGGTGCGCTTAATACCTTTTCGATTTTGTAGGTCTCTGGAGAAAAATAAAAATGCAAGGAGAAACCATTAATTACAATTGGTCATGTATCCACTTCCTACTTTTATTAAATATATTTCGTTTCCAGTCCCACCGCCAATGCCTATAGTATATAGTCAATAGTCTGCCACTCAGTAAAAACGCCACAATGTCCAAGACAAGTAAAACGTTCGGCATTACTATTTGCTACAGGTACCTACACACCACTTCTGATGCCGAAGCCGAAGCTCCCAACAATTGTACATTATATATTTATTTACATGAATAAAAAAAAAGGAAAGACCAACACCAATGGAAACAAGAGAAAAAAATCGTGTGTATAAAGAGTGTAAAGATTTAGTCGTGTTCATTTCATTGATCATAACCTTTACTTTTTGACCCGAGGCAGGAGTGCACTGTATGGTAAAATAAGTCCAAGTACTCTTTTAACAACCCTTTACAATAAATCCGAGCCAAAACCAATACCAAAAGGAAGAGGCATAAGGTCTTCTATTAAATTCAATTCTACATAATACATTACATGATCGGCTAACCTCACGGATCACTCTCTCGCTCGAACTCTCGACTCTCACGCACACTCAGCAGAATAACATTAAACAACGTAACAGTAACATACACAGTAATATAATGGGATCATAATATTGTTTATGCATATTATATAGTGATCTCTACGGCTTTCTTGTTTTTTTCCTCACTACTACTACAGGCCATAAATGATATTTGATCTTGACTCGCATCGCATTATCCTCTCTCATCGTCAGACAGGATGGCCATAATGTTTATACTTTTGGGAAATTGATTTAGCAAATAATCGAATATAAATCTATCAGAAATTCTTAATGTTGGGTCAAGAGACGATCGGAGGAAGGGGGCAAATTATTAATTCATAATTCATTATCCATATAGTTCACGGATGTAATATGCGCTGCGTGTGTGTGTGTACCTGGGGATAGTTTTGAATTTTTATGGGATTCACTGCACACGCTTTCAACGAATTTCCTCTTACCGATTTCGATACCGATGCCGGTGCCTACACCAGTAGGGGTGCCAAGATATAGTAAAACAAAAGCAGAGCATTACATGTTGGGCTTAGTTAAAGTGGTGTGATATGAGGTGCAAAGCCGAGAGTGTGTCCAAGTGGAAATCAAAATCAGACGATTCGTAAAATTATTATTGTAATTTTAATATACTGTGTGCTAACTAAGGATAAGGATAGGAAACGTGCATGCTGTGTGTGGATATTTGCCAAATAATTTTTTAATTTCCCCATGTATATCCATAATATCGTGAAGGAAGAATCAAATTGGCACATTTCCAATTTTTTTCAGTTAGAGTTATAATGAGCCATATCAAAGCAAAATACATCGAGGTGGATGCATAAAATGAATTTTAATTATTTAAGCTTGTAAAATGTTCTATTTTTACGAGTTTTTAAAAAGTATCAAATATTTTAATTGGCATGGTTTTGAAAAGTGCAAATTGTTCAATTTACATATTTTTTCCAAAAGTGCAAATTACTTTATTTACATGTTTTTGAAAAGTGCAAATTGTTCTATTTACATGTTTTTGAAAAGTGCAAAATGTCCAATTTACATATTTTGAAAAAAAGCAAAATATTCTATTGACATGTTTTGTAAAGTGTAAAATGTTCTATGTAGCTACATGCTTCCAGGCCCATACTTTAATCTTCTTTGTTCTTAGCTGAAAATGGATGGTTTTGATTCTTCACAGACGATATGTGTACATGTATGTATATTATACAAAGTATTGAAGTCCACAATGGACTGACTTGTACCAGTACCAATAAAGCTTTGTATGAGGGAGCGATGGGATCGTAGTTCGTACGAAGGGGTAATGGCTGGTAGTACTGACACTGGCACTGCACTGCACTGGTGCGGGGTCTCGTCCTGGCACTGGCACTGGTGATGTTATGGCATATGGTTATGGTTATGATGGTGTTTGTAGTTGGAAATATTGAGATAATAATAGTAATAACAATAACAATGATGGTGATGATGATGATTACATCGACATGGAGAAATTATGCAAGTCTGACGAAGAAGAAGAAGACGAACAAGTAAAAAAAAGAAAAAGAAAAGAAAAATTTGAATGTGAATATTGAAGTGGATTTGATATGACTTTGAAATCCTATTTTGGTCATAATTTACCCCAAAAATCTCCGCCTTATTTGTCCCTATTAGGCTATTTCAAATTAGCATCCATGAAACTTCTCTCGCTCTCTCACTCTCCAACCTCCATCCCTTTTCTCCCCGTCTTCGTCTTCGTATCTATTTTTCTACACCACCGAAAATATACATTCTAATAACCCTGGTTCTGGCCCTGGTCCTGGCCATGGCCATGGAAATTGCGGCCATCGATCGCCAACTGGCAACTGGCCACTTTTTCTTCTTTTTTTCAAAGTAAATATATATAGGCAGCTATATACTATACTGCAGGGCTATATGGTCTGTGATAATATAGCTTATTATTATAGACCACGATATTTTCCTTTGGTTTACCCAAGCTATTTACTAAAGTATAATAATTTATTTTCCATTTCGAGGTACATATTATGCAATTACACGTAGCTACATGTAAGTTCCATGTAAAACTAATTCTGTAATAATTACTTAGCAATTCTTCTTGTTGTCGTTATAAAGCTGAAGCTTGTGGTTTACGTATGTACAAATGTCTTAGAAGCCCTTGACAAAATTTGAATGCTAACAAGATGTAGGCACCTACTGATATTATTTACCTACGTGTAAGAGCATACCTATTGCCTCTAATAGGTACGTGTGACAGTTTTAATAATAATTATGAGCACCCAGCTGGTATCATGTAGTTTGTGTTAAATGCACGCAGTGTTAAGGGACAGACCAAAGAACTTCTATGACCAGCACTAGGATCATAGGACCAATATATGTATTAGAAATTGCCTATAATTATAATGACATCCTATATAACGAGAAAAAGAGCAAATGAATTTTAAATCCTCCCTGTTCCCCAGTCTGTGTGTACATGGCCATGGCATGGGTAGGTAATTACTTACTACGAAATATATTGGCTACACAGTATAGTATATGTATATGAAGGCACTATAGATTCCAGTTCCAGATGAGGCACATCATATCATCATAGATCACGTAGAAAATACTTGAAGCTTTTTCCCTGTCGCTCTAACTAATGCCTAAATTTACAACTTTGGTGTTGGTGTCGGTCGTCGTCGTCGGTGGACGGCGTACGGTGTTGCTGGATGGCCCAGGGGATAATTATATGGATGAGGAAGGATGAGGTGAGGGCTGAAAACATGGAATAAAAATAACAGCGCCATAGCTCCGTATTCGTATATATACCTATAGCTTCAGCCTAACAAAAACAGAAACAATTTCTTTAAATCTCGAATTTCTACAAAACTACAAGCAAGATCTGAAAACATTCAAAATCGTATCCGTATCGTATTAAGAGCACCAGGAAATTAGGGAACTAATCAGAATGCTAACAAAGTTATACATGAAAAAATGGGAAATAATTGAAAATGAAAACGAGGAAATAGAATTATTACTTCATGCTATGTAAATCCAAAACGAATACGAATACGAACAAAAGAATTTAATAATGGAAAATGAAATCAAAATGAGAGACACATTTCATAAATTCTATAATCCCAAAGTTCCAGGCAGTGCAGTGCAGTACAGCGCAGTGTCAGTTTCATTTAGACTGTTGACTTTAAAGTAAAATTTACAAAGTTTGTAGAATACACGCACAGTTCGTGGAAACTTTAACGGGTTTAAGTTCTATAGGAAATTGAATAAAAATATAAAATTGCCCTTGCCATACAATTCTGGCTGTACCTGTACCTGTACCTGTCCAGGACTAAATTGCTGTGTTTTTATCTCTTCTATATGGAATGAAGCGTCTGGCTCGGGCCCTGTGCTAATGATAATAGTAATAGTAGTAATAATAATATGATGATGACATGAATGGTGAAATAAAGAAATTGTGTAAACTCTTGGGGTACAGAGATTATCATCAGGAGTATGATGGCTGTCAAGGTGAATGAAATATTTTTTGACAATGTTGAATCAAGTGTTTGTATAATATTATGTACTCTGTGCTATTGTGCATGGTTAATCGCAGATCGCAGTCATAGTCATACATATAGTTGTAGTGTGTGGCCGTTACCGTAATTTAATTCGTAATGGTACTAACTATAGCTATAGGCATTAGGCATAGCGATCAGGGGCATAGCGTATATAGACTAGTGCAGTCTGTGTGATGGGAGTGTGGGAAGTGGATGGGGACTGATGACTGAGAGGAAAGTCTTATGGTAATGTAGGTAGGTAGGTACATATGAAATATAAAGTGGTGGTAAATTGGTAAATTGGTAAACTGGGAAACTGAAACTGGTGAAGGATGGAGTGATAGGATAATGAAATGATAATGAGACGGCATGGGACGGTCCACAGGGGGTTATTTTTATGCCCTAATCATAATCATATGTTCTACAATAAGCTTATATGCTATGGGTCCGTCAACTTCTAACCTCTCGAATGTCTTGTCTCTCTTTTTAGCCCAGTCCATTTATCCCCGTCTCCTTCTTCCATAATTCCACATATACTCCCCTACCCCTCTCACAATATACCTCTGTATACCCTACAGATATATACCTATATCCCTATCCCAATGAATAAACTATTCAATTTTTCATTCAATACGAAACCAGGAGGAAAAACAGACTGAAAAATACTAACTATGAAGCTATGATGCTATCAACTACAGATTACACGCATGTCCAACACGGACTAATAATACAATCAAATAACTATATGTATTATATGTACACAAGCAATATGCAGCTTAATGGATTATTCTAGATTCTAGATACTTGACGATTATTTATCCAATAATCCAATTTACATACGCTTTATTAGTACGTCATAATATTGCTCGCCAGTGCCAGCAGTACGGGAAGGAACGAGAACGATACACCGTATAACATCTAGACTCACGGGATTTGGCGTTTGGTGGTTATGGTGGCGGTGGCGGTATAATTCACCTATTTTTTCTTTGATATACCAGTAGAGGCAGCCGGGATCTGGGAATTATTGTGAGGATTATCAATATCAATGCTCACGTCAATGTCAATTATTTATCTAGGTATAACAACATAGGCTGTACCGAGACCAAGACACCGCCAAGACACCGCACCGACCGGACCGGACGCTGTATACAAAAGGCCAAAGAGTAAATAGGTAGATCATTGGATTGTACTGGTAATGTAATTTCAAGATATAAATATAATTGATGCTTCATGCCCACTGTACTCATCTGGACTGTCCATCCACCCATCCATCGGTAGATCTCAAAATCAAAATTGAAGTCAAATGAAATATTATTACATGGAAGCAGTCGGCATCGGCTTCTTTAAACTGTTTTTTTGTATCCAAAATCCAAAGACGGGTACGTAAGTTGTAATGTTATGTCAATATTTACTGTGTGTAAAGACAGCAAGAATGATTTTTTATAAGATGTTACGTTGGTTCTATGGACATTTGCATGTATTTTTGGAGAAAAGTTTCATAGTATAGGTAGACCATACCATGCCCATGAGTTCCTGCAGGGCCGGATAATGTGGTCAGCACAGGCAGCCCCGATGCCTGAATTTTCAAAAAAACTTGTAAATGGCACATTTTGCAGGTTTCGAAAATATGTAAAAAGACTATTTTGACTTTTCAAAAACATGCAAATAATTATTTTTTTGTACATTTCAAAAACATGGAAATATAACATTTTACACTTTTCTCAAAACATGTAAATACAACATTTTGCACTTTTCTGAATCAAGTAAAAAGAACATTTTGCATTTTTCTAAAACATGTACATACAACAAGAAGAAAACCATCAATAAAATCAAATTGGTGGTTTTTGTATCATAGAAACAAATTGCTGCATAAAACCAATTCCATCGTCCGGCCCTGAGTTCCTGACGACAGTTAAATATTTGCATTTTTAATATTTAATTATAGGCTGGATTATTAAAGGCGAAAAAGTGTAGCGATCCAAATCGAAATTCGGAAGGTGACAATAGGTGAGCCTTGTATACTATAGGGCATAGGGAATTAAATCCTCAACCAAATGTGACATTTTTCTTACTACCTAGTCGTAATTCGTATAGTGGACTTTTTAAGTTAGGAAATTTTAAGGATTTGAATTTTTTTATTTTTTTCTAATAATAGTTTATACTCTCGTGTAGTATGCATGTTAAAAAAAGCAAATACATAATACAAATTGAGAGGCAGTAGGCAAACGAATGCGGGCACCGCACCGTACCGTGACCATTTGTATTTAGGTGGTGTGCAAAATATTATATTATGTGTATGCCATGCTATAGGATCCGAAACATATAGAAATGAATAGGAAAACAGAAAAAAAGAACGATTGCGAGGTGGAGGGGATATGGGATTATTAAATATTTAAATAAATAGGAGTTGTGTCGTTGTGTGTGAGCGCCTCAATGAGCTCTCAAGTATATGGAGAATATTTGATTGAATCATTCAAGCTTATCACACATTATGCTTTCTTGTGCCCCTTTACACCATATGCTCCATTCAGAGTATACACACTATATATATATAGGAGATATGACCATTTTGATTAATGATAATTCTCATAGTAAGTACCTACCGTCGGAATCGGAATCGGAATCAAAAGTATGCATAATTGCGTAGTGCGTATAGTGCTTTTATCTGTCGAGTGAAGAGTTGGGATAGGTAAAATAAATAATAGGAAGCACTTAGTGTAAGGATATAGCCATATAGCTCTCTATTTGATCTCCGCTTAAATGTCTATATAATACCACAACTCATGATTTTTATTTTTTTTATTACTATTCTCAGTTTTTTATTCTGCTACATATATTGGATCCAAGCTCCATGGAACCGCACAGGAAAACATATGAATATTATATTAGACTCAATTTGGTTCTGTAAAAGTCGGGCAGTCAACTGAAGTAATGTGAATAGAAAATTTTGTGTGAGGAACGGAAGAAATAAAAAAAATCGATTAATCCATTAAATTATATTTTTGTATAATCCATTTCCTGTAAGGGATCGTCTATAAATGATGTCATGGGTAAGGTCAATGTGTCAAATTGGATACTAATTACATCCCATGTAAAAGAAATTATTAGGGCCATAGTGTCCTAGAAATGTGGATATTTTGACGACATCATTTATGGACAACCCTCAGGTATGTTACAAAACAGAGTTGGACATTAAAATAGTGGGGCTTATTATTTCCAAGAAATATTGTAGATGGTAGATATCAAATTGTTGTTGTTGTTGTGTTTGTTGTGGGGGACGATGTAAAGTGATGTAATCATTTGAGTTGTTTCTTGTTTTTCGGCTTCCGTTTCTTTACCTTTGTTTGGTTTGGTTTTGGTTGGGCTATATGACGAGGGGCGAAGCGGACAAATCTTCACTGGGGGATTAGAGAATTATTATTGGAATCTTGTATGTTATAATGCACTTGTGACGTTATGACAATGACAGCTTCTGATTTTAATTCTTGATTTCATATGTCAACTTCTTCCCTATTGTTTATATTCATGCGTCATCCTCTTTCAAGTTTTCATTGTGATCATTTTATTTTGATATCATTTTTTCTTGTTGATTTTTTACTATGCAGTCGTCATGATATTACTATTGTTATTGTTAAGTACATATCTCCTATGTTGTCAGATACAGATTGAATGTGTTCATCTTGTTTGACTGACGATTAGTAGTGTGTTGGCCACAATCTAGATCTGGATTTGACTACTGTATTTTCTATTTGTATTTTTGAAGGTATTCAATCTACTATCCGTTAATCAATTACATATTTTGATTTTATTTGAAATGGGAGGCACTGCGTTTTTATAATATTTATTTCCCAGACAATGTACCGTCAACACAGGTAACAACAATATTTTTGAGTTGACAAAATAACGACGATAAAAGAAACTTCATCGAGAGATTGACGAGATCAACGCATTTCCATTTTCCATTGAATCGAAATCATGGCAGTATTATGACATCAGTCAAGAATATGCAGATTATTATTAAGAAAAATAAAAAAACAAGAAATGTATAAGCCTACAGATAGGTTATCCTGCACTATTTCTATGGAAGTGTCATTGTCAGTTTTCTGAAATACAGAGAGAATCATGTGTCAGAGTTGCCGACAGCGGGCCTCATCACACCGCCGCACCGGTTTGACAGAATGATACGGATACCCTCGCGCCCGTCAATAATGTCGTCAACAAAGGGACGCCGTAGAAAAATTAAAATATTGGAACAAGTATATACAAAAGGGTGAGCTATATAGTTGCTGTACTATTTCTAATTTCTAGGTTTAGTTGTAGTGTGGTAGTAGATTAATATACTGTATGCATCTCCACTCTCCATCTGTACTGTGACGACTTCCAGAAACCGAATACAGATGATAAAATCATAATCTTGAACATTGTGCTTGGACAGATAAATAAATGTGAAGAGAGATGAGGGCAACTGAATTAGCTCAGTCTATTTGATTTTCTTCGTTTTGAATTCGGGTATTTTTGAGGATTCTAAAGATAATTGGATGAGGTACTAGTACCCGAGTGCCCGAAACTTTGTGTTATACAATATGAAGAGTTGTTTGGCAAAACAGGTCAAGTCCATTTTTTGTTTACAAAAATAAGATTATTTGTGTTACTAACAAGGAAGGGTCAACACACATCTGTGTTGACATTGTGATCTCTAAAACATTATCTGAAACGTAGTTTTTGGATTTTTGAAAATTCGTAAATATGTAATATTTTTGAAAAATGAGGTTAATAAAAAGGCCTCCACAAGCCAGGTTTACAAATATTTTTGTTGAAAAAATTAACAATTTTCGAATGTTCGAAAATCCAGAATTTACTTTGTAGATAATGTTTTAGAGATCAAAAAACTTCAAATTTGATGAAAATCAGATGAAAATTGTAGAATCTACACCTACAGGGCTGCAAAAAATCAAAAATTCGAATTTTTTAAACTTTGGCGGGCAACTGTGAGCAAATCTTTGACCTGCGACAAAAATTATTAAGCGCACGTTTAATAGTTGCGCTAGACGCGCCTGACGCGCATACACTTGAGTTAAAAGTCGTCGCACATGTGTTGACCCTTCCTTGTAAGTGTTCTACTCAACTAGATGGGTCGCTGTGTAAAATAGTAAAGGTCAAAGTTTAGCCAAAGCGATTTTTAAAATAGTCAAAATTTAGATTTTTGGCAAAATGGGATAAGTCCGTCTAAAAGATACATTTCTGGTTTAAATTTGGTTTAAGAGTGTTTTCGAGTTTTGTAGAAGACAATTGCCGTGCGTAAATGTTTTATGCAAGAAAAAGTTTAAAAGTACAAAAAAGTTTAGTGTCGCTCAATACGATTAAAATTTCATCTCACGGACTTTTGACTTTGACTCCACGTTAAGTCATTGATTTTGAAGAAAAATGGAAAAAGTCCCCAAATTAAAATTTTTGACAATTTTCTAAAAAATTCCAGAGTCAGTCTGTAGATTAGTGATATTGCCTGTAATAACGCTTCTCAGTTGCAGGTCCTTTAGAAAATATTGAGTTCAAAAAAATAATCCTTTCACGTTTTATTCGTTGCTCCTGTAAAACTTTGCTTTGATGGACTTGACCCGTTTTGCCAAAAAACTCTTCATATATTATATATCACGTAAATAAATACTAGTAGAAGGACGCAGTGGCACTGGGGCGGAGGACGAGATGATTGTCGGATTTCGATTTTTGATGTCATAATATTATTATTATAATCGGAGAAGTCAATTTGTCAATGATAGAATGATAGCAAGTTGATCCAGCAACTTTTTGAAATCTTCTATTCGTTTTACGCGTAGCTCAAACTTAGTAGTATAGAATGGAGCGTACGTATTACCTATACCATTTGAGTATTGTAGATGCGGGTGTACGATGTAGGTAGGGTAGTACAAAGAGAGGGAGATAATATTTATTTTATTATGTAAATATTGAATCTCCTTTAATGTGTGATCCGTTGAGTAAGACTTGAAGTGCACAGCTCTGGACTCGTCTATGGACTGTCTGGCTGGAGTGATGACCGAGACCGACCGACAGGACGGAAATCTGTGAGGAAAATCTCCATCCGTACAACAACTGTGGAAGACTTTAGAACTCAAAGCAGAAGGGTACACGACTAAAGAACGACACTATACCGTCATGCAATAAATATCAAGCATAAAAAACTACAAAAGTTTTTATTTTAAATACAAATATTATTGCATTTTTTTTAAATACTTGAAACTGCACAAAATTATTCAAATTCTTCACAAGAATCTGGTTTTGTAAGATCAGGCTCTTTACCGAAAACAGCCGTGTAAGCGTTTATAACACCATAGCCCACGTGATAATTTGGATAAATTGTTTCAGAAATATTTCCACACATTTTATTATCGTTTACAAAGGTTGGACTACAGCTTGCGATAAGAATTGCTTTGACTTGTTCGCAAGTGAGGCTTGGCCTATGCTGTAACATGAGACAAACAACCCCTGCCACATTAGGTGCTGCCATGCTCGTCCCAGTGGATTGAGCGTACGTACCTGTACTAACCGGCACTGAGGACCAAATTAAAGTTCCCGGCGCGCTAAAATCAGGTTTGACTCCTGCTTTGTAATCCGGATGCGGAGGTCCCATTGAGGTTGTGCTGTAAGCAACTGTTGTGATATTCGTTTTAGATCCTTGCTCCGTCTTGGCCACGTTCTCTACTCCAATGACATTTGGAAGGGAGGCAGCATACTGTCAACTGTGCCGTGGCGCAGCCTTGGCTTCCACTATTTCCGAATGCAAAAATTGGGATTATTCCCATAGTGCGGAGACATCCTATTGCATCATTGTGAATGACAATGGCAGGGGCAGCATGGTCCACAGCACTACCTATACTCACGGACACCACACGTGATGCTTTGCTGCAGTCTGCCTCAGATCCATCAAATTTTGTGGGACACGCAATCCACTCGAAACAGGCCATAAAAGCAAAATCTGGACACCTTGTGGCTTCGCAAGATTTGCAAGCCATCCACTTTGCACCAGGGGCTACTCCTACTCCATGCAGAGTCCCCACTTGAGTACCCATCGTGTAAACACGAAGGGCTGACAGGAATTATCTAGAGCGTACATTTTTGACAGTTTACTCAAATAATAATCGTAATGTTTGTAAATATAATTTTCAAGTTATAATACAACATTTAGATTTTACCACAATGTTTCCATCTAATCTGGAATTTTGATTTCTGTCTATTTTTAGGGGCTTGACTTAACGGCTTTGCTATTATTTTCGAGGTTTTGAAACCAATATAACTACTGCATATTATAGCATCTGATAACTCCATATTTAATAAGATTTCACTTTTCATTGCTTTTAAATCCCAAGCTACATAATATTGCATTTTGGAACATTGCATTGTATTAAATTTAAAATTAAAACTGTCAAAATGAGTATTAGAAATTATTAGAGCTTTTAAATTTTAGCGGGGATTTATTACCTGATATAAAAGAGAATACTATAAAAATCATAGTACATAAACCTCCATACATCCAATATGCAAAGCATATTATGCATTTATAATATTAAAGTTGCAAGAAAACCTAGCCACTCTGCTGACCACCACCACGGCAGTGTATGATGAATAAATAAATATATTTATAAACTTGTATGTTTTATGACTGTGGTCCTGTGGTGCCTCGGTGACACTGACATAACAGGCATTCAATAATAATTTTGTTTCAAATTTTTCAAACTATTAATATTAGTTCCATAGTCATTGTAGTGATAATTATTTGTTAATAATATAGATTATTAATAATCGCGCCAAAAAACCATTAAAACAAGTTACATAAATTAATAGTTATACAGCTTAAATATTCTGAAGGATATATTTCCTCGTCCAAACTGGAACAGTAAATAGACTCTTTGTAGTAGTTGTGAGTTTTAAATTGTAATTTTATTTTATTATTTTTATAGATCTAGTATAATATACTAGATTTGTAGAGATTGTGCTTTGTTTATGTGTTTAAAAACAGTAACCAATAATTCATAATTTATGATACAAAATATTCAATTATGAATTAAATATCAACTTACTGTGCTGTGAAGAACGAGGACAGCATGTTTTAAGTTATACGAAATCGAAAGTAGTCATAAGAAATGAGGGGCCATTTTATACTTGGAGGGAAATTGTTAAGTAGACCCGTCTACTATTCAAACTACGACCTCCCAGACCCGACTACTATATTACAGCGAATACGGTACATAATTAATTATGTATGGTACATGTTTTCGCCGTATACTGATACTCAGTCCTTTTGATAGCACTATATCCTCATTATAGAGGACAGTGTCAAATTTATTTTGAATAAAGTTGTTTTTTTCTCTACACCTTCAAAGAAAAAAAAGTTTTATATCCTCGAAATTCATTTTGTTTGAGTTAAAATTTGGAATAGTTGCTTAATGATTGAACTCGTGTTGTCGTTGTCTCGCCGCGTGTCCTTTTGAGTCAATTTTTTGTTGCCAGGTTTACATAGCTACAAGTTGTTGCTTACCCCAAGTCACATGGTCCATTGAATCCAATAATTTAACTAACGCTAAAATTATTATTTTCAAATAAAACCATTAATTTTTCGAATATTTGCATAAAAAACTAATTTTACTACTTTAATTTTGCTGTTACTGTGCGGTGCGTGTGTAAAAAAAGTCATTTTCGATATGACTAATTTAATAACTGTCAAGTTAGTGTGGAAGCCTCACTTTTCACACTTTAAGAAGCCACTCAACAAAGTCACTATTCACTCGATCATACAGATTACCGACACCGAACCGGCAACCGACTACTGACACCGACACCGACTCCAAAATAGCCAAAATTCAAGCACCTTTCTCACTTCTCACACACAAAAGAAAACGCGGGCGGGCGGAGTGACTAAATGTGAGTGGCATTAACTAAAAATAAATTGTATTCAACTTTTGGAAACCTTTCCCACTGAAAAACCAGTGTGATAAAATAAACACTACAATGAAAAATTCGAACTTGTTTTCCAAATCCAAATCCCATCCGTCTCTGCATGGAATTGGATTCTGGATTTTCATTGGAATTGCATGTTTAATTAAATCTTCTGAAGGTAACAAAGTTACTCAATAAAACAAAGCCATTTATAAAATGCCATATGTTAAACAAAACTGTCTTTAATTTGTAAACAATGTTTGTTTTATACTTTTTCAAAGGTTTAAGTTGCTTCCATTGCAGCTATACGTCTGGCGCTACTGGGAACAGTTCAAAGTGCCTTGACCCAGTGAAAAACGGTATGACGCCAGAGACGCGGCCAGATAAATTGGGAAAGGAGGAGGATCCATTAGTATGTCTCAAATCTACCATAACTTACCCAGGGCCGCCAGAAAAAAAAATCCTCACCCGCTACTTTGGCTCCCTGTCCACAGCCAAAGCGGAAGGGGTGGACTTCGCGGGGAAGGGTGTCAAGTGCATTACAAATACTGCATGTGGTGGAAAGGAATTTACGTGCTACTGCAACACACCCGACTGCAATGATCAATCTGGCGTGGACACTACCGGAGCGAGTATCGTCCTCCGCAAAGCAGGTGACAGCAAAGGTAAATCATCGGATGAAGGGGATGACGCCGTGACTCTTCAAGTCTTCTCGGCCAACATTATATTCCTCGGCTCGGTCGCTCTCAGATATTTTCTGGGTCACATGATATAGAAACCCAAATTATCATCACTATAATATTATAGTAGTAGGCGACGAGAAATCATCATCCAAGATAGACAACTTTCACGAGTGTAGTGGAACTTAGCAAAAGAATAACATTATTAATAGTGTGCAGTGGCGGATACAGAAAGAAGGGGGGGGGGGCTAGAAGACTTATCCTAAGAGGGTCCCTTTTTAACATTACGGAGATAGGAGAGGTCATTTTTCAATATGGCCACTTAACATTATTAGCCTCCTCCCCCACCACCCCCATGAAAAAATCCTGAATCCGCCCTTGGTGGTGTGAAAGTGATATACTGCAGTATAATTTAGCAAAACTAAATAAATAGTAATAATAATAATGGTACAAACTCACACTTAAATTTTGTACTTTAGCACAAACTACATAGTAGTAGTAATAACAATGCTGCTCATAATACACAATAGTAAAATATACCATTATATACCGTTAGCTAAAAATAAAAAATACATCCTGTAATAATTATCATGACATATAATACCAAGGCTCAAATCAGTTGGATCTATTCAATCAACTGTAAACATGTAATTAATAGCCAGGGTAACAAAAATATATTAATTAAATCATAAGGGTTGTATGGTCCATACCAAGATCAAATAGCTCAATGAATAAAAGATACAACAACTTTGAAATATTGCATTCTATTGTATATATTTTTTTTAAACTATGCGTACCATCAATATAACTGCTAAATTTCTCACGTGATCAATAAAAAATTTGACCGGAAGTAGCCGACTGGTTAACGTTAATGTACATTAGTTAAATTAATTACAATAATTACTTATCATTACTGTGCTGGATTTGGTCCAAAAGTTTCGATTCGATACTGAACTCTTGTCTTATATCTAAATCTGCTTCGTTCGTGCTTCTGAATAAATTCCAATTCATTTATAAAGCTCATCAAAAATCCTTATGCTCGACTTTGATAGTGTGCAATATAGCATATAGACTTATACTATGGAACAGTCTATGGGATGCGGATGGTGGTGGTGATGTGTTGGGAAGGAAGGAAGTTGATATGAAATGAACTGAGAGTTATCAAGGCTGAAGGCCGAAAGGACAGTTCACATGGACAATGGAATCATATGAGAGGGAAAATCCCTTTGTCGGCACTCCGTCTCACTAATCACCTGACATCCGAGTCCATACACATGTCAATACATTTAACTACTCCATGATAAATAAAGAAACTTGCTCCTTTCAACACGACCATGTAGACAGTCTCGGTCTCGGTCTCAGCCTCAGCCAGTAGGTTCAAGCCTAAGTACGTAAACACTGAACATTTAACTAAAAGTACACACAAATATCTCTATATACATTCTAGATATACATACTCAAGTAATTCAAAGGTGAGCTAATATTATTATTACCCTATGGTCCTGCGGTTCTGGCCCTGGTCCTGGTCTGTATTCTATTACGGGTCGTTATGTATATTGATATAAGAAGCCTTTAACCGCAAGAGCTCTATAATCTAATCTAAACTACACTAATATAGTAAGTACTAATATATTATGAACTCTGCATTATTTTATTTGGGGAACATAGAGCACCGTGTCCGAGTCAAGTAGGTACATATTATGTACTGGATTAGCATTATGAGGAATGATGAGGGTAGACTTAAAGTTACCAGACGCACAGTTCCCCATTACTATATTACTCCATTTATTTACTTTACTTTTTTTTTATTTGGAACGAACGCTATAACGATCAACTCACTGTCTTGTCTTCGGATCTACTCACGATTTAAATTTTACAAAAAATTACCCACTTCACGTTTCATCTCATCATATTATACTGCTACTAAATTTGGAGAAGTGTAGAGATTACTAAAATACTAAGAATAGGTCGGGAGTGAAGAATCAAAATGACCCATATATCAATTTTAAGCTAGAATTAAAATGAGAATTAAAATGAGCTATGTAAAAATGTAAGCCCTTA
Organism: Dicyrtomina minuta; assembly: GCA_949802685.1. Taxonomy (NCBI): domain Eukaryota; kingdom Metazoa; phylum Arthropoda; class Collembola; order Symphypleona; family Dicyrtomidae; genus Dicyrtomina; species Dicyrtomina minuta. The sequence continues at coordinate 87,871,500 of OX461809.1, forward strand.
AATGAATTAGATAGTAAAATGTTACTAATTTCGAGTTTTTGAAATGTGTAAAATATTGTATTTACATGTTTTTGAAAATTGCAAAATGTTCCATGTTTATGCTTTTTTGAAATGTGTAATAAATTGTTAGTCTAGTTAAATTATTGTTGAAATAAACTCTAACAATAAGTGGGATAATGGTATACAAAATGTTAATTATTATGAGTTAGGAGTTTCTGAAAGTGCAAAATATTTTATCTGCGAATGCTTTTTTAAAAGTTTAAAATATTCTGTGTCAATGTTTTTAAAATGTGCTACTCCATTTACCTATTTATGAATTTTGCAAAATATTTTATGTACCTACATGCTTTTAGGATCACCATAATATATTAATTTTTGTTTGTAGTTAGTAAATCTATTTTTAGCTAAAAATTTAAATGGGTCAGTTTGACTCTTCACTGATGATAAGTGGATAGTATGTATATGCCCATGCGTTTATTCAGCATATTAATTATTTAGCAACTACATATATCAGAGTACCTACCACTACCACCAATTTATATTATATAAGTATAGTGAATAAAAACAAAAAGAAGCAGTGTTGTTATTGACAGTGATGCTGTTTTCGTTGTTATGTATGTACATGCTTAGGTATCGGTATCGACTATCGATACTTCATCTTTCTCGTCAGACAAGGTCAGGCAGATTAGAATTTCCAAAATTATGAAGTGGAATACAACTTGGTTATGTTATAATATGCACTCGTTCCTGCGTACGTAATGTGCATAATAAATTTGTGTTTATAGATACATTATGTAATCGAAAACATGATTACGTAGATACTATTAGCACTACGGTGCGTAAAAGCGATCACCCCCAAAAGGTGATCAGTGGCCGCCGTTTAATCAGGTTGCCCTATAAAAATTTAAACAACTAATATCCATACAGCTTATGGTTTCAACTATCTTTACTACCAATTTCAGCTTCTTTCCTCAAAAACCCTGGCTATGTAAAATCATGTAAGTTTTGAGTGCTTTTTATAATTTTTTTATGCCGATCACATTTAAGACCCTACTTTTCTATTAACTTTAAATGTATTTAAAGTAACTAAGCACATTAACGGCACTCAGGGCCAGTTAAGACTTTCCGCAATTTTTTCGTACTATGACCTGTGAAGCGGTTATTAGCTACTTAATTAATTAGTAAGTAAATTAAATTAAATTAAGCACTGTGAGTTAGTAGGATTAGAAAGGTTAGGTTTTATTATTTTTAATATTGGAGAATCAGGGGCAAATATAAAATTAAGAGTCAAATAATGTAGATGCGACGTCTTTGAAAGCCAGATTCCGATTAAAAATGAAAATCAAATTATTGTGGTTCAAATACTACTTACATTCCAGAACTACAGCAAAGACAACAATAAATATTTATAACGCGCAACCAAATAATAGTAAGCCAGTGTCCATAGTAACACTGCACCGTCACACCTGTATCTCTGGCAACACTCGCGACACTGACAAGGAAGGGTCAACACATTTGCGCTGACTAATGACTTAAGTTTTTGCGCGTTAGACGCTTCTAGCGCAACTGGTACATGTTCGCCTGATCATTTTTGTCACAGGTACACAGCTAGTTAGAGCTATTTGTCACTGCTCAAAATTTTAAAACGCATCCTGGCTACCTACATAGCCACAAAGCTGATGGCTTCCAACTGTATGGCGCTGAGTGGACTGACACTCTAAAGTCAGGCCGGACAATTTCTTCTGGCGCTGGTATATTTTCCTGTGACCTATTTGACCTCCCTTTATAAAATCCTATTTACCTTCGTCTTATTATTAACCACATTTTTACTGATAATATAGAATTTATATCAGAGTCAAGCGTTATAAAATGTGGTCTATCTGACCATGATATAACATACCTAGGTTGTAAAAAGTCTAAAATTCATATTGCAGCCAAAGCTATTTGCTAGTCGTTATTATAAAACTAACTTAAATAAACTCAATGTACATCTTATGAATACTAAATGGTATATTTTGAATAACTTTGACGAAGTTGACAAAAAGGTTTAAGTCTTCGAAACTCTGACTCATTGTGTTCTGGAAAAACATTTACCTATTGTTGCTACAAAAATTAACGTAAGACCAAATGCTTAGCCTAATAGCAATTTCAAGAATCTTATACATAAAAAATGACTTAAAGAAACAAACATTAAAATTAAGAACTTTAGCTAACTAGGCTGAATACAACAACTATCGTAACAAGATAATTTATATAGTTAGATATGCTAAAATCAATTTTTATTGCTTTAAGTTTTCCAAATGTAAAACACTAAAGAAATAATTTGACGCGTTTAAACATTTGCTTGGAAATACAACTACTTTAACGAATATTTGAGAACTAAAAGTAATAAAAATATGGCAATAAGAACAATTCCAAGAACTGGCGCCCAATAACAGTTATTTACTTATCACGCCAAATCACAGAGAAAATAGTAGACAAAGATTTACATGGATTTATTTCGATTAATGAAAATCAAAGAGGCTTCACTAATCAGGCTAGAAAATTATTCAACACAACTTTAATAACCAAATGTATTAAGAAAGCAAAAAGGAGAAAACAGACTACTATAATCTTTGGTGACATTTCTCAAGCGTTCGATAGTACTGGGCACGCCCACATGTTTCAGCAAATTAAAAGTAAACCAGCTCCATCTAGTCTTAAAAACTTGACGTGTAACTTGGCTACTAGTAATTTCAAAAGAATTACTACAATTCAGGGCAAAACTGGACATATTAAATTTGAAAGGGGTGTGATGCAAGGTGGACATATGTCACCGTTTTTATTCAATATTTGAATTAATTTTAAGATTAACGAACTAACCGAGAACGAAGTTACTGACAAATTTGAGTTTTGTCTTCATGCAATTCATCAAAATGTGTCAAATGCAAAATTTGCAGATGATACTGGATTTATTGGTAATTCCCGTGACTCTGCAATGGAGCTTTACCAGCAAAGCACCACATCATTAGCTCAAATTGGTGTTGGTGTCAAATGTTCAAACTAGGTTGGAAGGTTCTTCAAGAAGCGGGGTGCACTGGATATGGCTCGAAAAGGGTGGATATAGCTCGCAATCAAGATTCGCGAAAAGGTTTTATCTTGATCCTACTGTAAGCTGTGAAAATGGAACAAAATTACAAAAACTAAGCAGAATCAGTAAATCAGGAGAAAAAAATCTCATTTGGAACCATGCATTCTGTATTTTTGACAGAAATTAGGCCTTGACAATATCCAGGTCATTGGGCTTTACGTCGGTGCTAGAGGCACAATTTTACAGTTCTTCGTGGACTTCTTGAAGTCTCGGTGTTTACCAGAGACGCTTATTGAAGATATTGTAACGTCAGTCCTAAATAAATCGGTGCAAATTTATGTTCATCACCTGTTTTTCACAAGCACAATCTAATTTTTTCTATTTAAAGTTTAAACAGCCATAAATCCCATTATTATGTATAACAAAAGTATGTCCCGTATACTGAGTCTTTAGGCTATCCTCATTGGAGGACAGTGTCAAGTTTATTTTTGAATAAAGTTGTCTATATTTATTAACTATTACCAGCAAGCAACAGATAGCAGAGAGTCTAGCAAGCGTATATGTTGTTAGTGATACAAACGAAGACTCTAAACTCATGTCTTTTTCTGAACTATTTAAAGCAATGGCCTTTTATTTACATTTGTACCTGATAAGGAAGTATTAGATTTAATTAAAGACACAAAAAGCATTTCTTCTTCAGGCATAAAAAATGTCTCGTCTAAGGTAATTAAACTCCTCTTTTAAATGTTTGCTCCCGTACTTACTGATATATTTAATAGTGCTTTTAAAACAGGTCCGTTTCCTTATAACTGAAAAACAACTTTTGTCACTCCTCTGCTAAAGCAAAATTGTGATAAACTACTACCCTACTCGTATCATTGTATTATTATTATTATTGTTATTATTATTGTTATTATTGTTATTATTATTATTATTATCATTATTGTTATTATTAATATTATTATTACATTACAGGTCAGAGATTTGCTCACAGTTTCCGTCCAATGTTTAAAAAATTCGAACTTTTGGTTCTTTGCAAACTAATGCAAACCTGTATATCCTATAATTTACATCTGATTTTTATATCGATTTTCATCATTCTGTGATTTATAAAACGTGGTCTCAAAAGTATTTTCTGGGTTTTTGAAAATTCAAAAATTTTCATTTATTTCAAAAAAATATTTTGAAAACATTTTTTTGGAGGCCTTTTTAATTAACTTTTTTTTGAATTTTTAAAATCCAGAAATTACTTTTGAAATAATAATTTTGTAAAGGTGAGCATTATCACACAAGATGGTACGGTCATTGGTCGCCCCCGTGTAAGTCATCCCCACATTAGTCACCCCTGGGTAATAGTCGCCTCGTTCGTTACTCACCCCCGTTAAATTCGCCCCCACAAACATTGGGTCTTTGGTTTTTCTCGTCTTTGTTTTTTTTTTTCGTCATAGGGTTTTTTTCGTCATAGGGGTTTTTTTCGTCATAGGGGATTTTTTCGTCATTTGGGATTTTTCGTCAGTGTGTTTTTTAGGGTAGATAGCAATCTGGAAAGAATTAAAATCAAGAACAGAGGCCTTCCTCCCTGCATAAATCCATTGAACCTTGTACCTCCAACCCTGGCTTTGACTTTGAACCCTGTACCGTCAACCCTGCCTTTGACTTTGAACCCTGTACCGTCAACCCTACCTTTGACTTTGAACCCCGTATCGTCAACCCTGCCTTTGACTTTGAACCCTGTACCGTCAACCCTGCCTTTGACTTTGAACCCCGTATCGTCAACCCTGCCTTTGACTTTGAACTCTGTACCGTCAACCCTGCCTTTGACTTTGAACTCCGTATTGTCAACCCTGCCTTTGACTTTGAACCCTGTACCGTCAACCATGCCACACAACTCCACAGCCGTTACCCGAAAACGAGGACGACCACGCAAGAACTCCACCACCCAAGCTGAACCAACCATAATCCCTTAAGTCAGACCCAATTCTCCCAAATACATACGCCATATGTGCCCCATGCTAAACAAACAGGTGCAAAAATTCTGCTCTAAATTTGCCTTATAATGACTACTCTACTTGCATACACCACGGGGGCAAATATGACGGGGTGGCTTAAACGGGGATAACTATTACCCGGGGGCGACTAATGTGGGGGTGAGTAATGTGGGGGAGAGTAATGTGGGGGTAAGTAATGTGGGGATGACCTAAACGGGGGCGACTATTACACGAACCCACAAGATTTATGAAACTTTTTTTTTTCAAAATTTTGTAAAAAAGAAGAAAAGTAAATATTTATTTACAACTGGTGTCACTATTACGCTTGCCATTTAGACACAGTAAGAACAAAAGACATCTTTCAAAAATAATTATGATTTTCCAATTCAAAGATATAAATCACACAATTCCCATGTTTCAAAATTTTGTAAAATACATAATTTCCATGTTTCAAAATTTTGTAAAATACATAATTTCCATCCTTCAATGTTTTGTAAGATACACAATTTTCAAACATGAAAAATTCCTATTAATGTAGTTAGAGCCTTACTGATTCTATTTTAGTGCATATTAAAAAAATCCAAAAATCATCCCTTGCCAAAGTATACTTAAAGCCTACACTTACCAAATACTTTTTGAATATTCATATATCCGTAGGTAAAGACCTAAACCTAAATAAAAGTATATATTATGTATTTGAAAAACTTCCCACTTGAAATACCCTGATAAAAAACTCTCTGGGTTAAAATAATTTACATATAAATATATTACATATAAAACATTTAAACATAAAAATTAGGTATAGATACAAAAGTAATAAGGTAGGTGGAGAAAATCTCTGCTGCCTAAAAACAGCCTTTTGCGTATAATGTGCCTTACTGTTAATTTAATAATAATTTCAGAGTCCGTACCCCATATAATATCCGTATCGGATATCGAAATCAAGATCCGAGTGCGAGAGCGCGAGTGTACAGTATCTTGTATGCCTATCCACTCTGCACTTCATTACCATTTACGATTACGATTACGAAATTACTTTACGAAACGATACGATGATTGGTTTTGTTCCTGTACAAAAAAGAAAACTCTCTTTCGCTATACTACAGACACCGCACGATATGATTCATGATGCACTTTTAACTTTTAAGAGCACAGGTATAAGACGTCCAGTTGGAGCTGGCTGAAAGACGATAGAGAGAGTGATTTTGGGAGTTTTTGTAAAGTTGGGATCGTGCAGGAGTAATAGAGAGTTAATAGTTGGAGTTGTTGGAGGAGCGCGTCAAGGGAAATTAGAATGTTGAAAAGGATTCCCTTATAAGTCACAATAAACCAATTACTACCCATTAAAATGTACAAAACGGAGAGAATGGACATCGTGCGAGAGCTTATTCGGATTCGGCTCTATATATCAAGTCTCCCATAGTCAAAGTCACAAAGAGCGTGTAAACTTTGAATTTTATCTACGCTCTACAGCTCAGCTCTACACACAGTGGCCAGGACTAATAAATTATTCAATATGAGAAGAGTTGATTGACAAAACGGGTCAAATTGATTTTTAAAAAATGAGTTTATTTGCTCTACATGTGCTATTCAACTAGATATAAGGCACTATGCTGCATGGTAAAGGTCAAAGTTCAACCACAGCAATTTTTTTAATTTTTTTAAATTTCGTATTTTGGCTTAACGGGACAAGTCGACCTAAAAGGAGCATTTCTGATTTAACTTCGGTTTTGGAGTGTTTTCGCAGTTTGTAGAAGACAATTGTGTAAATTTTTTTATGCCAGAAAATGTTTAAAAGTTAAAAAAAAGTTTGGTTTCACTCGTTACGATTAAAATTTCACCTCACGGCCTTTTGACTCCACGGTAAATTATTTATTTTGAAGGAAAACGGGAAAAGTCCACAAATTAAATTTTTGAACATTTTCTAGATCAGTCAGTCTAGGTTTATGAAACTGCTTGCAATAACGCTTCGTCAGTTGCAGTACCTGTAGAAAAAATTGAGTTCTCAAAAATAATCCTGTCACCTTTTATTCATTATTCGTTGTTCCTGTAAAATTTGCTTTGATGGACTTGACCCGTTTTGCCAAAAAAATTCTTCTTATAAGCGTAACAGTAATATAGCATCAAGTTTGTACGAAATATGCCTTCTCTTGAGTTTCTTCTCGCGAGTCCAGTTTTGGAATTTAGTGGAAAATAAAAGATTATACTGAAGATGAGACAAATCTTCTCCCCATTTGAATCTTAAGTTCCCTAAGGGTCAATTGCATAATAATAATGTGTACAGCCAGAGTTGTAGGATAGGAGGAAAGTGAGGATAAAATCATATGATGCATGACGCGAGGGTGGTAGCCTCAGTCATATGATGAGGAAGTGTACCTCTTTCTTCCTTTTCGACTTGACGTTGAACGTGTCTTTGACTCTTAAAGCGATCCCTGAAAAACAACAATTATCCGGTAGTTTCCGTCTCCGTCATACTTACTGACAACGGCAACGGGAATGGGAGGAAAGGAAATGAAGCATCTCAACTCAACTTTAACAAATGACATCACATTATTGTGCGTATAATTACGTATATGTACTATATATAGTCACTATAGTGAGAATATAGTTTACGTACAAGTTTATTACAAAGTGTGCTCTATAGGTCGACTATTATTCGACAAGCTATATGATGTAAGAAGGTACATAATATAGTTACAGTAAAATGCCTCGGATTGTGTATACTGTACAGAGTGTGTGTGTAGTAGTAGTAACTATATAGTATGTACCGTAGTTTAAGGAACTGATTTTTCGTTGTCAGTTCGCAAGTTCAAGAAATTTATCTTCGTGAGACGTCTTATCATCTGGGTCTGGGCCCTGGGTGCTATAAGTTTCGACGATTATCTATGAATTTAAACTGATATTTCGGGGGGAAATTAGGAAGAACTGTAACAAACAATCATTTACGAAGTATATTTTCAAAATCGATGTGCATCAATCTTTTAATCAATGTTTTAAAAATGTGCGAAACACAATAAAGCCAAAAAACAAAAAATTCACGAGGAAAAAAGATTAATGTCAATAAAATTAATACATACAGTACTCTCCATTACAAATGTATACGATAATTCACACAATGTTTTCAATAATAAGGAATAGACTTACTCAAAAAGTTCTCAATTTTGCACATGTTAGTTTTTAGTTCCAGTTCCAAGTGTGAGAGCTGCATGTTTAAAAAACATTTATCTGAATTCCAAGTTTCTACATGGAATATTTTGCACCTTCACATACACTGTAGCCTGTACTGCCTGTAGCTTTACCCTATATTATGTGCTGTGTATCAATACATATGTTTATTATGTACGAACATTACGACTTACATGCTGCAAGATGCACGTGAAGAAGAACAGAGCATATGCATAGTATGTACAACCTGATATACAAAAAAGTCTAACGATAAGCGATAGCATATTATACAATGGGACTGATATTCAAAACTGAATTGTTTTTATAATACTCTGATGATGATCGTTACACATTGCATTACTGATGCACTGTACGCATTGAATTAGATTGGACTAATACAAAAGCTTGTTATTGTTCTCACTTCTGACTCGAGTCTCTACAGAATCTAGGAGCAGAGAATAACATACTGAAGAATAGATGGGATGATCGTGTATAAAAAAAGGTAAAGTGGGAAGATGTAAAAATGAGAGAGAGAGACAGAGACGTTCAAAATAACCCCGCCCATTCTTATAACGGTACGTACTACATTGTAATATTGTGCCTGACTTTCAGTCCATCGCACAATAAAGTCTCGCATCCTTTTCCCGTCCTTCCACATTTATTATTATTCACTCACCTCAAAAGATCAGCAATGCGTTCGTCAGAGCTACTTCACAAAAGTCACATCTTTTTACCCGGTTTCAAAATCATCAATACAATTTATTACCATTACTATACATCATTCAACTACAGTTGCAGATTTCAGCTGAGTCTTTTTTATTTTATTTTTTTTAGCACTTTTAAAATCAGGTGTCAACGCCAAGCTGTCAACCTGCCCATAATAATATGTTATATTGTTTTCATATAGGAAACTTTTTTATGCGAATACTGTAATGATGTGTAATACATGACTGCTATTTGTAACGTTGTAAAATGTAATACACGCATAATAATATTAAGCGATACATTTCAGACCACATATACAATCAAAGTTGAAATATGCCCCCAGCGCTACTGAACTACTGATTACTGATTCAGTTCGTTCATTCATTAAACTTTTCAAATACCATTTGTTTCCTCAGCCAGCAGCAGTGGCCTTAAGTAAGGGATCGTCCACAAATGACTTTATTGCATCGGTAGGATCAATGGACTTATTTATTGGATACTGCGGTGACATCCCATGTTACATAGCCATTCGCGCAGTGGTTAAGCTGATTGATGATGACAGCAGGGGCGTCAGATAGGCTCATACAATTGTGAATTTTTCCATGACGTCATTTTTGTGCGATCCCTTAATGTATTTAAAGTTGTGTCAGTAAGAGGCAAAGTACAAGAAAAGAGCATTAGTACTATGCTTTTCTTTGCGAATAAATCTGCTCTGCGCCAATGGTAAAAATTTTTACAGGCGGAAATTGAACGCATCAAATATCAGTAGTTTGTGTTATTTCTTTTGTACAAAATTGGTGCAATCCATTTATTTAACAATATTTAAAAAGTCAGTAGTAGTACATAGCGCATTCTAAAAGCAAGTTTAAATTTGTAAGCATAGCTCAATATTACAACAATTTAAATAGCACGATTAAGTAAACTACACAGACAGTAGGATAAATTAGTAGCAAACTATGCTGTATAATATTTTGCATCCTTTTTTTATAGATGCAGCTCAGGGAATTATTATGTTTTGGTCGCCGACTTATGAAAATACTGGCTTTTGTTTTAGATAGGGGCTTCACACAGAAATGGTTGAATACGCTGACAATCAATTGCTCTTATTCTCCAATATTGTGATGTATCATAAAACCTCAATGCGGCACAAGTAGCATAAGTTCCAACTTTAGGTTCGCCAGCCGCAAACTGATCTTTTAAAAATTGCTGCTCATAAAACTCAGGCTTAAAGACATGTGTGTAGTTTCCTAAGTTGTCAACGTCGATTCCATCCAAATAAACTGATGAATAAATATAGCTATTAGCTGAAATAAATAAATAAATAAATACATAAATGCATAAATAAATAATTTTTAGATTGTTAAAAAATTACTATAGGCTAGTACATTTGTGGAAATTATAAATGTAATTAAAGGGAAATTGAAATTACGTAGGATTCTATTTTGTTCATGGACCATGGCGTTTTCTATTTCTTTCTGGACAAATTGTTCTTCGTCCTCAGATTCTATTGCAGCTAGTCTTCCCCCAGGCGCCCATGTAGCGCACTCAACAGATGCGTCTACCCAATGTTTCTGGATGGAAATTTAAACAAAATATAAAGTCTTTTTTGAATAAAAATCATTGTGCATCATATTACACATATTATGACCAAGATACCAATAGGAATCAAATTTGTCTACAAAATTAAAGTTAGTTATAATTTGATTGTTCTGTTTCTGAACCATTTTGCTTACGTACAATATTCCTTATGTACAATCTGTAATTTTTTAGTCTGAAGGAAAATTGTGCATGGCGAGGACTCGCTGTGGAGCTTCGGCCTCTTGTTGAGCAACAAACTTGGCGCTGACAGGTTTTTGCACAGTACACGGCTGGGAAATTTTCACTAAGACAGCAAAATCCAGTCATACAATCTTCATGACTGAAGCATATTTCCTCAAGTTCAACAGATCCGGCCCTGGATTGTTTTGATCTGGTTTTTAAACCTGCTGCTGGTTGCGCCTTCTTCACTCCTCGCCCATCTCTATGGCTATTTGTGACACTCTGATTCCCGTAACCTTCCACACCACCGCACAAAGCTAGAATCAAGAGCTGGACGATACTCATATACAAAAATAAGAATGTGATCTGCTTCATTTTGGGCCCTTTTTCTAGGTCACTTTTTTTTTGTTTTTTTTTTGTTATTTTGCCTTTGATAAAATTATTCTATTAGGAGCCAAAGGAATGTTACTGAAAGAAATTTGTTTTGCAATGACATTTATGGCATTTGTTTAGATAAGGGGAAATAAAAATGTTTTGGCTTGATAATTAAGAATGACTAAAATCTAGGAATTTACTGATATCTCGGCTTAGCACGTTGCCGGCTGGCAATAATTGCAAGTAAGTACGTATAGGCTATTTCATAAATGGTATAGGCAAACTAAATGCTACAGTGCGTGCAATGCCATGTGTGTATATTGAAAACAGTGAATTATAAAATTATACGAAATTGTATAAAATTATATATGTATGTATTATATTGTAGTAAATATTGGCAAATTTTAATGCTTTCTTACACGTTAACAATACATCTCATCTTGTCGTAGCATTTGTTTTAAATTGGTTCATGTTTTTTTTTCATTTTAGGTCTAGCTAATGGAAGGTTTAAAATATTTTTAATGTTCACTAAATAAATTAGTTTAAACACATTAGGGGGCTTGCAATAATTACGTCATACGAAAATCACCAGTTTTTACACCCCCTCTTGAAATCATAAAATGTGTTTTCTCCGTAAAGAGTCGATGATTGTCATTCCTTACAATTAATGTTTTCTTGAATACTACAAGGGGAACTTTATTATTTATTTGGTTTCTAAAAGAACACCTTTACTTCGGCTTTAACCATAAAAGGATTACAACATCCTTGGATTCTAATAGGACTTCTTTATAGTTTCCTTGTATAATAAAAAAAGCCATTGCGATAAAATGCGATATCGTTAGTTTGTAAAAGACATCTTTGAAATAACCGTGTGTTACAAAAAGAAATCTTTAAAATATCCTTGGGTTATAAAAGGACGAAATTATACAAGAGTTCTAATAGAACATCTTGTATAATAAAAACATCTTTTGCAATATCTTTAGAATCTAAAAGGGCGTCTTGTTATTTTTTCCTTGGATAATATAATTATCCAAGGAAAAAATAAAAAGATAAAATATTTAATAAAATTTATTTAAAATTTATTTAATAAAATATTTTTAGATACCCTTGGAATTTATAAATACATCTTTTATCGTTTGCTTGGATATAGGACATCAATAGATATAATTTCTACAATAGCAGTATGCAACTCAAGAAAAAGTTTCGGATACCCTTGAAAAATATTAATTTCAATGCTGCTCAATTTTTTCAACATGGCTATTGCCATTTATTTGCTACATGCCTAAAGTAAAAATGTTCAACTCTAATTAATAACAACTTCTACGGTAGTAAAACAAAAACTATACTCAAATAACGAGTATGCCCTTGCAAACCCTTGCTGTACTGTTAGGGGATGTTCTGAGATCCAATAAGTAATTTTGTGAGGGGAATGTTGCAAAAAACAGGGCCAACTTTTCCCCTTTGAAATGAAGCATCACTTACCAGCTTACTTTATATCATATTTTATTCGGACCATTACGTATTAAGTGGTTTCCAAATCCTATAATCACTAAAACTAAACAGCATCTAAACTCTAAACTTGCATTCGTTGAAATCAAATAATTGCTTCTTCCTCAGTTACAAAAATTATGTTCAAACTTTATTTAAGGTAAGGATGCCGTTAATATCTTAATCTTATCTTATATTAACCCTGTTGCTATTTTCGGACAAAACAAAAAAAATAAATTAACTAGTTTAGCATAAGAACTAATACCTTGTAAACTTGTAGTATAATCCACTAGTTTATGTGAGACTTTATTACAACTTATTCGACCGAATGAACGCAAGATTTAGAACATTTGCAGTACAGTGATGGAAAATATCGGCATTATTATATTAACACTGCCTGTATAATCGACAATATACCAAAAGTTTTAAAGTGTACTAAGTTGAATAATGCAATTTTAGCGGCTCATTGCATGGATCAAATTATTTTTATAATAATTATATTAGTATATAAAAACCCTGGATGTACGTATGCGATTTAAACTACTGTATTGAATTAAATATGTGGCATGATCGATCTTTATCATATTTAACTAAATAACATCTGTTTATGAAAATTAAAGTTTACTGAACCAGGAAATGCTGGGTTGAGCTCTGTATATTAAAATTGAAAACAGATTATCACACGTGTGACTCAATACCTAATCGAGCTTCTTCTAAGAATTTTGCGGTAAATTAATATTGTTTGAAGTCAATTAGTTAAGTATAATGAATTTTATAAAACCCTTATAATTTTAAAAGCCAACTAAATTACTAAATGAGTGTTTAATGATCCAGGATATTGCACTGATTAATTCTTTATTGCTATTGCTATAAATATAGTCTGGCTGCCACAGCAGTAGGTATGATAATGTAAATTTTGTAAATTGGTGTTTCTATCAAAATTATTTATGCTGTTTTCGGTAATGTTATCAATCATGCATTTGTGACTTTACTGTGTATGTGTAAATGTTTAGTGTTGTTGTATGACTAACAAGAATGAATAAAACCCGAATAATAATCGTAATAATAATATATTCCTAAACATCATTTGTGCCCCACCTCTAAGCCGTTTAAGTAATGTACACTTGACTACAGGTGGTCAGGAGAGTCCTAAAGAATAATTTACGATACATCATGTATGCCCAACCCCTAAGTTGTTTACTAATGTTAATGTGATGACACTTTGGTGGGTGGATCCTAAAGTATAATTTACGTGAAATCATTTATGCCCAGCCCCTAAGCCGTTTACTAATGTTAATGGGATGACACTTGCAATTCTAATGCATTATATTTATCATTAGTGGAGTGGGTAGATCAGAAATTATATCAAATGTGATGACATCATTTGTGAGCGCTCCCAAGCATTCTGTTTTGTATGTTGCTTAAACACACAGCATACTAACAGTGTGGAACGTACGGTAAACATACGGTTTACGTACCTACGTTCCTAGGTTCAGAGCCAAGTATTTACATGCGTGTAAAGTCGCACTTGACAACCGTTTTTGTCAGCATTCATTTCTATCACTCAAAAAGTTGGTTCATTTAACCGTTAATTGTAGAAAGCTGGTTAGTTCGATCAACTACGTAAACAATCGGGCACTTTTCCCTCGCATTTGTGGTCGTTTAAAATTTGTTTGAAGAAAATCAGTTCAAAACTGTGACCTGTGCAGCATGACAAACAGACACATCGACAGACGAACATGACTATTTCAATAGGTGCTTACGCTCAGCATCTAAAACCACTACGAATATACAATGAATGCTTCCTCAGTTATTTCCAAGTACTGCAATCGTTTGAATTTAATGATGCTAATCTACTACTTACTTATAAAAGAAAAATCAACACTTAAAACCCCTAAGCTAAATTAATCTTTATCTCATATTATGCACTGTTGCCATATTAACATACATCTATGTATTATCATTAAACTATACAACACTACAACATACATTAATTCTATATGATAATACTACTTGTGGTGTATTCCTCGTAATTACCATTTTAAATTAATTAATTCTTTAAGTTTAACATGAATCAATTAACAATGTATGTAATTTATTCATTCTAGACTAAATCGGATCCTTTATGAATGCCAGAAGTTTATTTGTAATTAGAGTGCTAGGCGGAGATGCGAGTAAGTTCCTAGAATTCACAGATTAAAGAATCTAAATTTGTTTAATTTTTGTTTGATCGTGATTGGATTTTAATGAGCATGATTAAGTCTATAAATATGAGTAACCCGCATACAGTGTGACGCGGAACTTAATAGAAGTGACTCGAAATTGACTCCCACTCTTGGATTTTGCTATCAGACTCAACCTTAGAGGGAACTAAACAACGATGAAGCAGCTCACGTATATTCTGCTGATGATTGGAGTCGTCCAGCTTCTCCTCACTGTGTGTGCCGTCGAAGGGAAAAAACACAGGTCTGACAAGTCTGATAGATCGGAGCGGGGTCGTGCGTCTAAGAAAGGCGCAGCAAAGAAAAAGGGGGGTGAAAAATTAGAAAGCGAAGATATTTGCACAAAAGGAGACGAGTGTCAGTCTGGAAATTGCTGTCCGATACCTTTAGATCCGAAGAGAAAAGCTTGCTTCAAGAACGATTGTAACGAGGCTAAAACCGGTTCGGCTTCAAAAGCCAATCCCCCCATTCATGAGTGGAATACTACCGATAAGTGGTACAAGCTGTACATCAAGGATCAAGTATTTATTTTACTATCTCTTTGTAATTATGTACTTTATGACATAATTTTATTCAACAATATTATGCTTAAGCGAGTTCATCGTATTAGTTTTCATAAATCATGCACAAATAATGTATTGGCATCATTTTTCATGCAGAAAAATTTTTTGGACGCATCGCTTGAATGCTGCAAGTGGAAGACAAATGGAAGACTCGCTCTGGTGGACACAGACCCAGTATATGACAATGTTTTGAAAGAACTCATCAATGGCATGAACACATTGCAACCACGTAAACACTGTTTTAGTTGTCTTTGATTTGGAAACTGCCAAATGCAACTTTCTGCCTAACTTTATTACTTAAGAAACAATATAGCTGACTAGTCTTCTTATTTTGTTTTCTCAAATTATTTGTTTGCTTGCATCTCGATTTTTTTCATAAATGAAGTCCATTTAAGGAATGTACATAGCTTTTGTTTATGGACATTGCCCAACTTAGTTACAATATTATTTAAAGCCCCATGTTCACTTCTTGGTTTATAGCGGGGAAGGATCTCGAATCATCAGTTATGGTCGATCTTACTGACGTTGACAACGAAAAGAACTACTATTACGCTTTTGCAGAAGGCAACCATACGTTTAACAACAATTATTGGTACGCGGCAAAACGAGAGCCCAAGCATTCGCCAGATTATAATTGCGCTGGGATCAGACATTGGAATAGCGCTGCAGCAAGATACAAGTTTGCCGTTTTGAGTTGTTACACTACATTCTCCTTCCTGTGCGAAGCCTCCAAGACGACAACTAAGGATGCGGGGGCAAGTAAGAAGAAGGCACCTGACGCTGGTAAAAAGAAGGCACCTGACGCCGGTAAAAAGAAGGCACCTGACGCCGGCAAAAAGAAAAAAGGGAAATAATACCTTCCCCTAGAAAGCGTATCTCTCAATTTGAAGTTGTGAGGTAAAGGTAAATACATTCTAAATTTCAATTAGGAAATAGCTTCAATTTAAAGCTATGACACACTTTTCGCAATTGCTCTAAATTATGTTAAATTTTTGTATAACGATTGCATTCACAAATTAATATTATTAAAATTACACAGTGATTGTGTCAGAAATTCCCCATGACCATGACCCTATTCTGTAATTTCACTCTCATTCTAATTCCTCAACAATCATTAGCTCAAACTCTCATGAGTTAAGCATGAATAAAAGTTATAAAAGTTTGTCTGAACACTTGATTTTTGTTACTGATAAATAAAGTAATTAAGATTATAGTAAATTCTTTTATTAATGATATATCATTATTAGCTACTTCTTGGCTTTTTCCATAATCAACAAACTAACATGTGGTGGCTATTTTATTTTTGACCGGAAATACGGACTACGAAGATTATCCCTTTCGTCATTGGGTTATTCTAAAATTTTAATTTCTTATGATAAACCAGTAGTTTTTAAAACGTTGCATCAAAAGTAAGATGTATTTTAATTTTTAAAGAATGAACACATTCTGGAATCCCACAAATACATTTTTTCATGCATTCGTCGTGAAGTATAACAAGTTGGAAACAGTGAAGACAAAATTTAATATAATTCTAAATAAATAACATCAACATGGGATGAAGTTTCAAAAACATAATAATAATCTGGACTACAATTCATTTTTTCCAATTTTGTTTAAGTAAAACATAAAACACCTTTTTAAAAATTGCATTGGAATAACGTTTATTAAATCTACAAAAATGCTTTGTTTTAAAGATTGAGCTTCATCTATCATTACATCTAGGGCAAATATAAGTCAAACGTTTGGCTTCATACCCCTGATAAAGTAACCCAAACCTTTTGTTTTAGCGAAAAGCTGGCTGGATGCAACTGCTTTGCATTGAGAGGTATAAATTGGAGCGAAGAGATCTATACCTACAAGATAACGGGGGTAGACAATATAAATAGAGCTAAAAGAAAGATAGATACAGAGATAGAGCTTAGCAATAGGCTAACGGTTGTAGGATTATTCGTACCCGGATTTTTCCTACCCGGACTTTTCCTACCTACGTACATAGAAATAACCTTCACATCGAGCAAAGATATACACAAAATTTGTGGATTGTATTATAACCTTGAGTTATTTTAAATAATATAGACTTGCTAGTAAAATAATTTTTCTAACTTTATTACCACGACAATTTTAATAAGACTAAAAGTGCATATTTGTGTCTTTGTTAAATGCTGCATTAATTGAAAACATTTCATTACGTTGTTAGGTATATACTGTTGGCTTTACAGTTAATCGTACCAACCCAGTATTTATTTAGTAATTTAAATTTATGTTAATAATTTACAATAATGAACTAGGAGGTAATTAATTAACATAAATCTTACATAATTAGATATGATCACGAATCTCATTTTCTTAGTTACATGTTTGCTTATGGTATTATTAATTGCTAGTTTTTTTGAATTCCTAATGAAGCTATACATATTTCTCGTTGTTAAATGTGACTATTTACAAATAAACTTAAAATTCAAATATTATTGTATTGTTGTTCATGTATTTATCTAATTGATTACGAACTCCAACGAAGCTGAATACATTTGAGATATCTTGACTCACAGCAAGTCTGCTCGCAATATTTAATGCAATACAGTGTTCCTAATGTTGCTGTTCACAAGCTGTGAATTTTAGAAATCGATACTTTTTATATCCAGGGTAATATTTAAAATAATTAAGATTCATACGCATATTTTTGGCGTTGTACAGCTGCTGATGTTGACCCTGTTTCTGCTAAAAACATTTTCAGCTCAAAAGTACACTACTAATGCCGCAATGCCGACTGTAGGGCATGGGCACCTTGACATGCTGCCCAGGGTTTTATAAAAATTTGCCATGAGACTTGCGTAGCAGATGATTATGCAGTTCTATTAAAAGGACATCTTTAATGTTTTCTTAAATACTAAAATGGCATTCTCAATATTACTATGAGTTCTCATAAGACATTATTATAGTTTTCTTGAGCTGTAAAAATCATGTTTGCACTATATAACATTGGTTTTTAAAAGGAAATCTTTAAAATATCCTTGAGTTATGAAAGGACTACAATTGAATCCTAGTACGGCATCTTTCTAGTTTCCTTGTAATTATAATAAAAAAACATCTTTTACAATACCTTTGGATTCTAAAAGAATATCTTAATTTTTCCTTGGATAATAATTTGATCTTTAAGATATCCTTGATTTTAAAAATACATCTTTAGCGCTTGCTTAGATTCAGAACTAATTTCTAGAATGGTTGTATGGAACACAAGCAAAAGTTTTAGATACCCTTGGAAAATGTCTATTTCAGTGTCAATCTCCGCCTAATTGTTTTCAAAACCCATTTGGTGACCAGCTGTGACTATTTACTATTTACAAATGATTAGATTCTAATCATCATTACTGTTCGAATAATGTATTAAATATATATGAAAAGAGTAACCGGTAGCAAATTTTAAATTTTCATGTGGCAGGAAATTCTTGCAAATATGTTTGAATTCTTTATAGAAACTCGACTAATGAATTAGAATGATATTACATTGTTCAGATTACTTGCTTCAGCCCCGTACCCGTACTGCATCACATTACTGTGGTATTATTATTTGCTAATGTTTTTTGTATTCCTAATGAAGCTACATAGTAATTATTACTGAATTTTGCTATTTAACAAACAAAGTTAAGGTATAACTCAAATACCATTGTGCAGTTCTTCATTGATCGACGTATCAAATTAATTAGGAACTTCAAGGAAGCTTAATACATGCATACAATATTCACTCATAGCAAGTGTCTGCTCAGAATACTCAATACAGCATGGTTCATAAAGTTGTTGTACACAAGTTGCCAATTTTAAAAATCGATACGTTTTGTATCCAAAATAATATTCAAAATAATGAAGATACATAGCCATGTTTTTGGCGTTGCACAGTTGTTGATCTTGACGCTGTTTGTACTAAAAATATCTCTAGCTCACCAAAACTGCACTAAGGATGCCGACTGTAAGGGTAACATGAAATGCTGCCCTGGATCTGGATTCATAAAATCGTGCAACGAGACTTGCCTAAAAGATGGGTCTGCAACTCGAGTTGTTTATTTACCTCCAACACCGATCTGCAAAGATGGCAAACAATATCAACTATTTACTGAAAAGGTAAACATTCCACACATCTTTTTTGTAAATGTAGATACTTAATAAGTAAGTATGTAAATGTAGCCGCGTATCCAGAGGGGAGGGGACCAGGGGGCTTTAGTTCCCTCCAGAAGGATATTTTTTAACATTGCAGAGATAGGAGTGGTCATTTTCTAATATGGCGGTTTAACATTTTTAGCCCCCCCCCCAGAAAAAATTTCTAGATCCGCCGCTATCTATATATATGTAGTTATTTACACATCGTGTTAACCTTCATTAAAAGAATACTATTTAATATGAATATTGGCATATATGTATATTACTGGTGAAATTTTAATTTTTTATAGATGACGTGGTTCAAAGCACTGACGACATGCTTGAAAGATAAAGGCATACTACCGGAAGTAACGTCCAAAGAAGAGGCCGTCTTCCTCCGTGGTACTTCATTAGGTATGAGTAGCAACTATATTGAGATTGAGTTTGAGCTTATAGTTTTATTAACGAGTCAAAAATGTCTTCAACTTACAGCTGTATTTTTCAAAAAGGACTCACACCATAAATCTATACTTAATTATAATTCAATTAACATACAACCAGTGCATTAAGCAGAAAAGGAACAATTAAATTCATTCCAGTTGACTCCCGTAGACATTTCTTTCTGTGGAGTTTCTTTTCGTACCATAACCATAACTAGTAACACTTACATTATTAGATGCTCTACAATAAATTAGTGTCTTTTGTAATAAAAAGAGTTCAAAATAACTAATTTAATACCTATATAGGTTACTACTTCTGGATTGGTGGACACAGTATATTCTGGCTGCTTAACAACACGGATATAAATGCTAGGAAGTTTCAATGGGTAGGATCCAAAAAAGCTGTTGACTTTAATTTCCTTGAAAAATTTAAATTGAACAATAAAAATGAAGGGACGAGAACTGGAGAAAGTTGTCTAGGTGGATATGAGGAAAAAGATGTACAGTGGTGGAATGACTGGTCATGTCATACTTTATTGCAATTCATTTGTTACTATCCTAAAATAAAATGCTATTCTTGAGCTGATGAATTAAAAGATGATAATATATTTATGAATAAAATAAAGAATGAATTGTATTACTTGAGGAGAGTATCATATGTAGATATTATTATTGATCATCTTATAGATAAGCTATTTCGCCAGTTTAATTAGTGAGAGTTCGAGATAGGCATTTTTTCTTCTTGAGTATCGCTATGTAGTTGTACATATTATACAGAACAGAACCAGACAGTCCAACAAGAGCATGAAGTAAACTAGAACAAGATGTAATTGTATCCCTATAGTAGTATGTAAATTAGTGAGAAACAAATAATAAAATACGCAAAATTGCATACAGGCACTTCACATTACAAAAGACAGGTAGAAAGGTGCTGTATTCAGGCAGTCACACATATTATCTGACATGAATTATAGATACATTAAAGATAAAGTTGATACATACATATTGACGCTTGAATGAAGCTCCAGATGTTTACATTATGTACATACATACCCACTAAAGTGAAGTAGGTAGGTAAGTACCTGTAATTTCTGTATGATTTCCCTAACTGCTCTCTGACCTTAACCTGTCCAAATATATTAGTGACAATTTGTGTGTCTGTTTGTTTTGATGTTTCTGATCACTCTCCTCATAATATGTAAACTGTATACAGTGTGCGTCCATTCTACTGCTACCAGCCACCAGTAGTTAATTTTAATTCTGTCTTCTCTCCGTCCAACTCGAATCTACCTGCACAATGTTTGACAATCTGAAGATCTCGCTCTGTAAAATTAGTTTCCTTCTCGTCCCTACCTTTTTACCATCTTTAGCTGCTTAAAAATCCCATGTAGATTAGAGTTAGGAGGGAGAGAAGATGCAGATTGCAGATGAGGTAGGTTGGTAGCTATAGGTAGTGACTTTTATTACTAGAGCATAGTCAACATAAGGGATAGTCCACAAATGATGTCTTCGAAAAATCACCATTTTTAGGACCCTGTCATCAGCTTAAAAACCACTGTGCAAATGTCATCAGTAGCCAAGTAGACCTATTGACCCTACCGATGAAGTCATTTGTGGATGATCCCTAATATTATGTACAAAGTGTGGAGATTCGACTGTGACTGTGAGGCGAAGGTTTGGGATGGAGAAGGAGAATGAGATGGAAGGGAGGGAGGCTCATGTATTTTGTATAGCCATATATATAAATACTGCAGATATTAGTATAGGTATATAGGGTCCTATACGTACAACGTACGAGTATGAATTTAGTGCAGTGCACATAATAGTATGTAACAGAATAGAATGTAAGAGCTATACAGAGAAAGAGCAGGAAAGGTGTGGGCACCTGTTGTACTCACTGATTGGTTTCCCCTCTTGGACTTTTGGAACAGCCAAAGTTGTACACTAAAGCACTACACACACACACAAACACACACACAGTGAGGACGAGGACTGAGGATGTATTATCATCAAGTATGAGATGAGGTGCAGTGGTGGAGTCTCTCCTGTCCCTGTCTGCTGCATGGGTCATGAGTACATAGTTAAACAGAGGGCAGAAAGCTATGCTGTAGGGCTGGAGAGATACTCGTAGAAAAGTTATCGAGGACGAGGAACCTGCGAGCAGTATGAAAATATTGTGAGAGCCGAGAGGTAGAGGCAATCAAAAGGGATATTCCAATTCAAAGATTTAAACTTGGACGAATCTTCCCATCTGCGACTACGATCTGTCTGTCTGTCTGCAGTCAACTCTCAACAACAACATCTGACACTCTACAGTCTGCGGACTCTGGATCGCGGATCTGGATCATCAGGGAAATATATAGCTCATCACTTCTCCTTCCCAAATACGGCCCACAATTTTAATTACTTGAACATACAATCATCAATAACTATTCTTTATTGCTAAATTAAATCGTTTATCTCCTATAGGGAATTCACCTCCAAAAAAATCAAAGTTAAAATAAAATCAAGAAATGTAAATTTTTTTAAAAGTATACATCTATAATTAATTAGTGCACAAGTATATACATAATAATTAGTTATCTACCAGAGTATTGGAATCAGCTGGAACAATTGAAAAAATTAATTCTACAAAATACAAGTCAAATATACTCAAAAATTTATTTCCGTCTAATACGTACATCGAATATCCAAACTAAAAAGTACTATCGTTTCTGAATTTGTCACACAACAACGCAAGGCTGCTCCGTACTTGACTTATAACGAAGAAAATAAAAAGAAGTTTAGACGGGGCGGTAAAAGAAAGCTGTACGCAAATGCAGTGTGGGAAAAACTCAGCGGCTGTGAGAGTGTCTTGACAACTTTTGAGAGACTCTTGAAGAAACTTTCAAAGGCAGGAGAAGAAACGTCGAAGTGTAGAAATAGCAGTGTGTGTGGAGTGAAAGGCTAAAAAAATTGTAATCGCAGAATATATTCTCATAGCCATAGCATTAGTACCCACCTATAGTAAGTTGGTTCGCAGCAACGAAAAAGAGCGGAGAAGGTTAGAATGTACTACAGTAGTGGTGAATGGTGAGCGTCTTTACGATTACGATTATTTTACTTACGACGAAGTATAGCGGCAGAGTCAGCAGAGCTGTAGAGGCTATAGGCTATAGACAGTCTATAATATCGATATGATGTCTATGGGATATAGTAGAGACGACAGCGGCGGACAAGTGTCACTTTCTTCAAGAACCTTACTGTGAGTGAATTAATGGCCAAGAAGAGATTTTTTACTCATTTTCCTATTTTCTAAATAACACACTGCACGAACGATGTCCAGTCTGATAGTCTGATTTTGACGACTTGTACGAAATTTCCACGTTGAAGTTCCTGCATTTACAATTTTTACAAGTACTTACGAAGAAAAGCAAAAGCACTTTAATTACGTCCATACGAGAAACTAAATTAAATGCCAATTTAAGTAGCATAGGCCCATCCATAATAATAAATATATAGAGTGATTTAATTCGAGTGAAAATCAGAATCTACTCAATCAAACTTTACAAAACACGGGCTCAATATTTAAAACTGGTTCAAAGAAAAGGGGTGACTTGACTAAAATAATCTTGATAGCGATGTCAACGGGATTTGAATAGGATTTTTGTTCGTATTCTTAAAGTTGCTGTAATCGCTTTGTTTTGTTTAGTGCTGCAATATTAAAATTCAAGTGAATTGTTTTACAAGAAAAGTTAAGAGAGAAAACTGAATTATTCTGCTGACTGACTTGCGAGTTATCAAGAAAGTCTTTCTCCGTCCTTTTTTGTCAAATTAACAAAATTGGAATCCCAATCGCTTCAAACGCCATTCATTGTCATTGTCACCATGGCTGCTGCTGTATAGTTTTGAATCATAATAATCAAGCTACAACTGCGTATTCTACAAGTACACCGTGAGCCTATGTGGTATATAGGTACTATACTGCCAACGGACTGTAGTTTTATGGGCAGTGTGACATAGTGTGCCTCGTCTCATTAACATTGACATCCATTTCCTACTCGTTTTCGTTTTTCGAATGTGAAGGTAAATAGAGATAATCTGAGTAATAAAAAAATTCAAACTTGTACAATTACTATAAAATATATAAAGGTACAAACACATTAGCAAAGTATGAAAAATATTCAATTGTTTAAATACCATATATCGTTATCGTTTTAGAGGAAAGTTTCATTTGGAACGTGTAACACGGGATTATCTTACTTCTAAATTCGTTCATCATTGATAGTAAATTGATTGACTAACTTTCAGTTGTTGTTAAAGTTAAATACTGATCATTTATGATTATAACCCACTCTATATTATGTCAATCGAACGATTTTGATAACGAAACAAATGACTTGATCTGTTTTGTGCAGTTTTCCTCCTGATTCCTTCTGTAATTTTGTACTTGCTCTCCCTCATTCACAACAACTGAAACTTTTCTTGCTTCGGAGTCGGAAACTTGTTGTGGTTTGTGGTGATCTGCTGCTAAACTTTTACAACCCCATTATATATTATTGAGACACTCGTAAAATGAATTTATACACGTTACATTTCATGGATATCGCGACCCAACAAGCTTAGAGTGTAGCGTACCTCAACTTTTTATAAGTTCCAAAATGAATCTCTCGACATTTTTACAATATTACACGTATAACTCCAAACACACACTTTAATATATGAAGAGTTTTTTGGCAAAATGGGTCCAGTCTAGAAAAGCAAATTTTACAGGAACAACGAATAATGAATAAAAGGTGACAGGAATATTTTTGAGAACTCAATTTTTTCTACAGGTACTGCAACTTTTGAAGCGTTATTACAAGCAGTTTCATAAATCTAGACTGACTCTGGAATTTTTTAGAAAATTTTGCAAAATTTTAGTTTTTGGAATTTTTCCGTTTTGATTCAAAATCAGTAACTTAACGTGGAGTCAAAAGTCTGTGAGATGAAATTTTAATCGTAACGAGTAAAACTAAACTTTTTTTTACTTTTAAACTTTTTCTTGCATAAATAAATTTACGGTCGGCAATTGTCTTCTACAAACTACGAAAACAATGGAAAACTAAAGTTAAATCAGAAATGAGTGTATTAGATGGACTCTTCCCATTTTGCCAAACAACTTTTCATATTATCGCAGTATTCCAAATAAAAACACTCTCCTTGTTTTTGTTTTCAAATGTGATGTTCTCGCATCATACAAATAAACCCATATATTCTAATTCATTTTCTAGAGCAGTTTGACTGGACCCAGAGAAACAAGGATATAATCATCAGATCAACGATGACGATGAGCCACATGTAACAATGACAATGACAATAACAATCATTGATCCATCAAAAAGGGGACAAGAACAGGAAAAGAAGGAGAAGGAGAGATGATGCTCATTTTTTTGAGTATTTTATGAGGACTCTCGACATTACACTCTCCCAAGTCCCAAGTCAAGAAATAAAACCAAAACCAGACTCAACGATCAACGAACAAGGAACAAGGAAAACGATTAAGTGACACACGGAGTTTTTGGTTTTGGTTGGTAGTTTGGCAGTTTCTCTGTTTTCTGTGAATGAAAGCAGTGTCTTTTCTTTGATGAGTTTATAGTGGAAATAATATCATTAAATGGCTACATATCGAGAATCAACTTGATCCTGCCATCAACCGGCCCGGCCTGCACCTCTCTCTCTCTAAATTCAAATTAAATGTGAAATTATTGCTGAATTATTTTGTCCTATGTGAGACTTTGTGAGGTGAGTATATAATTTTTATACATTTAATTTTATTGTCATAAAATAAATTTTATAGGTTTCTTTTTATTTATTGGCATTTTTTTTTGCTTGAACGTTACGTCTTGTTTCTTATGAGTAAGTTATGACATTATTGCCATTGACAGTGACAACGAGTCCTGGCGAACATAACAGCAATAATAACAATACCATAAAATGTAAAGTTTGTGTTGTAGATAGTAGAATTAGATACAGACATACATACAGTGCAGTGTGGTTGACTTTTAGATTATTTATTAATATTTCCTGGTACTGACAACTATAGCTTGTACCACTGAAATAAATGAAAACGAAATGAATTTAATAAAAATACAATAGTCGTAATCGTTATCGTATCTTGTATAATACTTATGTAAATAAATAGCATATGTAATAATAAACTGCGATTTTTTGGAATTTTTAAGGTGCGGGGTATAGTGCATTATAAAGCATAGGTTATCTATAGGCAAAATTAAATTTCCCTTTTTAATGCACACATTTTACTGTGTGTATTTGTATAATTTCTCTGTTTTTTTTCCAAGAAATAAAATGAGTCTTTTAGTGTCTTCGCTATTGCTATTGTAGAAGCTACAGGAGTTTTCGTTCTCAT
Source organism: Dicyrtomina minuta (assembly GCA_949802685.1). Lineage (NCBI taxonomy): Eukaryota > Metazoa > Arthropoda > Collembola > Symphypleona > Dicyrtomidae > Dicyrtomina > Dicyrtomina minuta. The sequence goes on from OX461809.1 coordinate 87,897,793, forward strand.
AAAGCTAAAATTAAAATGTCTCTATCTTGTGAATTTTTCCTTTCAAGGTGCGTTTTTTTTTCGTTACGACATAGGAACTGCTTTCAAACCAAAACCAAACGAAAAGCTACCGAGTGAAATTCGATATTTGAATGAAATTGAAGTTCACTACACTCACTCACTCACTCACTTGCTCATTCAAGGAGATGAGGGTCAAGATCGAATAAGAAGACGACCACGACCACGACCACGACCACTACCAAGACCCAGACAAGAGATGAAGAAGAAGATGTTGAAGATGGTCTAATGTAATAATATAATTAAATCTGGAGATTGTGTGTAAAGGACGAAAAAAAAACAGAGTCAGCGGCTACAGATATTCCCTTTCATTTGTGGTTAAGTTCAAATAGTTACATAAAAAATAGTGACATAGGGAAGCAAAAGGAACTATCTACCAACAGTCTACGCTTTCAAGTATAATAACCGACGGCCGCAACCTTTTTAAAATTCTCAACTGTGGGGTTGTTGAGTTTATAGTGGTGGACTGGAACTGGAACTGGAACTGGAGCTACTACGAATTACGAATTAAGACGTTAAGTTCCACGGTTTCTAAGTTTCTACTGCACCCAAAGCCTATAATGCCTCCAGATCCAGACGACAGACAAACAACATCTTGATGAGAGTCTTGATGAAAATGGAAGTGGAAAGTTTGGTAGTAAACTGACAGTATATAAAATATGTGAGGCTTTTAAAGTGAGAATATGAATGAAATAGACACGAAGTAGTAGTCTCAAGAAGTACAGACGAGAAACTGACACGAGAAACGAGAAAGAATAACCAACTAAAAGTATACAACATCAGAGGAAAAGCGGCCGGTGTAAGATTTTTGAGAGATCAGTTTTTATTTTTGGAGAAGGTTGAAGTCGGTCACTGTCACCGTCACCGTCACCGTCACAGTGGTTTGTAGTGGAAATACATATTATTTTTAAAAAAATATATAAAAAAGAAGAGGGTGAAAAAACAAATCGGAAGAAGTATCGTTCCATTGATGTCGTCTACACTGACAGTGTCTCTCCCGACTCCGACATCTTCTTCTGTGCATCCCCCCTCCTCCTCCTCCACCTCCGTCTCCATCCCGGCACATTTAATAATGCCGATGAGATCTGTTCAGTATTCAACTTGCCTCCAAGTGACCATGACTGAGTACGCCGATGTGAATGTAAGCAACTCATTTTTTTGTCTTCTCCCTCCTATCTCATCATAATATGTAAATTAATGGACTCACTCATGTCCATTACAAACTTGTTAACAATTCCAAACGTAGTCTAGTTCAGTCTGCTCAGTCCGATCATGATAATGGGAATGAGATCCATGTTACGTTAGACGGCCGAAAGTCCAACGTCCAAACCTTCTATATAACAGTTTTAAAATTGAGACGATCGAGCTTCAGTCAGGAAAAAGAATAGTAGAGGGAAATAATAATAGAAAATAGAAAAAAAAACTGGACAACAAGTCGTTAGTTTTAAAAGACTTTGAATAGTAATTACTGTGGCTGTACAGTTTTAACATGGACGCTATATGCCCTGGAATATATGGTCATGTTTTCTTTCAAATGAAATGTGTCGTCAAAAGTTATCCGATTGTCCGAGATTGTCCGGTTGGTTGTTGGTTGTCGGATGTCGACGGTTGACCAAAAGTCATGTTACGTTTTCTTGTTGGCCCGGTGATTTCATTCAATATTCAATGCGCATGGCTTTGAAATTCTCGTTTACAAAGTAATTACTCCTTAATTCGTTATTTTATTGTCTGGCCTGCCATACCTGGACCAAGGCAAAAGGCAATGGATAGAAAATCATAGGATATCATAGGAGAGTCGACAATAAATTTGTATTCCAAGAGTGAATACGTGTACGTATTTATTTACGTATTTGCTTTGTGCACTTTAGTTTTGAGTAGAGAGCGTGTCTCTTATGTATCCTTTTCTACCTGGGCATCGTGATATTTTAGTGCATTGTAAGAGTGCACTTTACAACTTTACACTTGACTATATATAGGCGAAAGCGGAATTACTACTGGGACTATTATTTTACTATGATATGATATGGTACAGTATGGGGAAAAGTCTCTAATTTACACACTAAGCACATTTTAAAATGAGGTATACCTAATTGGCAAAATTAGATTATGTTTAAATCTCAAGGAATAGGGGTAATAACAATAATATCACGAGTAAGTAGAACACTGCCTTCACATTTCACATCTTCAAATGGGATGGTCGAGGGGTTGGACTGTGTGGATAGTGAGAAAAGTCTGACTTGAATTTCAATTTTTCCGTTAGGTATTAAAATGCAATATACACCAGAGGTTGGAGTCCAAGTAATTTTTCATTGTTTTTACTAATTAATGGCTTGTTTTTATAAAAAACAACAATTTTTCCATTTTAACCAAAATTTCGAAAATGTGAAATTTGTTGCTAATTTTTAGCTAGTAAACAGAAAAACCTTTTAAGAATATTTTCGAAAAACAGGACCTAACAAAATATTTTAGTACGTTCATCAAGAGTCATATTATATTTCAAAGTGCCTATAAGGTTAACGGTTATGAGGCCCGTAATGTATTTAAGGCAGGTTTAAGGTGGTTTACGGCTAAGGGGCGCTTTGAAACAAAAAAAAATGTACAGCGTTTTGCTTTAGCCATGAGACGCTTTATTACACCACACAGATAATTGAAATTGAAGATTGCCTATTATTTTAAAAATAATCTCGGGATTGTTCCCCCATACAGGTATTTTGATTGTGAAGCGTTCAATTTTCGTTTCACCATTAAGTGTATTCGTTTTCGGTATATATAGTTTACTTAAGAAAGACAAAGTGTAATTATACATGAATGTCTTTGGCTGAGCGTTGATTGTTGATATCTATATTGGAGGGAAATTGAAAGGATTGACACTGTGTAGACTGTAGACTGCCAGTGAGACCTGTTCCTTATCTTTGATTAGCCTATTATTTTCACATCCAAGGGTTTCCCTTATTCCCTCAGCTCACCGTCCGTCCTGCCCAGCGTCCCTTTTCCTTCCAGTTTACAACTTATTTACGCATTATTATACTCTGCCCGTCCGTAAGTGAGTAATTCCGTGAGGGACCCGTCTCCATCTCTTAATTTCCAAATAACAAAGATTTCCTTTTGATTTCTTTTCTATTCTTGCGAGGCTCTCTGTTCCTTATTTCGTATTGATCGTAAAGGTGGTGTGTGACTTATTTAATTTAGAACAACATCACCATTTATTTTACCAAGGAACCAGGACCATAGGATTATATTACAGGATCGTTATGGGAAAGAAAACCAAAAAATCTTTAGAACTTAAGTTAAAAAGCGTTGGTGACGCTGGTCTCTGTCTGGTCTGGTCTGGCCGCACACTATCTTTTTCGTCATATCCCCGCCGTCTTTTCTACTTTTCTTTGGTCAACCGAAAAGATTATACAGAGCTCTTTTAGTTTTTTAGCCTTTTTTGTAAACGGATCGTCCATAAGTGACGTGCATGACGGGACGGGCTATTGTGGGTCTTCTTGGATACTGATGAGACCCTGATGGCTCCCAGGTTAAAGATAGCCATTTAAGCAGCGCAATGAGATGTTTTGATGACATTCTTTATGGACGACCCCAAACCTTGCTGGTTGAACTGAAACTGGAACTGGTACTGGTAGTTTACTATTGGGCAGGATAGGGACAATATTTTACTCTGGATGTTTGTTATCTTTTAGGCCGCTATGTCACTCGATCACTTGCCGGTGCCGGTGCCGGTGCCGGTAATGTTCCAGTTCCACTTTGACTCTCAGATTTTAAATCCTTCTTATGTTTCATAGATAAAGTTAATAGTAGTAACGGGATTTTATTAAACTTTGTTGGCCCATGGTATGATGGCATGGCGTACGACCGGTATGGTGTCATGGGGACAGAATAAGAGTGAGAAATACCAAATACCACAAACAAATTATTTCACACTCTGTAAGTAAATTCTTTTGCTTTTAAATACATGCGAACGTTATATGCCCTTAAAGTCTTGTCGGTTTTTGGTCCTTGTTTAACTGTGGGGTTTCCTTTTATCTTCTGACCTGGACCTGGAAGTGAGATTCCTTTTGGTGGTTAGTACATATGTATAGACGAAATAAAATGGAAATGGATTTCTGTTATATAATTTCTTAAAATGACACACACACACACACACACACACACACACACACACACACACACACACACACACACACACACAATTAGTTATGTAAGCCTTTAGTTATTTTGTCTTAAGTGATTTTGAAATTCACCATTTTCTATTGCATTCCATTGATTCCATTATGTCCACGTTATCTCTTTGGCGGTTTTTTCCCAATTTCATTTCATTTTTGGTATCGCTCCGTTTTACCCCATATACTACTAATCTACTTGAGTGCCTTGTTGTAAAAAGATAAGATTATCTTGGTCGAGTTTTGTAATTAGGCCTCAAACTATGACTTAATTATGCGGACTATATAGTAACATATAGGGAATGAAAACAAATGGAGGAGACATCAGACAAATATAGACAAGTTAGATAAAGGGCTTGTGCTCTATTGGTTTGGTAAGGCTGAAAAATTAAACAAGCAGCATGTAGAATGTCAACGTAGAGACATGTGATGTAGGGCGTCTTTTCTCAAAGAATTCCTTCGCATTTTTTTCGAAAAATATTTTTTTGCTTGTAATTTGTTTGTTCAAAAAAAAATATATAGTGCAGCAATTGTTTTTACAAGAGGAATTTGGGCTCTAAAAAATTTATAAAAAGTTAAAAGTCTATATGTAGTAAGACGCGCTCCGCTTAAAAAAATAGGGAAAAGGAAAAATGTCATTTACTTACATGCTAGCGATAGCTTCAATTCGAGGTACACAATCTAGAAATTGTTGACACACGTACCGTACGTTTCCACTGAAAGCTAAAAAGGACAGCTGATCGGCTGATTGGGCTTGTAATTAATCCTGTGCATTAAATAATGAAATAATATTTTAATCCTGGATACGGAGATTATTGTAATTTCCAGCCGCCCAGATTCAATATTTCAAAATATACATAAAATAGTGTTGTAATAAAAAAAACAGCCCTGATTGGTTTTGGGTTTTCCTGGATATACACACAGAACTACTGCTATAGGTATATACTACTGGTGCCGTGGCACTGGCCCTGCTACACAGAGTCAGAGAATTGACAAGTGAATTAATATGTGTGTGTACTCCGTTATCAGGGACACACTGATAATGTGTGAGCTTTAGCTGAAGTAATCATCAATCTTACATCTTGATCTCGTAGTCGTAGTCGTAGCCGTAGCAGCATGGCCAAACTGGAAAGGGAACATAGGAGAGTCAAACTGGTTGAAGTTGAGTTGAAGTTGAGATGGTGAGCTCACTTTTGGGCCTTTGGGTTTTGACTTTTGACGTTGGACTTTAGGAAAAAAATACAAAACAAGAATCTGCTACACGGAAACCAGTTGACGTTTTCTTGTCTCTCGTGTGGTTTTCTCATGTTGGATTATTTGTCAATTACGAACTAACTTCATTTGAAGATTTTGAGTGTCTCTATAATATGTACTATGTATGCGTATTATTCCTATGTTTTTGGTCCAGTAGTAGTAGTAGTAGTGGTCCAGTTGAATTTTACTATAGAAGGAAATGCTGATGTTTGATGCTAATGCAAATAAATGTAGCTTGTAGGTAGGTACATAAATTGTACTCATAACAACTTACCTAGTAGTTTCCGATTACGGCTACGGCCACGGTAAGTTGTCTGTCTGTTGTCACTTTGTCACAGCCTGTTCTGTTCAGATATTTTGCACCGCCAGAAATCGAAAAAGTGAGTTGCGTTGTTGAGGTTTACACGTCTTACCAATAGGTTATTTCTGAAATCCCAGAGTTACATAAAAAAACGTTCTCTACATATTGTAGTTAGTCAAAAAGTGCAATTAAGCCAGTTGAAAAGGTAGGACAACACTAAAATAGAGCGTCGCTACGAGATTACAGGATCTTTTTTACACGATTTCGATTTAATACTTACTTGTAAATTGGCTTTTAAATTTTAATTCCATAATCTATGGAATTTCAAGTCTTTAAATTAAAATAACACTGTTTAACACTCAATAATTCAATATTACAGATTTAACCTTGCGCTTTAAATTACATTCCTTCTATATTGTTCTTGCTACGTTATAATTCATATAGATATCTCGTTTCTGCGGTCTGGCATATAATTATACTTCTGGTCTTCTAGTTCTAGTTCTAGTCCTGACAATGAGTTTGTGTAGATCTTTCACATTTTGGTTTTAGATTGCCTCGTAGTTTTTATGAAGCGTTCGTCGCTATGTAATGAAAAATCAGACAATTTTTGTAAGTGACCGTCGTAGTTGCATGCTATTCCATTATGCCATTGCCATTGCCATTGCCATTGATGTTGTTGTTGTTTTTGTTGATGTTCTTTCTGTATCATTTGATTTGACTGGATTACATAAATTAAATTGTACGGCGGAACGTGTGTGGGTGCAGAACTTGTACTTGTCTGCGTCCTCCTGATTCCTAATTCCTGATTCTTGTCAATATAATAAAGCCATTGCAGTAATGCATTGTAGTAGCAGCGTCCTGTGCAGATTCAACATTATTAGCAGTAGCAGAGGGAGATAGGCCGAAAATTCAGTACAGTAGTAGACGACGACGTTTGACATGAAACTGTAATTTATTCCCGTTTCCAATTCGGCTTTCTGCCGTCCCTTTTCGTTCCTTGTCATTATATGTCGCCCTCAACAGGTAAGGTTGTTATGGCAAAAAATAAAATAAAATACTTGACTACTAGATATGTATATTTCTGCATATTATACATTACATTATTGCTATGCCTTGCAAATTACAGTGGAGACATTGTATAGTCCATTGCAACTCTATCGTTTTTGCATTTTTTTTTGTCTTGTACTTGAGCCATACTATGCTATGAGGGACAATGTACAAGTTACAACTAGATTAAAAATCAAGTTAAAAATCAAGTTGATGTGATAAGTATAGAGTGTATTAAATTCTGGAATCTGGAGTATCGATCTACTATGTAGGTACATATACATTATATAATAGTAATAATAATGATTCAATATACCTACTATAAAAACTGTTCCATCTACAGAGATATAAGACTATAAATTAATCCATCACTATATAATCAAGGCTTTTGTGACGTTCTTGTGACTTGTGATCGTTGGCGTTTAATAACGTAATTGAAAAAATCTTGCGAGTCTTACCTTGGCTTGGCATGGCGATGGCGATGGCTCTATAAAAAAACATTGATTTATGTGTTTCATTTCCTGATGAACGCGTTGTCACACTAATATGTAGGTGGGTAGTGTATAATTAGGCATACACATAGTAGGTAGTACCGCTCTACATTTTAAAGCCAGGAATGAATATAGTGACAAACTAAAACATATGAAAAGTTGCTTGGCAAAGCGGGTCAAGATCATCGAAGCAAATTTTACGGGAACAACGAATAATGAATAAAAGTTTACAGGATGCTAACAAACGAAATTTTTACTATTTTTATATACTGCGTTGGTTAAACTTTGTTCTTTACCATTCAACATAGTAACATATCTAGTTGAATAGTACGCGCAATGCAAATAATCTCATTTTGTAAACAAAAATTGGACTAATACCATTTTGCCAAACAACTCTTCATGTATGAGGTGTGTTTATATCAGTTAGGAACTGCGACGTATGTATTTACTTACGTAGTTCATAGAAGGTATTGCAGAAGGTACTAACGATAAGTACATGAGTAGATTGCAAATTGTCATTTTAATTTCCTTGATTGCTTGGCATATTATGAATATTTAATGCCTCCTTATTGTAAGGAAAGTCAAAAGAATGGAAGCTAAAACAAGAAAATTAGCAGAGCGTGACAAAATCGAAACTCTCTAGGTATGCATGGGTAGTATTGTAAAAATCTATGGCAGTTTGATTGCTACTATACTGTAACGATATAACAGTATTTGACTATTTGTCAGAATTTGAATCGGTGAAGCAATTACTTAGAAACTCTTCTACCAAATAAACTTTGCTGTATTTCTAACTTGTAACGATAAGTTCTTTTTTAAGTATCTGATTTGGATTTTAAATATGTGTGGGCTTGTCAATAGTAATTTGAATTGTATTCGTTTTTTAATTTAATTGTATCGAGCTAGATAGGTCCCTATACTCTATTTATACCTAACTTAAAAAAGTGCATGTAATATCCCATGTTGTATCTAACCTATATTCTGCACCTATAAGCTACCTTAAAATCCTGTACATATTTTGTGAATTTTTAAATTCAAATTTAGCATTACTATAGCAAGTAAGAAAGCATTATTAAAATATTTGAGCACATTTCCATTTATAACGAATAGCGATAAAAGAGATTAGTCACATGAGACTAAATAAACTTGACACGCCTCTACACTAATCAAATAGTATATAATAAATTACACCTAATAAATAAATATAATATATAGTTAATTTAATAGACCGACAAGACAGGCAGGCGACAGGTACAACAAAACAGCAACGGTGGTCGTGGTCGTGGTCGTATGATCTCCTGATCTCCTGATCCGGCGCGGCGGCGGCGGTCGGTGAAGGTGTAAAAACTGTACACTGGAAAGCTATATATACAGTATAGTAGGCCAAGATAGGGAAGGGGGGAATGAGAACGCCAAACGATAAAGACAAAGAACAAAGACGCTGTTAAAAAAAGTAGAGAGGAAGCCATGAATAGGATTTGACCTACTCCCACAATAACAACCAAAATCATTAGCCAATACAAGAAGACATATGACATGACACGAGGCGAGACATGGTATAAAATTAGAATTCAAGACGTAGACTTCGAGACTTGGATGCAGTCAAAGAAAAAACAAAACGAAAATCTTAAATGGCTCATTCATTTTTGAATTTTGACTTTTACATATTTGCATATGGGAAAATAGACTGACTTTAAGACAAAAGGCGAGATCTACATAGAGGAAGGACTGTGCACAGAACAGAGACTTACTGTAATGACTGACATAGCGCCAGAGACGGCACGCAAATTTCCCAAGTCTTAATAAGATGCTACTACCTACTTCAATGTTTGTGTTTTGCAGATGAAGAGTTGTTTAGCAAAATGGGATAAGTCCACCTAAAACATTCATTTCTGATTTAACTTTGGTTTTCCAATGTTTTCGTAGTTTGTAGAAGGCAATTGCCGTGCGTCAATTATTTTCTGCAAGAAAAATTTTAAAAGTAAACAAAAGTTTGGTTTCACTCAAAACGATTAAAATTTTATCGCACAGACTTTTGACTCCACGTTAAGTTATTGATTTTGAGGCAAAACGAAAAAAGTCCACAAATTAAAATTTTGCAAAATTTTCTAAAAAATTTCAGAGTCAGTCTAGATTTTTGAAAAACTGTTTGTAATAACGCTTCGTGAGTTCCAGTACCTGTAGAAAAAATTGAGTTCAAAAAATAATCTTGTCACCTTTTATTCATTATTCGTTGTTCCTGTAAAATTGCTTTGGTGGATTCACCCCGTTTTTCCAAACAACTCTTCATATTTCGATTGTATTATTAGTTGAATGTGATTTTGTGTATTGGATGGTCGTAGTCGAATCCGTCCAAGTTTTTTGTGATACGGCTCTTCTATTAATCTACATAACAATTATCCTATGATTGTGATTGTATTTCATTTTCGTTTCTTTCTTTCTTTCGTACTTACTTATGTATTTGGCATGTAGGTAGAGAGTAGGCAGTAGGCAGTAGGACTAATAAAGTGCCATGGTTTGGTTTGATTTGTTTGGTTCTCGGTGTGTGGAATGTAATTGGAATGCAATTGAAATTACAATTGTGATGGTAATGATGTGTGGGGTGTGAAATCAAAGAATGAGTCTACGTAGCTATTCTTCCATTATTGCTTCATGTACCAAAGTACAAATCACAATTTGCCAATTTATTTACCCATGTAACTACATATTATAGTTTGCCAAGTAATTGTCTTTTGTGGGCTCTCTACTATATATATAATATATGACTGTATATGAAAGTGACAATTGGAATTGGATTTTTATGGGATTTCAATTATTCCAATTCGAAAGTCAGATTAAGATTTAAATGTTTTTGCAGATCCGTCACACTCTATTCGTCGTTAGTCGTTCTCGATTTCGATTTCGATTCGCACAGTCACATATTTCCTCGTTGTATGTATGAAGTGTATTTAATAAATAGGAACAGCTGGCAGGGCTGATGGCATTTTGAGACTTCCCATTTCTTTCTCTGTTTCTGTCTTATTGCCTGCCTTTTAAATTGCGTATAGCCTGTATGTGTCTGATGTAGTCTGTAATAATGGCGCGTGCACTAAATCTAAATCCTAAGTACACATTATTATTTTGTATGCTATCTGGGCAGTCTATTCAAGACAGGTTAATAGGTTGGCCTTTCTAAATATCTGTATTGTGTTTGGTTTGATGGTGGTTGTGGTGGTGGTGGTAGTTCGTAGAGATGGACACGCTTACAATTACAATTTACAACCACAGTGACTACATAAAGTAGGTAGATCGGCATCGGCATCGGGAGGCAGATCGACGACGTGGCACTTTTATTTAGTAATGGCAATCAGTGGGACAGGGAAAGAATGGGTGACTTGTGCAGAGCCGTGAATTGACGTATTGGCAATCACAATCTTAAGTGAGAGAGGATGTAGAATGTAGAAACTAGATAAGAGGGACTGATAGTAGTAATATATAGTAATTAGGTGAGAATATAGCATGTAGGTAGGTACTTTGACTGATGATAAGACAAGCTAACAACTAACACAACTAAACTCGTTGCCTATAAATGGAAGTGGAAATCAAAATCAGAGTAAGCCTACTTAATGCATGTAATGCCTATAGCACGTACTATCTTCAGCCCCTCACCTATACCTATATAGGTACTTGTGTCAATAGTTGAAGGCGATTATTATACTATTGGACTCTGTGGGAAAAGACATGAATGGTTGGTTACGGTTACGGTACAGACTATGGAGTAATCCTTCAGTCAGTCTATCAGTACTATCACTGTCCAAATAGAAATAAACAATGACTGCGGGTACTATATACAATTTTCACACATTGAATTGTGCAATAGCCTGCCTTATATCGTCGGTGAAGAACCAAAATGACCCATATCCATTTTTAGCTAAAAACAATATCAACTATTCACAAAAATATTGTTCAGCATATCTCCAAAGCATATAAATCGAAGATTTTGCACTTTTCAAAAACATGTAAATAGAACATTTTACACTTTTCAAAAAAAATGTAAATAGAACATTTTACACTTTTCGAAAAACATGTAAATAGAGCATTTTGCACTTTTAAAAAAAATATGTAAATAAAACATTTTGCACTTTTCAAAAAACATGTAAATAGAACATTTTACACTTTTCAAAAAAGATGTAAATAGAACAATTTGCACATTTCCAAAACTCTAAATTAATCTTTAACTCATGTTTCTCAATTTGTTTTCAGAACATAGCTCATTTTGATTCTAGATTAAATTGGATATGGGTCATTTTGGTTCTTCACAGACGATATATGTGACTACGTACTTACACGCTAGAAATCTTTTGCTTTCCTATCTTTTACTATGTATAAATGAAAAACTTTTATTGTTATAAAATACGGTGGTAAAAAGCATTTTTTGGAATTTTTAGAAAACAATGAAAATTTTATCTGAGCGTTCGAACAACAATTTAAAGTTCAATCAAAATCGGATGAGAATTGTAAAAGTCTCCCATTTAGCAGATTTAATGGCTTTTGTAAATTGAAAATATAGGAATACAAAGTAGTACACAATGGAAGTTTTTAATCTTCAGTTAGCAAAAGGATACTATATAAACTGATAGTGATATCTTGCACGATTAAAATAAAAGGTGGTGTTTAGTGTTTTTACCAAGGGATATATACTGATTTACTGATGATAGGGGAAATTGACTTATTTGGCTGAGGTGGTGTGTTTAGCACAAATGTGTGAAACTTAAATAAATCATACTTGGTACATGTAGTAGATTCCATGTACCTACTTTGACAACCCCCAAAATGTTCACTATATAATAATATAATGATATGAGATTTTAAAATAAAAAATAATTTTTATTTGCAGATGTGGCAAGAAATAGAGAATGTGTTAATGAATGAAGGAGGCCATCCACACGGTCGTCAGCACCCCGCTGCTGCTGTCCTCACCGCCAACGGTAATTCAAATCATAATAATCATGGCAGTAGTGTGAGTGTGAATGCGGGTCCTGGGCTCCATCACCACGCACTTCAGCATCTCCACCCCCATGAGCAAGTCTCGGCGGCTCTTCCCCCGCAACACTCCCCACTAAAAATGTACATTTCTCAAACGTCTCCGCCGTCCTCCGTGTCCTCCTCAAGTCCTAATCAAAACCAAAACCAAAACCAGCCCCGTGGACCATACATAGGCTACAGTAGTAGTAGCAGTAGTAATAATAATAATAGCAATAATAATAGCAATAATAATAATACGACGACGACGAATAATAATTACCCGCTAGGTCATGACCATAACTCAGTGTCTAGAAGTGGACCATGCAACAACGAAACACCAATCAAATGTGAAGCGATGGACTCAATGTGTGACTCCCCAAGCTCTTCGGGTGAGCACTCCATCGGCATTCACAGTCAGAACCAAAATCAAAATCAACATCGACACACTACGAATACGAACAACAGTAACAATAGTAGTAGTAGTAATAGTAATAATAACAATAATAATGCTAGTAATCATAATAGTGGGAGTTCTCATAGTAATAGTTCAGAGGATTTACTTCATTTCCGGGAATTCTACGGCGACGGCTACAAGGCGAGTAGTGGGAACAATAATAGTAGTAGTAGTAGCGGTGGTAATAGTAATAATAGTAGTAGTAATGGTGGAACTACTACTGCGAGTCACAATGGGTCTGGATCTGGGCTGTTGGAGTGTGTGAAGGGTAGTTTTTTGAGCAATCCTCTCAGTTCCCTCGAGTCCCAAGGTGTGGGTTTGTACAGTCATCAGAGTCACAACAACAACAACAATCAAAGTCCTTCGATGCAACGGTGCTACACGACAAATCCGAATGGGAGTGTTGGTGGTGGATCGGCTGATGTGCCCAGAGACTATAGCCAAGAGTCCTACCACGATCACCATGGAGCATCAATTGTCTCGTCCTCCATGGCAACGCCGGTGTCCGTCTCTGGACACCAGTCAGGAACTTACGGCCATGTTACACACCCGTGTCACTACTCCCCTGCCACTAGCCCCCAGCAACAACAACAGCAGAATAATTCCATCGATTCGTCATCCCCAACGAATATCGTACATGGACATGGGCATTTACACCCCCACCCTCCACCATTTCACCCCCACCACCACCATGGTCCCCACGGCCACCTAATCGGATCCCCTGCCCCCCACTCCATCCCCATGACGTCCCCCTACCTCTCCGCCAACTGCATGGATCACTCCTCCAGTTCCAGTGCGGCTGGTAGTAATTTAAATATTAACCTCAACTTAAATTTTCAAGGGGTTCATAACAATCTGAGTCGACTCCATCAGCACCACCATCACAACCATGGACATCACATCCCCCCGCAGCACCCACACCACCACCCCTCCGCCCCTCCACCAAATGCTCATTACAGCTTTAAAGTGATGACTCCGCCCCTTTCCCCGCACCCAAATAATTTCCTCTCCGGCTCTATTGCCTCCACTCGAATCCCGGCTCCGCACGGACAACTTCAGCTCCCTCACAGCATGCATGAGGCTCAAATACACCACCCGCATCACCCCGGACATCCCCAGTCTCACAGTCATCCCCACCCCCATCATCTTCAACCTCACCATCAAACCCACCCCCACCATCACCACCCACTCCATAATCCGGGCGGAGGGAATTTGAATTTGAACGGGAACGGGAACGGGATGGGTATGATTCCGATTCCAAATGGACTCCAGTTCCAAATCCAGGACGGTCCACCCCCTCCAGTTGCGAAGCCCAAGAGGGGGAGGCGACGGTGGGGGCGGAAGAAGGTGACGACGCACTCCTGTACGTATGCTGGCTGTGCAAAAACCTACACCAAGTCCTCTCATTTGAAAGCACATCTCCGGACGCACACGGGGGAGAAGCCTTATCAATGTAATTGGAAGGGTTGCGGCTGGAAATTCGCAAGATCCGATGAGCTCACGAGACACTATAGGAAACACACTGGAGATCGGCCGTTTCAATGTCGGCTCTGCGAAAGAGCATTCTCACGCTCGGACCACCTCGCCCTCCATATGAAAAGGCATATTTCCGTTTAAGTGCGTTATTATGTATTCTGTGTGTACATTGTAAGAGCCAGACCCAGACCATCTCTATTTTGTATCTCTCTCAACTGTGACCAAGAAGAAAGAGAGACACGCACCCTCCTCACTGTTTATCCACATTTACAATATTACATACGCAGCGCTATTTTTTGTTGATACGTATGCAATTTTGCAGCAGATTTCAATTTGGAATTTGGACGCACTCAAAGTTTGAAAAGTTCAATTTCCTCTTTAAAATAAAAAACTATGTATATTTTTTACAAGCACCAACGACTATATCAATCAGCTCCATAAAACAATCCTTCTATTTCCACGTCCACCCCCGCCTCGTCTCGTCTCTAAAAGCTCAAGCACAAGTTTTGCCTTTGCTTTTATTTTTTTTGTCGTTGTTCGTGCAAAAAGCATTTAGGCAATTGAATGAAAATTAAGGTGCTCCAACACTCCAGCCAAACTGCTGTAATTTCTGAAATCAACGCCGCTATGGAAAACTATGCTAAATAGCAAAAGCGGAAGCCGAAGGGTGTCCGATATTTTGAGGGGGTCGGTTTTTGTACGAAATTAGGTTATTACGAATTACGATATGAATAAGACCTACGACCACCATTGAAATATATAGTTTAGTGCATATAGCTTTAATTACTATTTAAAAAAACCAGGTATAGTTTTATTTTTCCTTTGTTTAGCAGGTTAGCATCAGAAATAGTGTAGGTAATGTGGATATTTGCATATGGCTATAGATATAGGGCTATAGCTTACTTATTCAAAGTAGTATAGCCATTAGGTAAAAGATAAGATTTAATTTTTGAACAGATTTTAATGAAAGTTGACTATGCGATGGGACAAATCTACTTAAACATCGGGAGATGGATACACATACGACGCTATATAGTATATAGTGCTATATAGTACGATCGAGGTTTCTACTTATCTCACCTCACTATTATAAAGACTGCCAATACTTTCAATAGTATATTTAATACATTCGTATATATTACATAGGTAAGTATTGTAGCGTAGTAGAAAGCATTTTACCATATTCCTATATCGAAAATAAATATCTACTTAAATCTTAAATTATGCGAGTATATAGTACTTTACATGCGGGTTTGTTTCGTCCAAGTACTATAAGTATGTACTTAGGAATTATTATGCAAACACAATAAAGTACTTACAGCTACTCCAGTTTAATAAGATGATACGAACGTATACGTTTTTTTTTTAAATGCATTTTTATTTTTTCATATAGGCAATCACAATCACGTAATAAGTAATTACACACAATAGGGGGAAACCCGATGCAATGTAATTGCCGCTGTAAAGTCTTAAAATCACAAAATTGTCACGGTTACCATAGAAATATTTACATTCTGTAAAATCCGTTGGTTTACTACAGCAAAATACAATCTCTGCAAGTTTGTAATTCTAGCTAAGTAACACTGTACTTTCAAGTTCAATTTTGATTGTCCACACACTCAGGCTCCTCCTCCGTCATCATTTTTATTGGTTTGCAAACTCCGAAAATTCCTGAATCGTTGAGTTTTCCATTAAAAGTAAATAATACATCACACATTTTTCTTCAACATTGGGTGTACCAAAAATAAAACTCATGTACTCTTGAAATGTAAATATTTCCATAGTAACCGTCACAATTTATGTGTTTTACAACTTTACATCGGCAATTACATTTCATCGGGTTTCCCCCTAATATTTTATACGACTATACGAAGTAATTGCTTCACAGTATTATTATTATTGATGATTAGAATTATTAATACTACTACTAATTTGCATATTGCGTGTAGATGACGTGTGACTCTGTGAGCTCTGGGAGAGCGCCAAGTCGCAACGTATATAAGTCAGTTACTTAAAAAGCACCTTCAAAAACTACGAAGAAAATGAATACGAATAATACGAATTCAAAATACTGAATAAAATAATTATTAAAAATTTATGACTGTTTATATCGGAATTTAAACGATAATCATATATGATACATTACAGTGAAATTTTGGAATCAAAAATATTATTATTTAGTGATATGATTATAGTTTGAAATTTTAAAGAGTTGATTTTTTTTATATCAATTTTGAATAGTAGAAATACATTTTTTTTATGAATATTGTTAATTTTACGATTATGATATTTATTTGGAATCATCGAATTTAAGGATATTTTTTTTGAAGCGTTCTTTAAAATATTTAAAACGCTTCCTGAGCACTACTGCTAACAATGTTCATCATGTAACGTAATAATATTAATTAATGAATTACGAGACGACTTTTTGATACTCCAACAGTACATACCATTAAGTTCAGCGGCTATTATACATACCTGTATGTGTATTATGTTATCGAAGCAGTAAAGGTATAGGTATAGAGGCCATATATCGTGAGGGGTATATCGTAAATCTTATATATGTATATCGTGAAGGAAGAATCAAAAAATGTAGACAGTATCCAATTTAAGACAGGAATAAAATGAGCTATGTGAGCTAAATGGGATACTTATGTGTAAATTTCAGCTACGTATTTTTGAAAAGTCCAAAATTTTTTATTTGCATGTTTTTTGAAAATTGCAAAATGTTTTATTTGCATGTTTTTTGAAAAGTGAAAAATGTTTTATTTGCATGTTTTTTGAAAAGTGCAAAATGTTTTATTTGCATGTTTTTTGAAATGTGCAAAATGTTTTATTTGCATGTTTTTTAAATATTGCAAAATGTTTTATTTGCATGTTTTTTGAAAAGTGTGAAATATTTTATTTGCATGTTTTTTGAAAAGTGCAAAATGTTTTATTTGCATGTTTTTTGAAATGTGCAAAATGTTTTATTTGCATGTTTTTTGAAAAGTGTGAAATATTTTATTTGCATGTTTTTTGAAAAGTGCAAAATGTTTTATTTGCATGTTTTTTAAATATTGCAAAATGTTTATTTGTATGTTTTTAAGTGTGAAATATTCTATTTCAGTGCTTATTAAATGTGCTAAATGTTCTATTTGCATGCTTTTAGGATCACCATATGTTAATGTGTGTTTGTACTGTTTGTAGATAGTGCATTTAATTACAAGCTAAAAATGGATATAGACCATTATTTTGAGTCTTCAATCACGATATGTATATACTATATACCTACACATAAAGTTGAATTTAATTATTTAAGAAAACAAAAAATGGCTTTTGAATGATCGAATTACATATGCAAATTTTGATTTTGCCCAATATGACCAATGACTAATTGTAAGCTCGTAAATCGTATGTCGTCGTCGTATTCGTCAGTAATCTTAAAAATCTTAATGAATAAGAAAATAATAATATATTATGCAACAAGAAATTTAATAGAATTTATTACTACCTACATAAACTTACTTTGAATTAGGCACATATTCGTCATTCGAATTCGAATTATATCAAAGGTGTTTTCTTATTAGTAATAGAAAAACAATTCATAATAATAATAAACATATGCAAACTAATAATTAAATGGACTAATATATTTATTAATTAAATTATTACATTCTCAAACCTTATAACTTATTAACAAATACAGGATGATGATGATGATAAAGATAACGATAACAAAGGGAAGACTTGAAATTACAGTGTAAAAAAAGAATAATTACTTTATTAAGATTAGAATATTGATAAATAATAATTATTACATTTTTAAGTTACATTACAAAATCTATACAAGGAGTTGACTAATTAATTATTATTATTGCTATATACGTACTAATTAGTACTATAGGCACTACATAGGCATACATATTAAAATTAAGTTATTAAAAAGTGCAGCGTGCTATTAGTAAATTAATATTTGTAATAAATTATTTAACTCAACTACTTAAAAATACTAAGTGATTCAAATTCGAGAAAAGGAACTATCAGTTATTACATATTAAAAGTACTGGGAATTTAAAATAATAATTATGTAATTTTAATTAATTGACTAATCAAATCAAGATTCAGATTGCTGATTATTGAAGGCTTTTCCATAGATAACAAAAATTAATACTGTTTTTGGAATATGCATTTGCATTATAATGTATGTATATATAGTAGGAATACTGAGCTGTTGTGCTACTAATGGAAATCATATATTGTATATATAGTCATAATATATTTCTGTGCTACAGTACAGTGCTATATAGACTCTTAAGTTAGCTATGACATTAAGTCCATATTATGTATTAATTCAATCCCAAAGGTTAAACCAAGGATTTATTTACACACACGACGACACTATTTTAAGTAGATTTTTTTTTTGTTAGAATTACGAATTTTTTTAAGATTACGACCATCGATTAGTAGGACCATATGGTAAATGTACATACAGCTTTTGGTTGTAGTAATAAAAATCAAAATAATGTATCTATACTGTAATATTAACTAGTATTTTCGTTCTTAAATATATGTAGATTTTTAGCTGATAAAACATTATTTACAATATAGATGACAAGGTTTAATTTCCTTTCGCCAATTTATTATTGAATTTTATTTTAGCTACCACACGACCACGATCACACTTTCTAAAATGTTATGTATACCAAACCAAACCAATGGGAATGTGTATATGTATGTAGAAGCTAAATGCTCATATCTACATAATACGATACTATGTAAAAGTGGAAAATATGGATGATATAAATATTAGTAAATATTATAATTTTAGGTAAAAATAAATTATGAGATATTTCGGCAAAATGCAAAAAAATAAAATAAATGAATAAATAAAAACATTGAACATACCTGATAAATTTTGTAATTTAGAATTCGAATGATTATACATATATTATTATACCATGTTTTTTACTATGCATTTTTTAAGGCATCCTTGAATTCGCATATTAAAATTAGCAACGTACTTACTTACCACGTACGTAGGCACTTACGTAAAGCCATATAGCAGTTTACCTACTACATACAAAGTGCCGCCGCCTGACAATTAGATCAGTTTTTACAAACGAAACTCGCATTGTGTAGCTATAGATTTTGTGTAAAAATAAATCGTAAAATCCGGACGCTAATGTTGAAACTGACATTTTATCAGGAAGGTCATCAGTATCATACATCAGGAACTTTAAAAAAAAAGTTAATTGGTTTCTGTTTGACTAGTTTTACGATTAGTATTGTGCATTCGTTGGGTGAGTGCTAATGGGTATATGTATAAAAGAAAATTTACTTTTCGCCATCAGTATCGGTGCTTTTGGCTGGTACTGGTACTGGTACTGGTGCTGTGTGATGTGATGATCGGTGGTCGGGGTTCACATGTAAAAGTGATTTAAAGATGACCATAGGACCAGAACCAGAACCAGAACTCACGATGTCGATGTCACATATAGCATTATGTAAATGTGTGGGTAGGTAGGTAGGTAGGATTATTCCTCGTCTTTTTCTGTTTATAAAGATTAAAAACACACACATATGGGTAAACAACACACAGACAGAGACAGACAGAGAAATAAGCCCGAGCTAATCAACGTGCAAATATTGACAGAGGGTAGAGAAAAAAAGATTTCCTATTTTTTATGACTCAGTTTAAATGGGACAGGATTTCCGCTCAAAAGTAATTTTGCACTTGACAAAAATTATTTTACTACTTTTTATTTTTAACCTCGAATCCCACACAGCAGCAGGGCAGGGGCAATGCAATGGTAACGACGCAACAGAAATAGAATCAGCAACGGGCAACTTGGACTTGGAATTACAATTAGACATTATATCCAGGTAATTTATGCAATCACAATGAACAATTACTGCACACACACACAAACATATATGAAGAGCTTTTTGACAAAACTGATCAAGTCCATCAAAATAAATTTTAGGGAACAACGAATCACTCATTTTAATTTTATTTACAAATTACATAGATAGTTGTATTATTTTTGTCAATTCCAAAAGGTATTGTAGAAGTACATACATAATAAAACATTGAGGAAATTAACCAATTAAACAAACACGGTCAGAATTTCAGAATCATCAGAATACAATGAAATCACTTAATTAGCGGTTTATATTGCACTGGTTGGTTTGATTGAAAACAAAATTCTATACCGCCTTTGTGATTGTTGTATGTTAGGTTGAGAGTTGTAGCCAATTTTTTAAGCAATTTTTGGATTTTCACAAAACTTCTGTCGTTCTGCGTTCTTTCATAAAACGTAGTAAAGGCATATTCTTTCATTAGTTTCATTACAAGCTCTTCTACAATCCTAATTATCCCCTATAAAAATCCATGTGGCATTGCATTGGAAGTGAGCGAATGAATTATGAATCTCATTATCTTTTTTATGAGCAATATTCCCATTATTATTTAAATTTTATTGCGTACAAGTGTATAGGCTGTGTTTAAACTCGGCAGACTACTCTCAGTCAGCCCTCAGCACTCATCGTCAGAGTTCGCCAAGACAAAGAAAGACCAGTACCACAGTACTGCACAAAGTACGAAACGAAGTCCACATTTGCTTTGCACTCTACACAATGAATAACACAAGCCCACTGTCAACTCTTGTTTCCTTGTTAAGTCTTCATACATATAGCGTGAGTGAGGATTCAAAATGAACCATTTCCATTTTTGCTCAAAACGAAATGCACTATCTACAAAAAAAGATTTAAATTTCAAAATTCTAAAAGCATGTAAATAGAAAATTTTGAAATTTTCTAAAATATGTAAGTGGGAAATTTTGGACTTTTAAAAATCTTGTAAATAGAATATTTTGCACTTTTAAAATTCTTGTGAATAGAATATTTTGCACTTTTAAAATTTTTGTGAATAGAATATTTTGCACTTTTAAAATTCTTGTGAATAGAATATTTTGCACTTTTAAAAATCTTGTAAGTAGAATATTTTCCAATTTTCAAAATCTTGTAAATAGAATATTTTGCACTTTTAAAATTCTTGTCAATATAATATTTTACAATTTTAAAAATCTTGTAAATAAAATATTTTGCACTTTAAAAACTCTTGTAAATAAAATATTTTGCCCTTTAAAAACTCTTGCAAATAGAACATTTTGCACTTTTCAAAATATACATTCAAACAAAATATTTATGTTTAATTGCGCTTTTCAAAAACTCGTAATTAACATTTTAAGCATCAATTTCATTTATTGTTGATCATCTACCCCATTCGTATTTATTCAATCTATCCGTAAATATAGTAGTAGAGCTAATCCTAAGAGGTACTATAAAATCTAGTAAGGAAAGGGCTTTTGCCTACTACACCGTATAATTCTACCGGGATAACTATTGCGGATAAAAAACATACGCGGACTTATGATGAGCACTGGATTCCAGACCAAATAAGAGAGACACAGGAGAAGATCGAGACTATCATGCTCAAGTTCGGTTGAGTATCACTGGTAGTCCCTGTTTTGTTCATGTTCATAGGAAAAGCTTATGGCTTGGACATCCAGAACGACAACGACAACGGCAACGGACAAATTATGTAACATGTACCTACCTACCAAAATGCATATAGTGCCTCGAATTCGAATTTTCCTTTTGTATATCTGTAGTCTGTGGAAGACTGCTTTTAGTTTAGACATAATAATAATTTTTCTATCCGTATCCACGAGTCCATGTCCGACGTTCATCTCAAGCCGAAACCAAAAGACGCATATGCGGATTTACCTAACCAAGAGTTTGTTTTGTTGTAAGACATAAAGCATACATAGTATACAGAATAGACAAAAAAAGAAGCTCACTTATACCTACATTAAAAAGGAGGCATATAAAGAGGCAGCTTGTCGAAGTTGAAGCCAGGGCCGTACGAAGGAATTACTTTTAGGCAGCAATTTGTTCCCATACAAAAACCACCATTTCGATTTTATTCATGGTTTTCTTTGGTAATGCAAAAGGTTGTATATACATGTTTTTGAAAAGTGCAAACTGTTCTTTTTACTTGATTCAGAAAAGTGCAAAATGTTTCATTTAAATGTTTTGAAAAAAGTGAAAAATGTCTCATTTCCATGTTTTTGAAATGTGCAAAAAATTCTAATTGCATGTTTTTGAAAAGTCTCAATATTCTTTTTACATATTTTTGAAAAGTGCAAAATGTTCCATTTACATGTTTTGAGAAAATTCAGGCAGCGAGGGCTGCCTTTGCTGGCCTTATTATCCGGCCCTGGTTGAAGCTATGCATGATGTTGCTGTTATTTTCAGTGTAAGTCGTAAGTGCAAGTATTATAGCCCAATATAATTTGAAAATATGAGGTGAGGGAGATCGGCTGTCGCTTGGTGGGTTTGGATTCTTCATTGTTCAGTTTCAGCTCAGTGATTGTTATTTTATAGTTTGTTGGTGGCTGCCTGGGACTGCAGCATCAGCAGCAGCCCTTTGATTTGATATTAGAGAGAGACTGACGCGAGTGGAGTTGCCCAATAAAGCGAAAACCTTCATTTACTAAGAACCTCTTCCGCCCACGCACCTCTCAGTCAGTCACTGCGACTACATAGTCCCAGAGTCCCAGACAAACTATCTACAAGCTAAACGAAAATGAAAACGACGACGACCAGAGAGACAGAATCTTCCTGTACGTTGGTATGCACCTACAGATGCAGATTCGAGATCGAGATGCTGTATACAGACACTGCACTGTTCAAACCAGAAGACCAGATCACAGCCCTCCACTGATTCTGATTCTGAGCTCTTCCAAAAATCCAAACGCCTACACGAATCTAATAGGGATTTCCCATGCTGAGACTCTGAGAGCAGAGAAGCACAGTGTTTTTTTTCCTTATTTCTTACTGGAATAAATCCATGACCGAAGACGAAGAAAAAAATCTCTGTATAATAAATGACCACCAAATCCAAAACCAAATCCAAATGAAACTATGAAAATGAAAATGAAGGAACAATGTATTAACTACCAGAAAAAGTATTTACATAGTATGCGATCTACAGATCCAAGCTAAAAAAACGAGAAAAAAACCGTAGGTACTTTTACAAGTGTGACGTAGGTAGGTAGGTAGACTGTATATTACATGTAGGTAGTTTCTTATGTGAGGACTATGTGTAATTGTGTAGTTGTAATTGTAGTTGTATATAGTACTTTGCCATTCGTGTTCACGAATATCCGTACTTCACGTAACTTCCCATTAACTACTACTAATGATCATAATAATCCCAACTACATCGTTCCCAATCAACGAAGCCATTCATCCTCTCTCTCTCGCTCAGCCATTCATATTCATTGACCATTTGTGCTCAGAATTATGGCTATGTTATGGTTATGGCATGGCCAAGCTCTTCACACTCACGCACTATAGTTGGACCGGACGCCGAACCAATGCATAAATGTAATCCCAAATTATTGGTATAAGTATTCAATGTTAGTTGGTGGCTACATTAGGCATAATATATTATTGTATATTTTCACTGCATTTTTATTTATGTCCTCGTTTTGGTCGGACTCGGAGCATTTTATTATAGAATTTTAGTCGTATACATCTTGTGCTCTGTAGTCCCTACGCTGCGATGCTCAATATGTAGTGTGTAGTTATGTAGTCATACAATGCTTATTTTTTATTATTACAAATATATCGTCTGTGAAGAACCAAAATGACCCATATCCATTTGTAGCTAAAAGCAACATCCACTATCTACAAAAATATTCCAATATGTCTTGAAAGCAATTAAATAGAATATTTTGCACTTTTAAAAAATATGAAAATATAACATTTTACAGTTTTTTAAAACATGTAAATATAACATTTTACAGTTTTTTAAAACATGTAAATAGAATATTTTGCACGTTTAAAAAACATTTAAATAAATAATTTAGCACTTTTAAAAAACATTTAAATGGAACATTGACATTTTCAACTTTTCAAAAACATGTAAATAGAACATTTTACACTTTTCAACAACATTTATATAGAATAAGCTTTGCACTTTTTAAAAACTCGTAATTAAAATTTTACGCATGTTTTTCACTTTGTTTTTATGATCTCCTTTTAATTTTAGCCTAAATTGGATATGGGTCATTTTGGTTCTTCGCAGACGATATGCATGATTTATCAACCTTTTGAAATATCAGTACTACACCGATTTCAATGAGTGGTATACACATATTATAACCCATGAAAATGGAAAAAACGACTTTTGTTTTAACTTCTGACCCATACAACACTTTTCAGGGGGAATTTTAACTAAACAAATATGTGTTGTATTAAAAATTTTTGAAAAATTTAATCTTACAATATTAAGGCTGAATGATTATTATAATTTGCAATGCACATGTTGTAGGATATGAAGGTAGAGTTTTGGGCTGTTCACTGTCCAAAGTTAAAATGGCCAAACTTAAGTACACAGTATAGATTATTGGGGGAATCACAAGCGACAAAAAAAATGAGTAATGACCATTTCTAAAGATTTATAGCCTTTTTTCCGACGATCATGACGATGAGTGTGGGTCTTCTACTTCTACTTCTATTTTGGTACCGTTCACATTCTAAAGGTTACAATGTGGGGTATATGGGGTTTGCCTCTGTCAAAATACTTGTGTGTATTTTGTTCATGAATACAAAGTGGACTGTCGATCTGTTGTGAGCTCATTGCCAGCAAAGAATTCAACTATGAAAATTAGAAAAGTTTGGAGAAAAACGTTGCCTTGTTGGAGAGAATGTGACTGGGGAATAGTAAATTTTAAGAGTGTGAAGCTCTCTATTGTACATTCCGAAACCGAAACATCAAAACCAAGAAGCACAACAATATAAGTAACCGCATAATAACTGGGCGCACTCTGTTCATTTATCCAAAAAAAATCCAATGCAACGAAAGGAATAAACTAACCGCTATAACCACAAAATGACAATAAACCATAAAACCACCACCACAATAATTCCCCAGTGGCAAGTGTCACCAGTTAGTCACCACAGTACCAGGTAATAATTCACTATATGATTTATATTTTTGTGAGTTTCAATAATAATTATTTTAGTTTTTAAAAAAACTTCCAAGCTTTCGTATACTTCTGTAGGTAGGTGCCTACTTTGCAGTGTTTATTTCCCACACGTGTAATACATGTGTGTATTATTAATATGATCAAAATTCATAATTCATACCTGGGAAAAGTCAAGAGCTAATAATACATTTTTCTATAGAAATACAATAATACAAGTAGGTACGTATGTAGTAGGCTTGTCCTATATGCTACGGGGATTCTTCGATTCGATTTCGATTTCAATTGAATGTGTGGATTGTGTGTATAAGATGAAGGGAGGAAGAGGGGTACAAAAAAAAAAGGAACTTCATAGTGGAAAATTGTGAAACATTTTTACTCCGGTTTCGGCTTTGGCTTCAGCTTCGGCTCGGAATGAAATGAAAAGAAGAAGACAAGTGTTGAGTTTTGTGGCGTTGCTGTGGTTTGTCCGAGTGTCGAGTCAAAGTCAAGTCAAGGCTTTGAGTGGCTTTCAAGTGGAACTCTATTATGAGCAACTTCCCCTTCTTCTTCATTCACAGCGTCCCTCTCTCTCTCACTCACCTATTGACTTTCCTTGTCCTCCGTCTCCGTCTCCATCTCCGTCCGATTCTCGATGACAAACTTGAGTGTCAACTGGTGGAGTTTGGAGTGGCAACAGTCACAAATTCAAGATTCATTACTTCCGACTCCATTCTTTTCACTTCTTTCCCTTACTATTTATGTAGGTACGCTCGTCCTGTCTGTAAATATGCTTGTTAATGTCCTAGCTCTTTCCATTTCTCCGTCTAACAACACCAACATTTTTGAAGAGTTGTTTGGCAAAACGGGTCGGATCCAATTTTTTTCAAAAAATAGATTGCGTTACGTGTATTATTTCTATGACTGGATGGCTCCGACCGTCCGCCCATAGTTGAGCATGGCAGCTTCTACGGTGCATTCTACTTTGTGCATTGTCAAAACCTTCTTAGGACAATCCCATACCATTTATAGGGAAAAACATTGAGAGTTGCTCCATTCAATAGCTAATTCATGAAGGAAAAATGATTAGTGATATCTCCATAAAAACTACAGAAAAAACACATCCCACTCATTTTTAAGTGTTTAAAAGTTGTTTCAATTAAATCGGTTCAGAAATGCAATCTGTAGGATAAGATTTACGGACGTTCAGAGAGACACATTTTTCTTGGTTTCTGTATGTGACCGAAATGGAGTTTAAAAAATTTTGAGAGTTGGTCCACTTAACTGCTAGTTGCGAAAACTTAAACCAAAAACCATACAGCACACCTGAATCGCATTTGTTAGAGATTAGAAGTTGTTTGATCAAGATCAGTGTAAACGTGCGATCTGTAGCGTACAAGATGCAAAGTTGAACAGACAGACAGACAGATGTACGGACAAAATCATTGCATTAGATGCTCAATGAGCTAAAGCTCAGCATCTCAAAATAGGATAATCTTCATTTTTATTACATCGTCTACTTACACTAGTAATAAAACATAAAATGAATGAGATAAAACCTGCAAAGGTAAAATTTGGGGAGTACTAATTGACGGGGTACAAAATAGCAAGGTGCGATTGAGGTGGGTACCATTTTTTAGGCCTGGATCAATATCTATTCTTACCAGCAACCTGAATATATGTAATACTAATTTAATCAGAATTGTTCTTCATTGTAATTTATACTGAATAGTGTTAACACTAGGGAAGCCATCTAGCGCTCGTCGGAGGAACATAAGGAACTTTTCCTAGATCACTCTAGGAAAAGTTGAAATTTTTTTATTTAACTTGTCGATTTTTATAGTTAAAATTATATTTTTAGTTGTTTTAACAATCACACTGTGCTTAACTAATTTTGTTACAATAGAAATAGATCGAAGATATTAAAGTTGTAATAGTCTAGACTATTTTTGGGAGTGTATTTGTTTCCACCACGCTAAACGCTATCCCATCCTACAAGGTGCACATAATAAGAAACGAAGGCAGAGACAAAACTGAAGAAACTCATCTCCTGGACTCAATTTTCACCGGATTAAACTGGATTGAACTGAAATACAAAGAGCTAAGTTCCATCTAATTAATACGTAGGCCGAAAGGCACTATTACCATATTTTCTCCTACTAGTAGGTCTTAAGATACTAGCAAACAATATATTTTGATAGGTATTGAAGATGTCGAAAGAAAAAAACAAGTTAACACCCCAACTAACGGACCAGATCTCGTCTATGGTGAATCAGCAAATACAGATGATGTCACACAAAATATCTTCAATCGCCGCTAACGGAATACTACACACGGTCAACATGATGATTCAAAAATTGGAGAACAAAATATCAGAGAAAATGGAAAGCCTAGAAAACAGTGTCAACAACAAGGTAACCACTTTAAACGAAAATGTTGAAAAAATTAAAACGCGGAGTGACAAAGGGGAGGCAGAAATCTTTTATCTTAAGGACCAGCTAGTGGGATTAATAGAAAACAACACTGACCTACAATATGGAGGAAAAATTAAAGAACTCGCTGATAAACTGGAAGACTCAATTAACATTAAGGTTGCTCACTTAAACTATAAAATTTCTGCACTAGAATCTCGTGTGAAAGTGGAAAGATCTCAGTGTTTGGGAGCCAAAAACCAGCTAGCGGGTCTGCAGAGTAGAATATTAGGGATAGAAAAAGCAAACAGAAGTAAAGAATTTGTGATTTTGGGCCTGAAAGTAAACAAGTCAGCTCTAGAAGACACCCAAGACCTCTTAATTTATTAACTTGGAATCTGCATTACCAAAAAAGAGATTGAGGAGGCTAGGAGAGCCAGTGTGTCAACTCCAGGCAAACCCCCCTTGTTATTCGTGAAGCTGAAAGACAGTAGTCAAGTCTCGCTAATTATGAAGAAAAAATCCGAGTTAAAACACACTTCAAGGGAAGTTTGCATTTACCCTTACCTTATTTAAGCAGAGCAAGCAATGTACAGACATACAACAGAAATGTTCTGGCAGTTTAAGCATCAGCAACCAACGGCAGTGGTACAGTTCATCGGAAGATTCGGCATTGCGGTGGACGGAAAGCAGTACAGAAGCAACGGATCTCAACTAATGGAGTAAGGATGTAATCCTGGTTGAACCAACTTAAAAATGACATGAAGCTTTGCTCAAGTTAGTTCACGGAGTTCAACGTTTGATGAGAGAAGGTCAAAATAATATTTAAGTATTCAACGGGGAAGTTGTATGTACCCACTAGTGGAGTGTACACTTCAATGATAATAATAAGTTGTATTGGTAATAGCTAATGTGATTAAGTACGTATATTTGATTTAAATACATTTTAATGATTAATGAAGAGAAACAATTTCTGTTATTATAACCGACAAATGAAAGTTATTTATGTGATGTTAAATCGGCAAGTTACATGAAGAAAGAAAACGACTTAAACATCTGAACTAGATGGCTAACTATCACCGTAAACATTATTAGTGTTCAATCAATTAATTAACCTATCCATTATTGTAACAATCAAATAATTTTGTTAAAAAATTTATAATTTTGATTTGTGTATGGGCCTATGGCCTAAAAATGCAATAAATCCATACTACTACTACTACTAGTGTTAACACTATACATCATTGAAAGAACCTTAATTGGATTACTATCGCTATGACATAATGAGCAATTGATGACTATATTTACATTAACAGATTATTATAACAGATATTACTAAGCAAGATTTAGCCAACATTTATGTGGACGAGGTTTTTCTCTGAGAGCTATGGTTCAGAAGTTATTGTTTTTGAAGCTGGTATGCACCCGTCCGCAATGAGGCACTCTCTTCCTAAGTACATTTAATTCTTACATTAAATGTATAAATTTTTTTGCCGTATTGCCTTAACGTACGTAGTCCGTTGCCCTTTCGGATTCCCTTTCCCTACTTGCTTTTAATTGAATTGGACTAACTAAGACGTAGCTAGCAACAAATACAGATTTAGATTCTGTGACCATCAGTGCAATCTCTGTACCCAACTTCAGCTGAGAAAATTCAAAAAATCCCACAAAAATTCAAAACTACGTGAGAAATGGATTACCCTGGCACCCTTATTGGCGACGGTCACGGCTAAACGCAATAAGCAGCGATCTACAAGTGACGTCACTCAAATTATTGCTCGTTAAGAAACCAGCCATCAGCATGCCATTGCTTTAATATTTCAAAACGGCAATATTTATCATAGTAGATTTGAGACTCACAAGACGTTTTTGAAAATCGATTAAGTCAACAAATTAAAACATTTTTGGAGCAGCCTTTGGCCTACTTATTAACAGCAAGCGCTCTCTATTGAGATTTATACGCTGAAGATACGAAATCTTATTATTTTTTTAAAACCACTAAAAGTAAACGAAGGATGCAGGGGGTCAAAATAGCAAATAGTCAAATATATTCTCTACTCTCACTGCACGCATTCAATTCTTACTCATATTTATCATAGACCAGACCAGACAAGACCCACCCACCCCACTAATGACGTCGTCATTTTTTTGACCATTGGCCCGAATTAGATGCTGAGCTTACAGCGCAATTGGGATTTAATAAAAGACTACAGCCCTATTGTGGTAACGCGCTTAACTTCCTTACTACCTCTCCTACTTGAATTTCTCATTTTATTAAATTTGTAGTCACACGCACAGTTTAATTGCTTTGGCGGCACTGACGGGAGGTAGTAAGAGGTTTGCTGGTATAAGGTATCTGTATGTGACTGGTGGACGTATGTTACGAATATGAGTTGAACGGGAACGACGTGAGTCGGTTTGAATAGGATGAGGGCCATTTGTGCAAAGACGAGTCATCTCGGTAAATAGTGGACTAGGTACAAGCATATTTGTGTTGAGTGGTGCCGCTGCAAGAGGTGTCAGCTGGGGTATTGCCGGTACGAGTGGTGTCGGTACAAGTAGCAACGATACGAATAGTATCGGTGCGAGACGTACCGGTATGGGTAGAAACCTGGCCTGAAACCTGGGTAGAGACCTGGAGGCTATTAACATTCCATGTTAATAAAATGATTACACTGATGCAACAGGGATACTCAGAATGATAATATTTGAATAAAAGTATTTCCGTTTAATATAATTGGTAAATTTCAATGTTGAATTCAAATAAGTAACACTTTCGGGATTGTCCGTTATTGGCATCATTGGTCGACTCATGGGATCTGCCTGGAGACTAGTAACATCCCATGGTAACGACATGAGTTTAAGAAATAATTTCACTAATGAAACGAGGTTACTTAAAATTATGTTATTTGAAGGACGTCATTTATGGACTATCTCTCACCATCTATTAGGCATTTTCGCATGTGCTTGAAATGTAGTTAAAATAGGTTGCACACATTGGTAAAGTTCCATTCAATATCATTGGGGACTTTCTGCGTTGTATTTAAACAAGTAAAACTTTGAGGATCTTCCATTAATGACTTCATGAGTCGGGTTAAGAGGTGTGTCTGGAGACTTGTAACCTACCATATTATTAAAATCAGTTTAAGATTTGGTTTCGCTAATGAAATGGGGTACCTAAAATGGCCATTTATGTATGAAGCCATTTATGGACGATCCCTCACCATCTATAAGCCATATAGGTATTTTTACAGTACCGTGGAGTACGATAGGTGATAGTAATAAATAGTAAGTAGAATAGTGTATTTGAGAATAGTGTAGATATTTGATTAGCATAAATAAGTAATAATAGGTAGCAGCCATGAACCAGATAGGATACTGAATGACGGCTATGGATTTGAATTCCTAAATCCATAGTCGGAATAATAATAATTCCAATATAATAATATTAACAAAAATTGTCATCACAAAACAGCTTTTTCCAAGTGTAAAATTATTGGAAAATAGCAAACGACAGAAGAAGGTTAGGGTTTGGACGCAAATGGCACCATTCTGATTTTTCAAAATATTACTTCCTCCCGCCGGTAGCTGGCTCATGGCTACCGCGACTCGAATTCGCCTTGCTGATAGACCTTGCCAGTGATTGCTCGTTTCGAATGTCATCAGATGGCGACGCTTGAAGTAGACAAAGAAGAGAAGAACTTTGAGATGCATCTTGAGTTTATACATTTAAAATGTACGGAATTCAGGCTGGTAGGTACCTACTAATAAGCAGCACTGAATCTTCGTCTCAGGTAGATAAAAAAAACGAATAAATTCAGCCTGCACCCAAAGACCTTAAACTCTCACACCCACCCCGTTACAACTCCCCACCGACCTATCAAGCTCTATCCCCAAACCGACTCCAATCCCGAGTATCACCAGCTGGCCCCGACTTGGTGACAAGGCGATGCATTACATCTCCAAGCCACCAAGCCGGGGTTATTGTAGAGAAATGGTTAGTTCGAGCCAAGTAAATATAACAATACAGACCAGCCTGCTTGCATTTCTGGTCGTTTAAAACTTGTTTCATGAAAATCAGATTAATGTTGTGACCTGTAGTGTAGGGGCCAACAGACGGGCAACAGTGGGCGAGCGTCGCGAAACTTGACCGAGTTGCTTCAGGGTTGAAGTACGCTAAGGTGGGTTTTATAGATATAACCTAGTGGCTTAAAAATCTGGGTGTACCGTACGGTACGGCGCACTTGAAAGAGTTAAACACTTATATTTGTTTGTAGGCGAACTGGTTTCAAGCACTTCGAATATGTTGTAAAGACCAAGGAGCATTGGCAGACATTAAGGACCAAAAGGAACATGACGGCCTCATGGAATTTTGGAACGACAGCCGTAGGTCACTTTAAAAAACTGTACATCTAAATCGAATAAAATCTAAAAAGAGCGGAAAATCTAAGCTGTGCATCTATTTCTAAAAGTCTTCCCAGGTCAAATGCGAGATGGAGGTGGCTGGATTGGAGGGCATATGATTTTAGCAAGAAACTCCGTTGTCTGGTCAACCAAGTATAATAAAAGCAAACCAGCAGATTTTTATTCCAAAAGACTCGTTTTACTGAAGGAAGCTGCGCCGTGGCATGCGTCTCATCTAACCCTTCTATTCAGCTTACAGGAAACCGGCTTTGTTTAACTGAATGTATTAGACAATATCCATTTGTATGTGTGTATCCTTAGTAAATAACAGGAATTAGAACCAATTACTTTTCCTAACATGCAAATTAAATATTTGACAATAAATAACTATTGATGTTTTCAATAAAAATACACTAAATACAGTTGCAGTAATTTCTGAGGTAGGTACATATGAACGCAGAATGAATTTCATCAAATTTTGGTCATTGATTTCATTTTAACTACGGTTTAACACATATAGGGTGACTAAAAATACTCAAACGCCTTATATTTTTTCAAGTTAACTTGACTTTAAAAAGTATCCTTGGGGAATTAAAACTATTATGTAAGGTGTTTAATGGTGGGGGCAGATCTTTAACCATTTCGTGTGTTTTCGATATGTGCCGCTTAAATTGTGTTGACCGGAAACGTATGGACAAGTGAAGTGGCGGATCCAAAGGGGGGCTAAGAGACTTTAGCCCCTCCCCCCTAAGAGAGACCTTTTTAACTTTCCGGAGATAGGAGCTGCCCTTTTCCAATATAGCCGCTTAAAATTATTAGCCCCCCCCCCTATGATAAAATCCTGGATCCGCCTCTGCAAGCCAATGCCACGTCTTCGAGGTGATGTGGTTCTGGCTATGATTCCTGTTCTTGTCTTTTAGTCCTAATGAGCCAAAGCCGACGAAAGAACGTAATATAAAATCTATTGTGAATTTTTCAAGTGTCTTAATATGAAAGTTATTGACCTATAATCAAAAACCACAACTTAAATCTTCTGCAATGTCAATCTACATTAATGTAAAAAAATTTAAAAAACTCTTGCCCTATGTTAATGCATATATTAGTATCCTTGGAGCTTCTTTTTATTGCTTGAATTACGGACATTATATCATCATATCAGTACTATATATATTGTATCTGTCTGAGAAAGTATATACCACTATATTACTAGAACTATATTGTGACTATGACGTTCCCAATGGAATTACAATTATTACAGGGCAGTTTACTTACGAGTTTTCTTAGTCTCTAAAATACAAGATTGTGTTACATGGTGAATGTTCGATGGAGTTATATAAAGAGTGATATGCATCATCACCCCTTGCATCTTATTTTTTAGGGCCGCGTCAGTGTAATCTAATGCGTAGATACGGAGCAACTTTTTATGTATACTTAGCTATACCCATCCATTTATATTGCGGTGGCGGTTCCGTCAGTTCCGTGTGGACTGTGGATTGTAAAAAATTGCTCTGTATACTGTATACATAATCTGTGTAGAGAAAGATACGGTGTAGTAGGGTGTAATGCATGAAGCAGCATGGAGGTATAATGAGGAAAGATGGAAAGATGAAAGGAAACCTGTACAAAAGTCATCCCACCCAAAACTAACACTGATTGTAGATTGACTTTGGTGGTAGACTAACACTTTTTAAGACGAACCTTCCCTGCCTAAGTAACTGTTTCTTGTATTGTTGTTTGTAGTTTGAAGTTTCTATTGGATTTTTTGTGTAATTATATGCCTACCTGCCAGATCAGAGAGTAACTATATTCTAAATTCTACATAGCATCCCCATTCCCCATCCAGCCCCGCAGCCAGAACCAGTCAGAACACACCATACAACATACCCAATGTCAATTGGGTATGTATCAGTACATTATGCTAATGTAAAATTGCACAATGTGTCGAAGGTAGTTTTTGCACAATACCAGCCCTATATATTGTGAGTGAAGGATCAAAACGACTATTATCCTTTTCTAGCTTTAAAAAAATACATTATCTACCACAAAATTTAAATAATATCAAGATCCTAAAAGCATGTATATAGATTTTTTTTACTTTTACAAAACATGTAAATAGATCCTTTTGCAATTATCAAAACCGTGTAAATAGAATATTTTGTACTTTTCAAAAACTTTCAATTAAAAATTTAGGCATCTATCTCATTAAGTGTTTTTGACATACACCGTATTTCTTATACTAGTAGACTTGTCTGTAATATTAGGCGGGTCTGGAATGTCGGATTTCGAATAGTAGACGGGTCCAATATTTTAGGAAATATTCTAGCTCATTTTATGTGTACCGCATTTCCTATTTTTGGCCACGGGACCGTAATTGAACACGGGCATGTATTAGTACACGAGTGTTACGGATATAATAATGGTTTTACAATGAATATTGGGGATTTCAAAAAAATAAAAAAAATAATATTATTATTTCTGTTATAAATTATTGTAAAATAGGACAAAATAAGTGAATAATTTAGTCTAGCGTAGACTGAAGCTACAGATTACCGATTAGTTGCGATTTAGTCATGGTTTATGGCTGACCTGTACGAACCTGACTAACGATAACTATTGGAAATATTGAACATGTTTGCGTATTTCTGTTAATTATAAGAAAATAGTAATAAAATCGTACACTCATACTTTTAAAGGAATTTGTCCTTTATTTGAACTGACACTTTATGAATCTCGACAAACGTGCTAATCTAGCGTTTCTTACAACGGGTATAAGAGCCAAGAGGTATGAGTTTGAATAGTCCACGGGTCCATTTGACATTTTTATATATAGTAAAAGTAGGGCTTGGTAGTCTCGTCGTACTATGTGGTTGTACAAGAGATAGGGGAGTCGAGGATCGAATACTCGTGCTTGCATGTTGTAGTGAGATTTCCTAATACTAAGCTCTCGCGGTGGGCAACCCTGGTGTGACTTCGCCAGTGCAGACGTGGGGGATGGAGGAGGGATGTGTTGGAGGGTTGCGTGGCGATGGTGGGCAGGTGGGGAGTGAAGGAATTTTTTATTTTTTAAAATTTTGGCTAAACAAGCTAAAATGCCCATAAAATTTTTAAAAAATAAAACATTTTGAAATTTGAAATTTTATTTTGTTTTGAATTTAGAATATTTTTTAATAGTTTTTCGTAGAAAATTTTCAAAAATAAGAAATCTTTAGAATATGATGTCATAATAACACCTTACTGCAGAACCTCTATCTGGCATTCCTTCTGCAAAAATATAAGTCTGTTCTTTGATCTACTTGCTTAAAAATTGATGTTTTCATTGTTTCTTGAGCAATCCCACAACTTACGATATGCAATACGTTTTCAGGAAATTGCAAATTGTGACAGTAAGCAAATCTCGTATTTGTCTCTTTCCTCTTTTTGCTGTAGCTACTTAATATAGTCATATAAATCAGTTCAATTTCAAGAGATGATTAATTTTCACCACAACAATGTGTTTTTATATGGATCAATAATACTAACGAGTAAATAATACTAAAAGTATTGTATACTTCGATTTAACAGATTGAATCATAGTTAAGTTGCAAGTTGAAATTAAATTTTACGAATTTATATATATGGACAAGAGAAGCTGTCAGGTAATGGAAGCTGGGAAATTTAAATTTTTACTCTAGTTTATTTTTTTAAATTGCGTATATTTTTTTCCTGCCGAATGTAAATTATCAAATTTTTGCGGGTTACTTTTGGTAACTTTGTAGTATGTGTATAGTAATAGTATAGTAGTTTTTGAATTTCAAAAAATAAATAAATTCGTAAGTACAGCATTTATTTTTTACAAGCGTGAATATTTTCCATGCTTCGGTTGCTACTTAGTATGTGGGTATGGGCGAATAGTTGAATGAGATTAATTCACCAATTTCAATCATCCCAGAAACCACCACCGTATTCATCAATGAATTTTGTACAGTCCATACACTGACCCAACTCCCTCATGTCCTTAGTCTTGCCCGTCGTCGAACCTTGGATACAGCACAGAGGGGATTTTCCACAGTCTGAGTCTGTTCGACAGTACTTTGCGGGTCCCGTGGGCTTCTCCTTCGAGCCCTTCTTTCGCCCCTTTTCCTTGGAGCAGTTTCCACACGTTGTAAACGAAAATTTACTAATACCCTTAGTCCATTGATGCTCATACTTATCATAATGGTACAGACAACAATCCTGTCCCTTGCAGTCCGAGTCGTAGAGGCAAGCACGCGCATTCCCTGATTCCAGTAATTCCTGCCCATACACCACTTCCAACTCTGACAAAATGCCAAGGACGACTAGGAGAAGGAGCATCATGGCACCACCCAAGCCGCACCAGACACCGCCCCCACGCAGTCCTAAATTCTTCATTCTCATTGCTGCAGGAAGAAAGTCAACACTATACAAAAAATAAATTTTTGTCGAAAAGTCGCCGCAAAAGAAATTAACTTGAAAATAAATTACTTATGAATAATAACGTCCTGTATTTTGTCATGGGTTTGAAAGGTTACCACAATATGTTTAAAAAAACAAGGGGCTTATCCCCTTGTTTAATGGCAGCCTAAACAGTAATATGGGGCAGTAATATATGTAGTATCGTGTCATTTTACGCCCTTCTACGATTAATGTATAGCATTATGTATTTTTGCCTATTTACATATTTTAGTACGCTTTTAAAGTACTATCCCGATTTTAAGCCTGACTTTGTGGCCGAGGGGAGCAGTGCTCCGTCCTCGATATCTCGACGTTTCTTTTTGATCCGTATAAGAGAATCCTTAGTCAGGTAGTGCTTTTACGTCTCGTTGCGCAGAATTTAGTGTTGTGGAAGGGCTTGGTGGGGAGGGGGAGTTTGAGAGCTTTTAGTGAGCAATTAAGGGGACTCACGAGGAAATGGTCACAACCCATCACGCCCGATCAGCCCGATATATTTTTTTTAGAAAGAACATGTGAAAAAAAGTAGGGTAGCGCAAATTTTATTTCAGAATGGGCCTTCTGTTTGGCTACGGGATTTTTTAAAATCCTAAAATAGCCCATGGTTATCAAATGGACGCCATATTTAAATGTATTTTTACGAACTATGTGCTCACCAAAAACCTGAAAATACAATAACATGTCTCAACTGCATACAATCATATAGTTGCAAATTATTCTAACTACATTGCTTCAGTTTGATGCAAAATGCTCTGTCTAAATTTAGTTAAAAAAAATCATTATTTTAATTGGAGTGGAAATGTCAATACAATACAATATTATAATTTATTGAACCTCATACGTATTTTCCGCTACATTAATACACACAGTAAAATTACAACGTACAAAATAATTATATGCATAAAATAATATTACAAAATATGCCGAATGTGAACGTATATAAATTCAAATAAATATTCAAAGTAACGCCTGCGTAGGAAACAACAAATACTAGGTTTTTACAACAAAATTTTGCAACACATTTGCACTGCAGTTTAAAAAAAATAAATTTAAGTGTGAACATTTAAATGGACGTAGATAGAGCATTTTGCATCAAACTGAAGCAATGTAGTTAGAATAATTTGCAACTATATGATTGTATGCAGTTGAGACATGTAATTGTATTTTCAGGTTTTTGGTGAGCACATAGTTCGTAAAAATACATTTAAATATGGCGTCCATTTGATAACCATGGGCTATTTTAGGATTTTAAAAAATCCCGTAGCCAAACAGAGGGCCCATTCTGAAATAAAATTTGCGCTACCCTACTTTTTTTCACATGTTCTTTCTAAAAAAAATATATCGGGCTGATCGGGCGTGATGGGTTGTGACCATTCCCTCGTCAGTATACGGCCGTTCATATGCGTATGAGACGTAGACGGTCGTATGAAATGCGTGTCCAGTAGACCACCAGCTGTTTCCTCTTACTTAGGTATAGTTGCAAGTTGCAATATACTTAAGCATTATTAACTCAATGGAATTGCGACAGAATGACTGTAGGAACTATTGTATGGACTAACTACAGAACGATTTTAGCTGTGAACTAGACTTACGCCAGAATGAATCTTCACTGACGATATATTAAATTGTCATAAAAATTCGTGATATTTTGAAGCCCCTTAGCAATCTTAACCATTGTGTGGACCGAAGTTTTAACTCTACTGGGTCTCAATCATGGCAAACTTGTTAACCCAAAACTAGGGACCAGCAGGCACCAATGGTGCCACCCAACTTTAGTTAGTATATTTTATCTATCCACCCTCTGCCTCACTCTCTTAAGCATAAGGATTAAAGGACTCTAATAATGCTCAAGTTCAGCGAGATATTTTAACAGTTTCTGAAATTTTCTAAAAAAACCAGTTATAAAAAAACAAATTTCTGTAAAAAGTATGGTATGGGCCTAAAAAGAAAATACCGGGTTTTTATTTGTTCAAGGGCTTTAAAATAAGCTATTACTGGACAAAATCAGTTATATATTTCTAAAAGGTTCCAAATTATGTAAATAAGTAGAAAACAGAGTTTTTAACATATTATATTCTTACCACAGCAGCTTAAGAGCTTCTTTGTCTTTTGACTGTAGGCGCGAGTGAGTGCTTCTTTTACACGTCTACTTCCAAGTGACTTATTTATAAGCAGATTAGAAGATCTTCCTAGGCCAACACTATTCGTCAGTGTGGGATCCACAATAGTCATTTAAATTCAATAGGAATTGAAACTCAGTTGATGAATGACTTATGAATTAAGCATTCAATAATATTTTATAATTGACAAAGCCCTCTTCATAGAAGATTGCCAATAAATTTTAAATTAAGAATGGTTCCCTTAGTCTAGATCAGGGCGTACGGTACTGTACACAAAATAGGGTTGTAGGATTATTCCTACCCGGACTTTTCCTACCCGGACTATTCCTACCCGGATTATTCCTACCCGGACTTTTCCTACCCGGGCTTTTCCTACCCACGACCTAACCTAGGACTTTTCCTACCCATGTACAAAAAAAGAAACTACACATCGCACAAAGATATACCCACAGAATACAACGTTATTACCTATATCTTTTGCTGTTCTTTCGTCCTTCATCAATTCATGTAGATTATATATTATATGTAATACTTTTGAGTGTTGTCTTACACCATCTTTTTCAGTTTTAATGTTAGGGATAGTTTACGTAAATTAACATAATTAATTAAAGACAATAGTCGCAATTATTTATAAAACCTTATTTAAATGAAGTATTTATTCTTAAATAAGTAATAATTTAATACACTCGTGTGACACTGCCGCGTTATTACGGTACACTCATAAATAGTAATACTTGTTTTTTGTTTCATGGTCATGGGTAGGAAAAGTCCTAGGTAAGGTCGTGGGTAGGAAAAGTCCGGGTAGGAAAAGTCCGGGTAGGAAAAATCCGGGTAGGAATAGTCCGGGTAGGAAAATTCCGGGTAGGAAAAGTCCGTTTACCACAAAATAGAATAGTTGATTTGTTGAAATTAATTGCAATTAATTTTGAATCACTCCCATTACTGAAATTATTCTGATTGCTATTATTAAGTGGGTCAATTCAAATGATTCAAATGCCGAGAATAGTAATGGCATCACTTATTTCTTATAGAGGTGGAGATTGAATTGCACCCGGTATAGTGCACTTATTGCACTTACTTGATTAATAACTATGTATAAATAATGTGCACACATAGTGGAATTCGTATTTGGAAAAATACTAATATAGAAGGATTTAAAATTTAAAAAAAGATGCGTACAAAGGAATTTATGGTTTTAAAAATATATGTAAATAGAACGATGGCTATAATGTTTCACTTGTATGCTCTGGATGTCGCCGCTTCAACATTGATCGAAATGGTCTGGTCCGGACCTGAAAAATCTGGTCTGGTCTCGACTGGTCCGAGCATTTCGGACCACACTAGATTTTGTCGGACCAGACCAGACCAGACCAAATTTTCCGGGTACAACCAAATTTAAAATTTTAAATTCGATAATTTGTTTTCTATAATATTTTTTTATAATTAACTACGTATACGTATTAATACATTATATTATACATTAAATATTGTATTAGGAGGAAGCGGCCTCAATATGCCAGCCGACAGCCACTCATTCAACAATAGTTTTATACAATATGAATTATAATATGAATGTATTATCCGTTTGACATCATTAAATAACTTTTTAATTTTTTTGCAAAATAAATGACAAAATAACAGCCAATCTACCGCTGATAAGTTACGTGATAATCAACAGCCTATTTTCCCCACTGTTACCGCCAACTGCCCTGCAGCCTTACTAAATAAACATTTTACTAACCATTTTTTAATTTGAAGAATATTTAGTTTTAAAAACTCTGCGCCAAAAATATGATGAAAAATTAATCTTGTATAAGTTTTTTTTCGGGGATTTTATAGTCCGAAATGGTCTGCTCTGTTATATAATTTTTACAAGTTACAAGCAAATGAAAATGAAGCATACTTGTCTGCACCCTTTTGCTATTTAGAAACAACACGAAAACAGTAGAAATATTTTTTCCTAGTGATTATATACCCGGGTCCTAGGTCACATCTTTTCCTATTTTTGTTTTTGAAAAATAAATATTAAAAAAAATTTTATTCACGAGTTTTTGAGAAGCGCAAAATGTTTCATTTACATGTTTTTAAAATATGCAAAATATTCCAGGGGCATGTTTTTATATGTTCAAAACAACGCCGAGGGATTTGAACTACTCATTAACTTCTGGGATACAGCCATAAGGACTCGAAACTTCTACTATAAATGCATCGGAGAGACCTGACTAACTTCACCCCCCCCCCATCAAGCTACAATTGGCTCCCTTCCTCCTTTTTCCACCGCAACACCACGAAAAATAATCTACACTACATCTATATCTTTATCATTTTTATTTTTTCGTAACATGACTTCAAATAATGCTTTTATATACTGTATGAGAATAATTACTAACATGCTCTCTTTTTAGCCACGAAATAAGCAAGAAATAACCTTTATGCATATACTAAATAAAAATACTTATTATTATATCAAACCAAGGATCAATTACACTTGCAAAGTCAAACATGTAAATAACCAATGTTGTATGGGCTGCGGCCAAATCGACTCAATGAATAAATTATTATTATTATTATATGCTCAAAACACTGTGTAGCAATATATGCGCCCATGATCATTTTCGTGTGGACAATGTATTTTGTGTTCAGTTAAAAATGCTAATGGGACCTTGTGAGTCTTTGCTATCGATAAAAACTGGAAATGCTTTTTTTTTAAATTATGAATCTTTAGAATATGATATCATAGAACACCGTGCTGCAGAACCTCCATCTTGCAACCCTTATGCAAAAAACATGACACTCTGTTCTTTGTTCTACTTGCTTAAAAATTGATGTTTTCATTGTTTCTTGAGCAATCCCAAAACTTGTTATATTTCACAGTACGTTTTTAGGGAATTGTAGATTGTGACAGCATGCGAATCTCGTATTCGCCCCTTTCCTCTTTCAGCTGTAGCTACGTATTATATACAGTAGTCCTATAAATCTGTTGTAGTTCAAGAGATGCTTAATTTTTACCCCAGCAATGCATTTTTATATGGATCAATATTACTAACGATAAGTGCATAATAGACTTCCATCCAACGGATTAAATCACAGTTAAGTTGCAAGTTGAAATTCAATTTTACAAGGTATATGGAAAAAAGAGTTAGCTGTCAGGTAATGGAAGCTGGGAAAGAAAATGTAAATATTCCCTCTAGTTTATTTTTGAAAATAGTGCGTATTTTTTTTCTTGCCGAATGTAAATTATCAAATATTTACGGGTTACATTGTGTAAATTTGTTGTATGTGTATAGTAATAGTATAGTAATTTTTGAATTTCAAAAAATAAATCAATTTGTAAGTACAGCGTTCGTTAATTACAAACTTCTATCTCTTGCATACTTCGGCTGCTACGTAGTATGTGGGCATGGGCGAATAGTTGAATAAGATCAATTCTCCAATTCTGACCATGAAGGATTACCCCATTCATTTATGCCAAAATTTGTACAGTCTGTACACTGCCCCAACTGGTTTTGAGCCTCAGCCTTGTCGGTCGTATCACGTTCGATACAGCACAAAGGGGATTGTCCACAGTCTGAGTCTTTTCGACAGTACCTCGCAGGTCCCGTGGGCTTCTCCTTCGAGCCCTTCTTCCGTCCCTTTTCCACGGAGCAGTTCCCGCACGTCGTGTACGAAAATTGGCTACCATCCTTACTCCGATCATACACCCACTTCGCGTAATGGTACAAACAACAATCCTGTCCTTTGCAGTCCGAGTCGTAGAGGCAAGCAGACACGTCCCCTTTATCGAGTGCTTCCTGCCCATGCACCACTTCCAACTCTGACAAAATGCCAAGGACGACTAGGAGGAGGAGCATCATGGCACCACCCAAGCCGCACCAGACACCGCCCCCACGCACTCCTAAATTCTTCATTATCATTGCTGTAGAAAGAAAGTCAACACTATACAAAAAATACATACATTTGTTTTCGAAAACTCCCTGCAAAAAAATTAAATTGAAGAGCTTTAAAGTTACGTATGAATATTGCCGTCCTGTATTTCGTTATGGATTTGAAAGGTTGCCACATTATGTATAAGAAAACAAGGGGCTATCTCCTTGTTTAATGGCAGCCTGAACAGTAATATGGGACATGTGTAGTATCGTATCATTGATTGATTGATTGATTGATTGACTTTATTGTGCCTGAAGGCGTAACACCCATCACACAAAGTTAACATAAAGTATTTTTCTTTGTTATACATAATTGATATAAATTAATATAATTTGATATAAATATTTAAATTGAAATTAATTTGGTTTACATATTGGTAATAAAATTTCTTATTTTTATGGCAGATATGATATAGTTATATATGTCCACCGTGGCTTCTATGGATTTAAAGTCATATATTGAGTTATCGCTATCACCCTGTAAGCTAATTATTCCGTGCTTCTTGATTAACGACGTTCTTAGATGACTGTAGTGCGGGCATATAAGAATAAAGTGTTCCAGCGTTTCGGGTTTCTTTAGGTTGCACACGCTACATATTGAGTTTGATTCTCCATGGTTTAGTTTAAATGTTTTTCCTCTGGATCTGAAACTGCAGGAGTTTTTGCTCATTAGCCGAATCTGAGTAGTAATTCTTACTTTATCGATTGGGATTCTGTACTTCAGGTAGTCTTCCGTATTGATATTGTTTTTTATGGTCTTATACGTAGGGTAGTTACTTGAGGCCTTCATTCTTGAAATATCGTCTTCCCACAAGATTGATTTATATTTGTCAAGGATTATGCCCATATTTTTCTTTAGTAAGTCCGCACTCTGCCTTTCCCACACGTTCCTAAATCCCATGGTAGTTAGAAGATTTTTCATTTGTGATGCCCAGTTTCTGGATTCGTCGTTATTGCTTCTTTTGTCTATTACGATCAGCTTTTTTAATATAATCCATGGTATCCTATCTTCGGTCATACATAAAATTTTATATAAGAACTTAATGGCTGCTTTAAATACTTGGAAACCGAGGTGAACTCTTCCTGTTTCTAGTCTTACCGCATAATGCGCAGTATTTTTTGGTAGTGACAGAAGTCTTTTCAGGAAGTAAGTTTGTGTTTGGTCTATCTGCTTCATATATCTTAGGCCCCATACTGGCGCCCCGTACATCAAGGTTGGTACAGCAATAGCGTCAAAGAGCTTCATTCTTGCCTCCCACAAGTCACATTTTCCTCTTTCCAGTATATTCCAAACAGTTCCTAATGCTCAGGTGTCTTTACTAGTAGAGTGTTTTTGGGCCATGGTAAATCTTCCGGATGAGCAGAAGACTACTCCAAGATAAGTGTATTGTTTTACGATTTCCAGTGGTTCTCCCTTGTACTTGAATACAAAGTCACATTTACTATTTCCATGGAGAGAGAATATTATTACTTTTGTTTTGCTTATGTTGACTTGTAGGCTATTTTTGTTACAGTATTCTAGCAGGATGTTGAGCTTTTTTTGCAGACTTCCCTGTGATGATGCTAGTATTATCATGTCGTCTGCAAACATGAGGGTAAGTATTCCTACAACTTCATTTACAGCCACTTCGTCAGCACCATGGCTCCTCAGGAAATCCTCAAAGTCAGAAATAAACAGTGAAAACAGTAGTGGCGATAGGATTTCTCCTTGTAGAACTCCTTTCGTTATGTCAATTTTATTCGTATGGCCGTCTTCTGTTCTGACTTTCAGGGCGGCTGAACTATATAGATTCCGTAGTATTTTAATGATCTTACTGCTTATACCCATAGCATTTAGTTTATTCCACAGAAGTTCATGGTTAACGGAGTCGAATGCCCTTTTAAAGTCGACAAATACAGAGAAAACTTTTCTTGGTCCGGTTTTGTATG
This sequence comes from Dicyrtomina minuta, assembly GCA_949802685.1. Lineage (NCBI taxonomy): Eukaryota > Metazoa > Arthropoda > Collembola > Symphypleona > Dicyrtomidae > Dicyrtomina > Dicyrtomina minuta. The sequence continues at coordinate 87,942,297 of OX461809.1, forward strand.
CTGGTATCAGTTGGTTTGTAATAATCCCTTGGAGTGAAAATATCTGGTCCATGCAACTTCTTTTCTTTCTAAAGCCCGCCTGGCATTCCGGTAGAAGGTTGTTTTCAGATGCAAACTTACATAGTCTTCCATGGATAATTTGAGTAAATAACTTCACAATATTATTTATAAGGGATATGCCTCGGTAATTTTCTGGATTTTCCTTGTCTCCTTTCTTGAATAGCGTAATTAACTCGATCTCTCCCCACTTCTCCGGGACCTTCTCCTGATGTAGTATTTTGTTAAAGAATGTGAGCAGAAATTGTGTCCAGTTTTCAGGTAGGAGCTGCAAGAACTCATTACTGATTCCATCGATACCAGGGCTTTTGTTATTTTTAAGATTTCCAAGGGCTTCTTCCAGTTCTTCCGTCGTAATGTCTTTGTCAAGTCCTTCATCCGTATTCGGAGGTGGCTCTAGATCTTCTTCGCTTGTGGGAATGTTTGATGGCATTATATTTCCATAAAAAGTTTCCCAGCATTCTTTGCTTAGTTTAGCGCCGCTGAGGCTTCTGTAGTTTAATGCTTTTACCATGGACCAGAATTCACTAGGAGATTTACAGTTGGCTAGTTGCTCCCTAACTTTAGATTTGAATGCCCTTCTTTTATTGTGCACTAATTTTATGTATTTGTTTTTTGATATGGTGTACATGTTGTTCTGTTCCCATGGAATTAGCCCACTATTAATTTTTGCCCTCCATTTCTTCGTTTGCTTAAGTGCGTTCCTGCATTCGTAGTCATACCATGGTTTATGCTTCACCCTTATTAACGGGATTCTATTCACTACAAGATTGTGATCTTTGGCAGCTTTTGTTACTGACTTTACAAAGAAGTTATAATCCTCGTCGATAGATCTGACTTCTGCTTCTTCTTTTGTTATATACTTAGATAACGATGCTTGGATTTGACCTGATTTTTCCTTTGGAGTCATCAGTTTTTTGAGTATTTTATTAGTAGAGCTGGAGTTTGGTGCATCCATGGAACAGACAAGTTCAGTTGGATCGGGTTGTGGTCAGATTCAGATTCATCATCCAAAATTTATTCCGTCTTCAAATTTTTCGTAATTTCCATGTTTAATACTCAATAGTCTCTGGTAACAATTAAAAATACATTTAACATAAACAGTTTTACACCAGCTATCTAATAAGCATAAAATCGACTTAGTGAAGTTAATAGTTTGCTTTTAAAATCATGCTGAGTTCAGACCATGTTGAAGCCGTAATCTTCACAGCACAGTACATACATAATACTGAAAGATCAACTGAGTGAAACATGCCTAAGAAAAAGGAGAGATCTGATTCCGGGTCCAGCTCAAAATCTGACCCACTGGCCGAAATAATGAAAAAACTTGACAAACTGGATTCCATGGAAAAAAAGATCGACAAAATGGACAATACCTTAGAAGCTACAGCATCAAAAGCGGTAAGCGCTGCCATGAATAGGGTTAATGTAAAGTTGAACGAATTCGACAGTCGGATACGAAGAGTGGAAACTCGACTCAGCGCAATGGATAAAAACCTTGGAGCAGACAAGTCATTCATTCTAATCCATGGAGCAAAAGAAGAAGACGACCCTCTCGAAACCGCAATTAAAGTGATTACAGAATTATTGGAAGTCAGACATGTCATGGTACTCTCAGCAAAAAGGCTAAAAAGTAAAAACAACAGCGAAGCAGAGGAGAAAAAATCATCACCACTACTAGTCCAGCTTCCAAGTAAAAGTACGGCAATCGATGTGCTCACCCAAAGTAAAAAACTCAGCAAAACCCAATATAGGATTGATGAGAATCTTTCAGTCAAGGAGCGAGAAGTGAAAAAAGACATGATGAAGGAGATTAAGAAACTGAGGGATGATGAAAAAGTGGTAAAAATTAAGGCTTTTAATAAGTGCGAAGTGGAAGGGGAGATGTTCGTTCTTGAGGGGAAGAAACTCAAGAAACAGGAAGAATAGGAAAACACCCCATCACACAAAAGTAATTCTAAACACAATATCAATACATTAACTAATACCATAATACATAAAATCGATAACAACAATCAAACAAAACCCAAAATTCAACTCATTTTCTGGAATATCCATGGACTAAAAAATTTGTTTTCCTTAAGTTCTCCTGATAAACAACAATTTCTATGTAGCGACGTAATCGGCTTATGTGAAACTTGGGCATGTAAAAACACAAATCTGGATGTTACATTCAACTCATACAGTAGCTACCAAGTCAATGCAAAGAAAGATGCAGACAGGGGACATGGAAAAGGAGGTATAATCTTACTTATTAAAAAAGATACCTTTATCAACACAGAGGTAATTGCTCAAAATGATTTTATGTCCATGGTAAAAGGAGTACACAAAACCTCGAAAGACAAGTACCTAATCGGTGTAATTTACTTCAGCACCTACATTGAAATTTTTAGAAATCAATTAGAAGAATTCGAAAAAATCCTAGATCACACACTTACTGCAAATTCCACGTGCAAGCTTATATTGGGAGGGGACTATAATGCTAGAGTTGGAATAGACGAAACAATTAACCAAGAGTTATCCCATGAATCATCATTACAGCTAGTACGTCAATCATGCAACCCCAAACTAAATCTAAAAGGCGAATTACTGCTAAATACCATGGATAATTATGGATTGACTCTACTCAACGGACGAACACACGGGGATATTCCAGGAAAAATAACTTACCTAAGAGAAACTAAATCTATATGTAACCACCCAAGCAACAATAATACAGCACGCAGTATAATCGACCTTATATTTATCAACAGCGCGGCTATACCGTGGACCGACACCTTCAAGGTACTAAACATGATTGTAGTATCGTATCATTTTACCCCTTCTACGATTAATGTATAGTATTATGTATTTTTGCCTATTTACATATTTTATTACGCTTTTGAAATACTATCCTGATTTTGTTTCTACCAATTTACATAATCTGGAACCATTTTAAATTATTATTTGTTCATCACTAGGGATTGTTATGTATCGTCGGTGTGGCATCATTTTGACGCAAGTCCAGTTTACAGCTAAAATCATTCTGCAGGAAGTTCATCAGATTCTTAAAATCACTGGGTCCTAAGTCCATTCAATTGGCGGCATGAGTGGTTATTAACTCAATGGAATTGTGACAGAATGACTGTGGGAACTATTGTATAGACTAACGACAGAACGATTTTAGCTGTGAACTGGAGTTACGCCAGAATGAATCTTAACTGACGATATATTAGATTTTCATATAAATTCGTGATAGTTTGAAACCCCCTAGCAATTTTAACCATTGTGTGGACCGAAGGTTTAACTCTACTGGGCCTCAATTATGAGAAACTTGATAACCTGAAACTAGGGACCATGCACCAATGGCGCCACCCAACCATAGTTAGTATATTTTATCCACCCACCCTCTGCCTCACTCTCTTAAGCATAAGGATTAAAGGACTCTAATAATGCTCAAGTTCAGCGAGATATTTTAACAGGTTTTTTTTAAAAAACGGTTTTTAAAAAACAAATTCCTGTAGAAAGTATAGTATGGGCCCAAAAAGAAAATACCGGGTTTTTATTTGTTCACGGGCTTTAAAATGAGCTATTACTGGACAAAATCAGTTATGTATTTCTAAAAGGTTCCAAATTATGTGAAAATAGGTAGAAAACAGAGTTTTTAACATATTAAATTCTTACCACAGCAGTTTATGAGCTTCTTTGTCGTTGACTGTAGGCGCGAGTGAGTGCTTCTTTCACACGTCTACTTCCAAGTGACCTATTTATAAGCAGATTAGAAGATCTTCCTAGGCCAACACTATTCGCCAGTGTGGGATTAACAATAGTCATATAAATTCAATAGGAATTGAAAGACATTCACTCAGTTGATGAATGACTTATGAGTTAATCATTCAATAATATTTTAAAATTGACAAAACCCTCTTCATAGAAGATTGCCAATAAATTATAAATAAAGAATGGCTCCCTTAATCTAGATCAGGTCATACGGTACTGTACACAAAATAGAATAGTTGATTTGTTGAAATTATTTGCAATTAATTTTGAATCACTCCCATTCCTGGAATTATACCGCGTAATAATATTATGTGGGTCAATCTAAATGATTCAAACGCCAAGAATAGTAATGGAATCACTAATTTCTTATATAGGTGGAGATTGAATTGAACCCGGTAGTGCATTGATTGCACTTACTTGATTATTAACTATGTATAAATAAAGTGCACACATAGTGGAGCTTGTATTTGGAAAAATACTTGTAAATATAGAAGGATTTAAAATTTAAAAAAAGATGCGTATAGAGGAATTTACAGGTTTAAAAATAGATGTAAATAGAACGATGGCTAAAATGTTTCACTTGTATGCTCTGGATTCTGAATGTCGCCGCTCCAGTCGTAATCGAAATAGTCTGGTCTGGACCAGGGAAATATGGTCGGTTCTCGTCTTGTCCGAGCATTTCGGACCATACTAGATTTTGTCGGACTAGACTAGACCAGACCAATTCGATGATTTGTTTTCTATATTTTTTTTTTAAATTAACTACGTATACGTATTTATACATTATATTATACATTAAATATTGTATTAGGGCGAAGCGGCCACAATATGCCAGCAGACAGTCACTCAATCGGCAATAGTTTCATATAATATTAATTTGTTTGCAAAATAAATGAAAAATTAACAGCCAATCTACCGCTAATAAGTTACGTGATAATCAAAAGATTATTTCTCAAACCTTTACCGCCAACTGCCTTCCAGCCTTATTAAATAAACATTTTAATAACAATTTTTTAATTGGAAGCATATGTAGTTTTAAAAACTGTGCACCAAAAATATTATGAAAAAGTAATCTTGTCTAAGTTTTTTTTTCGGAGATTCTATGGTCCAAAATGGTCTGCTCTGTTATAAAATCTTTACAAGTTACAAGCAAATGAAGCATACCTATTTGTCTGCCACCCGTTGCTATTTAGACACAACACGAAAACAGTATAAATATTTTTTCCTAGTGTTTGTATACCCGGGTCCTAGATCACATCTTTTCCTATTTTTTCTTTGAAAATAAATATTTCAAAACATTTTATTTACGAGTTTTTGAGAAGCGCAAAATGTTTCATTTACATGTTTTTAAAATATGCAAAATATTCCAGGGGCATGTTTTTATATGTTCAAAACGCTATGTAGCTATATATGCTTCCAGGATCATTTTCGTGTGGACAATGTATTTTGTGTTCAGTTAAAAATGCTAATGGGTCCTTGTGAGTCTTTGCTATTGATATAAACTGGAAATCCTTTTTTTAACATTAAAAATCTTTAGAATATGATATCATGTAGTAACACCTTGCTGCATAACCTCCATGTTGCAACCCTTATGCAAAAAATATGACAGTAGTTACTTTGTTCTATTTGCTTAAAAATTGATGTTTTCATTGTTTTTTGAGCAATTCCAAAACTTGTTATATTGCACAGTACGTTTTGAGGGAATTGTAAATTGTGACAGCATGCGAATCTCGTATTCGCCCCTTTCCTCTTTTAGCTGTAGCTACGTATTATATACAGTAGTCCTATAAATCTGTTGTAGTTCAAGAGATGCTTAATTTTTACCCCAGCAATGCATTTTTATATGGATCAATATTACTAACGATAAGTGCATAGTATACTTCCATCCAACGGATTAAATCATAATTAGGTTGCCAGTTGAAATTAAATTTTACAAGGTATATATGGACAAGAGAGTTAGCTGTCAGGTAATGGAAGCTGGGAAATGTAAATATTTCCTCTAGTTTATTTTTTAAAATAGTGCATATTTTTTTTTCTTGCCGAACGTAAATTATCAAATATTTACAGTTACATTGTGTATAGTTGTATGTGTATAATAATAGTATACTAGTTTTTGAATTTCAAAAAACGAAAAATTTGTAAGTACAGTATTCGTTAATTACAAACTTCTGTCTCTCGCATACTTCGGCTGCTACGTAGTATGTGGGTATTGGCGAATAGTTGAATGAGATTAATCCTCCAATTCTGACCTTGGACCATAACGCCATTCATCTGTGCCAAAATTTGTACAGTCTATACACTGCCCCAGCTCGTTGTGATCCTCAGCCCTGTCGGTCGATGAACCTTCGATACAGCACAGAGGGGATTGTCCACAGTCTGAGTCTTTTCGACAGTACTTCGCTGGTCCCTTGGGCTTCTCCTTTGAGCCCTTCTTCCGTCCTTTTTCCTTGGAGCAGTTCCCGCACGTCGTGAACGAAAATTGACTACCATCATTACTCCGTTGAAACACATACTTCCCATAGTGGTACAGACAACAATCCTGTCCCTTGCAGTCCGAGTCGTAGAGGCAAGCAGACACGTCTCCTTCCTCGAGTATTTCCTGCCCATACACCACTTCCAACTCTGACAAAATGCCAAGGACGACTAGGAGGAGGAGCATCATGGCACCACCCAAGCCGCACCAGACACCGCCCCCACGCACTCCTAAATTCTTCATTCTAATTTTTGTACGAAGGAATGAAATACTAAAAAAATACATTTTTTTTTGAAAACTCCACGCTAAAGAAATTAAATTGAAAAAGCTTCAAAAATACGTGCGAATAATACGGCCCTGTATTTCGTTATGGGTTTGAAAGGGTGCCACATTATGCATAAGAAAACAAGGGGCTTATCCCCTTGTTTAATGGCAGCCTGAACAGTAATATGGGACATGTGAATTGTCCATGTCAAAAGTCGAGAAAGCTGGGAAGGTGGTCCCGTCGATTCATTGTCCCCGCCCATCGCATCCAAATTGCACTTGGTGGGCTCCGCCCCCCAATGATTAGGACCACCTTCCCAGCTTTCTCGACTTTTGACATAGACAATAGTATCGTGTCATTTTACGCCCTTCTACGATTAATGTATAGTATTATGTATTTTTGGCTATTTACATATTTTAGTACGCTTTTGAAATACTATCCCGATTTTATTTCTACCAATTTACATAATCTAGAACCATTTTAAATTATTATTTGTTCATCACTAGGGATTGTTATATATCGTCGGTGTAGCATCATTTTGACGCAAGTCCAGTCCACAGCTAAAATAATTCTGCAGGAAGTTCATCGGATTCTTAAAATCACCGTGTCCTCAGTCCTAAGTCCATTCAATTGGCGGCAGGAGTAGTTATTAACTCAATGGAATTGCGACAGAATGACTGTAGGAACTATTGTATGGACTAACGACGGAACGATTTTAGCTGTTAACTAGACTTACGCCAGAATGAATCTTCACTGACGATATATTAGATTTTCATACAAATTCGTGATATTTTGAAACACCCCAGCAATCCTAACCATTGTGTGGACCTAAGGTTTAACTCTACTGGGTCTCAATCATGGGAAACTTGTTAACCCAAAACTAGGGACCAGCAGGCACCAATGGTGCCACCCAACTTTAGTTAGTATATTTTATCTATCCACCTTCTGCCTCACTCTCTTAAGCATAAGGATTAAAGGACTCTAATAATGCCTAAGTTCAGCGAGATATTTTAAGTTTCTGAAATTTTCTAAAAAAACCGGTTTTAAAAAAGAAATTCCTGTAAAAAGTATAGTATGGGCCCAAAAAGAAAATACCGGGGTTTTATTTGTTCAAGGGCTTTAAAATGACCTATTACTGGACAAAATCAGTTATATATTTCTAAAAGGTTCAAAATTATGTAAATAAGTAGAAAACAGAGTTTTTAACATATTATATTCTTACCACAGCAGTTTAAGAGCTTCTTTGTCTTTTGACTGTAGACGCGAGTGAGTGCTTCTTTTACACGTCTACTTCCAAGGGACTTATTTATAAGCAGATCAGAAGATCTTCCTAGGCCAACACTGTTCGTCAGCTTGAGATCCACAATAGTCATCTAAATTCAATAGGAATTGAAAGACATTCACTTAGTTAATGAATGACTTATGAATTAATCATTTAATAATATTTTAAAATTGACAAAGCCCTCTTCATAGAAGATTGCCAATAAATTTTAAATGAAGAATGGTTCCCTTAATCTAGATCATATCATACGGTACTGTACACAAAATAGAATAGTTTATTTGTTGAAATTAATTGCAATTAATTTTGAATCACTCCGATTACTGGAATTATTCTGCTTGCTATTATTAAGTGGGTCAATTCAAATGATTCAAATGCCGAGAATAGTAATGGCATCACTAATTTCTTATAGAGGTGGAGATTGAATTGAACCCGGTATAGTGCATTGA